>OU342742.1:390531309-391131309 GCA_910589775.1 Avena eriantha
ACAACAAGAGCCGCCATGTCATGAAGAAGCTCAAGAGCGGGATAATCCCTTTCTGCACTCGACTTGGGGAGCTCATGTGCCCTTTTTGTAAGAAAGGAGACAACCCGAGGATTGCCAGCTTGATTCCGCATGCGGTTGGCATCGGTAAAAGCCCGGCTAGTAAACACAAGTCAGCGACCAAGGCTAAGCATGCTGCTTATGGCAAATTCCTGAGGTAGTATGTCAAGACCGGCCTAGTGTCCCCTTACTTAGGAATCAGCAACTTCTAGCTGACCAACCTGTCACTGTGCTGGCCTAGCCACTAATAATATTTAGTTCTCTTACCGTATCTAGACCCTTAAACTATGGGGATTTCTATTTTCGTACCCTTCAAAATATATTCAAGTTCATCTGTTTATGGAGATAAAGTTCCGGTGGCATACTCGTTATTTTGCATGGATAGAAGGGTGCCCCCGACAGATATAAGGGTTATCATGTCCGCTAGATCACAGAGGATCAACGATTGGTGGGCACGATCCGTGTGACAACTGTCTCGACCAATTAGAGCGTAGCAGCGAAGATGAGCACAGGTGCGAGAGATGGATACAAAGAGAGGGGAAAACCGAGTAGCACTTAAGAACCAAGGGAAAAACTGAGTAGAACTTAAAAACCAAGGGAAAAACTGAGTAGAACTTAAAAACCAAGGGCAAGCGTGACAAAGGGATTCAAATAGAAAATAGAAAATGATTTAAAAATGGAACCAAACCGCTAGTGTTACGCTCGAGGACAAAACTGAGTACAACTGAATCGCCAGGGTTAGACACGAGGGAAAAAACGCGACTCACGGTACGCGTGTGCGGTGCACAGAGCGGTAGCGAACATGTGTGGCCGTGCATGGTGCATTAGCGTACGCGGTGCACGGTAGTGCAACAAAACGTCGCTTCCCTTCTCCTTTAATAGAGGCCTCCCCACTCCCACTCATCACGCACTCGCTCACTCAACTGTCTCCACTGTCCCATCACCTTCTGCACACACCCAACAAAACTCCAACCACGCCGGCGATGGAGAAGAATGGCGCGGTGGCCATCGGCACCTCCAAGGCCGCTAGCGAGGAGCCCCCCGTCCCCGCATCCACCGGTCTCGGACAGACCCCGCTCAGCTGGGACCCCTACGAGGAGGTTGTCTACATAAGGCCGGAGAACCCCTACGACACCAGCATCGCCGACCCATGGTCGGAGGTAACCAGGGTTTTCTCCCCTTCCCTTGTTCTTCCCCCGTTTGCATCGTTGGATGCTGGATCATATGTTATTAGGGCTCGGTTTTCTCCCCTTCCCTTGTTCTTGTGTTAGATCTCGATTTTCAATGAATCCCCTTGTTCCTAGTTGGGATCAGTATTCGATTTGGTTTGAGATTTGGGGAATAATCGGGAGATCTCATTCGGTTAATTTATGCAAAAAATCAATCTCGAAAATCAAAGTATCTCAATCATGTCCTTATTTCACTCTACTGTTCTTTTCCAACAGGAGGATAGCAGTGACCTCCGCAGCGGCGACGAGTCCAAGGACGCCAAGACTCGACATGTGCTGAGGAGGCTAAAGTCCGGTCAGTATAACAACTTCTTCGCCGACAACGTGTATAGGTGCCCCTTCTGCCCCACCAGGCGGCTCCGTACTACAGACTTCAACTCCCTCGTGAAGCATGCCGAGGACGTGAGGACCTGCGGCGAGTCCGTGAACGTCCACGGCTTCATGGACAAGCACCAGGCGCTCGGTCTTCACCTCCGCAACCTCCAGAAGGTGGCTATCAAGGAGGGTCGCATGCCCCCGATCAGACCCAAAGCTCCCAAGGTCAAGGGGCTGGGCAGCAAGAAGTGGAGGAGGTGCCAGAGGGAGGAGGCGGATGCCCTCTTGGCAAAGGCCACGAGGGGCCACTGATCAGCTCCTGCTGCTACTGTAAAGCAGCTTCTATTGTCTTGTCTGTGTTGAACCTGTCAGCTGCTGCTGCTGAGCAGACTAATTGTCGAACCTCGTTAAGTACCATACTATATAACCTATATTAGCTACTATATCTACATCTCTCTGTTTACTAAATTTATTTATGGTGCTGGTTTGTTTTGCTGCTCTAGATTTTCTATCAAATTGGGGGAAAATGAGGGCAAAAGGAACAATGAATGAAGAGAGAAGCTGCTCTAGATTCCCCACCCTTTTGGGCAAAAAAACACAACTGTTAGAGAGAGAGAGAGAGGGGAAAAGGCACTCTTAAAAAGTCCAAATAACAAAAAACTTTCAGTTTAGGCGTCAGGGCGCACGTAACGGCCAAGCCTTTGACCAGACGGCACCCCCCTCCGAGCGCATGTGAGGGCTTCGGAATATCGGGAGGGCAAAAGTGAGGACAAACAAGACACAATGTTGCTATAGCTAAATCTTACAAAAAGCTGAATTTGGCTTTACCATGCAATTTGGCTAGATCTCCACAATGTAGCTATTCTAAATCCCTAAACTATGTGGTGCGTTGAAACCTAATGCTTTTCCACCGGCATGTGTGTTGCAAAGTTGCTTGATCGTGCATGCTTACACAAGTGGCCTACAGAGAAACTTATAGAAGCATGGGCAAACGAGCTTCATTTTGGCAAATTCTGGACAAGCTTTGCGCAATTGGCAGGCTTGATCGGCTGGGCGGCTGCCCCGGGGTGCAGGGATGCTAGGTCCATGTCTATGCTTACACTTCTTAAACTTGTTACGAATAATAGTTGTACACTTCCTTCTGTCCTGTCACGTTACGCCGTGCCAGCGCCGCGCACCCGCTGCGGTGGTCTACGTGACCGGTCTCTGCCACGCCAAAGCCACGTCGCACACCCGTCCCATCGCCTACCGGGACAGACGCCAAATTTAATCGCTAGGATTGGAAACAAACTATGCTCGCCCAGTCAAACTTGCTTCCATATGGGTATGATCGGAATATTGGTAAACGCAATTTAAGCAGTGCCTCCGTCTGCTCAGCACATCACTGTGCAAAAATCCCCAACTCTTTCCTTGCACCGCCCTCCGCCGCCGCCGCAGCCACCGCAAGAACCATCGATGCTGCCGCAGGCACCGCCTCCGCCAGGCCATACCACCGCAACAGATCAATCCACCGCCACGCCCAGTCCTAGCCACCGCTACCGACCCTAGGCCACCGCCGTCGCATTAGATGCTGCCATGGACGCAGAGTACGGCATGTTCAGCGACGGGAGCGACTTCACCGACGAGTACACCGTCACCGCCCATGGCACCACCAAGCTGAAGGTCGTCCACACAAATGCGTCAACGGAGGTCACCAAGGTCATCGCAATGTACGAGCGGTGGCTACAGGAGCCGATGGACAGGTACAAGATCGTCGGCCTTGACCTCTAGTATACCGGAGATAGGAAGAGGACGGCGCTTTTGCAGCTGTCCATGCACAACCACTGCCTCCTATACCATGTATGTAGGGCCAAATCTGTATGCCCGGAGCTTCACGAGTTCCTACACAGGAGGGAGATCTACTTCGCTAGCGTCGACATCAAGAACGACACTCCGAAGCTAGAGCGGGATCTCCCCATTCATGTCGTCAATCACGTCGTCTCCAACATTTGTGGAGGTACCTGGATGGCGGTACGTGGAAAGCCGACATGGCTAGATTCGCTGCCGACATCATCGACCGCGAGTACGCCAGCATGAAAGTCGAGTTCCCGCATCACCTGCACGAGCGATGGGAGTGGAGGCACCTAGATTACGATGCGATCAAGTACGCAACTAGGGACGCGTATGTCTGCTACGAGATGGTCAACAGGATCTGGCGGGTGGGTGAGTGTGCTGTTTACCACTACTAGTTTCGCATTTTGTTCCTAGTTTTATCTCGCCTGTATTTTATCTCGCATGTATTTCCTAAGCATTCTGTGTGTAAGAACCAAGCTCGTATGATCCCTGTGCTATTAGCTACTTAACCTGTATGAATTAAATTCCCCCTTTTGTATGCTCAACATTCATTCTTAGAAATTCTGTCTGTGCCATTTGCATGCGGCAGAATCCAGGACTGACATGCATAAGGTGTGATACAATCATAAGTCATAACCAAACCCATATTATAGCGAAGGATACAGTCATAACCAAACCCAGATTATAGTTTGACAAAGGTAATACACAGCAGTTCGTAATTGCTCACATAGTGTACTTCTGAAATAACATGTTTTCATAAACACAACAATCATGCACTAAAAGTCTACATCCCAGCCTGTTGGAGAAGGCAACCGATCCCAGGATGCCTTCGATCGCTTGCCCCGGCTTGTAGATTCATCTACACTCTGGCATTTGGGGCAAACAACCTGCCTTGGTGGTGGTTCAATGATGCGATGCCTGGAACGAGATTTTACAATCTGGCGGCACAACTTGTGGCTATACTTCAGATTAGGTTCAGAAAGTGGCTTATACTCCTAGTAATCGTGCCCTAAACGCCTCCAGAAACATCTCGGCAATTTGCCCTTCATGTCAGCATACCACGGGTTGATGAGTTCAGAGGCAAGAGCGACCATCCTGGTCTTGCCGCCCTTCATCCCTGGGATCCAGTAAATTTCCTAGATGTCCACTCTATACTCCTTTGGGATTCTAATGTTGACAGTCGGGCTTTCAAGCAGTTTAGTGTCATTCGTGATGTCAACACTAGTAAATGTTATGTGTTGGTTCACGAGAAAGTCATGAAACAGATCCCTAATGCTTTTGCCCCACCTGCATGAAAATGAATTCAGAAAAATAATATAGCAATAACTTTTGCAAACAGACGGTTCAGGAACAAAAAGACAGCAAAGTCTACCAGATCCAGTTAGCCCCCTTCTCGCAAAAAGGCTGGTATACGAGGACGTGTCCCTTCATGGAGATTTGCACCATGGCGATCCTACAGTGATCGTGGTTGTACTCGAGGTCGAGACCTACGAACCTATTTTATTCAAACTGCAGCCAACTCGTGTAATTATTCAGAGTGTTCCTCACCATCCGAGGGTCGATGGTGTAGATGACATCGATCTTCTTCCTGCCATGTACTTCGATGTCGAAGTGCATAGTTTCTTGCCTGTCGTCGTTTCGGACGTCCGGAGAGTCCATGACTACAGGCAAGAGGGAAAGGATACAGAGGAAGAGGGTGATGCGATGGTGGAGGAAATGGATGAGTCCATGGAGGAGAAAGACGATGAGGCCGTGGAGGAGGAAATGAGATAGAGAAGTGAAAGATTGGAACCACCCTTACCAATATCTGGAATGGTGCATGACCGTTTGTAGTAGGGTGAAGGTGGAGAAAAACGGCGGTTTTACACGTCGACGCTAGCGCTTCCTAAAATTTGTTCTGCGCCACTTGCATGTGGTGGAATCGAGGTCTGCCATGCACAATCCAAGACAATCGTAAGCACGTTTGCACGTGCCGACCTTCACTCACTGAAAGGCGGGCTGCACATTTCTCTCTCTTATGATTTATTTTTTCACTTCCTCTAGACGGTTCTGGTGCCCGCCCTCAATAATTACGCCACCCCTTCCTTGTCTTCCACATGGACGAGAACCGGCGGCGGTGGTGGTTCCTTGCAGATTCATTCCCCACTCAAACAACTGCCCCCATCCCTGATTCCATCCCCTCTCGAATCCATCCGCCTCCTTATCACAATGCCTCCATCAATCTACCGGATTCCAGACTCCATTTGACGCTATGGGTAGAGCTTGGGGTAGCAGTAGGCTGAAGAGAAAGGCATGTGACGATGACATGGATGGCCAGGGCGACCGCCACTGCGAGGATTGGGGATGGCCGAACCTCAGCGCCATGAACATGCATAGGATCGTCTCGGGGTTGGACATCATCTCTGTCGGCCGCCTCGCTCACTGCATCCCTGGCTACTGATGGCTCAATGCACGGCACCCAGAAAAATGCTTGACGGCGGTGTTGATGTAGAGCTCGTTGGGAACCCCAAGAGGAAGGTATGATGATCATAGCAGCAAGTTTCCCTCAGTTATGAAACCAAGGTTTAATCGAACCAGTAGGAGCAAGGAAACACCCCAAAGGTGTTACTAGGTGAGCTTTGGCAGGGCGCACTACCGGTGCTAGTAGCAACGTGGAGACCTGCACAACACAACCATAGAACTTTGTCCCCAGCTTGCGATGAGGTTGTCAATCTCACCGTGTTTTGCAGAAAACAAAGAATTAAACGTATCGAATGGAAAGAAGTAAAAGTTTGCAGAAAGTAAACACAAAGCAGTAAAAGATTGTAGATTGTATGTAAAGAAAAAGGACCGGGATCCATAGTTCACTAGAGGTGGCTCTCCTTAGATAGATAGCATGCTGGGTGAACAAATTACAGCGGGGCAATTGACAAACACCGAGAAAGCAATACATGCATATACTAATCATCTTGACTCCTCTGAGACTTGATTGGGCATTACAACATAATACATAGACCGCCATCCAACTGCATCTATGACTAATAATCCACCTTTAGGTTATCATCCGAACCCCCTCCAGTATTAAGTTGCAAGCAACAGATTATTGCTTTACGAACTACGTGTAAAGTAAACAATACGATTGTTCTATGAACAAAGAATTGTTGTTTTCTCCCTAGTAGCAACTGCACATCTAGTACCTTAGAGATTTCTGTCACTTCCCCAGATTACCAGAGGCATGAACCCACTATCGAGCATAAATACTAACTCTTGGAGTTGCTAGCATTTACTTGGCCAAGATAGCTACTAACAACGGAAAGCATGCAAGATCTCAAATAACAAAGACATGATAGAATCAATAATCAATCTGAAATAGCAGCTCAATATCCATCGAATCCCCGCAAACACATGTATGAATTACAAAGAGATGATCTTGATCATGAACGGAGCTCACAAGATCTAAACATGAAAGCACAAAGGAGGAGAAACCAGCCATCTAGCTACTACATGGATCCGTAGTCCAAGGATGAACTACTCACGCATCACACCGGAGGCTTGCATGGTGATGAAGAAGGCCTCTAGGGTGAATTCCCCTCCCTGGCAGTGTGCCGGGAAGAGCTTCAGATCCCTCCCGAACTAGGGATGGAGATGACGGCAGCTACAGACTCTTTCGTGGATTTTTGATCGGGTACTTAGGGTTTTCGTCCCGATGGCAACTTATAGGCGGAAGGAGAGGCCGAGGGGGTGTGGCCAGGTGGTGTGGCCGGACCCTGGCCCTTCCCCGTCTCGTATTCTGGCACTTGATCCCTTTCGGAAAAATAGGCACTTTGGCTTTTGTCCCGTCCAATTATGAGAATATTCATTTTCTGACTTTCCTGGAACCAAAAACAGCAGAAAACAGGCAGCTGGCACTATGGCTCTTGTTAATAGGTTAGTCCAAGAAATCATATGAAAAGTACTCCAAAGTTGGAACAAAACACAAGAAAGTGGATAAAACCAAGCATGGAACATCAAAAATTATAGATACATTTGCAATGTATCAACATCCCCAAGCTTAACTCCTGCTCGTCCTCGAGTAGGTAAGTGATAAAAATAAATAATTTTTGAGGTGACATGCACCATCAAAGACTTGATCAAAGTTTTTGCAAAACTCAAAGCTGGGATCATAGTACTTCAATCATAACATGAAAGACAAAGTTCTAGCAGTAAGCAAAGAAACTATGATGCAACATGAAAAGGCACAAACAAAAGATTCATGAATAACATGCTTTACAAGACGTTTGTTTGTATCACATAAAGAAAACATAACATAATAGTATTCAGCTTGTCCCTCAATAGAGTAGCAAATATAAATGCATAGGACACCTTCATAGTTCATAAGAGTGACTAGATACAATAGTTTCAAACAAGCAATAACAAGTTATGCATCAATCAACTAGTCTTGGGACAATGCACATAGAACTAAGAATGGCCACTATGCTCTCAAAGTAGGTGCATAAAGATAGAAGGTGGAGACTCAATATAATGGTGGAAGAAAGGCCTTTTGTAAAAGGAAGTAGGGATTCAAGTCTCATCAAGAGCTTCCAAAAATTATGGTACTTATAGCTTTCAGCTCTCATTGCCCCTATCATAAGCATCTTGAAGGTGATTAAGGTTAAAGTGACACAACTAAGAGGATATGCTTGACAAGTTATAAGCCGAAATCTCATGCCCCTTACTTACGAAGACCGATCCTCATGCTACTCAACTTCAGTCACGAGTAAGCTCTTGTCATTGTAAGTATATGTGTATCATTAAGAACCGCCAATAGGGTACCCCTTGCACATGATACGGGAGCTTTCCCATAATCAAAATGACAAGGCAAGCAGACAATGAGCATCTCAGCGATCTTTTTATTTGCTATTTGCATAGGTTTTTATTGAGGATGCTTCATAGAGTGCTCATTATGGTGATGCTGCAAGTTTCCACCATGATTAGGCATGGCTTAGGCTAGCGGCCTAGGAGTTTCTCTAACACACATACAAACTCCATGATATTACAAGTTCCACATTTATTTCACACCACCGGGATCCGTAAGCAAAAGAACATGATATCAACGGGGTACAAAGTACAAGTACAATGTTGAAAATGTTCCCCATGAAACATGGTTCTGATAATTTCAACTTATAAAGCGCAAGCATATACGCAACAAAGAAGGACCCAATGGTTCAAGTTTATTAGAGGCAAAAAGTAAAGTGTGCCATCAAGTTCGTGAGAGCTTTAATCACTAGTTTTCTCATAACAAGTGAAAGGTAAACAAAAGCATGAATATACTTGGAATAGCATAAGCTAGTAGGTAGGTATGGTGGACTCTTTGGAAAAACTTGGTTTAGGGAGTTGGATGCATGAGTGGAACTCATACTTTGTTGTGGAGGCTAGCAAAAGACTGGGAGCGACAAACTAAGAGAGCAATAATGGCCATAATCATGCAGAGCGACAAAACATCATTGATCAAAGCATAAAGTGATACTACAAGTTGAAAACTAAAGGATCATAAAGGCTATGGTGACTTGAGATAGTCATAACATGGTGTGAGCATGTGCCAACTCCACCCAAATAAAGCATCAAAGGAGAATACCAATATACTATGCTTTAATATGCTAAAACAATGCATGATTCATCCAAGGCACATTAAGCAATCTCAATTGTTTATAACAAGCCATGCTACAACAAAGAATACTAAGCATAAAGCCAAAACAATATCAAGCATGGCATGACAAAGCATAACCACAGTCAAAAACGAGCTATTTTTACCACATAAGCATGAGCTTTCCTACACTTTTGCCAAACCAAACCAAACTATTTACAAACCAATGTATGAAAGAGGGGGTCCAACCAATTTATTCAGAAAACTAAGGAAACCAAGCAAACTAAAAACCAAAACAAAAACGAAAAAGAAGACGCTCCAAGAAAAACACAACTGTGCATGAAACAATAAAAATGAAGCGTTTGGAAGAAACCTGGTATTTTTATTGATGAAGAAGGGGATGCCTTGGGCATCCCCAAGCTTTGACGCTTGTACTTCTTGGATATTTCTTGGGGTGACACGCGTGGCATCCCCAAGCTTGAGCTTTAGTCTATCCTTCATCTCATTACTCATTCCTTCCATACACCTGAAAAATTTCCTTCATACAAAACTTCACAGAATCTCATTAGCAACATTAGTGCACTTAAGATAAATAAGTCTCAAGGTTCAGTTCTAACACCAAATAAACTTCCATTAGAACACTAGCTACTGTAGCACTTCCCTTAAAAAGCTGAATTCTCCAAAGGAACTCAAGAAGGAACTAACAAGAAGCAAATGCAGAAAAATGGCAGAAATCTGTCAAAGTAGACCAGCAGGTAAAGACGAATTTTTTCGAACACCTCCTGTTGCTCAAATCAAAAAGTGTTGAACTAACTTAGATAACAACCTGGGGCAGAAGCACAAAAAATTACAGATCAATACGACGTACAGAGCTCTCTCAGGAATTTTTACGGTGAAGCATAGAAATCTGTTTCGGGACAGCAACTTTTCCAATCATTACTTCTCTCCCATTAGAGGTTACTCTTGGCACAAAAAGCAAATAAAAAGGATAAGGAGAGGTTATTACAGAGGTAATAACTTCCAAGACACAACTAAAACTCTTGGGTTATCTCCCAACAAGTACTTTTCTTTAACGCCTTTAAGTTAGGCATAAGAAGCAAAGAAAGAATCAAGTGTTCTCAAATGAAGAAGCATTAAGACCAATACCAGAAATATTTTCAACAAGGCAAGGTATATCATCCAAGTAAGTTCTAGAGGATCCTCTCTCAATGCTCTTAGGTTCACTATTCTCATCAAAAGGGTTTGCAGGAACAATCCAATCAAGATTCTTTTCTATTGCATCATTAATTGCTACTAGTTTGAAGGGTATTGGTATCTTAGGTTCCTCCCTGTTAGGTTCGATTTTTTTCATCTTTTCACGTGTACCAACCACATCTACACATGAGCCTAGCATATTGAAACGTTCAAAAACTTTTCTAGCTTCTTTGGCAACATCATAGAACTCCTTAAACAAAGTTTCTAGAATAAAATCCCTCTTTTCAGGGTCTTCAATTTCTTTAAGCTTAAGAAACATTACTTGCATTAAGGGGTTGAGGTTAACAAACCTAGCTTCTAACATGTGAATTAAAGAAGCTGCAGCAATCTCATAGTTTGGAGCAAGTTCTACAAGGGATCTATCCTCGGTATCTTCATGCTTACTAACATGATTAATGAATTCTTCAGTGTTATCTTTCCCAATTATAGAACCACTACCAATTGGAAGGTCTTTCAGGGTGAATGTAGGGATCAACATGGTGAGCTAAGGGAGAGGTGACAACTAAAGGATACTTAATTTTTTGTGTTTTTGATAAAGAAAGCAAACAAGTAAAACTAATTTTTTTATTTTTGAAGAACAAAACAAGCAAACAAACCAAAAAGAAACTAAGAAAAACAAAAACAACAAAGTAAAGAGATTGGTTATGAGGGACTCCCCTTGTGAAGATGTCCTTGACTCCCTAGCAACGGCGCCAGAAAAATGCTTGATGGCTCAATCCACGATGCCCAGAAAAATGCTTGATGGCGGTGTTGATGTAGAGCTCGTTGGGAACCCCAAGAGGAAGGTATGATGAGCACAGCAACAAGTTTCCCTCAGTTATGAAACCAAGGTTTAATCGAACCAATAAGAGCAAGGAAACACCCCAAAGGTGTTACTAGCTGAGCTTTGGCAGGGCGCACTACTGGTGCTAGTAGCAACGTGGAGACCGGCACAACACAACCACAGAACTTTGTCCCCAACTTGCGATGAGGTTGTCAATCTCACCGTGTTTTGCGGAAAACAAAGGATTAAACGTATCGAATGGAAAGAAGTAAAAGTTTGCAGAAAGTAAACACAAAGCAGTAAAATATTGTAGATTGTATGTAAAGAAAAAGGACAGGGATCCATAGTTCACTAGAGGTGGCTCTCCTTAGATAAATAACATGCTGGGTGATCAAATTACAGCGGGGCATTTGACAAACACCGAAAAGAAATACATGCATATACTAATCATCTTGACTCCTCTAAGACTTGATTGTGCATTACAACATAATACATAGACCGCCATCCAACTGCATCTATGACTAATAATCCACCTTCAGGTTATCATCCGAACCCCCTCCAGTATTAAGTTGCAAGCAACAGATTATTGCTTTACGAACTACGTGTAAAGTAAACAATATGATTGTTCTATGAACAAAGGATTGTTGTTTTCTCCCTAGTAGCAACAGCACATCTAGTACCTTAGAGATTTCTGTCACTTTCCCAGATTACCAGAGGCATGAACCCACTATCGAGCATAAATACTAACTCTTGGAGTTGCTAGCATCTACTTGGCCAAGATAGCTACTAACAACGGAAAGCATGCAAGATCTCAAATAACAAAGACATGATAGAATCAATAATCAATCTGAAATAGCATCTCAATATCCATCGGATCCCCGCAAACACAACATGTATGAATTACAAATAGATGATCTTGATCATGAACGGAGCTCACAAGATCTAAACATGAAAGCACAAAGGAGGAGAAACCAGCCATCTAGCTACTACATGGATCCGTAGTCCTAGGATGAACTACTCACGCATCACACTGGAGGCTTGCATGGTGATGAAGAAGGCCTCCAGGGTGAATTCTCCTCTCCGGCAGGGTGCCGGGAAGAGCTTCAGATCCCTCCTAATCTAGGGATGGAGATGACGGCAGCTACAAACTCTTTCGTGGATTTTTGATCGGGTACTTAGGGTTTTGGTCTCGAGGGCATCTTATAGTCGGAAGGGGAGGCCGAGGGGGTGCCAGGGGCCACCACACCACCCCCTGGCGTGGGCCAGGCCTGGCCGCGTGGCCAGGTGGTTTGGCCAGCCCCTGACCCTTCTCCGTCTCGTATTCTGGCACTTGATCCCTTCCGGAAAAATAGGCACTTTGGCTTTTGTGCCGTCCAATTTCGAGAATATTCATTTTCTGACTCTCCTGGAACCAAAAACAGCAGAAAACAGGCAGGTGGCACTCTGGCTCTTGTTAATAGGTTAGTCTAAGAAATCATATGAAAAGTACTCCAAAGTTGGAACAAAACACAATAAAGTGGATAAAACCAAGCATGGAACATCAAAAATTATAGATACATTTGCAATGTATCAGCTACCGCTTCACGATGCGGGACATGGACGAACAACCGTTCGGCACGCCATGCCTTCTTTACCCCGATAACAGCAAATGGCCAGACGACCATGATGGCCACGTAAGTTCCAGTATCTTTCTTATTGGTTCAGTCATATCGTTGATTCATATGTGCTGAACTCTCATCGGAATCCTATGTTCCTTTCGTCGAACGTGTTGTGTGCACGCGCGGTTTGAACAAATCGAACCATTTAAGACTATTCTGTATAGCGGAAGCTCTGCTCATACCTGATGTTCTGGTATTTTCGTAGTGACATAGTCTTACTTTAGGTGATAGACGAGTTGTCAATTTCGATTTTGCAATGGAATGTTTGCTAGGTGATATTCTGTTTCCTAAAATAAAAACAAACAGATTAGATGATTTAAGGCTGTTATGCCCCGAGCTTTTTATGATCATCGTCAGGAGTTTGTTCTGGGGCTCTGCTCCTACTCCATATATTGGGTATCTTCGTAGTGACACATGCACAATTTACGCGATATCTGAGGAGACACTCGTATTTAGGCGATATTTTGTGTACTTTAATCTGAAGGTCCAGTTGTCAAATTGTATTTGCAATGGAATCCATGCTAGGTGATTGTACCAACTCACAACAAACTCTGCAGAATATTCATGCAAAACTGATGCTGCTGGATAAGTGGTCTGAATCAGTAGTGGTGAATATCAAGGAAGAAGAAGAGACGGGAATAGAAGATGACAAGAACTGGGTGGGTGGCAATAGCGAGTGGCTGGTCCTTTTATCACAGGATGGGAGTAGTTGGACTCTAAAAAATGGCTACAGATCATTGAGACTTGCATTGCCACCTTTGGAGGGTGTCGGCATTACTGCATTCAACAACGGGTGGCTGCCGCCCATTTCCGAATTCGCTTACAGGTTCAACATGGCAGAACTTGACCTCCTGAAGGTACAACTCCCACATAGACCGCGGGAGGGGCGTGGAAGACCTGGGAGTACGAACTCTTAGCGGTGTTTGACAAGGCAATCACATTCATTAGATGCCTAGAAGACAAGGAATGGACAGTCTTGCACGACGACTTCCTGCGGCCTGAGAAATATGTCGACACCGTCTTCACCTACATCTACTATTCGTACAAACCGCAACGCATTTATGTGGTAACTAAACCTAGAGGCGATGTGCGTGTTTGGGAGCCGTACATTTGGGGTGAGTCATGGTGTCATAGAGCATGTAAAATCCCATTCAAATTCTGCTTACTGACTGTAAGTAACATGCAGGTACCCATGCAGCCCCACACATCATTCTAGCTCCGGTCATCGAAGATGTAGTAGCACATGCTGTACTTGGGACACGGCACTGGTTCCTGGCACCTCTTTGAGGCGACACGGAACGGGATGTTGAACTGATGTGGATTCATATCAGGGGAGCACTAAACAGCGTTGGTGATACAATAGGACATATGGGGACACAACTTCTTCATACCCATCGCTGCGGTCACGTTTTCTCGAGGTCCACATGCCCATCCAAAGACCCAGTAGAGCAAGTCTAGAGCAGAGTCGACAATCTGAAGGGACAATATGTGTTTCTTGGGATCAACTACCCTTTCTTTGTCAGAGCCCCTGGAGCTGTTGAACCTGTAATTGCTCAGGCAAACCTGGCTCCTGATGCTGCTGCTGGTGTTGGTGGTGGTGGAGCTGACGAACAACTATCTGTTGCTGCTCCTGGTGAAGCTGACGAAATACTTGGTGATGCTGCTGCTGGTGAAGCTGACGAAATACTTGCTAATGCCGTTGCTAGTGAAGCTGACGAAATACCTGTTGAGGCCGCTACTGGTGAAGCTGATGAAATACATGCTGAAGCTACTACCGGAGTCTAGGAAGAACATGCTGGTGTTGTTGCTGAGGTGCGCTAAGTGTGCTAAGTGTTTATAGCAGACTATTGAAAGAACATTTCATGTTTTCCTTGTTTTGTGTGTTAGATAACAATACTGTGGAGATTATTCATGTGCGCTAAGTGTGCAGGAAGCTTTGAGGGGGGCCGGATTATCCGCCCACCAAGGGCCGGATAATCCGGCCTACCTCATTGTTCAAAGGGTGCCAAGGCGCATCGCTCGGAGTCCAGTCGGATTTCCCCCTAGAAAATCCGAACTAGGGCGGTTTTTTCTTCCCCAGGCCGGATAATCCGGCTATCGCATAAGCCGGATAATCCGGCCCCCAGTTTTTGAGCAAAGCATGGCAAGGCGCGTCGCTCGGAGTCCGGTCGATTTTCTCCCAGAAAATTCGAACTGGGGCTGTTTTTCCTTCCCAGGTCGGATAATCCGGCCTTCATATGGGGCCGGATAATCCGGCCCCCAGAAGTTGATCAAGGGCAAGATCGGCGCGACGCTCTGATAGGGGGGCGGACTATCTATCGGATATTCCGAGTCTGGGGCGGAGTTTTCCCCAGGCCGGATAATCCAGCCCTCACTTGGGCCGGATAATCCGGCCCCAAAGTCTCCAACGGCTGGTCTTGGAAGGGGGTATAAATACCCCTTCTTCCCCAACGTTCAGAACACTTGATTCATTCGAAATTGTCTAGACATTGTGCAAAGAGCTCCTATTCTCGATCTCCCACTTCAACCACCTGAAGGCCTTGATCTTTGGGGGAATTGAAGGAGGAGGGGATCAACATCATCATCACGAATCAAGCGCATCAACTCCTCTCCATTCACTTGGAGAAATCCGTGATCTATATCTTGTTCGTTGTATTTGATAACTTTGTTCTTATGGCAGCTTTTTATCATTTCGGGAGCCTCCAAGTTGACTATGGAGTTGTGCCCCGCTAGTTGTGTAAAGGCGCTGGTACCCGCCTCAAAGGGTCCCTATAGTGGAAAGGTGGATCAGGCCTTTGGTGGCAGGATCCATCGGAGAACAGGGTGAGGCCTATTGTGGCGTGGTGGTCTTAGTACCACCCACCGCTCCAACGCAAACGTACTTCCCTTAACAAGGAAGGAACTGCGGTCAAACAAATCTTGTGTCTCTGCGTGCTTCACTATGGTTTACCCGTTCCTCTGCCACTCGCTCTTTACTCGCTCGTAGATAGGTTTGCATATAGGGAAATTCCACCTAATAGTTTATCTAGATAATTTACCTTTTGTGCTAAGCCTAAAATTGAAAAAGTACTAAAATTTGGAGTTGCACCTATTCACCCCCCTCTAGGTGCCCATATGATCCATTTCAATTGGTATCAGAGCCCTGGCTCTTAATTCGGGCTTAACCGCCTAAGAGTAGTATGGGTACCAAGGGTGATGGGAATGAGGTTGTGGATAAGGTCACGATGGATGATCTCAAGACGTTGGAAACAACCTTGTTGAAATCCTTTGAGGCCAAGATGGAGGAGATGAATCATATGATTACTCGTCTCACATCATCCATAGCCCCATATCCATCCTCCTCTAAGGCAGCCACACCATCATATAAGGAAAAGGGTAACACCGGATCCAAGGATGATGATGCAGAGGGTGAAAAACTTAATGGTTCCACCTCCAAGAAGGGAAGTGCTAAGGAGGAATATAGTGAGGTTTGTCACGTGTATTCCCCCGACCCACCTATCCCTCATCCTCGTATAAACAATAGGGGTGATCCACCCAAGCTCACTGCATCCTCTTTCAATCAATGGCAATTCTTAATGAAGTCTCATGTTTGCAGCTCCTCTATTGAACTTTGGAGGATTATTGAAGAGGGTCTTCATATTGGAGATCAAACCAACATAACAAGAAGAGAAGTTGTGGACAGCCAATTGAATGCCACTGCTCTCCACATGATACAGCTTGGTGTGGGTCGCAAGGACATGCCACACATTGAACATCTCAACACAGCTAAAGAAGCTTAGGATGCTCTTACAGATCTCTTTGTTGGGGATGAAAGCATGAGAAGGAATAGGTATGATGCCCTTAGTAATGAAGCTAAGGGATTCTACATGTTGGATGGTGAAAACCATGAAGACATGTATAGAAGACTCAAGGGCATCGCAACAACATTTAGAAAGAATGGAGCCACTCACATTGATGATGCATGGATAAAAAGGAAATATGTGAGTGCCTTAATGCCTTTCGAGCCAATGGACTTGAAGAGCCTGCAAGGTAGACATAACTACCATCAAATGACATCCAATGAGGTCATGCAAGAAATGACATCATTCAAAGTGGCAGCAAAGAATGCTGAAGATGCCCGTGCTCGTGCCATTGGAATGCAAAAGGGTGTCAATGTTGCTCTAAAAGCCAATGTTGTTGAGAAAGAGGAGGATAAAAGAGCATTTGAGGGGGCCTCCATGGACTGCCCTGATGAAGTTAAACGTGCTCATGGTGAGTACATGGTGTTCTATGCAAGGAACTTTTGGAAGGATCCTGCCAAAGCCAAGTCGAAACTCGAGCGCAACAACGGGTCAAATGGAAGAAGAGAAAGTGGCCCAAAACTGAGAACTTGCTACAACTGTGGAGATAGGATGCACTTTGTAGCCGAGTGTCTGTATCAAAATAGGGAAGACAATGGTGGTGTAACATCCCAAATTTCTCAATTACAGATGTTACTAGAAGCATGCATCATATCATTGCATCATGGCATCGAATAATAAAAACTGCATTGATAAATCCCATAGTCCTATATAGACTAAAAGGGGTAAAAGTATTTTTGAACCACCTAAACCCTTGCAAAAGTGTTATTTTATAGTCCTACTCTAACCCTCTTCTTTTTACAAAATTTTAGAATCAAATTTCGTTTAATTTGGAGTCCGTTTGCAAAAGTTATTAAACAAATAGGAAAATAGAAAAAAAAGAACAAAAAAAAAGTGTAACCTAAGCGGGCCAGCCGAAGCCAGCCCGCAACTATCTACCGCGCGCACCACGAGCGAGCGGCGCACAACGCTTAGCGCGTGGGCCGGCCCAACATGCCGCCAGCCGACGCCGCCAACAGCCTGTCTGCGCGTCCGCGGTCACTGACAGGCGGGCCCCACCGCCATCGTCTCCGTAGAGATCGGGGCGGACTCCACCGTCGCCGACGCGCCAGGAACGGACTCTGGCCGAATCGGAGCCGGTTCCGCGACCCCCGCCCGAAGTCTTTGCCCCTACTTAACCCTGCGCTCGGCCGCCCCAAAAACCCTAGCCCCTTGCTCGCCGCGCCGCCACCCGTGACCTCACCGCCGACCTCGCCGGAGCACCGCCACCGCCGCCCGACGGTATTCTTTCCGGAGACCTCCTTTGCCTTTCTCTTCCCCTTGCAGTACCACTTCTTCCCACGTCTTTTTCCCTCTCCGTCGTGCACCACAGCCACCACAATTCCTCGCCGGAGTCTCACCGGAGTTCGAGAAGATCGGCCGCTGTCTAGAGCTGCTCGAGGAGGGATTACGCGACGCCGATCTCGGGAACGAAACCGCGAGGAGGAGCCGCACGCCGTCCACTACTCCGTCACGCCGGGGAAGCTACGCCGCCCACCGCCGACCATCACCGACACGCCGCCGCCGTCCGCCGTCGACCTCGTCGCCGCCCGCCACGGTAAGTCGCCGGCCACACCCCCTCAGCCGTCTGTTTCCAATCCAACGGCCCAGATTTGTTAGGCCTACCGAACCGGTACCGACGAACCGCATCGCGCCACGTGGCACCGGCCTTGTCAGCGCGCCTCGTCAGCCCACGTGCCCCGCTGGCCCAATCCCGAGCCGCCACTTGTCACCGCGTGGTTGGTCGCCGTTCTGGTTTTCTTTTAAATAGGCAGAAAACACTTTAATCTTGTAAAATCCATAGTAATTCGAATATTAGTCCAAAAATTGCGTATAATATACCGTTGGATTCATATTTTCGAGTAGAATACAGATCTCCAATAATATTGCTGTTTTGCCATAGAACTCTTGTAGTAGGACATAAAGTTTGGATTAGAGTATTTTAATTCTAGAAAAATATCCGTAGCTCCGTTTTAGTTGATTCTTGTTGCGTTGGCTTTGTATCTACGAGGCCTTCCGTAGAAAATTGATATATCTTACTTAGAGTGTCCAGATCTGTCTCGAGGTAGATCGGAGTTGTAGATCTAGTTTGGAGCTTGTTTATTTAGGGTCTTATCCAAAATACCTAAAATCTATGGGGAATCGATTCTAATGACATCCCCAACTCAACAACACCCCTGAATAAAACCCTTGGTCGAAATCGAATCCATCCTTGCATATTACCATGTTGCATGCATGCATATTCGACTTCATGACTTTGTTTTGTGCAAATTGTGATTGGGTCCATGTTTGTTTCGTTAGATTGCTCGGAGTGCGCTGAGGAGTACTGTTGTGTAGATTGCTGCTCGGATCAAGGCGAGTTACACCACGTGTTCATGTTTATGTCCCAGTTTTGACTATGCATGTTTTACTCTTCAAATTCCGTAGTATGCATGTGTAGGGTTTTGGTAGATTTTCTTAGTACTATTTTGCAAGTGCGGTTTTGTAGTATGCCATGAGTAGCTCTATGCTTAGGATTTTCTATCCCAATAGGTTATCCTGTTTTTCTAAGTTATGCTTGCTATGCTATATACTTATCTATATCAAGTACCGTTGGGAGGGTTCGAAAGACTAAAAAAATTCTAAGTATAAAAGCTCTCTCGAGCGAACCTTTTTCCTCTCAAAACCCCCTTCAAAATAAAACTAAGTTTTCTTCTGGGCGGAATGGTTGTCGGGACAACGAGTGGAATTTTGGTGGAGGACGGCCGCCCAGGAATCAAAGAAGTCTTCCATGTTTCAGAATTCAGAAGCTTTCCGTGCAACCACAATACATATGGGCTCTGTCTTGGCTTAGTACTTAGTGGGAAACCTCACCGGGGTACCAACATTTGGAGGTTCTTGGCACGGTTGGATCCAGCTGGTAGAGGGGCTACTAAGGGAAGGCTTTGCCATGGTCTTGTCTGTAAAAGGACTTGATCGTGGATTGTGGGGAAAGTGCACAACCTCTCGAGAGTATTGCAATCTGATCGATCAGCCGTGTTCACGGAAACAGAACAACATTGAGCATCTGAAGGATGGAGCCTCTGAAAGATCTTTCTCTCTCTTTTCCAAAATTAACGTTTTATAAACTCCAAGGCGTGAGTAATATCGCCATTGGGTGGGATTTTGGGAACTTGGTGTGTAATATCCAAGTGCTAGGTTGATTTGGGCACTTGGTGAGTAATATCCACGTGTTCCATTCGACCCTATACTATTTATCAAAGTTTACAAAGTAGGAAAACTTTCTTCCTCTTTTCTTATTACATTGATAAAACGGCTTTACGCAAATGAACCCCAGAGCCTACTCTTAGCCTTGCATGTAGAGATAGTCTTACTCTTTCCTTAGTGTAATTTGCCAATACATTCAAAGTATTGACCCAAGTTGTTGGCTGCACGTCTTATGTGCAGAATCCGAAGATTGAAAGGTGCGTAGGGATCGCGGGTCTTCACACAACTAGCCTGAGGCATTGATGGACTCAAGTTTTAATTAGTTTCCGCTGTTTTATTTGAGCTAGCTATAAGCTATGCAAGTTGTAATAAATATACTCTGGATTGTCGTGTAATAATGACTTGTGTTTTACATGATATTCATCGACTGTGAAGTGCTAGCTTTTGATCCAGGGACTAGCATGTTAATCATAGGGACTTAGGATCCTTATCGATCCGAGGTCGCAATAGGTGCCAGGCTCATTGTTAAAGAAAAATCCAAAGCACCTAAGAAGAAGCCATTTATTAAGAAGAATGGCCCCTTCAAGAAGCAACCCAAGATCATCTTAGTAGCACAAGAAGAATACTCCTCTGCAAGTGAAGATGAAGAGGAGGAAGATATTACTCGCGAGGTGGCTGCTATAGCCACCACATCGACTCCATCATCTCTCTTCGACTCGCCAAACGAGAACTTCATCAACAACAACGCCACTTGCCTAATGGCAAGAGGGTCCGAGGTATCAAGTTCTAGCTCCTCATTTCCTAAGACTAACATAATTTTGGATATGGATGATCGTGACAGTCTTAAAATGAAAGAAGAAGTTATTGCTTTGGACATCTTTTTCACTAACCTACAAGGTGAGCACAAACTCCATTTTGATGCTCTTATGAGTCAACTTGCTCAAGCCGAAGATCTTCTTGAAGAAAAGGGCAGAATTGAAAGAGAAGATGCCTTGGACATAGCTTCTTTGAAGAATGCCTTGGAAGAAGAAGAGGAAGCTCGAGTATCTTTGGAAGACAGACTCGAATCCATTGAGGAGTCACATGAAGAAGCTATGGATCAGCTCCTCAAAGAACGTGACCATGCACTTACCAAGGTAAAGAAACTAAAGAAAGAAAAGATTGAATTTGGGGCTGTTCATGCTAGACTTTTGGAGATGTTTCATAATCTTGAAAGTGCTCACAAGGCATTGAAGAGTGATCATTCTACTTTAAATGATTCTCATGACCAGCTCCAAACTCAATTGAAACGGTATGATGTGCCAAGTACCTCCACATCATCTTACGGTAAAGAAGATCTTGCAAGAGGTTCTCAACACAAAGGTAAAGAGGTTATTGATGAGATACTGAGTAAGCAAAGGACAAACAATAGAAAAGAAGGTCTTGGTTACATTCCCAAGACAAAGAGCAAGAAAAACAACAAGAAGTTGAAGAGCAAGACTGCTCAACCAAAGACTAGCAACATTATCAATGACAAGACTAATTATAATGGTTTTCCAGGGGCTAACAATCCTAACTTTGAATTATATCGCGATCATTATGGTGATGTTTATGCTAGTTATGTAGGCCCTTATGATTGTTACATTCCTTGGTCTATTTGGGTCCCCAAGACCCTTGTCACTAACATGAGAGGACCCATTGAAAAATGGGTACCTAAAACCAAGAAGTAACTTTCTTCCAGGGCTATGCTTCCGGTGGTTCTAAATGGGTACTCGATAGCGGTTGCACGAGTCATATGATCGGAAGCAAGGAGATCATCATGGAGATGCGGCCAAATCATGATCATATAACCGTCTCCTATGGTGACAAGTCAAAATCTGAGGTATTGGCTCTCGGCAAAGTTGTGGTGGCTCACGATATCTCTCTCGTGGACATCATGCTTATTGAGACCCTCGGGTACAACTTACTTTTAGCTCGCGCCCTTGGTAAGATGGGCTTTGAAGTATATATTGATGCTGATTTGGTGGTACTCTTGTGGAGCAAGTCTCTAAAAGTCGCTTTTGTGGGATATGTCGAAAATGACCTGTACGTGGTGGACTTTTCGGGGAAAAACACTATAGGCCCGATGTGTATTTTCGGAAAGGCTGACGCGAGTTGGCTATGGCATCACCGACTAGCCCACGTTAATATGAGAACTTTGCAAAGTCTCCACAAGGGTGGCCACATCCCTGGACTAAAAGAAAATGTCTCCTTTGCCAAAGATCGTGTTTGCAGGGCGTGTGTTGAAGGGAAAATGCATGACTCTCCTCATCGAAGGAAGACTATTATCTCGTCAAAAAGGATCTTAGAGCTCCTTCATGTGGACCTCTTCGGACCTCCATCTCATGCAAGCCTCGGTGGGAAGAATTATTGTCTAGTGATTGTTGATGATTACTCAAGATACACTTAGGTTTATTTCATCAAGTTGAAGAGTGAAACTCAACAAACTGTCATCGACTTTGCCAACGAGGTTCAACGTCAACACAACGTCCCTATTCTGGCTATAAGAAGTGATAACGGCTCTGACTTTAAGAACTACACCTTAAATGAGTTTCTAAGTGAAGAGGGGATTAGACATCAATATTCCACTGCGTACACCCCTCAACAAAATGGTGTAGCCGAGAGGAAGAATCGGACTCTAATGGACATGGCAAGGTCAATGCTATCCGAATTCAAGTCTCCATATAACTTCTGGGCTGAAGCAATCTCTACCGCTTGTCATTCATCCAACCGGTTATACCTCCATAAGATCTTGGACAAGACTCTGTATGAAATACTTACCGGTACCAAGCCAAACATCTCATACTTTTGGGTATTCGGTGTAAGTGTTTCTTTCTCGTCAAGGGCGTTTGTTTATCAAAGTTTGAATCTAAGGCTCTAGAAGGTATTTTTGTTGGTTATGGTGCCGAATCCCACACTTATAGAGTCTACAATAAGCTCTCCGGAACTGTTGTACAATCTTGTAGTGTGGTATTCGAGGAAAATGACGGTTCCCGTGCGGAGCAAGTTGGTGTTTGTGATGCAGATGTTGAAATACCCCAAGATGCCATAAGAAGAATGGGCGTGGGATCTTTGCGCCCCATTGAGGAACCCCTTGTGGCGGATCGGGAAGGACAATGCTCTACTCTTGTAGAGCCCTCATCTACACATTCGCACCATGTTCCAACCACGGGAGCAACTTCTACACCATCTCCATCAATTGCTGAAGGTCAAGATGTTCCAGAAAGCTCCAGGCCGGATTATCCGGCCACCCTGCTCCTGATGACCATATTGCCTCTGGTGCTGAAGATATCGATGCAAGCTCCAGGCCGGATTTTCCGGCCAGCCCCGGATTATCCGGCCCCTCGCAAGTTCAAGCAAGCCCCAGGCAGCCTGATGAAGCTGCTACAAATACTCCCATGCCGGATTATCCGGCCACTCCATCGGCCGGATTATTCGGCCCTAACTCACCTGTTGTTCAGCAGTCTCCTGTTATGGCTGCTGACTCATCTCAAGGGCACGCTTCATCACCACCTACTACTGTTCTCCCAGATTCTGATCAAGGTCGAGCAAATGATTCCAATGAAGATTCAAGTGATGAAACTACTCCACCAAGAGACAACAAACTTATTGAACTTCGTCGCAAGGCTCGGGCTAATCGGAACCTTGAGTTAAGGGGTCACACCCTCGACAAGGTTGTTGGTGATCTTCGACGAAGGGTCTCTACAAGAAAGGAATTGGCCAGTTTTGGTGAGCATCAAGCTCACATCTCAATGGTGGAACCCAAGAAGGTATTTGAAGCTCTTGAAGATCTGGACTGGGTTGTTGCTATGCATGAAGAATTGAATAATTTCGAGCGCAACAAGGTCTAGAAACTCGTGGAGAAACCCAAAGATTGCCACAATGTTATCGGCACCAAATGGATATTTAAAAACAAGCAAGATGAGAATGGAATTGTTGTGAGGAACAAGGCAAGACTTGTAGCACAAGGCTACTCTCAAGTTGAGGGCATTGACTTCGGAGAGACCTATGCTCTAGTGGCTCGCCTTGAGTCCATCCGTATCCTCCTTGCTTATGTTGCCCATAACAATTTTAAATTGCAGCAAATGGACGTCAAGAGTTCCTTCCTTAAAGGTCCTCTACATGAGTTGGTATATGTAAAGCAACCCCCGGGCTTTGAGAATCCTAACTTCCCGAACCATGTCTACAAACTCGATAAGACACTCTATGGCCTTAAACAAGCCCCATGTGCATGGTATGAGCACATTAAAGAGCTTTTGCTAGACCGTGGCTTCGAAGTTGGGCAAATCGATACCACTCTTTTTACTAAGAAGGTTAAGGGGGAGCTCTTCGTATGCCAACTATATGTAGACGATATCATATTTGGTTATACTAATAAAGCTTTTAATGATGAATTTTCAAAGCTTATGACTGACAGGTTTGAGATGTCTATGATGGGGGAATTACGGTTCTTTCTTGGATTCGAGATCAAGCAACTTAGAGAAGGAACCTTCATCAATCAAGGAAAGTACATCCAATACATGCTCAAGAGATTCAAGATGATGGATCTTAATGGTGTCGCCACTCCGATGCAAACAAAATGTCATCTTGAACTTAACCCACATGGTAAAGATGTGGACCAAAAGGTATACTGGTCCATGATCAGCTCTCTTCTTTACCTCTGCGCATCTAGACCCGATATTGTGTTGAGTGTGGGGGTGTGTGCAAGGTATCAAGCAGCTCCTAAAGAAATCCACTTAGTGGCGGTCAAGAGGATCTTTCGATATTTGGTTCATTCCCCTAACTTTGGTCTCTGGTATCCCAAGGGCTCCAATTTCTCTATATGTGGTTATACTGATTCAGATTGGGCTGGTGATAAGGATGATCGGAAATCCACTTCTGGAGCTTGTCAATGCTTGGGAAGATCTCTTGTGTGTTGGTCATCTAAAAAGCAGAATTGTATATCTCTCTCCACCGCCGAAGCTGAATATGTTTCTGTTGACAGCCCTTGCACTCAGTTATTCTGGATGAGGCAAACTTTAAAGGAATACGGTGTCAATTGTGACAAAGTGCATCTTTTATGTGATAATGAAAGTGCAATCAAAATTGTGTACAATCCGGTCCAACACACAAGCATAAAGCATATTGAGATTCGGAATCACTTTATTCGAGACCATGTTGCTCGAGGCGATATTGATCTATCTTTTGTGAGCACGAAGAACCAACTTGCGGACATTTTTACGAAGCCACTTGATGAAGCAAGATTCTGCTACTTGAGGAATGAGCTAAATATCATTGATTCCAGGAGTTTGTCTTGATTACCCATGCACTCACTCATACATCTTAGTCCTATTTGGTCTAGGTGTGGGCATGGATATAGGGGGAGTGTGGTCCTAACTCATTGGGCTAACCCTCCCCCCATCATGCCAAAAGCAAGAAGATCTACACCAAGGTTTGGAAGACCTCTCACCCCTCCTCTGCTCCTGAGGGTCTCATGAGAGATGCTCGCAGGCCCCCAGTGCCTCCCGTTGCCCGTGAGATCAAGCAGCTGAACTGGTTCTAGCGTCACATTCTTTGCATGGGAGTGGACACGCGCAAGGGTCAGTACGAGGCATACAAGCAGCGCCATGAGTTGGCTCACTGCCAGCAGCTCATCCTTCACCATGTGTTCGGTGCTTCTGGTGACCCCCCCGGCTCCTACACCTCCCACACCATATGCACGGTGGAACTCTTCCTCCGGGTTGAACTATGGAGAGCTGGAGCGTCACTTGTTCCCCTCTGCGGCCGCTCCTGATGATGAGGATGGTGACACCGAGGAGCTTGAAGATGAGGATGAGGACGAGAATGAAGACGAGGATGAGGATGAGGACTACGAGTGATCCCGTGGGGTGCTAGCATCGCTCTTCTTCCTTTTTGGTGTCTCGATGCCAAAGGGGAAGAAGTAGTTCTATTAGGATATTCCTGGATTTGCATGGGTCGGGCATAAGCTCTTGCATTTTTCTATTCGTCGTTTTCTCGCTTATGCCCATTTAGCGTTGAACTTTAAATTTGTGGTTTGTGGTTTGTTTGAGACTCTATGTCAGTGGTTGTCTGGATTTCTCTCATGGATTGTGCTTATGAATTTATCTCATGGATTAGGCTTATGGACTCATCTATTCATATCCTATTATGCTGGAAATCTTTATCAAGGAAGGCGCTTTTATTGGTTATCTCGGTATCAATTGAGGCTATTTCAGGGATGCCTTCCGTCTACCCCGGTGGTATGTTTATGTTGCTCATATGTCTATGGAATAGATTCACCTATTTGTGTGTATTTGTATTCCAATGCAAAACTCTAATATGCACACATTGAGGGGGAGTCTCTTCCATGTCTATTGCTGGCTGTCTTGTGACTCTTTCTTGCAAATCCTGGTATTGTCTTCTAACACCAAAAAGGGGGAGATTGAAAGAACATTTCATGTTTTCCTTGTTTTGTGTGTTAGATAACAATATTGTGGAGATTATTCATGTGCGCTAAGTGTGCAGGAAGCTTTGAGGGGGGCGGATTATCCGCCCCACCAAGGGCCGGATAATCCGGCCTACCTCATAGTTCAAAGGGTGGCAAGGTGCGTCGCTCGGAGTCCAGGCGGATTTTCCCCCGGAAAATCCGAACTAGGGCGGTTTTTCTTCCCTAGACCGGATAATCCGGCTGTCGCATAGGACGGATAATCCGGCCCCAGTTTTCGAGCAAAGCATGGCAAGGCACGTCGCTCGGAGTCCGGTCGATTTTCTCCCGGAAAATCCGAACTAGGGCGGTTTTTCCTCCCCAGGCCGGATAATCCGGCCTTCATATGGGGCCGGATAATCCGGCCCCCATAATTTGATCAAGGGCAAGCTCGGCACGAGGCTCTGATAGGGGGGCGGACTATCTGCCGGATATTTCGAGTCTGGGACGGAGTTTTCCCTAGGTCGGAAATCCAGCCCTCACTGGGGCCGGATAATCCGCCCCCCAAAGTCTCCAATGGCTGCTCTTGGAAGGGGGTACAAATACCCCTTCTTCCCGAACGTTCAGAACACTTGATTCATTCAAATTGTCCAGACATTGTGCAAGAGCTCCTATTCTCGATCTCCCACTTCAACCACCCGAAGGCCTTGATCTTTGGGGGAATTGAAGGAGGAGAGTATGAAGATCATCATCACGAATCAAGCGCATCAACTCCTCTCCATTCACTTGGAGAAATCCCTGATCTAGTATTCTTGTCAATATCTAGATCTTGTTCGTTGTATTTGATAACTTTGTTCTTGTGGCAGCTTGTTGTCATTTCGGGAGCCTCCAAGTTGATTGTGGAGTTGTGCCCCGCTAGTTGTGTAAAGGCGCTGGTACCCGCCTCAAAGGGTCCCTATAGTGGAAAGGTGGATCAGGCCTTTGGTGGCGGGATCCATCGGAGAACAGGGTGAGGCCTATTGTGGCGTGGTGGTCTTAGTACCGCCCACCCCTCCAACGCAGACGTACTTCCCTTAACAAGAAAGGAACCGCGGTCAAACAAATCCTGTGTCTCCGCGTGCTTCACTACGGTTTACCCATTCCTATTCCACTCGCTCTTTACATAGATAGGTTTGCATATAGGGAAAATTCCACCTAATAGTTTATCTAGAGAATTTACCTTTTGTGCTAAGCCTAAAATTGAAAAAGTATTAAAATTTGGAGTAGCACCCATTCACCCCCCCCCCCCCTCTAGGTGCCCGTACGATCCATTTCAACTATGTGTTTGTTGAACACTCACGCGCCTATCATGTTGACACTCTAGATCCGACCTGGAGCCAAATCCACGTCTAGGGGAGGGGGCCTACAATTGGCTCATCAGTGGGGTCGTATGATTTGATGGAGAACGCCAGACGGCCAAACGCAGCATTCTGGTTCGTTCCAACGATACCACCAGCTCTAGGGACCTAGTGCTCATACCGGCAGATCCAATGAACCATTTGTCTTTATCTTTATCATTAGTTACGCTTATTTGTGTAAAGACTAAGTTGTGCTTATTTGTGTAAGACTAAGTTAGGCCTAACAGCGTAATATTCAATGAATCCCAGCTTTTCTTTCCACACCCATAACAACAGAATTGCAGCATAGAACATACAAAGGTAATGTGCATACTAGGCATTTTTGCTCAGGATAACAACCACTTCAAGAAAATGATACATGGTGTACGCATTTGAATGCATCACTAGAATGTGCCACCTATTGATGATTGATGACATGGATCTAGCTTTTCTGCGCGTATTTGCATTGAATCGCACATTGATTTGTTCACATATTTTTTGGCAATAGCTGATGAACTCCACTCTCTTGGTAACTTGCTTCGTCAGCAAGCACTTGTTGATGCAATGAAAAGTACAGAACATGGTCGTAATTCCATTTAGGTTCTCTATGCTTCGTCATCACGGAGCTACTAATTTCAAATGAAAATCTAGTAAACAACATATGCTACGACCACGGTACATACATGTTTTTCTACAATCACAAGAAGAAAACTTGATGCATTTTCACCTTGTTGGTGTTGTGCCGAACTGGGTGGATGCGGCTTTGGGGTTCGGAGAGGAAGGCATCGTGGTTTGTGCGTGTGCGACCACGGCAACGACGAGCTCGGATTCTAGAGGAGGCCAATAGGACCGAGCATGGTCGGCATGGTGACAGATCTCACCCGGGAATGAATTCCCGTCCCTGCGCCGTGCCATGGGTGCGGCCATGGTGAGGGCAAGCTCCGATTCGGGATGGGGAGGAGAACGGGGCCGAGCAGGTTCGTCCAAGTCCTAGCTCCGCGCCACGGCCACGACAACAGATTGCCACCCCGGAGGAAGAAGAAGACGCGTAAAGGATGCATGCGCCAACGCTGCAAGCCTACATGGCAGCCACGACGGCAGCGACATAACGGCGAAAGCTTACAGGGGGCCCAACTTGATGGTCGTTAGCCTAATATTTTGTATTGAAATGTAAAGTTGAATTCGTGCCAAAAAAGACCCTTTGAATATTTGGCACACCAACTGTAGTCATCGCGGCTGATTTTAGGGAACTTGGGTACCGCATTGCCTGGGTGCCCCAACTTTCGGGCCGCAAAGTGATATTCTCACCCTAGCCCCCTCTCTCCTCCACTCTTGCCTCCTTGGTAAAATAAAGAGAGAGGAAGAAAACCCTGCAACAGATGACTCCCCAGTCCGCCTCTGCCCTTCTGTGGCCCCACACCCTCCTCCCAGCCACCCCTTTCGGCCAATGTTGTTCTGCCGCCCTCTTCCCTAGCCAAAGATGGACAAGGTCCACCGTGAGCCCTACCACTCGAAATAAGAGAACATAGACTAGGCCGGCCCTCCTTTCCCTCTCATTTTCTTCCTCCCCCTCCCACCTACTCTCCTCGAACTCCACTTCTCCTCCCCTTCCCTGTCCAATCCAGGAGAAAGGAGAGAAGGTCTCTCAACCATTTTGAAGACCCTACGTGTGTGCTCTCCCCTCTACCCCTAGGCTCCTGCATGTCGCCTTGCGAAGCTCCTCGGACCCTTCTGCATCTAACCTCCTCTTCTTTTTTCGCTCAGGACCGGCTCCACTGGCCCTGCCCCCGAACTCCGATGAGGTTTCTCTCGGCCATCTCGCGTGAGCCTCTTATCGGAAGCGAACCAGGCCGTGCCGCCCCTCCTTCGAACTGTCGTCGTGTGCCGCTTCTCCCCAGTCCTTCGTTGGCACCCCTCCTCCCTCAGGTAAGCCATCCCACGCCTCCCCGAACCCCTCTAGGGTTTCCCCGTATACACCAGCGTCGCGAGCTAAGAGATGACGGGATGCCATCGCCTCCCTTCTAATCCAACGGCCTTCGTCACGCCATACCGCTTCGGTCGCGAGACACTAGCCGGCGGGCCCGCCCTCTCGCATTTCAAATGTGCACCCCGTGCACGCCGTTGTGCCGCATTGGGCCGGCCCGGCTTCGCCCCGGGCTTGCTTCACCAGATCCAGCCCAAGATCTTCTCATCCCTTTCTTTTTATTCAAATTCCTAGATCTGTTATTTACCAAATTGGTTTATTCCGAAACAAAAATAAAGAAATGCATGCAATTGTCTAGATAACATTTTTCAAACATTCCCATGTGTTTTCCTAAACATGCAGCACCCAAAGTTGGAACAAATATTATTTGTATATTTTCTATAAATTGATCTTCTAAATAGTACCTTTGGCAATAAATAATTCCTCCAGAGATTTTAACCAACCCAATTGGAGCAATTCAAACTCTCTATGGTAAGTTTTGCATGCACCTATAACATGGGATTGTTCTCAGGCCAAGTGGATCCCAAGTTTTACAATAATAAAAATAACAAAGGATCCTTATTTATGAATTTAGAAATTTTCTACAGGACAAATGGTACAAGCTATTGAGCTCATTCAAACACCCAGTACACATGCACAACAATATCTTACAAACCCCAGAAGCCCAAAATTTATTAAGCCCTTCTTGATTTATTGTGAATTAAACTAATCTGTGCATGGTTGATTCACTAATAAAATCACTCCATTAGTTTTCTACATCCAAATAGAGTGATTCCAATTTATACAGAAGTTTTTTTAAAATACCTAGCATGGTCTTTTGGAACCACATCAAAAGCTCCTGTAAAATAAATATGGTGAAAAAGACAAAAACCCTCCAGAACTGCATTTGGGAATTTCCTGAGGGCATTCTGTTAAATATTTTGAAGTGATTCCAACTCTCTCTGAACCAGTCCATCAAATACTACTTAACCATCCAAGGAAATAATTTTTGGACCTACAGAACATTTCTGCTGAATTATTTCCTAAAACTAGAGTTTTATTCACTAGAAAATGCATAGTAAATCGATGAATTTTCATAAAATTGTGAAACCACTTTTGTTGGCTTCATATTATCATTACCTATCTGATGGTATCATTTTTGCATAATGATATTATACAGAACCAAGCCGTGGACTTAAGTTCCTTAATTAAGTGATGTATGTCACATAAATCATAAACAAAACTCCACAATGCAAATAAAGTATTTCCAATTGCTATAAACTCAATATATCAAAACCTACTGAAGTGAGTAATGTGTTGAATGTTTATTTTTTGTATGGTATAGGTGTTTGTATGCCTGGTGTTGATTGTGGCCTTTGTTTGCTTGCATGTGATCCATATCCACGATAGATGCGATTATATCGGAGACCAGAAGAAGTTGGTTATTATTATCTTGTTATTATGGTTTTCTAAGGAGACGTACAGGGACATATTTTATCAGATTGCTGATCTTAAGCAAGCCACCTTCTTGCTCTTAAGTCTTGTCCTACTTCTTTACTTATGCATGTTTCTCTCCTGCTTATGAAAACTGCACTGTTTTACTATATGTTGATGTATTTATGGTAGTGGTTTGGCTCCTCTGAACTATTACACTTTTGTACTATTAATTACACCCCCCTTGATGACGTCTACTGGCCCCTAGTAGAATAGATGGCGCATAACACCATAACCCTTTTGAGACCCTGTTTTAGCCGACGCAAAGCTATAGGACGGGAAGACCCCAGAAAAGTTTTACAAAGTGTTTTATGATAAAACCTTGGTGAGGTTTGACCTACCAAGAGAAGTTTGAGAAAAAGGTTTTCATTTTACAAAAGATGATGAAGGGAAGAGGAGGTAAAATGTTTACAAAAACGCGCCCAGTTCTTTGCAGCTTTAGCTATAACAACTTAATCTGTGTAACCACATTACTCTAGAATGGGACAGGGCTAGGCTTGATGTTTGTTTACTCTGGTATAAGCTGCCTACAACTACTACAATGGATTGAAAAATCCTAGAGGCTGGATGTTCTCCTGTAAAGTCCATGTGAGACATCGACCCGGAGAAGGAACGACAGGTCTACGGGCCTCCACGCGTTACTCTGAGCCCCTCATTGAAAGCGCACACTTAGTGCAGTGCAAAAAACGCTCCGGTTGGCTTGTGAACTATATAGGGCGCCCCGGTGTTGAGGGGAACAACTCTCATAGGGTAGGCACTTATATTGGAGTGGGCCTCCGGAGAGTCTTGATCGGTTACTCGACCCACGATCGGTGTAGATCAGGGTAGGGTACCCGGATGGTGTGGGTAAAGTGTACAACCTCTGCAGAGTGTAAATCTATTCGAATAGCCATGTCCACGGTTATGGACGGGTTGGACAAACTACTGTAGAGCGGTGCTGCTTTTGATTTCAAAAAGGATTTCGGAAAAGCGATGGCTTTGGAAATGTTTTGACCATGGGATGGTCGGAAGGAATACATGTTTTGACCATGGGATGGTTGGAAAGGAAGGGAAGGAGTTTGGTCATGGGATGACCGAAAGGAGGAACAAATGGGTGACCCAGTCCTAATGTTTTACAAAACTTTTCAAAAAAAAAGGTTTCCAAAATGTTTACAAAGGTTTTCAACAAAGATATGCAGATGCTATATCTACAAGAGTAATTAATTGAGAAAAGAACCTCTCTTGGATCCCTCCTACTACCATAGCCATATTGCATTTCCTCTTGTTATTATTATTCTCTTAAGGTGGTTTGCGAGTACATTCAAAGTACTCATTGGCATTGTCCCTGGCTATTAACTTGGTCAGATGTCAAGAAGATGATGGACTTGACGTCTATGCGAGCTAGGACGTTCTCCAAGTCAGTTGCATGTAGGTTATGGCATGGCTCGGGCTCTACGCTTGATGAAGTTCCGCTGATGAATATTGATGTAGCCATAATGGCATGTAAGGTATGACATGTATCCGCTTAAGTATTGGATGTTTACTTTGATACTTGTCGGTTATGTGCCACGACTACCTGATCATGGGATCGTGGTGTATGCATAAAAGGGATTCTCCGAGGATTAATCTAGTGGCCCCACAACATCCTTCTGGATGGTCTTCTCCACAGGAGAAAAAGGTTTTTCTTTCGGCTCCGCCGATGGCGGAGGAGTTCTCCTTGTGGAGCAGCCCACAGATGTGGAAAAAGGACAAGAAGGAAGATCTTCGTCATCACTGCAACAACACAACACAAGCAGAACATGCATCCGTAGTAAAATCACCTGGTGAAAAAGAAAGAGAAGAAAGCAAATACTCACGAAGACACATCCTGCACAAGACGGAACAAATTCATCTTGGCAGGCAGCTACGATCGGAGAAGCACCGAAAGGCTTGGAAGCAGTCGAGTCATCCGAATCCTCGACCATTTACACAACATAAGGGTGTTCCCTCTTTTCACTAGCATGCTCCACACGGAAATCTCTAGAGCCAGCCCAAGGAAGAGTTAGGTCTTCGACGAGGAATAGGACGCAGACAATTCCCCCTCCTGATCCACGATAGTCCTAGTCATAGGGAGATCGTCGGAGGCAGAGGGGTGGACAGGGGGCTGACAACTTCCATGTAGGGCAGGAAGTGAGCTCTGTTGTCAAAATCCTACAAAAAGCAGAAGACTTGAAAAGTGTATCTACAAAACAGAAGAAAGGAAAAGACGAGGGCGAACAAAATTTTCCTCAGGAAGCTGTTTCTTCTTGCCATAGGGCTCCACAAAACAAGTTGAAGAAATCGGGCTTTTCTTGGTCAAATTTGTGAAGCTCCAGACTCTCTTCTCATACACCTTGAGGGCGAGGTCTTCCGAAGAAATCCTCATCGGGTCTTTCCTCCCGGTGTACACCCACATACCAGAAAGCCGGGCTTGAAGCGGTTGGATACGAATCCGCAAAAAGTATGCCATGACCTGAAGATCCAACAACTCCTTGCCAACCTCATGCCACAGATTGGAAAGATGATCAACAAAGGGCTAGATTTCCGCCATTTCTTCGGCAGGAGGACATTGATCCCAGGAGTCAAGTTTACGGCAGGTTTTCCTCGAATCAAAGGGGCTAACCCGAAAGATTGCCCTTCGAGTGGCTGATCCTTGACATAAAACCACTTGGACTTCCAACCTTGGACAGAATCTATGATTTTGATGTCCAAGTAATCAACATTGGACCGGATAGAAAAAATAGTGCCACCAACATGATGTACAATGGTGTTAGTGGCATTGCGAGGAACATAAAAGAAGTGTGTCCAAAGGCCCCAATGGAGATGAATCCCAAGAAAACACTCACAAAGACTGACGAAACAAGCAACGTGGAGAATGGAATTGGGCGTAAGCTGATACAGCTGCACTCCATAGACAAACAAAAGGCCACGGGGAAATTCATGGATAGTAAGAGAGAGACCGTAGAAGAGGAAAGGGAGGAACATTACCCTCCAGCCAGGTTTGGGGATGGGAGCAGCCTTGTCTCCAGGGAGCTTCAAGGAACCCTCCGTCAGAAGACCAGAGTTCCACGCCTCACGGAGCTCCCGCGTTGTGCACTTGGTGGGAGCCCATCCGACGACCCTCTTCCTGGTGGCCTTGGCAGCGGCGGCAGAAGTCCCAGCAACTTTGTTTTTTCCCATGGTGGAAAAAGGGAAAATATGAGCACAAGGACCAGAGTTTTGCAGGGGAGTAAGAACAGGGGTTCACAGGAGGGCAAGAACGCGAGGAATAAGATGTGGAAGGAGGAGGTGAGGTAAAACAGTAAACGTACCTCCCCTTCCTTATAAAGAGCAACGATGTTAGATATGAATCGTTCGATGAAACCGAACCGGCAAAATATTGCATGATGGTGACGCATGTTACAATGATTCCGTAAAGGAAAAATGATAAAGAAAGTTATGGCTGCGGTAAAAATGGAGAAACAGGATGTGACGCCTCGATTCTCGTGCAGAGAGGGGGCATGTAGTCAAAAATCTCCGCTGAATACGCTATCACGTGTCATCATTACTGCTACATGGGCCCACGCTCGACACGTCCTGTCAAGGCGTTCTTCTCTGGAAATCAACAACGTCAAATACGCCATAACTGACATCATAGAAGAAGCTCTACAATAAATTACATCTTTGTCTTGAAGATATGACCCGAAGAAAAAAATTGAAGCCCAAGTAAACTCCTCCAGGAGAAGTTTCGAGACTACACTTGAAAATAAGATATTACGACTCTAGCCTTGGGGGCTACTCCTATCGGGAGCCCTGGCCGTGCACCCAATAAGAATACAGAAGCATTGGCATCATAAAATTAAGAATTCGAGCCTATGTTTTGATACATATATCCAATCATAGCCTCGGGGGCTACTCCTATCAGGAGCGCTGGCACGCACCGGATAAAGAAAAACAAAGGAAACATTCGACGACAGATACTCCTATCGGGAGCAGGTTGCAGAAAATAAAAAAACTCTCGGATCGTACCCGACGCGACAAAAATCTGAATGCTGTGTTCAGAAACATGAAGGTAAGACCCCAGGATTTGTCCTGTGTGGCCTGGTAATCGCACAAGAATGCGCTCTGCCAGTAACATATCCGTATCAATGATACGAGGAAAAATCCCAACGGATGCGTTGGGTACCCGATAAAATAGAAACTAGAATTCAGTATTCGATAAGACCTCAGTGACTCGAACTGAATTACACCAGTTACAAATTCTGGATTCTAGCATGGGGACTTGAGTTTGATGTAGGTCAACCTTGTTTTTGCCCAGGAGCAATTAACTAATTCCCGATCCATCGGAAGCATCAGATTCGTTGTACCAAATCCCTACAAAATGTAAAAAGCGATAAATATAAAGGAAAAATAAACTTTGAGACTCAACCTGAAACTGCGGTTCAGGTGGAGTCTCGAGGGCTACTGACATAGGTATGATTACTCAGAAGCTTATAATTGGTTACCCTACATTGGGTAAAAGGCCTACGGCCTATGAAGATTACAGATGACATTCCAAGGAAGCAACCGACAAACACTTTGATTGTATGAGGAAAGAAACTATGAACCGACATTATGTTGGTATTGTAATCACGCGTGTATGAAACCTATCCGCATACAGCTTTGAGATCCGACCTGTTATATATAGGACGGGAAAGCCAAAGCGAGGGTACCAAAATCTAGAGGACAACTCTTAATAGTGTGTTTTCCCAATATTCAGGCGACTTTGTCTTCATCGTTACCCTGACATTCGACGAAATCCCCAACGTTCTCTTTTCCACGAAACCCCAAGTCCATCATTATGGGCATTGCCGAGGTTACCCCTTGTCAGTGCCGTTCTCCATGATGATGTTATGTGGGTAGCTGTACCGGTAGATTAGCTCGCGGAGGAACTTAGTAGCGGTTGATCAACTTCGCTTCGACCCACTTGGTGAACTTGTCGACGGCGACCAGGAGGTGGGTGTATCTAGATGATGCTTTTTTGAATCGACCCACCATGTCGATACTCCATACGATGAATGGCCAGGTGATGGGGATGGTCTTAAGGGCTGAGCCAGGGATGTGTGTCTAGTTGGCGTACTTCTGGCACCCGACGCATCGTTGGACAATGTTAGTGGCGTCGTCATGTGCAGCGAGCTAGTAGAAGCCATGGCGCATGGCCTTGGTGACTAGCGATCAGGCACCAGCATGGTGGCTGCAGTCGTCAGGGTGGATGTCTTGTAGGATCTTGCATCCTTCTTCTAGATGTAAGCAACGTTGGAACACGCCAGTTACGCTGCACTTGTGGAGCTCGTCGTTGATGATGAAGAAGGATTTGCAGCGCCGGACAATCATCCGCGCCTCAGTCTTGTCGTTAGGGAGGATTTTATGCTCGAGGTAGGTGACGTAGGGTGCAGTCTAGTCGCTCGCCTCACTGGCCATGGCGACCAGGGAGAGCTCGGGCTGCAGCGATACCTCGATGTCGATCTCCTTCGGAGGGGAGATCGATGGCTTGATGATGTCGAGGAAGACGCACAGGGGTGGTGTTTGGTGGGCCGACCCGATGCGCGAGAGTGCTTCAGCCTCCTCATTCTTGCGCCGGTTGATCCACTCGACGGAGTAGCTGGCGAAGTGGCCCCCAGCTGGTCCACCGCTTGGCGATATGCTATCATGGTGGGGGAAACGGCGTCGCAGGTACTAGTGACTTGTGAAGCGACGAGGTCGGAGTCGTCATCGCACCTCAACCGGTTGATGTTCATCCCCTTGGTGGCTCACATGATGTGGAGTAGGGCCTCGTACTCAACCATGTTGTTGGTGTAGGGCGTGAAGTCGAGTTGTAGCATGTATCGCAGCTTGTCGCCATTGGGGGAGGTGGTATGATCCCAGCTCCAGCGCCGTCCGCGTTCTTCGAGCCATCAAAGTGGAGCGTCCAATAGTGGAGGTAGGGCAGTTTCCCAATCAGCGAGAAAATCGACCAGGGCTTGCGACTTGATTGCTTTGCATGGCTCGTACTTGATGTTGTGGACGCTGATCTCGACGGCCCACTTGGCGACTCGCCTAGTCGCATCGCGGTTGCAGATGATGTCCTACAATAGGGCAGAAAAGACGGCCATGATGGCGTGCTCCTAGAAGTAGTGTCGGAGCCTTCTTTGGGCTCGGAAGACCGCATAGACCAGCTTCTGGTACTGCGGGTAGCCTTGCCTCGACTCGGCGAGGACCTCGCTGATGTAGTAGACAGGGCGCTGCATGGGTCGCTCCTTGCCTTCCTCGAGTCACTCGACCACCATTACGGCACTGATGACTCGGCTAGAGGCCACGACGTAGATGAGCATTTGTTCCTTGTCCATGGGGGCTGCGAGTACCGATGCCGTGAGTAGCACCTCCTTGAACGCTATGAGCACGTTGTCTGCTTCATCGTCCCACGTGAATGTGGGTTTATTTCACATGAACTGGTGTAGATGCATTGCCTTCTCCCCGAGCCAGGGGATGAAGCGACTGAGAGCCGCAATTCACCTGGCTAGCTTATAGACATCGCGCAAGCACTTGGGTTTTCCGATTCACACGATGGTGTTGATCTTGGTGGGGATTGCTTTGATGCCTCGATTGGAGACCACGCACCCCAGGAGCTATCCGGTGGGCACGCTGAAGGTGCACTTCCCCGGGTTGAGCTTCTTGTACTTCTGCAGATTTGTGAAAGTTTCGGCCAGGTCGGTGCCTAGACACATCATCGATGTAGACATGGATGTTGCGGCCAATTTGGCTCACAGGGCACTCCTGCATGCACCGTTGGTAGGTCATGTCGGCATTCTTGAGGCCAAACGTCATGGTGGTGTAGCAGAAGGCGCCGAATTGCATGATGAACGCTGTTTTCTCCTCGTCCTCGATAGCCATTTTGATCTGGTTGTATCCAGAGTACGCGTCGAGGAAGAACAGCGACTCTGACCCTGCGGTCGAGTTTATGATCTAGTCGATGCGCGGGGGGACGAACTCCTCCTTCAGGCAGGCCCTGTTGAGATTTGTGTAGTTGATGCACATCCTCAAGTGTTATTCTTCTTCAGAACCAGCACTGGGTTTCCCATCCACTTAGAGGACTTGATTGGCCAGATGAAGCCTGCAGGAAGTAGTCGTTGCACTTCTTCGGTGATTGCTTGGCGCGCTCTTCATTGAAGGGCCACAGCGACTGCTTCACAGGTCGCGCTTTAGCATCGGTGTTGAGTTTGTGCTCAGTGAGTTCCCTCGTGACACCAGGCCTGTCAGGTGATTTCCATGCAAAGATGTCGTGATTCTCACATAGGAACTCGATGAGCATGCTCTCCTATGCGAGGCTCATGTTGGTCCCAACGGTGACCTTCTTGCTCGAGTCGCCCGGGACAAGCTCGACGGTGCGGGTGTGCGTGGAGGCCTCAAATGTTGGTGACCTGGCGTTTTCTGTGTTGGGTTTCTTTAGGATCTTGGGGTCGTCCTTGTCGACACCACTGGCGTATTTGGTGAGCTCATCGGCATGGTTGGTCTCCTCATCGATGACAACATCGGCGAGCTTAGCGCCGTTGTCCTCGCACTCCATGGCCATGTCAGGGTCATCGTGGACGGTGATGATGTCGCGTGGACCTAGGAGCTTCATCATATTGTACGCGTACTGCGGGATCACCATGAATTTGGCGAAGGCCTGTCGCCCCAGGATGAAGTGGTAGGGGCTACGAAAGTTCACCAGCTCGAAGATGATCCGCTCGGTGTGGTAGTTCACTAGCGTGTCGAAGGTGACCGGTAGCATCACCTTGCCGATCGGGTAAGCCTTCTGACCAGGGACAATGTCGTGGAAGGTGGCGAGGGTCGATTTGACCATCAACTGCGGGAGCTATAGCTTCCTAAACGTGTCCAGGTAAAGGATGTTGATGGAGCTTCCCCTGTCCATCAGGGTCTTGGGGAGCCAGTAGTCAGCTACTTTGGGCTTGACCACCAGAGCGACTCGCCTAGGGTACTCAATCTGTGGCGCATGGTCCTCGTGGCTCCAAGTGATGCTCTGCTCAGACCAGTGGAGGAAGCGTGAGATGTTGACATGTGTCACCACGTTCACCGCGACTGCGGGCGAACACCTTCTTCTCGCGTTTAGTGTCGAGCCCAGTGAACGTGTGCAGCGAGCCAACATTGTTGCCGAACCCATCGACATTGTTGTTATCCCTTGGAGGGTCGTTGTTGGGGCCCTCTGTTGCACGCCTTGCCTTCTCGATCTCCTTCAGAAAGTGACAGTCGGCGGTGGTCTGGGTGGCAGGCTTCCCCCTCCCTACTGTGGTAGACATAGGGTTGGTTGAGCAGTCCGGCGGGTCGAACTTCTGCCTTGCCGTGTTGTTGGCATAGTAGTTTCCGCTATCGTGGTAGTTCCCTCCATCGCGGCATAAGTTCTTCATGTCACGCTACCTGTAGCCGGTGTTGGCGACAAAGTCAACTTGTCCGTCACCATGGTTCTTGCCGGTGAGTCGAGTGTTTCTATAGCACATCTCGTGCTGTCTCCCATTGTCATGGTCGTCGGTGCGACGTCTTCCCCCCCGAATCATCGTCGGAGTCTTAATTAGGGTCCTCCTCTGCCTAGCGCTTGGTGATCTCGAGGAGGTCGGGGATGTTGTCGAGCGTCTTGTAGACCCTCTTGATCTTGGCAACCAGAGGTTCGTACCAGCACGCGTTTTTTAAGCAGTAGATCACCGTATCCAGGTGGATGCCGGAAGCGTTCATCCAGAGGTCCTGCCACCGTTGCACCCAGTGGTGGCTTGTAACACCCTCGAATCGGCCCTATGAAGATTTTAGCGCTTCTCACCAAACCCACATAGAAACAATTCAAAGATGCCCACCAAGCACCTGCGTGCGGGTGGAAAAACGAAGTAATATCATTACACAATAGTCCACGATGGAACCCATAAAACATATATATAGAACAATTACTCAGTGAGTCAAGAATACAGATATGCAGTACAAAGATCCAAATCACCTTGAAAATGATACAACATCCAAGTACGAATAATATGCAAATGGGGCTAAGAGCCCTGAAAAATAACCAATGGCATCCATAACCCTGCCTAGGGCAAGCCGGAAGGGTAACCCTGCTAACAACATTGATCTCAAACCTATTACAACAAAAGGGGTGCTGACAAAGGGCAAAGGAAAAAAAGAGCGATCTATACTGAGGCCAGCACACGGCGAGTCTAGAATTCGGCGGCTCTCGCCTACATAGGTATGGTGGACTGAAGCGGCATCAAAGCATGCACTAAACAACCTATAGAGATTTGATACAACTGTCGACTATCAGGGAGGGATAAGAAAGAACTATTCAGAACCAACCTGATACTAGCACCAAACATACCCATCCTGGTATTTCCCCCATCGAGACCAAACGAGGAAGTCATGCCGAGGAAACTCACATAATTGGAAGTTTTATTCATTCATTCAATGGTGGTTGTCCAATTTACTAGTCATATCTGATCCAAGTCAAGGTATAATAATAATTTTTTAGTTATAGTTGTCTATGATCGTGAAACTGTGCTCCAAGTCGTCCATAACCGCGGACACGGCGTTTTAAAAAGATTTAAACATGCAGGGGTGCACCAAAGTTTCCACACACACTTCAACCCTTCTTGTCAAATCCGAATATGAGCAAGATCCTGAACAAACACCCAACTGTATGTGATGGGCCTCGGACACGATGTTTCCCAGACCCAAAGCAAGTACCTGGAGGCCACCCCCTAAGCAACCTGCAGAGAAGTCGACCGGCTCCAGGACGGACCCAGGGTTTGTGCCAATGACTGTAAACGACTAGGAACCCGAAAGTGTGACTGGCCTTGTCGATACCGTGAAAACATTCCACATTCCTAAAAAGTACAAGCGCTCCACACATAGTCGTAAATAAAGTAGGAAAGCATGGCATATGTACATGATAGTAATAACACCCCAAACTAGTTTGTGGCCCCCAACACAGTACTTTGAAATCAGGTAGTAAGCCGATGGGGTGCCCACATACCCACCCGTGGTTAGCGCGCTCAATCTCGGAACATGTGTCAAGAACTCGGATCCTAGGTGGACACAAGTGGGCGGTTTAAAACCAAATATTGACTATTACCGACCGATGCCTCTACATTATATCTATTGCCATCATTTTAATTAACAAGTTATTATGAAAACCATGATCATCTCCACCATTAAGCATGTGCCAACCTTCCATCAATGGTGGAACGACAACGACGCGAAGCAGCACCTGAGCAAGCAACTACGACTCACAAGCCTGACTGTCTATCAAACAATAGGCAATAGGATGTGTCCAAGGCAATATAGAGGCTGCAAGGAATATAAATGGTGCACGGAAACTAAAGCATCGCAACACGGATATCAATAGATAAACAGGAGGAAGTAAAGACTATAAATGCAAAATAGGTAGAAAGGGGAAGAATGCTCGCCTGGCAAACACTATCGAAGATACATTATCCAAAGAACTTGTTGACACTCGCATCAATTCATCGGCCTAATTCATGAAGAAGCAAATCACTAAGAGAAACACCAGATGCACTATTTAATACTGCGGCAGAAGATCGGGCATGATGCATGCATGATGTATGACATGGAAAAAGTGCGATGCGACTAGGCAATATTAAGCGGAACCGGGTCCTGACAGTTAATTAGTAGGTTCATGTTGTTTCATACCCATAATTTAAATGTTGAATTAACAAGGCAAATGATGGCACCGGTTCACTACACAAAATTGAATGGAGTCCGGAATGAGACAAAGGTATCTCGCATAAACACTCCATATTTAATTATGAGGTGAATCAACATAATGCCCTCAAACAACAAAATATGTATGCGATATGAACAATTTAAATGCAACAAGTATGTATGGCAGTTTATAAAATAGGGCTCAGGTCAGGGTCACACATTTAGGGTCGAAGATCTTGGTTCGGAGGGATTCGGGTTCGGTGGGATCGGTCTTTGAACTCCGAGATCGGGCTTCAGGATCCGGGAACGGGGCATTGGCGTCCATGAAGAAGATCATATCATTCCGTGGTTCGGGTTCAGTGTTGACGACCTTTGGTTGCGGGATCTTCAGGTTGAGGGTCTCGGCGTGGTTCTCTTGGTTCAAGCGTCGGTGGTCTTTTGTAGTCCGTCGGTCCGTGTAGGAGATCTCTGGGTTCCGCGACGGAGTTCTCGGGTTACATGCACGGCAAAAGCAGCAGCACTAAAACACCAACACAGGCAGAACACAAAACTTGATGAACAGGGCAAGCTATGGAGAGGAGGACCTCACTGAGCCACCAAGATGACCTTGCCCTAGTGACGAGCTCGTGTAGAGGTGGCCTAGCGGTGGCTCGCGAGGAGGAGCCCGTAAGCGGCGATAGAAGATGGCGACGGAGGGCGCACCAGCGGCAGAGGGGGCGTGGGAGGACACGGCTTGACGGCGGGGAGCTAGGAGGCATCGAGGTCGGTGGACGACGACAAGTGGCGCGCTACGGCATCTCGAGGCAGAGGCCGGTACGTTGATTGGTGGGGCCACGAGGCACACGGCGCCGGTGCGAGACGGTAGAGGAGGTCCCTGGTAGCAGATGCGTGGCCCAGCCGGAGGCGGTGACGAGGATGGTCTGGCAGCGGCAGGCTCCGGGGCGGTGCTCGCTCTTGGCAGCCGTGTTATAGAGGAGCTCGGCCAGAGATGGCAGAGAGGGGCGCAGAGGAGGTCACTGCGGGCAGGGAGAATATCGAGGGTGGCGCCATGGCAGCGGGGTATGGCGAGAAAGGGCCCAGTTCGGCGGGATCGACCGCGGCAGCGGCGGATGGTGTTGATGCTCGAGCAGCGGCGGGGAAGACCGAGGAGAGGAGTGTCGGGGTAGGAGGAAGGATGCTATGGGGATTGAGGGAAAGTGGGAACCACGATGGGATCGTGGGGTTCCCGTGCAGAGCGTGAAGCGTGCGTCATACGTGGGAGAAGGTGGGGCCAGGGCCGTGGTCGGTGGGGTGGGCCAAGGAAGCGTGCATGACGCAGGCGAGGGAAGCGTGTTGATGCACCGGGGTGTTGAGTGTGGGGTCACGCATGGGGCTGGGTTGCTGCGGCTGCACATGCGAGGTGGTTCGGTGGTGTGAAGCATGCGGGCGTGGGTCAGTTTGGTCAGTGTGGCTGCGCGCGCTAGTGAGCGTGGCCGCTGTGTAGGTGGCGAGAGGATTAGGGTTAGGTTGGATAGGGTTTTTGGTAGAAGGGAATTAGGGTTTGGTCTGGATTTGGGTAGTAGGCTGGCTGGCTAGGCCCTAGCCTTTGGGCCTAGCCGGCTGCCTCCCCAAGAAATATTGTATTTCTTTATTTTAACTTTAGAAGGCTTTCAAAAATAGTATTTTTACAAACAAAAGATCCAGAGAGGACCAGGGTTTGTATTTGAAATAGAGCAGGATTTAAGTAGAAAACAAAGAGAGGCTTTTATAAATTAGTTTTGGAAAATAATATGGATGAAGACATGAAGATGCTGAAATGCAATGTCGCATGATGACATGAGCATGCAGTCATGAAGATGCACAAAACAAATGCACAACGATTTTCTAGTAGTGGTTTTACCAGAATGCTACACGGGGCGACTCGTGCTGTCACTGGGTGCAGCGCTCCAGGTCCTCGATGGTGGTGGCGCGGGTGTAGGAGCCCTCGAAGTGCCTGACGAAGGCATCTTGCATGTCCTCCCATGAGTGGATGATGTCCGCGGGGAGGGTGTTGATCCATTGTCGTGTCGCTCCCTCCATCATTAGGGGGACGTAGCGAGCAGCAAGCAGGTTGGTGTGTCCGGCGATCCCCATTGCCATGAGGTATGTGTCGATCCACACTGCCGGGTTGTACGTGGGGTCGTACTTCTCGATGTCTTCCGGTGCTTTGAGGGTTGAGGGGTACTTCTCGCCTCGGATCATTGGTCCGAAGCACTGTGGGCCCACTCGGCTGAGGGAGCCCCTTGGCTCTAGCTCGCCACAGTTGATGAGGGTGTGCCTCAGGTCGTTCGACTGGCGTGCTAGCCAGACCTGATTGTTGATGATTTTGGTCCATGCGTCGATCAACTGACCATTCGCGGCAACCATGTTGTTCGCAGGTCACGGCTTGTTGGTGGAGAGCGCGGGATTTGCGGCCCATGGTTGGAGCTGCAGGGACTCGGGCGGTGGGCAGTTGAGGGCGTTGGTGACAGTTGGACGGCCGCTTGAGGCCACCCTGCTCCCGGACGAGCATGAGTACATCCGCCCCCGCGGGTCGATTCCCGTGGCTTGCTGCTCGACGGCCCTGGCGAGTAGGGCATGGGTGTACCTGATCTATAGCGCACCCTCTCCCATGATGTTGAGATTGGCAACTGCACCTTACCCCGCGATGACGTTGTCCATCGGGGTGGAGTAGAGCGGGTGTCCATTGGAGTCCTGGGCTTAAGGCGAGATGATGAACCGCGGTTGCTCTTGGGGAGGCACGCGGTGGGGTGGTTGTCGTTGTATTGGGAACGGCAGTACCTGAGGAGGTTAGATAGAGGTGTGGTGACCAGCAGGGAAGCTATCGACGGCGTCCGCAGGCGGGATTGGATACAAGCGAGCGTAGCTGGACGCAGGAAGTACCCAGGTTTGGAGCCCTCGTGGTGAGGTAAAACTTCTACTCCTGTCGGATCTGACTATGGGGAATATACGAACTACAAGTGCTCCTCGAGTTGTATTCTCTAGCTACTACCTTAAATGTACTGAGACCAACCCTTTCTACTAAGGCCTTGCCTCTCCTTATATAGGCAGAGAGGCAACGGTCTCACTGGCCAGTCCGACTGGCAGACCCCACAGGCGGGTCCCAGCCGGCTGGTCATCTACAGTGTCCGGTATGGCATGTCGCATCGGAGTACGAGCGATATGGCTGTCATAGGCACAGTGGACGCCATGCGAGCATGTCGTCAGCACCGGGCCACTATTCCCGTGTCATCCCCACAAAGTCTTCGGTATGGCCGGGTAGTGGCCAGTCTTGTCATCGTACAGGGCGTACCATGCATTGATACGCACGTCGCCCTGTCTCCTTGATTGGTTCCGGCTACGTCGCCGTAATCGGCTGCTTCTTGTCGATCCGGCTATCGCACGGTAGCCGACCTGGCTTGCTTTGTCCGGCTGCCTCTGGCCATCCGGACACCATCCGACTGTCTTGTTTCTTGTCCGGTTGGGGTATCTGGGGATCATCCCCCCGACACTAGCCCCCGAGCGCGTGTGGATTCCGCCCTTAGGCGAAATGTGCGCGCGCTCCCTCCTGATTTTGAATTTGTGTCCGGCTGCCTCTGGAGGTTGCGCTACCTGTGACGTCAGCACTGATGCTGGCCATGCACGCACGCGCCATCATTGCACTGCGGCGGGCAGTGTAACGTCCCGTCGCACGTCACCTCGGGAAGCTGCTGCCTGGCGCTTCGGTTCTCGCTCCCGGAACTTCTGCGCATCCTGCTTCGGCGCATGGGATCTGGGCGGCGGTTGGGGTGAGGGTCGTCTGGATGCGTGCCACGTGGTGTTGTTGATGGTTGCGCTTCCAGTCCTTTAAAGGGACGCCGCGGGGGAGCAGTTCCCCTCCTTCGCTCCCCCGCTCCAGTTTTCCTCTTCCCCGTGCTCTCCTGCCCTTTGCGCCCTTGCTCTGCTGCCGCTGTAGCTCGCTGTGCCGCCCGCTCTTCGTCGTCCGCAGTACGGGCCACCGTCACTGCTCCGCCACCGTGCTTCCCTGCAAGCCGGAGATGGCAGCTGACCGCGGGGCCTGGTGCGGCTCCTCCGTCACCGAGGATCAGATCCAGAAGTGCCGCGCCACTTGTGTTCTCCCATCGGAGGAGGAGGTGGCGGTGCGGCTAGCGCCGGCGGGAGAGGTATCCCTGCACCCTGCTGAGGGGGAGCGGGTTATCTTTCTCTCGCACCTGTCACGCGGGTTCGCGCTACTGGTGAATCCCTTCTTCCTCACTTTCATGGCGTTCTTCGACCTCTGCCTCCACCACCTTGGCGCCAACACCATCGGAACACTGGCGCAGTTTGTGGCGTTCTGCTAGAGCTACCTCGGGATCCATCTGGATCTCGGGCTCTTCTGCCGGCTCTTCCGAATCTAGCCATAGGTGTAGTTCACACAAGGGCCGCTAGTCGTCTGTGGCGGCGCCTCCATCTACTCCCGCTCGCAGACCGGCTACCCCAAGTTTCTTCTGCACGACACGGTACGACTGTGGCAGCAGTCGTACTTCTATGTCAAGAACCTCACCAACGTCGACCGGATCAACCTTCCGGCCTTCCAGGATGTCGAGTCCAGCCGGCTGCATTGGGACTTGAAGATTCATGGCGACAAGGCGGAGTCGGCTGCGATGCTGAAACGCATGCGCTCCCTCGTCCACTGCCGGCTAACAGGCCTAGATGTCACCCTCAGCTGGATGTCCCGGCTGATGATGTCGTTGCATTAGCGAGCGCACAAGATGTGCTTCTACTCCGGCTGGCTGGACCCGACCCGGCTATCGCGCCACGATCCCCGCTACCACAACCTGAAGGAGTGGGTGTGGACGATCACCAAGGAGCGGCTACTGGAGGGCTGGAAGTTCAGTCTGGCGCCCTACAGCCGGGAGAACCGCGCGCCCCGGGTAGGTCCCTCTAGCTGGATTTTTTCTTTCGCATTTCTTGCCTTTCTTTCTTGTTTTATCCGACTGATCTCTTGTATTCGGCAGATGTTCCCTTGCATCCTTCGCGAGCAGGGTGAGGCTCCCCTCGAGGAGTTCACTCCTGACTTGCCCGAGCCACGTGCTCGGCGGTCTGGCAAGGAGTCGGACGGGGACAGGGATGCCTTCCCCAACCGGAACGACGAGCCGGCTGCCGACCCCCACCCGGAGGTTGACGAGGAGGAGGAGGCCGTGCCGACCACCGATCCGGCGCCGCGCCCTGCGATGGACGGCGAAGCTGGCGGGAGCGGCTCTAGCCGTTCTGGCTCCTGCCGGCCTGCCATGGAGGAGCCGGCCCCCAAGAGAGCCGGACCAGCGCCCTGTCGCCGAGCCGCCTTGGCCGGAAGAAGGGGCCGCCTCCAGTTGTGCCGGGGTACATCTCTCCTCCTCTTCCTTCATTGTCTTTTGCCTGTTTCTTTTCCTGCCTTTCTGCCTTTGGCTGATTTGCTTTTCTTTCTTCCCTCTCTTCTTCTGTCTTCTTAGCACGCTGGATTCCTTTGGAGCCGCGAGCCTGGCTCGAGCGCCAACCGGGTCGCCACCCTGGGCTCCGACTGCGCCAGCCAGCACCCCTCCTTCTTTCGAGGTGTCGCCTCCGCCTCCACCTCGAGCTGAACCGGCTACCTCAGTCGGAGCAGAGGGTCTGCAGCCGGTCGTGGTGGCCCAGCCGAAGGCGGATCCTCAGCCAGGTGGCTCTTCTGCGGGCACGCGGGGGTCCGCTACCGGCAAGGAGCTCATGGTTGTCGGCGATGACAACTCCGACGAGCAGCCGGGGGAGGAGTGGAGGACCACGGTGGTTGCCGCGAAGGAGTCCTTGGCTGTCAACGCCGTAGATGATGATGCTTCCTCTGCCGCCTTGCTGACGGACCTCGCCGCCATCTCGAACTGGCGGTGAAGGAGATCCGGCTGCTAGAGGCCGCAGCCGGCGGGAACCGGTCCCTGGAGCAGAAGCTTACTGCTGCCAACGGGACTTCCCAGAGTAAGTTTGCTTCATCCGTCTTGCTCCTTTTTTTACTGATAGCCGGTTTTGTCGCAGCCATCCTCGTGTGCGCTCAGCGCAAGATCGATCGCTTGAAGAAAGCGAACGATCGGCTGAGCAAGTCCAACTCTACTCTACGGCTGCAGAACAAGGATTGGAACGCGAGGGTAGACGGCCTGGAGGCCACCATCAAGGAGCGCGACGCCTCGCTCGCCAGCCGGACCAAAGCATTCAATCTTCTCGAGGCCCAGAACAAGGACCAAGAGAAGGAAATCAAACAGCTGGCGACGAAGGAGAAGGCTCTAGTGGAGGAGCTGATGTAGGTTGGCCACACGGCTAAGGGTGAGTTCCTCTTATTCGCCTTCTTTTCTTTCCGGATCCGGTAGCCGGATCTGACTCTCTTTTCTGACAGCGTTTTATCCTGGCATAGACCTGCTGGCATACACCCGGCTGCAGGAGAACTGGCCGGGAGCGCAGCCGACGGCTCAGGAGCTCGTCATCCTTCTTGGCGAAGAAGTTGCCAACCTTCGTCAAGCGGCACGAGACATCTTCTCCTTCCTATGGCCGGATGCTCCGGTTCTAGAGACGATGGCGCAGCTGGCTGCGAAGGTGGGGGAGGTGCCGGCTGCGGTGGACCGGCTGAGGGACTTGGCGGCGCGAGCTGGAGCGGAGATGGCTCTAGCCCTCATGCTCTCCTGGTACAAGGACGCCCGCGTCGAGAAGATCGACGGAGGCTTCCGTGCCGGCGCCGACCTTGCCGCCATCCGCCAAGCCCATCCGGAGCTCCGGGGATTCGCCAACAAGATCGTCGACTATGTGGACCCCGGCGAGGTGCTCACCGACTCGGAGTCTGTCGGCACTCCTGATGTGGAAGGCCCAACGCAGCCGCCTGTGGGCGCCGGAAACGGATTGAGCGCCGTGCCTCCTCCTCTGCCTGAAGCTTCTGCCGGCCAAGATGCTCCTCACGGCAAGGGTCCTGCCGTATAGTCGTTGCCCCGGGATGCCGGGTGTATTTGTCTTGGTTTTAGTTCTGTTTGAAACTTGTCTGTCTGTATCGGCTGTCTCTGACACCGGGTAAACTTGTGGGAGCTTCGCCTCGTTTTTTCTTTGCCTGTTAATATTGAACTTGCTTGAGTTTCCTTCAACTTGTGTGCTTTGAATTTTCTTTCAACATTTCGCCAGTTGACTTTATCTGGCTTACTTCGTCCGGCTACACTCTTTTAGCCGAAGGAACTGCACCTCCAGTGGGGGCGCGCTAGCGCACCCACTAGGTGTAGCCCTCGAGATTCGTAGTAGCTGGCGTAGCCAGGTGCTTCGAATCTTCCTTCTTTTTCCCAAGTCTTCTAACTTTATCCAACTAGACTTGTCTTAGTCGGCTGCTTTCGCTGGCTGAACACCTTCAGCCGGGGAACTAACATTCTAGTGGGGGCGCGCGAGCGCACCCACTAGGTGTAGCCCCTGAGATTCGGAGTAGCTGGCGTAGCCAGGTGCTTCGAATCTTTCTTGCCTTCTCTTGCTCCTGCCCTTGCCCTCACCTGGGCTCCGAACGGCCGACTAAACGCCCTTAGCTGGTCAGGAACTACAAGATTCCACTGGGGCGTGCGAGCGCACCCAGTTGGTGTAGCTCCAGAGATTTGGAGCGCTTGATGAAGGCAAGGACTTCGAATCTTCTTCTCCTTTCCTTCCTGAATTCCGACTCAAGGTGGTCGGACAAGAATATACATACACATACACACACATCCTAACAGGTTAATAGGTTAGTCTGCCAAATTGTAGCCGGAAAACAGACTTGTTTTTTGGAAAACTAGCTTGTGCCTCTCTAGACACTTGGTCGCTTTCCCATGTGCTCTGCTGTTTTCGTTGCATCCTTGCTGGGCAGTCGGGTTGCGGTCTGCGGCCGGAATCGAAGGGAGCTGACAATACATTGCGCACGGTACTGACGGCTTAGTAACCGGATTGGCTTAAGCTAGTTGCAAGACTAGGACGCCCAGTCTGTCGCGTCTCCTCCCTGTTTTTCGTGTCGGATGCCTCGGGCTTTTGCTCTTGCTAGCCGGACAGCCGGGTTGCAGTCTGTAGCTGAGACGAAGAGTGGGCCTCTGACATCATCGCACACTACTCAGTCGGTTTGTTGACTTAGCAGGCCGGGCCAGCCGGCAAGCCCCCGGGTAGGGGTTGCCGGAGCCGGAAAATCATAACCGGAAAAATAGATGTGAACACATTTCTAGCAAGGAGCCCCCGAGCATCTCGTAGGGGTCCGCATTTTCATTCATGGGTTTGCGGGATACATACACTGTCTGGCGACTAGGTGTAAAACAGGCGCAGCAAGGCCGTGTTCCAAGGACGCTCGGTTTCCTCGTCTGACTTGTCCATCTTGTTCTTGCGCGGCTGCTGCGCGTCGATGAGGTAGTAGGAGTCGTTGGGAAGCGCCCGGTTGATGATGAAGGGGCCCTCCCAAGGTGGTGATAGCTTGTGCATGCCCTTCGTGTCTTGCACCAGCCGGAGAACCAGGTCGCCCTCGCGGAACGCGACTGGGCGGATCCGGCCCGAATGGTAGCGACGTAGTCGTTGCTGGTACAGGGCTGACCTGGACAGAGCCAGCCCGCGGGCCTCCTCCAGGAGGTCCACTCTGACCTCCCGCGCCTCCTGGTTGGCCTTTTCGTCGTATAGGAGCTTGCACGGTGAGTCGAACTCGATGTCCGCGGAGAGGACAGCTTCCGATCCATAGACCAGGAAGAACGGGGTGTAGCCGGTTGATCTATTCGGCGTGGTGCAGAGGCTCCATAGCACAGCCGGAAGTTCCTGAATCCAGCATCCGGGTGACCTCTCCAACGGCTCGATGAGACGCGGCTTGATACCGGCTAGCACCAAGCCGTTTGCTCTTTCGACTTTCCCGTTGGACTGCGGGTGCGCGACGGAGGCAAGGTCCAGCCGGATGCCCTTGTTGCTACAGAATCGGGCGAAGACCCCCTTGGCGAAGTTCGTGCCGTTGTCGGTGATGATGCTGTTGGGGTAGCCGAACCGGTTGATGATGTCGGTGAAGAAGGTAACGACTGTCGCCCCGTCCAGCTTCTAGATAGGCTTGGCCTCGATCCACTTCATGAATTTGTCCACCGCCACCAGCAGGTGGGTCATGCCCGCGCGTGCTCGCTTGAAGGGAGCGACCATGTCGAGGCCCCAAACTGTGAATGGCTAGGTGATCGGTATGGTCTTGAGTACCGAAGTTGGCATGTGCCTGAGCTTCCCGGAGCGCTGGCACCCATTGCACGCGCGGACCAGCTGCTCAGCGTCCTTGAGGGCGGTGGGCCAATAGAAGCCATGGCAGAACGCCTTGGCGACTATCGCCCTTGACGAAGCGTGGTGCCCGCACTCGCCCTGGTGGATGTCATTGAGTAGCCGGTAGCCCGTGTCTGCATCGACACACCTTTGGAAAATGCCGGATACGCTGCGCTTGTACAGCTTGCCATTGATGATGGTGTATGTGTGCGCGCGGCGCCGGATTTGCCTGGCTTCCACCCCGTCATCCAGAAGTTCTCCGGTGGCGATGTAGCTCATGAAGGGTTGTGCCCAGGATGGCACCTCCCAAATGGCGAGGATGCTCCCGCTCTCCGGTTGACGGATGTCGGGGGCTCGTCCGGATGGCGTATCCGGGATGGCAGCCCCCGAGCCACTTGACGGGCCGGTAGCCCCTAGGTCTTGCGAATCGGAGGGTATTTCCCTATCGGAGTTGGTGCTGGTCTTTTCCTTCGGATGTTCTGCCAGCTCCGCTTCCGCTGCTCCATCAGCCGGAGCGCTCCCGGCCTAGACGATGGAGTCCGATTCCAGTGACGGATTGATGGAGGGCTTGCGCAAGTGCTCCAAGGAAACCCCTGGTGTGATCGCCTGCCTGGTGGACCCGATTCGGGCGAGCAAATCGGCTGCCTCATTGTTGACGCGGGGGACGTGATGGAACTCGCATCCGTCGAAGGAGGCGCTGAGCTTCTAGATGTGGAACCGGTAGAGGGCCATGTTTGCGTCTCTAGCGTCCCACTCTCCGGATACCTGCTGCACCACCAGATCCGAATCACCGAAGCAAAGGATCTGGTTGACATCGATCTCCTTGGCTAGACGGAGTCCGTGCGCCAGTGCCTCGTATTCGGCTACATTGTTGGAGGCCTTGAAGTGGATCTGCAGCACGTATCCCAGCCGGTCTCCCTTGGGTGAGGTGAGCACGATGCCGGCTCCCAAGCCCCCAAGCATCTTCGACCCGTCGAAGTGCATCTTCCAGTGGTCGGAATCCGGAACCGGTGGAAGATACTGGGTTTCAGCCTAGTCGATGAGGAAGTCCGCCAATGCCTATGACTTGATCGTGAGCCGGGGCTCGTACTGGATGGAGTAGGTGGCGAGCTCGATGGCCCACTTGGCGACTCGGCCGGTGGCGTCCTTGTTGCGATGATTTTCGAAAGGGGTGCGGTGCACAAGACCTTAATCGGATGCTCCTGGAAGTAGTGCTTGAGCTTCTTGCATGCCAGGTATACGCCATAGCACATCTTCTGGTAGTGGGGGTAGTTCTGCTTGGAGAGGGAGAGGACCTCGCTGAGGTAGTATACGGGCCTCTGAACCGGCTGAGCCTTGCCTTCCTCAGGGCGCTCCACCACCAGGACGACGCTAACGACCCGACTGATGGCTGCTATATAGAGCAACATTGACTCCTTATTAGCCGGCGTGGCTAGAACCGGCGATGTGGATAGCATGCGCTTGAGGTCATGAAATGCAGTGTCGGCTTGCGAAGTCCAGGAGAACTTGTCCGTCTTATTCATCAGCTGGTACAACGGGAGCACCTTCTCCCCCATCCGGCTGACGAAACGACTGAGGGAGGCCAGGCATCTTTGGACTCCAAGCAGGCTCCTAGGCTGCCGCATCCTCTCGATTGCTGAAATCTTCTCTGGGTTTGCCTCGATGCCTTGTTGTGATACGAGGAAACCGAGGAGCTGACCGGATGGCACTCCGAAGACGCACTTCTCCGGGTTCAGCTTCATCTGGTACTGGCGGAGCTTGCCAAATTTCTCTCCCAGATCTTCGAGGAGGGTGTGTTTCTCCTTGGTCTTGATGACCACATCGTCCACATAGGCATGCAGGTTTCGGCCTATCTACGAGTACAAGCACTTCTGCATGCAGCGCTGATAGGTAGTGCCTGCATTCTTTAGACCGAAAGGCATGGTTACATAGCAGAAAGCCCCGTAGGGGGTGATAAATGATGTCTTAATCTGATCAGCCGGGTTTAGCCGAATCTGATTGTAACCGGAATAGCAATCTAGAAAAGACAACAATCACAGCCGGCCGTGGAATCAATGACTTGATCGATACAGGGCAAGGCGAAGGGGTCTTTCGGGCACGCCTTGTTCAGGCTGGTGTAGTCGATACACATGCGCCAGGTATTGTTCTTCTTCAACACCAGGACTGGGTTCGCCAGCCAATTCGGGTGATATACTTCCATGATGAACCCAGCTGCAAGGAGCTGGGTGATCTCGTCACCGATTATCTTCCTCTTCTCCTCCGCGAACCGGCACAGAGATTGCTTGACCGGTTTGGCATCCGGCCGCACATGAAGTGAGTGCTCGGCGAACTCCCTCGGCACACCCGGCATGTCCTTCGGAGACCATGCAAAGATGTCCCGATTCTCACGGAGGAAGTCGACGAGCGCGCCTTCCTATTTGCTGTCCAAGCCGCAGCAATGGTGACGAACTTAGTCGGGTCGGAGGGATCGAGCAGGATCCTCTTCGTCTCCTTTGCCGGTTGGAAAGCTCCTTCCCCAGCCGGTTTGCTGCTAGCCGGCATGTCCTGCTGGGCCATGGCCACATTACGCATGAGCACGCGCTTCTCCTCGGCTATGATGAGGGCCTCTGCCAGTTTGGAACTGGCTGAGGCGCACTCTATCGACCACTTGAAGCAGCCGGCGACGGTGATCACGCCGTTGGGTCCTGGCATCTTTGTCTTGAGGTACGCGTAGTGGGGGACGGCCATGAACTTGGCGAGGGTGGGGCGCCCGAGGAGAGCATGATAGGAGCTCGTCAGGTTTACCACCTCGAACCAGATCAGTTCGCGGCGGAAGTTCTCCTTAATCCCGAAGATGACGTCCAGCTGGATTTTACCCAGCGGGGCGCAAGTTGGCCCTGGCAGTACGCCGTGGAACGTTGTGGTAGTCGGGCGCAGGTCGCATTCGCGAATGCCCAGCTTCTCCAGTGAGGACTAGTAGAGGAGGTTGAGGCTGCTGCCTTCCTTGATGAGGACGCGTGAGAATCGGTAGGTACGCGCATTGGAGACGATGAGGGGTCGAGCACCATGGCGTAGCCCCCGGGAGTCGGCAGATGCTCCGGCTGGTCTGCACGGCTCCAGGTGATGGGGGTTTTCGACCAGTTCAGGTACTGGGGGACCGGAGAGATGATGGCGTTGACCTCCTTGGAGCGTCGCCTGCGGCTATGCTTGTCTTCTAGCTCTGTCTCGAAGATGTGGTAGGCAGCGTGCGGCTAGGGGTAGCCATTGTTGTTGTTGCCGCCGTTGCCGTTGTTACCATCATTGTCGGCTCCCCTAGCCGGTGGCAGTGGTCCACCGGGAGGAGGCGGGGGGAGACGAGGCTGGTTACCCTGGTCTTTTAGCTGGCGGGTCCAGCTGCAATTCCGAGTGGTGTGCGTAGCCGGTTTGAAGGGACCGCTGTGCCACTTGCACGGGCCATCAAACATCTGGTCGAAGGTGAGCCGTGGCTTCTGCCTCCTTGCATCGTTAGCCGGCGCATCGAGCGTGCCCTCCATAGCATTGACCTGCCTCGTGTGGTAGCGGGGCTTCTGTTGTCCGGCTTGGCGGTCCCCATGGAACCGGTTGTCATTGCCGTGGCGCCTGGAGGATCCGGCTTCGCCAGCCGGATTGCTCGGGCGGTCGCGAGCCAGCTCCATGGGAGTCAGACGCCCATCAGCATTTACTCAGAGGGCTTCTTCATGGCGGCATCCATCGTGGCGTACTGGTCCGCAACCGTCATGAGCTCCGCCATGGTTTTTGGCTCATCACACAGTAGCCGGTGGAGAAGCATGGTGCCTTCCCGGCAACCCTCGATGAAGAAATCGATGGCCTGGCTCTCCAGGATTCCCTCGCAAGTGTTGCGCAGCTCTGTCCACTTGGCGAGGTACTCGTGGTCAGTCTCGCGGTCACCCTGGACGCACAAGGCCAGGTCGCGTGGGCGCTCTGGGCGCTTGTACGTGCCATTGAAGTTGCGGACGAACACCTTCTCGAAGTCTGGCCCTGCGTTGATGCTGTTGGGTGCAAGGCTGTTGAGCCACGTCCTTGCCGACCCGGTTAGCATAAGAGGGGCGTAGCGCAGGGCTATGTGCTTGTTCCCATGGGCAAAGCCAACTGCCGTAGCGTAGTTGGTCAGCCAATCTTCCGGGTTCATGCTACTGTCGTACTTGGGGGTGTCCCTGGGCAGGGAGAACTTATCCGGAAACGGCTCGTTCCGGATGCGGGGTCCGAAACAAACCGGGCCGGTAGAATCTTCTTCCTCCGTGACGCGCGCTTGAGCGAGGAGCTCGATGCGGTCACGGGCATCCAGACAATCCGGGTTGGGCGCTCCCACCCGGCCCGAGAGACGGGAACCGGCGGGTCTAGGTGCTCCGGTTGGTGGAGGGGGAGGCGGTGGGTTGCTGTTCACCGTCTGCTCCTGGCGCGGCTGGCCCCTGTTGCCAGAGCTGCGACGCCTGCTGTGGGCCTTAGCCGGCTGAGGGGAAGATGCCTGCTGGGTGTCGCGCAGCGCGCCCCTGCTGTTGGCAGGCAGCTTCCTCCGGCTGGAGTAGCTGGGGTCCTCCTGCATCTGCCGGTTGTCATCAGCCTGCTCGTCCGCGATGCGGAGGAGCTCCTGCACACAAGCGTGCTGGCGAGCTCGCTCCCCGCCCTCCAGATTGGGCAGTTCTTCTGCCGCGGCTTGCGCCGTGCACAGGTTCTTGATGCGCGTGCTGTAGGTGGGCCGGATGAGGGCGGGGGCGGGATCCGGCTCCCATCCTTTTCCATCCTACCGCCTAGCTCGCTGCCCCGGCGCCGCACCTGGCCACGCCGGCTCGGCTCCACGGTAGCCGGAGTGAAGCCGTGCGCGCGGTCGTATTCGCGCCGGGTGATCTCGAGTTGCTTGTGGGTAGCCGCCACCTCCATGGCCTCCTGGAGGAGGATCTGTCTCTCCATGGCAAAGTTGGCCTCCACCTCCTTCGGGTTATCCCCGAGGTTAACCGGGGTCAGGAGTCGATCAATGGCATCCTCCACCGGGTTCCGAGTTTGCGGAGGGGTGGAAGTTCCAACCTCGTGCGCGCCTCGCTCCCGCAACTGGTGGGGGTGAGAGCTGGAGCCGTCCATCATGACCTCCACGCCGCAGGACGCGACGGAAGCGCTGCCGCGTGGATGCGGCAGCTCCGCGACAGAGACGATCTCCCTAGGGAAACGCTCCGGAACGGTGGCGACGTAGACGGGGAGGTCGCCGAATAGCAGGACGGTGCCGTTCGCCGGGAAAGAGGTTCCGGTGAAGCAGGAAGCGTTGTCGATGACGTAGTCAAATTTGCCTAGCGTGAGCACCAGGCCGGAGGCCACACGCGCACCGGCTGAAGTGCAGGGTCCCATGCGGAACATGACTCCGGTCGAAGCCATCTAGCCCCACAGTGGGCGCCAACTGTCGTTGTATTTGGAACGGTAGTACCTAAGGAGGTTAGATAGAGGTGTGGGGACTAGCAGGGAAGCTATCGACGGCGTCCACAGGCGGGATTGGATACAAGCGAGCGTAGCTGGACGCAGGAAGTACCCAGGTTCGAAGCCCTCGTGGTGAGGTAAAACTCCTACTCCTGCCGAATCTGACTATGGGGAATATATGAACTACAAGTGCTCCTCGAGCTGTATTCTCTAGCTACTGCCTTAAATGTACTAAGACCAACCCTTTCTACTGAGGCCTTGCCTCTCCTTATATAGGCAGAGAGGCAACGGTCTCACTGGCCAGTCCGACTGGCGGGCCCCAATCGGAGTACGAGCGGTATGGCTGTCGTAGGCACAGTGGACGCCGTGCGAGCATGTCGTCAGCACCGGGCCACTGTTCCCGTGTCATCCCCGCAAAGTCTTCGGTATGGCCGGGTAGTGGCCAGTCTTGTCATCGTACAGGGCGTACCGTGCACTGATACGCACGTCGCCCTGTCTCCTTGATTGGTTCTGGCTACGTCACCGTAACCGGCTGCTTCTTGTCGATCCGGCTACCGCGCGGTAGCCGGCCTGGCTTTCTTTGTCCGGCTACCTCTGGCCAGCCAGACACCATGCGACTGTCTTGTTTCTTGTCCGGTTGGGGTATCTGGGGATCATCCCCCTGATAGTGGTGGTGGAGCTCCAGTCATAGGTTCGTCAGGTGGTGGGTGATTGCTGCTGCTAGGTGGCACGTTCTTGCAGATCTCATGCTCGGCCATATGAGTTGGTTCGTTCTCGTCGTCGAAGTTCAGGGTACGGCCCTGGATGTTGGAGTTTAGACGGCTCCTGATGCGGGGCTGGTGGTAGAGCAACAACTCCTGCGCCATTTGACGCTCGTGGTGGTACTTCTCGCGCTCGTCCTGCTCCGCGCGTGTTGCCGCTTCCAGTTGTAGGCGATATTCCTCGACCTCCATTGCCATCGCGGTCGGCAGGATCAGCATGGAGAAGGAATCTGGCGGGGAACTCATGCAGCCCGCCATGTAGATCTGGTTGCAGCGATTGGATCTAGAGCGGAAGTTGTTGGGGGACTCTGACCCAGAGTTAGAGTTGAAGATCCCGAGGATGGAGGGGTCCTCAAAATCCTTAGCGTTCGAGACTCACGTGATGGACTCTTTGCATGATGCGACAGTGATGGATCCAGCGACCGAGGCAGGGGTCATCGAATCGGCATCGTCGTGGAGGGCCACGTCATCTACGGCCGCGTCGCTCCCGGCCGCGTTGCTGGCGGACGAGTCGTTTACTCGGAGGCGAGGTGGATGATGGAGCGGATCTAGCCTTCTGAGAGTAGATCGCGCCGTGGCAGCGATCCGCCGATGATCATCGTCTCCCCCTGGTCGATGGTGTCTGTGAACCCAACAAACAGGTTGATGGTGCCGACCGGCATCACTCGCTGTGCGTGATCGGGCATGACGCTGGGATGTAGCTGCTGGGCAGGATCCGAAGGATCCCGCCGCTTGCGATCATGCGGACGGTGGCGATCGGCCGATTGATTGACGAGTAGGGTCTTGCTGCAGAACTCAGGCTGGACGCTACTGTCATGGGAATGACGACAGCAGTCGCTACCAGGGGTAGTGATTGGAAGGATTTAGGGCAAGAGCGAGTCGCCATATGTGGTGTGAGATTAAGGGCAAAGACACAGCGATTTACCAAGGTTCGGGCCCCCGTAGGGTCAATACCTACTCTTGCTAGATTGTATTATCTCAGGTGGATTACAGGGGTGGCAAGCTCGGCGGCTACGCAGCGAGTCGCTTGGATGGGGTGTATGATGGAACGTGAGTACAAAGAGTACCCTAGGGAGGTTTATATAGGGGGTACCTCGCTAGGGTTTACAGGATTACAACCGAATCAATCATGGTTTCGGAGGTTCTGACCTAATCTGACTGGGCCTATCTATGCTTCTGGGCCTTCAGCTTCTAGTCGTCGGGCTTCTCGTTCAGTCGCATTCCAGTCACTGTCCTTCAGGCCCACTCGCAATGGGCTGGACCTAGTCGAAAACGTCCTGCTGGGCATACCCTATTCGGCATACCCCATCAATTGGATGTCCCATGGACTACGGAAGGAAGTGGAATCACCTAAATCATGGTATATCCAAAACTAGAGGTTTGCATATAGGCCTATACGGAAGGGATGATTATGGTGCAGAGAGCCACATACGCGTTTTCGGGGAGGTCAAACCCAAAAGGGAATGGTGCATTTGCTAGGGTCGACAAATGAAAGGTTATTTTTGATTATGCGAACCCCCGTGTATTGTGTGTAATGGGCCATGGTTGAATCCCGACGGATGTGTTGATTCTTGTGAGTAAAGTGCACAAACTCTGCAGAGTATAATATATTCGAATAGCCGTGTCCACGGTCAAGGACAGTTGGAAAGGTGATTTCTAGGAATACCCAAGTGGTAATTCTGGAAAGGATGGAATAAAGATATGGAAGTCGAGTGGTGACCTAAGTTTAAAGTTTGTTTTGACCGAGGATGGTCGAAGATGTTAAAAAAAGGGTTTTCATCTAAAAACTGTTTTCAAAAAGGTTTTTAACAAGGAGATGGAGAGATCTAGATTTTAAAATGGAGACATGTTTTCAAAACTCTTTTTCGACAAAGATATAGAGATGTCATATCTACAACAGAATCTAGCTTTTCCCAAAAAAACTCTAGCTAGAGCTATCTCGCCACAACCAAACTGCATTGTATTGCTTACTTTATCTTGGTGGTTTGCTAGTATATTCAAAGTACTCACTCGCATTGTGTGTGGCTATTTAGTTGGCCAGACTTTCAGAAGCATGAAGGATATTGGGTTGACGTCTATGCGAGATAGGCCGTCTTGCTAGTCAATTGCCTATAGGTTATGGCATGATTAGGCTCTACATTTGAGGAATATCCGATGTTGGAGATTGTGTAGCCATAAGGGAATCAATGTAAGTTTTGTTCTTATTAAGTTTTGGATGTTGTACTGATACTTGTCGGTAATTTTCCATAGCTCATAGATCATGGGAACGTGGATATATGCATAACAATGATTTCTTGGAAAATAAATCTGGAAACCCCACACCAAGGAGGGAGAGAGAGGTGAGTCTTTAGAGGGAGAGTAGTTGATGGTGAGGGGGTTTATGATGCATGTTCCCTTCGGGATGATGTGTCCTCTCATGTTCTCTATGTGTGTAAACGGGTGTTTTTTTCTTAGCTAGGACAAGCTCCACAAAAAGGACAGATTAGAGTGTTGGTTGCTGGCCTATCTCTGGCTTCTTTAGCATTCACATTAGCCGCAACACAGAGTCCTACATGTATCTAAACGAGTTGTTTTCTTTGTCCACGGGGCTGCCTGGGGTGCTACCAAAGGTGCCCATAAAACACACAATTTAACTCCCAATCGTGCACGACCATCATGTCAATGCCATCGTTCATTTGCTATGACAATTTCCTGGTAAAATGAAGGTAAGAGTGACTATGTGTGGTATCCAGCTCTATGTTTCCCTAGGGTCTATAGGAGCCGTCCCACATTTCGCTTTCTTTCGAAGTTGCAGAGCATCCATAAGCCATACATGCAGTGGTACTCTACGCGTGTGTGGATACTAGCCACACAGCGAGCATAAACTGAGCCAGCAGGCTGGTAGGTTCAGATGATCAAAAAAGTAGGTATAAGAAGGACAGCTCACATAAACACATAATTTACCCTAAAAACGTAAACACATAATTACCTTTGTCTCTAAATATGAACTATTTTTGTAGTGACATCGACAAGTACTAGAAAAATGGGTATTGAACGACTGCGAGAAAAACTAGGTGTGACTAACTAGAGGCTAGAACGGTAACCTTCTCCATGTCAGCAGGGCATATGCGCCCTTGATCGTACTTCCATCTCCTCATCCACATGGATACGGGGCACCCCTTAGGCCTTGTTCGGTTAGTCCCTCCCCGGCCGGGGTCGTGGCCTAATCCACATCAAACCTTGTGGGTCTGTCCGGCCCGGGATTAGTCCCCGTCTGGCAAAACTTGTGCGTTTGGTTACACCTCGTGGGGATTCCAGCCCGGCACGAACCCTCCCGATCCCGGCCATTCTCGCGGGAAAAATAATCGTCCCTCAACCCGTGCAACGATTCCCGTTCGTCCAGAAAAGAGAAGAGATCCCTCTTCTGTCACGACCAGGAGGCGACCCGGAGGTGACCCGGGGCGGCGGCAGTGACCACAACGATCCGGGGCGAAGGGGTCAGCGGCCGTGACCACGACGACCCTGCTACGGTGGCCAGCCAGTCCATGCGTTCTATCCCCCACTCTGTCGTTCTGATCTGCATCTTAGGGCCGAGATCTTGGGGGGTTCGAGATCTCATTTCTTTCGATTTCTTGGAAATGTCCGTCCTGGTCCCTCCGGAGTTGATTTGCTCATAGCCTGCTTGATGCGAATGCTCCTCCGCCTGGATCTTGAAATGCTCTTGCGCCATAAACAAGGTAAGAACATGAGTCCCTCTTTCCGATCTTGTAGTTCTTGCATACCTTCAAAGTATCTGATCTTGGTCGTTGCAGTTTCCTGATGATTGAATCCTATTTGGCGTGATAGTTTGTAGGTCCGTTGCTTTGCTCCTCCTGCAGCTGTCAGTTTCAACCTAAAGCCAGTTGCCGGCAAGGTTCTCCAAGCCCATCCCTTGGCATGAGTAGTCCACCAATATCAATATTGTTTCTAACAAAAGCAATCAATCAGAATCTATCTACTAGCGAGTGGGAACACAAAGGAAAACCCCAACAATATAAATCTTGCAGGTATCAGTGTGAAACTACTGCCTGCTTTGACTTTAAACACTAGCTCTGTCGTGTGTAGATGTACTAGTGCACAAAACATTGATTGCATTTAATTATTGGTCATGGTGGGATCATACTATCCCTTTCAAGTTCTTATATATTTATGCATTTTATTTCTACCATGCACTTGGCAACTTCCTAAATTCATTTGCCATATTTGGTTCCATTGAACAATGATTTAAAGGTTGTCTTTTTGTAATCGTTATGTTTATCTCTATGAATGCATTTCCCAGTTTACCACATTAGTTGATTATTTTATTGACAGGATGTGTTTACATATTTGGAATTTAGCAAGCAAATGAACCGTTTCAGTTAATCTAGTCATTGAGATTCACTTTCAGGTTCAATTAGTGTCGTTTTCAGTTAGAGCATCAACTAGTTTTCAGGGTTCGGATAAGCTAGTTTCAGTTTAGTTTTGACCAGATCATCGTGTATGTAACTCGATTGCCTGGACGTGGGATGGCAAGTTCATTTGCGAACATCGTGTAGCTAGACACGATCGATCCTTCTATGAATAAAAGGATAATAAAGAAAAAGCAGAAAATCTGCAAGGTTGTAGGAAGCGCAAATACTCTGTCTCGCTCTCTGAGTTTTTCATTTATGAATTTGTTCATTGCAAGGCTACAATAGACAGGTAAGTACTATAAACAGTTACTGTATTTTTTTGGAAGAGTACTACTTGAGATCATTTTTCTTCAATTGTGTCTGTCCAATCCATGTAAAATTGACAATAGGTATGCTTATACATTATGGACGTTTGATTGATTCTTAGCCTCGGTAGTCATCTTGTTGTCGTTCTTACTCAAGTAATAAATTAAGTAACGAGTTGCGTCTAAACTAGTGAACACATCGGTAGCATTTAGTACACTGTTGCTCGTAATTTTCTCTTTCAATTTTGATTACTTCAGTTTATCATATCAAATGGTAAAACACCTGTTGCATCTTATCTGCTGAAACTTATTTGCCTGTAACATACCTGATTTGTTTTTTCTTGGCAGATTCAGCGACGTCACTAGGTAAAGCAAACCATTCAAGCCAGAACTCAAGTGATTGATGTGATCTTGTTGTATGTGTTATGCCCATGGCGTTATACGGACACATCCCTCAATACAGGCGCCTTTTGTTTACAAGCACATGTTCCTTACTAGCAGGCACCTCGTACATGCGCCTCTCTCTGTAACCGCTGCAAGGCCATTGTTTGCCGAGGCCGGCGCAGTTCTTGTAGTGTGCAATGAAGGCGGAGTGGGCTGCTGAGCTGCTAGCTCTACGTAGGACGGCGAATCGTTGAAGGTGGAGGAAAAGGTGGATGTGGTGGTAATGCGGAGGTGCTCACTAGAGCCTGGAGTGGCCGCAGCAGGAGAGCCATGCTCAGTGGGGTTCTGGGGTTCCATGGCGGTGTGCGTCAGAGACGGTCATGGCGAGCAAGGGCGGTGACGGTCTCGGAGCAAGGCCGCGTCGGCGACGATGGCGATGGTGAAGTTGGATACTGTCAACACCCGGATTTTTAATCCCAGATGCCTGTTATGCCATATATCGCAATCCCAGGATTACCATTTTTGCAAGAAATAACAGATTGGATATCACAGTACACCATCCATTACAAACCATAATAAGGTCTTACACGAATAAATGATCTCATGATCCAGTCTTAATACAACAAGCAGCGGAATAATTAATAAGCGTAGCGGTGGGGTCCATTTTCAGAGTCACAGGCAATGCTGACGATGGAAGATAGTCCTAGTTATCATAGCCGTCCTGCTGTCCTTTATCTTGGTAGTCTCCTTCATAGTCTGGCCATAGGAATAGCTAGGGACAAAAGCCATGAGTACTCTTTATGTACTCGCAAACTACCACTAACAAGTAAGATAGTTCTAGTAGGAACGCTAACTCTAAGTTCATTTGTAAAGTTAAGTTTAAAACCTAATCTGAGTTTAGAAACAAAGAAAGATAAAATAAAGTTTAAAATCACCTAAGTGGGACTTAATTGTCATAGTCACAACTCTATTATGGTGAAGTCATGTCACAATTTATTTCATAAATTCTTTTGAAAACATCTGACAATGGAACAGTATGGCCACTCCAACTGTCCATAACCGCAGACGCGGCTATTCGAATAGTTTGACACTCTGCAGAGGGGGTACACTTTCACCTACATCTGTCAGGGATAACCCTGAATCATCATACTTAATATGCAAATAATCAAACATAACCTTTCCTTTACACACCGTAGTATAAGCATCTCTCCTATGAGTATGGCCTCCTAACCATGACCATCTGTCATCTTGGGCACTGCATAGGTGGACAACATTGAGAGGTAGCCTCAGCTCAAACTTCTCCCGTGAGGAAAGTAATACTAATGCATATAAACTTCCAGCAAGCCTTACCCAATTCAGGTATTGTGGTTGTATGGTAAAATTGGAATGGTATCGCATCCGAACCCAACCATCAGTTTTGTAAAAGGGCTAAGGCTCATGCCTCAACATTTTATTATAATAAACTATTTGTGTTTCTCAACACATGTCAAAACATCTCAATAGAATGACTCATCATTCCAAGGTTTTCACAAGTCATTTTTCACCAAGCATTCCCATCTAAAGTGAATCAAGTTTTGGTTTAGCTCTAAACTACTAAGTTAAGAGTGTTCACCAAAGTGGGATGCTAATCTCAATCTCATGCCATAGAATGACATCTAAGTCTAACTAGATAGGTCAAGTTTATACTTTTTATGCTACCTTTAAACAAGTAACGGACTTTGGAAAAGTAAAGAAGGTAAAGCTTGTAAATAAAAAAACTTGGAGTAGGTCTAAGTCAAGGGTATAACCAAAGCATGCCTAATGCATCTTGTTTAGGTTATCTAGCTTAATTCTAGCTTGCTAACAATAGCTTGTTCAGTTTACTTGAAGTGCTAGGCTTTCAAGTAAAACTTGCCTTGTGTAGTGCTATCTTGCCTTGTGTAGTGCAGTGGTTGAAGTTTTCTTCCTCCTCTTGGTAGAACTCCTCCTCCTCGAAAGCTTGGTCAGTATTATCGTCTATAAATACATACGGGATACACAATCACTAAACAATACTTAACTAGTCTACTTAGCATACTAAGGCACACATTTGATGATCTATTATCATCACAAGCATCACAAGGTTTAATTAATTAGCTTCATTCCTTTTATTTGAGAAAAGTAATTTCTACTCATTGAAAAATAACTAAGATTTAATATTCTCCAATTAAAATATGGGATAATGTGGACACATGTCATCACCACATATTATAACATATGGGAATGTGATTTAAGGGTTGGATCACATTTTAATAAGTTCAAGTTTAATCATTAATGATTTAAAGTGACTAGAAATGGATATATAGCATTATTTTCGTACTAGTCCAAAGTCACTGAATGTAAACCTTAATATTATTACATATTCAGATAGGTATGGTTAAATGTGATTTTTGAGAGTTGGAATCAACTCAAAAGCTACTATGGTTGATTTTATAAAAATGTTTGAATGTGCAAATGCTTCTGTCTTGTTATTTTTACTAGGAGAGATATCTAACTCTAAATGATTTACATCCAACGGGCTTGGATAGAGATTTTCAGTAGATTTCCCACAAAATTAGAATCACTCAATTTGGATTTGTAACTCCCTGAACTGATTTTTAAACTAAGGGATAGAATTGATTTAAGTCTAAAATAGAAAAATCCTAATTTGAATTACTGCTGCTAAAATAGAAAAATCCTAATTTAGAAAAATCCTAAAATAGAAAAATCCTAATTGATTTAAGTCTTGGTTTGGCCGGCGACGACCATATTTGAATGCACATGCACATGAAAAACATGGTTGTGTGGTACGGATAGGTCATGCACAACTCGAAACCAAACTAATGGCTCATTCGAATTGTAATATTGTTAAAATGTATGAACAATAAAATCGCATGATTAGAGTGACACGACCATTTGAATCATATAGGATTAGAAAAATGCACGATTTTGGATCAAGTAGTGTTTGATTGCATGAGAAAACCAAACAAATTGTAAAATGAGGTTGGAGTGGATGGTAATTTTTCTCCAAAATAGAGTGCAAAGGAATTGAAAGAATTCCTAACGATTGCAATCCTTTGAATGGAACAGCTTTTGTAGAGAAAATTCCTAAGGATTTGAATAAAAAAATCCTACATAATTCCTTTGAATGAAACAAGCCATAGGAGAGACAAAGACGCTTCCTTCGGACCTAGGGGTAGCTGTGCGAAACCCTTGCCGTCATCGCCCATATCCCCTCTCATCTGACCACCAAGTTATTTTCCAACAAGTAAATTCTCCTTACTAGACGGCTATTGTTGATATTATGCTCTAGATGCAATAATTATTATTATTATATAAATCCCTATTTAATATACATGTTCATCAAACTATGCTAGAACTGATGTGAACCTTGTGAGAAACAAAGTAAGCATCACATGTAGGTGTAGTAAAGATGAGCCTCCAAGATGTTCCTAGTCTAGCCTCTACGACTAGCTCATGTCGTTGAGCAATGCTCAAGTTTCCTGCTCATAGGTAAATAATATACCACCAACTATGAGAGTACATTGTCTGGAGAGACAAGGGTATGATGAAAGGAATATGCTTGAGAGGCAATAGTAAAGTGGTTATTATCTTATTGCATGTTTATGATAAATATACACTTCTCATGCTATAATTGTGTTAACCGGAAACATTAATACATTTGTGTTTAATAAACAAAGAAAAGGTTACTAGTAATGCCTCTCATTACACTAGCTTGTTGATTAACAGATGATCAAGGTTTCCTAATCATGATATTGGATGTTGTTAATAACAAGGTCACAACATTGTTGGAATTATGTGATGAACATTCTCCCAAAGTATAGTATATGATTGTGTCATTATGTTTACATTGGTATAAACTCATGCAAACTAACTCTAATCCTTAGACCATGAGATAACATCAATCACTAACACTGGAAGAGTACTTTGATTCCATCAAATGTCACACCATAACAGGGTGATTATAAAGATTTGTTGGGTACTTATAAAGTGTTAGTTGAGGCTCATGGATCAAGATTGGGATTTTTCCATCCTGATGACGGAGAGATATACTCAAGGCCCTCTCGATGATATCACATCAACATAGTTTGCAAGAAATTGATGAGCTCACTAAGAATGTTATATCACGGGAATGAGAAAAGAGTACTCGTCGGTAGCGAGATCAAACTAGGTATGGATGATACCAAATGATCGGATCTCGAACAAGTAAAATATCGCGAGACAAAAGGAACTGGTTACTAAGAAAAAGGTTCACATGATCACTAGTTCATCGTTGAGTAAGTGGGTGTCGCTATGGTTCTCCAGATCGTGCTAACGATTATTGATCGGAGAGAGTCTCGATCATGTCCACATAGTTTCTGAACCAGTATGGAGACACACATAAGGTTCGTCGACGCATTTGAGTGGATACAAATTGCAAGAGTAAATAATGGACGATGCAGAAATTGTTTTGATAGAACGGCCAGAATAGTTTCGGTGTATCAAAATAATGCAAGGGATAAAATGTTAATTTATTCATTAAACTAAGTGTTCATTAAATGAAGTGTTCATTAAATTGAGTAGCATTAAAATTAAGTCAATTAATGTGCTTTAATTGAAAGAGCTTTGATTTCTTGAGTGGAAATTTAATGAGGGATGAGTGGAGATGAAAGCATGTGAGTGGAGTGTCCACCCACATAAATGGAGGAGATGTGGGGACACCACCATGGCCACCATGCGATGGCCCTTGGGGCTGCCCCCTCACCTATAAAAGGCCTCCTCCTCCTCTCATCTTTTCCCCCTTGCGAGTTGTTCCACGATTCACGAGTAAGGTGCTTAGGAGAAGCGTTGCTCTAGATATTCACCACCACCACCACCACCATGATGTCATAGTGCTGTTGGAGTTCTCGAGGACCCACTACTTCTTCTGCCCAACTGGAGCAGGGGATGTAGGTCGTGGGCACACCGAACATGTGACCGGTTACGGAGGTTGTGCCATTTGTGGGTCTGATCGTCATTGTGTTCTTGAGGACGGTCGTGTACATTCTACAGCAACCATGTTTGTTTGCGGGAACGTTATCCCACTTACTATCTTCAAGGGTGAGTTCTTTTGAAACTGTTACAAGTATCGTCTAGATTCGATCTTGGTAGTTGCAATCGTAGGAATGTTTTATTTTCCATGCAGCAAACCCCATCATAAGGAACATATCTACATGATGATTTACTATGAGATGTAACTGTTGATGTTAATAGTCGATCACCATCATTATCTTATGCCTAAATCCTTATACCATGAGAAAATCAAGTACCCTCATGGCGTAAGGCTTATCTTTGGTCTTTTTCCAATGCCATTGTCAAAGGTGGTAATACTAGCAATTTTGGAATAAGTGCGAAGGTATGATTGGCGACTTGGATAGTTCAAGTCTGCGATTTTTCTACTCCTGACGATGGAGAGATATACTCTAGGCCCACTTGGTATTACAATGTCACCTATCATCTACGTAGACAAGTTATGATATTGATCATAAGGACATTGGAATACAGACAAGTAAATGAGAGTAAACATGAACAAAGATAGCGGATATATTGATCAAGAGTTGTATCAAGAGGATACCAACATCTAGCCTCGATGTTGTTACATAGCGTGAATCAAGAGAATTAGCACTTGTATAATGACTCAGGTTAAACAGATTAATTGTGTAATACAAAGGAACCATCATGGGTGTTCAGTTTTGGGTGTTGGCTATTAATTAGGAAGAGTTTCCAGACACATGTAAACATATTACCGAACCTGGTCGGTTCACCTACTTAGGGCCAAAAAATCAAGTTGTGATAATAGTATTTGTGGTTTAAATACTCACCTAGAATATGTTCCAGAGACACTAAAATAGTATTCGTAATGATTTAGAGAAATCGAAATAGTTCCGGTGACATAAGCTATTTCTGGAAGTTAGTTCTGAATTCATCGGTTATGATTCAAGATTCATTGTTATCATTTAGAGGAAGTGATTATATCAGGAGGAATCAGAAATATTCCTAAATATTTATACGTTTGCATACATAAAATGGATCAGTATTTATTTAAAAGAAACAAGAGAGGATGAAAACCACCGGCAGTGTTCCGGGGGGAGAAATGATCCAAAGGGGGAAGCCTACATGGGTGTGGAACATGGGTCTCCGAGGGCCACCATTAATGGCACATGGGCCATTGTGGGCTACACCAGAACCATACATATTTATATCCCATGAATTAAGGAAGTTAGTTGGTGGGGATTTGGAATGTATCAAACCATATCTCGATATTAGGAAAGTCCTTACTATATCTCCTATTAAAGGTACGATCTGATCTCGCATTAATAAGGAGATACCATACCTTGCAAAGATGGAAAGCAATGATCCTGGTTTGATCTTAGTGATCAATACCAACCTAAAAGGGTGAGGGAGGCGCCAAATATGGGCCTCCTTGGCCACCGACCATCGGGGGGCACCCTGGGGCACTTAGGTCATCCCCTCCTCCTATATAAACACTCGGGAAGCTTGCCTATAAACGCACAATATAGCTTCGCACTGGTGGCTAATTCTCTCTCTCTCCATCATTAAGCTTTCCACAATACGCAAGTGATGCATGTAAAATGCAAACATGAACTTTGTAGTTCATTGCCACATATTCCTATGTATCTCTATCTTATATAATGTTATATCCATGTTTTACATTGATTTATGGGTATTTACCAATGATCCCCTTTATTTGGGTTATAAATCTATAGGATAGTAAAACCTTGTTTTGTGTATTTTTATCTTTTAGGGACCTAAACAAAATCAATTGAACCAGGTATTTTTCGAGAATTTTTTTTGCAAAGAGAAGCAGCTGGAGCACCAAAACCAATAGAAGGGCCTCATGGGCTAGGAAACATGCATAGTGGCATGGGCCCCTATAGTGGTCATGCCAGCTACCCTCATTTTGGCCTCGTTGCTCCGATGCCATAGATTCCACTGCCATCCTCTTTGTCTTGACCTAAAACCTCCTATAAAAAGGGTCCCCAACATGATTGCAGAACATACGGAGGTGGAGATCAAAAATACATAAATAGAGAGTCTGTAGGCCACAATGGCAGAGATCGGAGGAGGGAATCGCTATCGGAATCGCCTCTGGTATTGTCCACACCCTATAGCATGGTCATCATCAACATCTAAAATGGTATCCTCTCCATCCATCTAGTGTAATATCTTGGAAAACATGATGTGTGATGCAATCTATTGTTTTCTTGTGATATATTGTATCACTATGACTATGTTTCAGTAGTGATGTGTTTATGGAAATTATGAACTAGTTCATTGTTGGTTGCATACAAGTATATGTTTTCTTCTATGAGATATTATGTACTAACATATGAGGGAACACATATGTTGGGGAATTCATAAGGCTATTGCATCTTGATAGGAAGAGGGATGGTCGGAGATTGACAGAAACCGTGTCCTAAATCTTAATATGCATGCTATGTTAATCCATGGTTAACTAATGGTGCATAACTTATGGGGGCCTTGAAACTTACAACGGTGGTTGGACTTTATGTATTAATTACTCCCTTGCTTGCTCAGAACCATCATTGGGATCAATCACTAGGGGTGGCTTTGCTTAGTAATATAGTTGCACCAATTCATAGCTCCGCTATCGAAGAAACAATAAAAATACTATCCATGTGCTTCACTAATTGTTTCGACCAAATGAATGAATTGAGAATTTTCATAAACAATTGCTCCCTTGAGTTACCTATTGGGGATATACTTTATGGGTCTACTCACTGTACCTCCCTGACCAGGGTGGCCCACATCGGGATAGAGCTATGCTTCACGGGTGGCCCAGTTAGGGAGAAGAGACGGAGTCCCATCCGGCTACCGGAAGTCCTAGAAGACTTACCGACTTAGGCATGTTTAGTTACTTGTAGTCCAAGATGTACTTTGTAACCAACTCTGTATCGTAGCCGGATAAATCTCTCCTATAAACCCTAGGCCAGATATCTATATAAGCCGTCTTAGGGACCAGCCTTTAGGGAAACACACAATAGTCTACAACCTCAACTTGGATAGACAAAACCCTTGTAACCCATATTCTGGCACCGTATTACTGGATTGGCAGCAGGAGTAGGATCCCTCCACCGTCGGCGGATGCGAACCTGAATAAGCTTGTGTCCTCACCGTCTCGGAACACCGTACGACTCACACCCCTCTCTTCCACACGCCCCGAAGACCCCATCATGGCGTACTTGTCCTCAATCTGACAACAGTTGGTGCCCATCGTGGGGCCAGTGAGCTTCGGATCTGCGTTCTGAGTAGAATCTGCAAGAATCGGAATCAGCGAGACAATCGCCGTCGGTCGCATCCTTTATGACAGTGATGTACCTCTCGTTCTTCTCGATCATACCTAGATTCCGGCTACGGAGGCCGTGACTAGCTAAACCATCATGTCTTTGGGCGAGATCAATGTTTACCTCGGTTTCGCTGAACCTGTCCCACCCACCCCAGCGGTGGTAGAAGAAGTTTCTAGGTCCACTTTGTCCATGGAGGCGGTAGAGTTCCGGATCCCGGAAAACCCTAATCCCACCCAGCCCGCACCTGATGTGGAGATAGTGGAGAAAGTTAAGCCTGAAGAAGATCTTCCTGTGGACGTTGGATCTGAAGTGGATCTCCCTAGCAAGGTCGAATATTAGGATGATCTCCCCAGCAAGGTCAAATCTCAGGAGGAGCAAAGCAACAACAACTCTGGATATGGCTCTGCCGACGCTGGAGCAGGAAATCACTCCTGAGGCACACTGTGAAGATGATGATGAGTAGTGCCATAGTCAACATAGATGCAATTCTCGAGACCATAAGATGTTTCGAGGAAGCCTACGAAGAAGATCGCAACTACCTCAGGACACATGCATCGCACTTTGTCGGATATGTCGGATCCGGATCCGTCTCTCTCGATGTTGGAGAGGACAACGACTCGGTGCTGGAGGCAATTGGAACAAACATCGACTTACTGGCATCCTCAGATGACTCCATGATGTCGGCAGATTTATGGAAGTTCTCCATGGAATATGAAGAGGAGTTCAACTCCAAGGCTACAGAAGAAGCATAAGCTATGGATGAAGGATCCTGAGAAAACTCTCCCGAAGCACAGAGTGACATGGATCTCGGAGAAAATCCCGACGTCCGGATGTCTAAAAGTATTAATCAGAGCTTGACTCCAGGAAATGGACCCAAAGCCATCTTTGCTACCGGAGCTGCCAAGAGGGCAAAGAAGAAGAAGAAAACTCCAGCGAAGGACCCTCCAGCTGAGGAGGTAATCACCAAAGAATACGAAGAAGACTCGGATGGAGCTCTAATCCCAGACGAGCCGAAAACTACTCTGGTGGATGGACACATGGTTACCCCTGGTGCCCCTAAAATCCTCGGAGACATGCTCACTATGCCAATCCCTACTGTTGCAGATCTTACACATGTGGAGTTGGAAGACAGGGCTCAAGCCCTAGATGCACATCACCAAATACTCTTGGATTAAGCTAACAATATCCTCGAGGAGCAAAAGCGCATTGCATCTACGAGGCAATTAAACTCCCTGCAGCACCAGAAGACCCGGAACGGCCCTGTACGGGTTAACAAAAATCCGGAAGTCCACAAGACCCTCTTTGAAGGAGATGACACCGTCAAAGGAGAACCTTGGCTCGACAACAAGGGAGATCTGGTGTATGGCACACCAGTGGAAAACACTGTTGCAGCCCGAGATATCCTGGCGAAAAATCCAAACCCAGACCAAATTAGGTTAGGAGTAAAACTACTTACCAAGGGCTTGGAGAAGCAGAAAGACACCAAATCTGGAAGCGGAAAACATGTCTCTAAATCCATACAATGTCGCACGGATCCAGCTTGGTAGGTGTAACACCCTAGTTTTAGCTAAATCATTAACTAGGGTTGACTGTGCATTCATGAGCATCATATTTTAGAAATGCATGACATAAAAAGGAAGTAAAACCCTAAACCCTATTTCCCCTCTCTCTCAAATCAATTCCAAAATGGTTTTGGATTTTGAAAAGTACAAAAGTTGTGAAGACCAAACTATTACAAGGTCCTTACATTGTTTTAATTATTTTATAAAGTCTCTGGTAGTGTTCAATTATACAAACCGATTTCAAATGAATTAACAAATGGGAAAGAGAAAACATATTTAGAAAATGTTTTGCAAATAAAAAAATGCAGCTAGCAGCAGCCCAGGCCACAGCCCACTTCATCTCCTCTTTCCTGCCGCCCTGCGTGCCCGAAGCCAGCCTAGGCGTAGCCCAGCTAGCCCACCCGGGGCCCATAATGCTTCGGCCCTCCTCTCTCCCTTTGTCTTCATCGTCGACGATGCAGAGCAGCTCGCTGTCGCTGCCTCCGCCACCCGATGGTAGTCGCCACGTCGAGATGAACGCTGCCACCTGGAATGAGGATAAGAACTAGAGTGCCGTGTTCCTCTTCCCCTCGACCTCTCTCTTCCCTAGTGCTCTCTCTGTCCCCGAAGAGCTCCCGAACCCTAACCTCCAAGGTCGTCGTCGTCCCTGTTGCCTCCGGTCGTCCCTTGCTCAGCTGAGAGCACCACCGGAACCACCACTGTCTCCTCGTTCGATTGCCCCTGACCGCGCAAGTTGGAGAGGACCGAGGTGGCGCAATCCACCCCTCCCTCCCCGACTCTGGCCACCACTTTCTCCACTGATTCCGGCAGGACCCGACCTCGCCCTCCCTTGCCGACTATCTCTTCGTGTTTCTGGTGAGACCACGGTGCACAAGCAGCCCTCTGAACCCTCTCTCTCTCTCTCTCGCTCTAGCCTGCTCCCTCGTCGCAACCACCGCCGTCCGCCGCAGTACATGCTCGCTGGAAACAATCCGGTGACCTAAAGCTAGCGGCACCGCTACTTTCTTGCTCGTCGCGTCGTTCTCGTGCTAGTAGGCTAAGTTGCGCGTGCTGCGTGGCCCAGATCGCCGGTGATGGCCACCGTCTGTCGCGCCCTGCCGGCGAGTCCGACGTGGCTCCCGTGTGGCCATCGAGTGGACCCACCATGGACTAGGCCCTTCTGTCAGTTGGTGTGGGTAGGACTAGGTGCGGTAACAAAAGTACCTAACTGTGTTGATGACGTCAGCGTGATGCAGTAAAGGTTATAATTTGTTTTAATAATTTCAAAAGAGGTTTTAATCTTATAAAATTGATATATAATTATTTATAAGTCATAAAAATATGCATAATATATCAAAATGTTCAGAAAAATGATATCTACACTTTAGCATCAAAATCATGCATTGTTCAACAACTTTAATCACATGTTTAATTAGGAGAACACTTGAACCCTCTCATATGCATATGGGGCTTTTCAAATACTAGGGTTTAAACCCTAGGGACCCCATTTAAAAGTGATGATCTTATCTAGGGCTTTAATTTCAATAACCTTTAACTTGCCATATCATCATCCTTGCTTGAGCATTGCATCGATGCCATGTGTGGATTGTTGCTTTCCTTTCCGGTGTTTCTGCTTCTTCTCGATAGACCTCAGAGTTGATGTGAGCAACGAGATCGAGTCCAAGATTGAAGACCGAGATTAACACCATCAAAGAGAAGTACTTGATCAACGGTGAACAATGTCAGTCAGATGAACCCTGAAGATCTTTAGTTGGGTATCAACAGGCAAAGGCAAGCATATCCCCACACATGATATAATCCTATGCTTTCAAAGTATTTCATTCTTGCCATGTGCATACGATTATACTGTGGTCTTTTATCGATAGATAGAGTATCCTATCGGTTACACTATTCCCTTTGAGCTTATATTACCTAGTCCACTGCTCCTAGCATAACTAGGTTTGTCTTGTGTGCACTGGTAGAGTTGCTATCTGTGTCTTGCTTAGCCATGCTTAGCTGTCAGTTCTGGTTCATCCAAATGATGTACCAATACATAGAATCTAGTATGACAGGAGAACGAGATGAGATGAGATCAGTGGTAAAGGTTAAACATACTAAGGCTCGTATGGGAGGCCACGGTGGGATGTGGGTTTTGTAGTCCCATGCTAGCCACCACTAGGACCCGAGTTCTAGCCTCTTGAACCAAGACGAGCGTACAGCCACACAGGGCTTGGGAACCCCTCCGCCGATTAACTTGCCTAGTAGATTCCATGAGTCACCTAGTTCGGGCGTTCCATTCGACATATGCATTCTGGTTGTTCTCTAAGGCGGTGAAGGAGGTGTATTCATACAGGTAGGTAAGCGTGGCCAGGGTTTCTTGAGGTGGTTCCTCTGGTAAACCAACCTCGCCCATATCTCTAGGGACTGGCTTCGGGGTTTGACCCGTTACGGTGGAACCCTCCTTAGGGCGTGACTCATGGTCTCGACGAAAGCAAGGTAAAGGTCGTGTCCAACCACCCTCTGCCGGCCTTCCAAGGAAGAGGGCTAATGTACTACCATTAAGAGTCGGTTGGTACGTGTGGGTAAAGTTGTACACCCCTGTAGGGTATTAATCTTTTCGAAAATCCGTGTGCATGGTTATGGACGACTTGGGAATGGACGTGATGATCATAGAGAACTATAACCTAATCGTATAACTTGGCAAGTAAGTAACGTGTGCTTAAGAATGCTTTCTCATGGGTACGAGGGACGATCCTAGTTGTGAGATGAGGATTACTTTGGTGGATATCAAGATGATGATCAATTCTTTGGAGATGTCGCTCTCTTATCCCCTTTTAATTTTTTTTGATTAGACGAGATTCTTCTCTTCCCCTTGTTTCATAAACAAAGATGGCTTTATGCAAAATAAACCCACTAGCCATAAGTCTTGTGGAGTACACCATGTACTCACCCTTGATTTGTTGATACTTTTGTAGCACAGTAAGTGTTCCTCAGAAGACAAGTTTGGTACGACATTTACACCAACGAGTAGCTTGGGGTTCTAGGTTGGTAGCCTAGAATCTATGGATTGGGACGTCATCGTTATGCTTCAGGCCTCTTAGGTCATTTGTTAAGTTTGCTATACTTAATAGAATAATTTTCCTTCCGTTGTTTGGCGTTTGTGGTCAGTGACCTCTGCTTGTAATAATTTGGTTCTTTGCTTAGTTATGAGCTTACTGTAATAAATTTTGAGTCGTAGGGTCACTGTAATGTTACTGATTCTTTCTCTGTATGCTTCTGAGATTTAGGTTAGGCTTATGGTAGACAGAGGTCTGGGATTTGTCTAGCCCTAACCCTGGGGGTGTCACAGTTCTTGGTATCAGAGCAGTACCGACTGTAGGAAAACCTTTCCACTGGTCGATGTTGAGTCTAGTGTTTGTGAAAACTATTTGAAATTTGAAAAGTATGTGCGAAAACTCTAGTATGCTTATTTTTCTCCTTATCCAGTTTCGCTCTAACTCTAGATCATCTTATCTTGAGTTGACTTTGAAAAAAATTACTATCTCGTCTTGTATTTCAAAGCTTAGGTGCCTTTCAAGCATGTCGTTTCTTAACCAGTTGACCTAGTGTTGAGTTCTCCAGAGTCGGTTGTGTGTGTGTTCCTTGTTTCCCTTTACTCTTCTTCAGTTGAGAGATTCCTTTCTATCATGATCTCTCTATCTTATGGGCCTACATTATTATATTGTAGGATCCATAATGTTCTGTTCTAGGCTTCGAGGTTTCCTTTCGCCTCTTGTGCCTCCTTTTCGTTTGTTTGGGTACTTCAAAAGTTCTTTCTTCTTTTGGAAGCTACCTAGTGATTACTACCTTGTAGTGTATGTTGTGTCACTCAAGTAGTTGTTACTTCTTTCTTGGGTTTTAACCCTTGGACTTGAACCAAAGATCCCTGATTGTGCTTGATTCTAGTGTTGTGAATCTTGTAGATGAAGCTGACCTTTAACCCAAGATCCATTTTCTTGATCTCTGTTGTTAATGTTTATGCATTACCTTAGAATGTCTAGTACCTTCTATTCTAGCCTTCAAACTTGTGGTATTTGTCACAGTTGAACTGTGACAGTTAAGGACTTCCCCTACCACATGCTATGGCAGTTGTTCTTTAAATGGAGCCAAATAGATCACGACAAGAGTACTCCTCGTGAGTCTCACTTCGAAATTTGTGACTCTGCCACACCACCCTTCCCTGCATCGGTCTTCGGAAGATTGATAATCTATGCATCCACATCTTGGGATTCTATTCTAAGCATGTTTCTTTCCCCTTGTTGTTTTCTGGCCTTTGTCTATCAGTTGGTAGCGAAGTATTAATGAGCATTGGTGTCTTTCGATGCAAGATACTCTTGTGGTCCATCAAGACAAACCATTTAGGGATGTTAGGAGAAACAAACTCCAGTACCTCATCATATCAAGGACCAGGTCAAAGTTTTGTAATCCGCAGATCAAGAGGCATTGATTAGTTTCTATATGTTCTATCTTAGAGTATCACACTCTTCTATACTAGAGTCTCATGACCCTCTTAATGAAGTGATGCTTTTACACATATTTACCCACCCTTCCTCTGAGATTTCGCGTTCGAGAATGATGCGTGTGCGTAATAATATGGCCATCCGAGATTTTTAGCAATCATTATTGTTTTGGAATATTAACAAGGACATTTGTGTCATCTTAACATAATGGGTTAATCCTATCACTAAGTAAAGGTTGAATGTGCTACCAAGTCCATTACTCAGGTACACTTTTCTCGGTCAAAGAGTTAGGCTCATGTTGAAGCTCTGAGACTATGTCTTCTTGCCTTACCAAGCAAGTCTCTTCTCAAACTCCATGACATATCAGTGGTCCGTGATATTCTAGATATCTTTCTAGAAGTATCACCATGTTGCCACATGACCGTGTTTGTCAAGTTCTTGAGCATGCAAGTTTTCTGAACTACTCTTTTCTCCAAGGATCTGTGTTGGATACCCCTAAACTGGATGGTTGAGCTTAAACAACAACTTGGAGAGTTGTAAGACGAAAGTTCTATCCAATCCAGTTCATCTTAAAGGGATGTCTAGTTTTGTTCGCGCTGAAGAAAGATAGTGTTTCCTTCGTGGATATGTTATCTCCCTACCTTTGATATGATTTGGGCTATCGTCAAATCAAACTCGGTTTGAAGGACTATGGTGATGATGTTGCTACTCGTGATGCTTCACCTGAGTACATCCTCATGTCCTTTGGTTTGACCAATACTTTGGCTCATTCATAAAACATATGAGTTCGTCCTATCGGAGAATCTCGATAAGTTCGCTATTGAGCCCATCAACAATATCCTTATCGTCTCCACACTAGAATAAATTCATATGGAACCTTTGGCATTAACGTTGGAAACTTTTGAGAACCGTCTTCATGTGATATCGAAGCATGTGTTCTAGATGTTAGAAGTAACCTTCTCCGATTCACGTGCAATTGTTGAAAGATGTCGTTGAGGATTCAAGAAGAGTTATCTTTGTTTTCTCGGGAATCATTTCAAGTCAGTCAAGCATGCGCAAACTATTCTTGATATGGTAGGTTGATACCTTGCCATCTCGAGAAGATTCTTTAAGCACTCAAAGCCACTACCTAATTTGTCATGGAATATAAGAAGTCCTACAAACTTTAGTATTTTCCTAAATGTTCCCAACAAGGATTCATTTGTATTTTGTTGCAAATAGTTCATGTAGGTGCAATTGTCTTTTGATAACTTGCTAATACATGGGTCTTGCAACCTAGATCATTCATTTGGAGCTTGATATTGTAGTCCATGCCTTGAGAATCCAGTAACTTTACCTTTGTGGTAAATGATACAAGCTTTCTATTCAGACATGTTGAATCTGAAGTATCATCCCACATAACTAGAGCTGAATCTCAAGCAGCTATGATGGATGGTGTTCTTCAAGGAGTTGACATAGGTCTCTTTGTAAACCCGACAAGATTGATGTAATGGTTGACACAATTAGTCGGAAAACCTATTGTCATATTCTCTTGAATTAGCAATAACAACCACTCTACATGAGGCTTCCTCTATGATTAATTGTAGGAGTTGTGCTTATGGTTTCCTTTCTATCTGAAGTCCGACCTTTACTTGATGACCGCTTTCTAGAACATCAAGGAGAAAATTTAAAGAAGTGCTGCTAAATGTCTCTTGGTCGATCCTGCAGACCCTTTTATGTTGGCAAGCTCTTGTTATGCCAAGTAACTGAAGTTTGGTAATGAAGTTTCTTTTTCCTCCTGTCATCGGGAATCTTCCTATTTATTCATCTGGTGGTGTAAACTGGTATCACGATCTTTGGCAAAGATTTTGATAAACCTGGACGAATAAAAAGTTTCCTTTGGTTCCTCTAACATATTGGAAGAGCGACTATGATTCGGATAATCAAAAGTTTCTCTTGCTACATGTTCCTTGTGACTCTTATGAGTCCTCTCTACCAAAACAACCCTTCTATCAAGACCTTCTATTGAATGAAGAATGATCCTTCTGTATCAAAAGTAGTTCAACATTGTTATTGGTATCTCTGTATCTTGGAAGCTCTACTTAAGCCATCAGTAGAGTTTCATCTTTTGAAGTCTGTGGTCGTGTTCTTTCCGTTGTACGCTCTCCTTTTCAGAAGCTTAGACTCTTCTGAAGTTCCATGGTATCAATCCTTATCAAGACCATATATCACTACAAGAAAAGTTGGCTTTTACAATGGACGATTTTCGTGGTTGAAGGCCCGTATTTCGTGGCCAAAGAGTCTTCCGCGACAGATGGCCTTCATGGTAAAAGCCCCGTCACAAATGAATTAACCATGGTTTTTTTCCGACCGTGGCGGATCGCACCCTTCAGCCACGAAACCTTGTTCCATCGTAGATCTGTTCGCCAGCCGCGCTGACTGCTGACGTCATGCGAACTGCCAGGTGGCAGCCGTGCTGTTAGCAGCCGGTTACCGCCATTAACGGCCATAGAAACTATGACAGAAGCCATGCCCAGCTAAGGCCTGCTAAATACTAACTGAGCCGATCCATAAGGGGAGCCCAATAAGAAGATGGCATGTTACTGTTTTGTCATGTACTGTTTGAAATGGGACCAAAAATGCAGCTAGCAGCGGCCCGCGAACTTTCAGGCCTGGTTCTGTTTTGCCCTACATAAGGCCCATGTTGGTCCAACATTGTGTGGCCCATTAGTAGCCTGTGCCAAGTCGCTCCTGTAAACATAAGGCATGTGGTCAGCCCATCACTATTATCGCAGGCCATCATCGACCGCCTACTGACGGCCCTTCTCTGAGATGGTTCGTTACTGTTCTGGCCTTTTACTGTTCTGGCCTTTAGCTGTTTAGGCCTACAAAAGGCCCTTTACTCTTCTAGCCTGGTAAATTTGTCGGCCTGTTGCTACCCTCGCTCGGGAATTTCTCGGCCCGTACTATTTAGGCTCGTCACTCTTGTGGCCTTTTACTCTTGCGGCCTGCTACTGTTTTGGCCTGTTACTGTTTTGTGATTTGTGCAGTTTCTTGCCTGTTAATATAATGGGTTGTTTCTGTTCTGGCCTGCTACTACTACGGCCTGCTTCAGTAACGACATGTTTCTGTTACGGCCCATTAGGCCTGTTACCACATGCTCATTGGCCCGTTACGTTTATGGCCTTTTTTAGTTTCGTCAGTTCTGAAGCCCATGACAATATCATAAAATGTGTATAATAATCCAGCATTTTTTATTGTTCGTTGTCGGCCGAATACATCACGGTACTATTCCCTAATCGACCTGTCTGGTGTAGTTACCGTAACGACTACCGCAATGTGTGGACAACGTCAACTAAATGCCTACATGGCTTACTTGAGTTATCTAAATATTACATCAGCTGCAAACTTCTTAAATTTATTACATATTATCAACTCAGGGGAAATAAAAATCGGCATTTCAGTTGACAATCAAGTTGATAGCGGAGTCCTCAATTTGCTTTCGCAATCGATCACCTGCATCTTCCATTGAGTGTGACAACTACATTGGAGGAGACATGATCTTGCAGCCCCCTTTTTGGTGGGGCTAGCAATAATTATAGTCTGAAACAAAGTAATAACAAGTTAATACATCAAACAAGACAAACTACTCATTTGTCTGATATGACAGGAGCTATGAACTGGAGTAATGAAGTATTGACCAACTGGTCAATGGTTCAATTATTGACCAACACATCAAACAAACTTGACAAACAAGCACGCATTAAACAAGTGTGACTACTGTGAAACGAGCAATCAAAAAATGTGTGTGTGTGGCTTAGAATTTCCGCAGATATAAACTAGCCAGGTCATTTTGAACAAATATATATGGAAGCAGTTCTATACCCTAAAATGCAAGAGACGTTGGGTTACTCGAAATTTGCGCTGAGCCACAAAATGGCATGCAGTTACTGTCATAGCGAAGAATGAACCAGATAGAAATTATAACCGCATCATACGAGAACCTATAGAGCAGGAATGCAAACCACGGATGAACTATATATTGTAGAGGATAGTTATGTCATGACTTAGGATGAACCAGACCCAGAACCAGATATGAGATATAATGGCGTCGCTCGTGAACCTATAGATCAGGACAAACAAGCATTAGACAAGTGTGCCTAGAATGAAATGAGCAATCAAAAAAGTGTTTCTTAGAATTTCAACAAATATATATGGAAGTTGTGGCATCTCCTGGAATGCATAGAGTCGTTGGGTGACTCAGAATTTGCGGTGAGCTATACAATGGCAAGTAGTTACTATCATAGATAAAAATCAACCAGATAGAAATTATAATGGCATCATAAGAGAAATTCTAGAGTAGGAATGCAAACCACGAGTGAACTACATAGTAGAGGACAGTTATGCCATTGCTCAGTTATGCCATTGCTCAGGACGAACCAACGCCAGATAAGGAAGTAATGGCATCCCTTATGAACCTGTAAAATAGGCTATGCGAACCAACATGTTCAATGTTCCATTTTGAGCTCTATGCAAGAAAAAGCAAATAGTTAGTGATGCAGCTTTTGAAGAGCCAGATGGCATTATGGAAAAAACAAAATTATAATAGAATTAGTACGAAGAGTTTAAATGGCTACTATAGGATAGGAGAACGATGCCAAGGAGGAAATTATAGCAGGAACTTATCTCAGGACGAACCAGATAGATTCAGCAACTGTAGAGCAGGGAATCCACACTACTATTTTCCACTGACTACAGATTTTACAAGAATTACACGGTAGCAGGAAATTACTGTTGTATGGAGTAGCTAAGAACATGTGCATGACAAAATAACAGACATGTGCATGACTTGAAAGTTGTAGAGCAGCGAATGCAAACCAACATGTCTAATGACCTTGCATGTACTAGCACGAAGAATGGGCGTGCCCAGTTACTTGTATGTACTAGCACGATTACAAAAATGCAGTTCACTGCGACATGATTGAACCTACTATACCGCTGACAAAAAAAATGGGTAGGATATTAGGTTAACCTTGGTCGGAGAGGCATCTAAGCATCATCGGTACCATGCGAGTGACATCTAGGTCACCGAGGGTACTGCGGTTATGGTGGCTGTTGGCGTCGGGGAAGCCGATCTTTGGAGTTCGATGCCGGCCTGAACATGGTGGACGAGAGCATCGCTGAGGCAGATCCAGTGCAGTGAACGGTGACGGCCGTGCAGCTGGTCTAGAGCGATGGACATGGAACTCCTTGAACTAGATCACGTCAGGTGGACACCGGTGAAGCGGATCCGGTAAGGTTGGGTAACTTTCAGCGGCGAGGAAGAAGAGCTTGGGCAGTCGATGACGCCATCGGCAGCGAGGAAGCAGAGCTTGGGCAGTCAATGACGCCATCGGCGTGGTGAATGACACCGCAGCTCCGGTGCAGTGGCAGAGAGACCCGTTGAACTAGATCCGGTGGGTAAGCGCCAGTGAAGCGGCTCTGCGGCGGCGCACGAAAACAGAGATCAAGCCGGTGCACGCGATGGCCGTGGAGGCGACAGAGGAGCTTGGGATTTTTGGGAGGGCCAGGGGAAAAACTGTGCGAATCGGGACCATAGTATAGGTGAATAGCAATATAATTAAGATCGTGCCCCTGAGGTACTGACTTTAGCGTGCCCATCTATCATCTGAACAATGGGTAGAACAGGAAATTTAAAGACAAAAGTTTTTGAAACAAAGGGGCGCGAAATGCTTCAAGGTCGGTGTGTGATATTGCTGCTCGATTGAGATTTGAATTTGGCCCGCGTCCAGCTAATAATAATGGAGAAATGGTACTATCCAGTGGGAGATTTTGGCTCAAAGGTTTTGAATCGGTGGGGCGGGAAATGCTTCAAGGTTGGTGGGTGATTTTGCCGCTCGATTCAGATTTTGAATTTGGCTAGCGTCCATCTAGTAATAGAAAAAGGTAGTAGATCTTAACCCATCTGTCCAGGAAATCAAAGCCGAGAGTCACATCAACTGATCATCCATATCCATACTAGTAAAAGACACGTGACACAATTTCCATACCACTATATAGTACTTGACACTTCTTTTCAAAACAAAAAACGACTATGTTGCTTCACAATTTCCATACCACTATATAGTGCACGAATAACTTCCAACATCGGAAGTTGGATATAGATTGGCAAAACCCGACGTTATTGACCATTGGATCTCTTTCAGTACATTTGATTATGTCATGTCTAGCATATAGAAGATCCCATTATTGTTCGCCTCTAGCACCATGAATATACTATACACAAAAAGTACAGAGAACATGGTTTTGAATGCCACAAGCCAAGTTTCCAGATATAGTGGACAATGTTCTATGTACGATTCCCAAGTTTTATGAGTTTTCAAAACTTCTGAGCTAACTCAAAACTCTAATGACTTTATGTCTCTATTAACAAAATCATGTCATATTTGAACTAGAAGCTCTATAAAGTGGTAGATTTCTATCGAAGTTCTACAAAAAGCTTTTGGTGGTACGCATCAGGTAGTTAATATATTGAAAACAATCGAGAGTTTTGAAAAATTCAACTTCCTGCTAAGAATTTGTATCTTGACAATTTTGAACACGTTTTGAAACAATCACATGTAATAAAGAAAAACAAAAAAAAAATATTTACGCATGGCATCCTATCACGTCACGTGTACACCCTGCTAGGAAACTGATAACCATGGGATTTGACAACTTTTGGAAACCAGCCACGCCATATTTTCCCACCATGTATGAATATTATTAGGTTTCAACCATGATGACCAAAAAAGGTCATGGCCATATCGACATCATAGTTAATGTACTGTTCCCACATTAATTTGGTATATGGGTGCATCTTGGCGTAGTAGGAAATGTTGCCGGTGGGAGTCTCAACATTGGGCCTGTGTTTTGTTTTTTTTAATGGGCAAGGGATGAGTTTGCCCTTTTTATCCGAACACACTCCATCATTGGAGCAAGCAAGACTGACGATTAAGTCTACATTTGTGTGCATACCTTGTTCTTACATCAATGCATATGTGACCAAAATATATGCAACCCAAGAAGCCCAGGCCTCATCTAGATTGAGAAGTCCATGTTTCAAAAGAAAAGCAAAACAATCTACTGCCATTGATCAAAACAAGTACTAGTACAAGAGTATTAGTTCTACAAAATACTTTAATAATAGCAACATCAGCACATTTGAGAGATTCGGTAGCTTTTGAAAGATTCAACAGTACAGGCCATATTCTGCACTTGATCTGAACAATTCCCAATACATAGGAATTATTACAAAATATATTAGCAGTTGCAGAACTCCATACAAAATACTCGGTAGAAGTATAAAACTACTCTTAGTAGAACCTTAATCTAGCTAGGAACGATTACATGTCCCATCATATACTCCAAACATGCATGAGAGAAAGAGAGAGGTCAGAATCACCACAAGATCTGTATGCCAATGATTCAGCATGTCCAAGTCGTGGCCGGGTAGCGCTTGCTTTCCCGCCTGGCACGCTTCTCTCGTTTTACCTTTGTCTGTGGATCCTCGTAATAGGCTTTCTCCTGTTCACCCTTAGCAAGATAGATGTAAAATTCACGGAGCTTTCTAGCCATTTCCACCACTCCGATTGCGAAAGAAATCTGCCACTAAAATAAATAAAGTAATTAATATTAGAATAGAGGGACTAAAAAATTACATATACATTCATATTAGGATCATCAGGAGAATATTAAGATGTGATATCTCACAATGGGTTGATGTCGTCGTCGATCCAACATTATAACTCCACGAGGAACTCCGACCAACAATTGAGGAGCTTGACAATAAGTCCCTGCTACTGACAGGTAATGGTTGAGTGCCTCCAGCGTGGCTTCGGCCGACGCCAGCGACTGCCCAATCTCTGGCTTAGAATCAAACTTGAGCAGATAGAACCCAGGAAAATTGACCAATGATGATATCCTCACCTCGTAGTCCTCTAATTCCCACGTCACGGACCTTATGCGGTTGACGGACAGGACAATCTCCGTGTTGTGTTCGTCAATCTGGCCGATGAACAGCATGCCCGTCTTCCCGATGCCGATGACATTTGTTCTCCGTGAGCATGTAACGCCCTCGAATCGGCCCTATGTAGATTTTAGCGCTTCCTGCCAAATCCGCATAGAAACGATTCAAGGACGCCCACCAGGCACTTGCGTGCGGGTGGAAAACGAAGTAATATCATTACACAGTAGTTCATGATGGAACCCACAGAATATATACGTACAACAACGACTCAACGAATCAGGAATACAGATATACAGTATAAATATCCAAATCACCTTGAAAACGATACAACATTTGAGTACGGATAAGATGCAAATGGGGCTAAGAGCCCTGAGTACCAATAGCGTCCATAACCCTGCCTAGGCCAAGCCAGATAAGGAAGACCTATTCAGAACAAACCTGATACTAACACTAAACATACCCATCCTAGTATTTCCCCCTCGAGACCAAACGAGGAAGTCAAATCGAGGAACTCACACAGTTGGCAGTTTTATCCATTCCGTTATAGTTGTAGCACTTACTAGTCAGATATAATTAGCCAGAGATATCCCAAATCCAGTAGTTGTGGGCACTTTTATTTACTCATTACGTTGTAGTGAAACTGATTGCTAGACATATCATAGTCAAATTTATAGCACTACTTTAGTTATGCTTATCTATGATCGAGATACTATGCTCCAAGTCGTCCATAACTACGGACACGGATTTTAGAAAGATTTACACTGCAGGGGTGCACAAATAGCAACACACACACGATCAACCTCGAGAAGAACCAAATAAAAAGCAACGAGGCCTCACGAAAAACCATTCACAGGATTCATAAATCATTTCAGGGGGCCACCCCACCAAGCTACCCACAACGAAGTTGGCCGGCTCCGAGACGGACCCAGGGTTTGTGTAGACGGCGGTAAACGACTGGGAACCCGAAAGTGTGACTGGGCTTGTCGATACAGCGAAAACGTGTCATGATCCAAAACAGTACAGTTGCTCCACGCACAATCGTAAATAAAGCAGTAAAGCATGGCATAAGTACATGATAGCAATAAAGCCCCAAACTAGTTTATGGCCCCAAGAAATAAAGTGTGAATCAAGCTCAGGCAAAGGGGTATTCATAGAGTCTCCCGTATGTGGATAGTGCGAATAGTCACGGAACAGGTATCAAGTACTCTGGGCCTACGGGACACAAGTGAGCGTGGAAAAACCAAATATTATCTATTGCCCGCTGGTGCCTCTGCATTAGTTATATCTATTCCCAGCATTTTAATATCAAGGTGTAATTAAAGCCATGATCATCTCCACCATTAAGCATCTCCACCATTAAGCATGTGTCAACCTTCCAATAACGGTGGAACGACAACGACGCGAAGCAGCACCTGAGCAAGCAACTATGACTCGCAAGGCCGACTATCTATCAAACATCAGGCAATAGGATATGTCCAAGGAAATATAGAGGCTGCAAGGAATATAACTGGTGCTCGAAAACTAAAGCATCGCAACACGGATAGCAATAGATCAACATGAGGAAGTAAAGACTATAAATGCAAAATAGGTAGAAAGGGGGAGAATGCTCGCCTGGGAAACACTATCAAAGATACATTATCCGAAGAACTTGTCGATACTCACATCAACTCAACGGCCTAATCCACAAGAACCAAAGCACTAAAAGAAACATGAATGCACTGTTTAATACTACGGCAGAAGATCCGGCATGATTATGATATGATGCATGGCATGGCAAAGATGCGGTGCAACTAGGCAATATTAAGTGGAACCGGGGTCCCGAGAATTAATTATATGGTTCAAGTTGTTTAGATATCCCACAATTTAAATGTTGACTTAACAAGGCAAAACATGACATCGGTTCGCTACACAAATTTAAATGGAGGCAATATAAGACTAGAATAGACCGCATATAGTCTCCATATTTAATTATGACGTGAATCGATAAAGTACCCCCAAACAAATAAACATGTATGCGAGTATGGTTGATTTAATATGCAAAAAGTTTATATGGCATTTATAAAATAAGGATGGATAGGGGTCACACATCTCGGATCAGAGAACTTGGGGCTTGGAGGGGTTCGGGTTTGGTCTTCAGGGCAACGGCCTTCGGACCCATGAAGGCGATCTTGGCGTTCTAGGGTCTCTTTGGGTCGGGGGCTCGGACATCGATTTGTGACGGAGATCTTTGAGCCCAGCGGCATCTCCTTAGGGTTCCACCCTCGGAGGCCTTGGCGGTTACAATTGTACGGGAGATCACCGGAGACGGTCTTGGGTGGAACTCGGTGGCGTCATGGCCCTCCTTGTCTAGCAGCACAAATAGTACTACAAAACTCCAATCTCTCCACCGTTGCACCTACAAACTGGCAGAGAGCCAATCACATCAAGGTCGAGCTATGGTATGAGGGCATCGAGCAAAACGCCACCATAGGGACACCGCCAGTAGCAGTAGAGCACCATGGTATGATGAGGATCATGACGCGGACAACAGGAATGGGGACGAGGACGCCCGCGAGGTCGCGGATGAGCGGCTCCCGGCGGCAGCGCTGCAAGGCAGAGGCGGTGCGGGCATGGAGGTGCGGAGCTGCGACTGTCGGGGAGGCGCCCGATGGCGGGCAGAGATGCTCGGGGTCGCACTCGGGGACGACCACGGAAGGACGAGGACGAACGGTGCTTGACAGAGATGCGGCCAAGGGCAACAACGCGCGGACAGTGGCCGACGGCGACGACGCTGCATGAGCCTAGGAGGGAGGTGGCGTCGGCGAGCTTGCTCGGAGAGGCGGCACAACTTGGGGACGACGGGGCCGCGCAGAGCAAGGCCGGGAGGCGAGCGGCGGCGCTGGCGGAGGGACGCGCTGGGCACATGCGAGCGACATGGTTGCGGCCTCTAATAGGAGGGAGCCGAGCAAGGAGGCGGCGGCGCCAGGTCGGAGAAGAGGCCAGGGCGGTGGGGTCCTGAACAAAGGCGGTGCTGATTCGAGTAGAGGCAGGGAGAGAGGGGCCATGGGCGATGGCTAGAGAGGAGGTGGCGATGGCGGAGGCGAGTCGCGGCCTAGGGCGAGCCAGTCTTGGCGCTGGCGGCGACGGGACTTGTAGAGGCAGCTCAGAATTGGGGAGAGAGGAAGGTCGCGTACGAGCGACGTGGGGTGAGGTTTGGTGGTGTTCGCGAATGGGAGAAGCAGAGTGGTGGGGCCAGGGGTCTCTGACCACGATGTGGCGCTAGGGACGCGGGCGCTGGGCTGTGTTGCTCAATTGGCGCGCGTGTGTGTCGTGATGCACCGCTGGGTGTTGTGTGTGTGTTGCGTTGTAGCACGTGTGTGCTCGCCGCGTAGCTAGGGAAGTGGCGGTGGGTGGGGATAGAAGGTTAGGGTTGGGGAGGACTAGGTTAGGTTTTGGTCGGGCTGGTTTTGGGCCATCGGGTAGTAGGTAGCCTGGCCTACGGGCTGGGCTGCCTCCCTGGTATAACAAAATAGTTTTGAGTATTTATTTGTTCAGTTTTTAGTTAGACTTTGTAAATAGATTTTAGATAAATAAAACACCATGAAGATCCGAGGTTTATAATTTGAAATAAAGAAGGGGTGTTTAGAAAATCAAAGGTGGGATTTTAGAAAATAGTTTTAGGCGAATAAATGCATGATGACATAACAATGCTCAAATGCAATTTGGCATGATGACATGAGCATGCAGTCATGATGATGCACAAAATAAAAACAACACGCGATTTTCTAGTAGGGTTTTAGCGGGGTGCTACAGAGCACCCTGCAGGCACCAGCTTAGACGGGTCCCATTGTTTGACGTTATAGAGGACTGTGGGCACCTCGATCAAGTGGGTGGATTTGGGGTGAAGATACAATGTTAATTTGTTGCCGACCCAGTTGCATCCTGGCTCCGTGCAGATAAATGGGTTGTGGATGCAGGAGATTATGTGGGCATAGAGTTCGTTGAAGGAGACCACTTCCGGGCAGTTGTAGTTTGGGCAGCTGTAACCTTCTCCACCGACGACTTGGCGGTGTAGCTCCTTGGAGCATACGGCCAGCCGGATGGCACTTTTAGCGTCGAGACGCTCAGCGATTTGGTTGACGACATCGTCGCCAACCTTGTTAAAGCTGTTGCACCGCCGGATCTCCCTCGAACCTCTCCAAATTTTGTACAGATGATCCGCCATCACGTCGAGGAGGATTGGGGGCGAGGGCGGATATATAAAGAACTGTTTGGGTTTTTTTTGGAGTAGAGGGGTGGTGGTCTGGAAGGAGAGATCCATCGAGAGAGATGGCGAGGAAAATGTGTGATCAGCGTAGTGGAGAGGATCCCAAATCTGTCTAGGCAGCGTCGACGAGTGTGGATAAACTAAACGGAGATCAGCAAGGTGCGATGGCTCTTTGAAAGAGGTTTTTTCTTTTCTTGTAATAAATTACCCATGTCACCTCCTAGCGTAGTATAGTCTCATCACGTCGGTTTGACTAGACACATTATTTATTTACAGGTCCTACTGTAGTAGTACTGTACTGTTTGCATAAGTAGGAGCGCGAAGTAGGAGTAGTAGGTAGGAGTATTACTCTAACTCCATCCCGAGGAATAATAAGGCATCCTCGTTTTGGGTGTTTTTTCTTTGACCAAGATTTACTCTAAATATATAGTATAAAGAATATTGGTAGAAAATTAGCATTACTGGAAAGTTTTACTCTACCTCCAATAGTACGAGTACTAATTTTACACAAATTAATCAAGTGTATTAGTTACTCTATTTATTTCAGTCAAATTTTACACAACGTAATCAAGTATGTATCTTCTCGGCACCCCCGCGCACACCTGCTAGTTGATCTCTCCCTCGTCTAGAGTGTGGCGCTCAGCACATGTGCCATGGTTAGGGTTGTGACCGGGATACCACGAAAGTCCTGCCTCTAGTTCATTTTGAAGTTTCTATAGGAGTACTTCAAAATGAACTATAAGCGGAACTTCTGCGGGATGCCGCTTTTAACTCTAACATTGGTACGACGACTATGTGTCTGTCTATCGTGTGTTCATCAGCTACGTTGTGTTGGTGTTCATATGAAGGAAACACTTTGGGCGTTGGGTTGGGGTGGCGGAAAAAAGTAGTCGTGGATCAAACTTTTCGGGTTTCGATTTTTTCACTTGCTTCGTCCCAAACATCGCATGGAAGGTTATTACAAGGATCAACACTCACAACACTAGAGAAGGGATATTGTACTTGGTATGTATATAAAAATATATACACATAGGCAGCCCGAGAGAAGGCATCCCAAGAGGCTGCAGCGATGGTTATTACAAACTACTATAGAGGAGATTATGGGGTTAGAGAAGGCAGCCCGAGAGGGCTGCAGCGAAGAGGTGTTGAAAGCGGTTCGATGTCAGAGCAAAGTTATGAAAAAAAAAGATATAAACAGAGCCATCGTAGTACCATGGCACACGTGCGCAGCGCCACACTATGGACGAGGGAGATATCAGCTAGAGGATGGGTGTCATGCATCAAAGGAGAGAGTAGTATACAATTTATTTTCCTTGCATAAAGGAGGAGTAGCACACTGTAAGGCTGCAGGAATGAGCACCACGGTGATTTTCTTTGTTAAGCAAGTACAAGTGGACCTCATAAAAAAATGAAAATTGGATCCAAGTCCATGCATTTAGCACAAGGACCCTAAAACTTAGCAATGAAGTGTGTGTTTTGAGGTTTGCGCATACTAGCGTTCATCGTGCTAAAGTAGAATCTTTCTAGATGCTAAGAATGGAAAAGAAGATCCAATGGTTAGCATTGTTTGGATTTCCTGTCTTGATCAAACATTCATTGTTCCGTACACCATGCAGTGGTATATATGGTATTGTGAGAGATAAGGGACAAGATAAAGATAATATAAGAAATCCTGTGAATGGCCGATCTAACTTTAGGTCTCGTAGGAGTGAGGTGCTCGAGAGTTAACACTGTTGGTGGAAGTACAGGTTACATCAAAGACCTTGTAAAAAAATAAAAAGATTACATCCAAGTCCATGCATTCAGCACAAGGACCCTGAAACTGAGCAATGAAGTGTGTGTTTTAAAGTTTGTGCATACTAGTGTTCATCCTGCTAAAGACTTTCACTAGAATCTTTCTATATGCTAAGAATGGAAAATAAGATCCAATGGTTGTGCATACTAGTGTTCATCCTATCTTCCCCATCTCCGTTTAGTTTATCCCCACTCGCCGACGCCACCTAATCACATCTCAGGCGCGTGCTTCACACATTTTACTCCCCATCTTGCACGCTGCATCACTCCCTCCAGGCCACCAGCCCCTCCTCCAAAAACCACCAACAACTCTACATAGATCCACCCTCGCCCCCAATCCGTCCGGACAGGATGGTGGATTCGAGGTGCAACCCGTGGCACTGTGGCTGGAGCAAGGTCGGCGATGACGTCTTCAACAAAATCACTATGCGTTTGGACACTATCAGCGCCGTTAGGCTGGCCGCATGCTCTAAGGAGCTATACCGCCAGGTCGCCAGTGGAAAAGGTAGCAGGTGCCCCAACGACCGCTGTTGTTCATTGGTCTCCTACAATGACGTCTATGAGCACAAGATCCAGTGCTGCTACACCCCGTACGCAGCCTGCATGGAGCGAGGATGCAAGTTCGTCAACCGGCTATTGACTTTGCACGAGCTCTTTGACCACTTGAAACTTGCCCACAAGATGTACTATTTGTCCCAAGTGACCTACTCCAACAAGTACTGTACCCGACTAACCGGGTGCACACACCAGATATCATCGGCATCGGGAAAAAGGGCATGGAGTTTGCCGCCCTAATTGGAGGGTACACCACAAGCATCTTCCTATCTGTTAGGTACGTTAGGTCGGCGGCGTGTGAATCACCACGGTACAAGGTGATGTTATGGTCGTTGCCGTCATGGAATAAGCTCCATTCGTTCGGCATGGCAGCGACATCTGAGTAGACGAGCAGGCCTTCGTTGGCTGAAGTCGCGCTGAAAGGGCTCATGTCGTACCTGTCGAAACCGAGGCGTTACCTATGAGCTTCTCAAGATGTTGTCGGAATTCCCCCTGGATTACAAGAATATCAAGAGTGAGTTAACACATATAAATCTTCTTGTGATGATCCTAATATGAATATATGTAATGTCGTACTAATTAATTATTTTATGTTGGTGACAGACCCAATTGGTATGGGCTGTCCAGCCAAATATGTATTCATGTTCAATGCTCGTTGATGCAGTACAATGGAACTGCGTGGTGCCTGGCTGCGAGTTTGCCGCAATTCCGTTTGTGCTCCACTCCCACCTTAGAGAAGCCCATGCCATGAGGTTGCGCATTTTACACTATGGTAGGAAAGGCAGGTACATCTCTAAGCTGGTGTCGGCACTGGGCTCAGAAATTGTAGATATCGGGTTAATCGGGTTCGATGACATGGTGTTCTGCGTGCTATTTGATGGGCGCGACGATGTCATCTTGATATCTGTCGTGTGCGTCAGGCCGGCGGCGCGCGTGTTGCCGCAGTTCATGGTGAAGTTGAGCTCTACACATCCAAATGGCTTGTGTGAGAAGGTATTCTATGCGAATTCTAAAGCCACTTGCTCTTTGTCGGTTTGTCAGTCTAATATGGTCGCTCGTCATCGGAATCGACCATCGGAGTTCACCATGGAATACATGCTTCGTATCGACAAGATTATTACCGTAGATACAGAGGTGGGATATGTGGGAGACTTCTAAACTAACTCTAAACTAAGTGGGATAAGCGGGATAAGTGAGATTTGTTAAATACTACTTGTCTCACTTCTCCCACTTAGTTTAGAGTTAGTCTAGGGGTCTAAAATTAAGGATCCCGCCTGTCCCATTTGTCCCACTTCTGCATCCCTATTTCTTAGCGATTAACCCATCTTCATCTTCTTGTGATGATCCTAACTTGAACACATGTACTCCTCGACCAGATTTTTCTTACCATTTTGGGACATGTGGTTCCTAGCTTAAGGTAGTTCTAGGTATTTTGTATGGAGTTATGTTACTGCTAATCTATTTTGTAGTAGGAGTAATACCTATGTACTGGTACTTGTTTAGAATGACGGATCTAGTGCAGAATAAGGTCTCTCTTTCCTTTTGAATCATGGACTTGCTAAATCTACCGAATTTCAATGTCTGCATTGCTGAATCTGTTAATTCCTTTGGTCATTATCTGTACCGCTAAATCGGTCACTTTGAAATGGTGCTAAATCTATCAAGCGCCGCTTATTATGAACTGGGAATCTGATGATATTTTCTGTCTTATTCAGTACTGCTGAATCTTTTCAAGTGCCATTGAATCTGTCGAACGTTCTGTTGTTGCTATTACTAAAATATTTTTTAGAACTAATAGTGATGTATTGGTACTTGTTTAGATCAAGACCAGTAGATTGTCTTGCTCTTCTTTTGGAAAATGGCCAGAATATGTTCTCTCTATCATTTTGAATTATGGCCTTGCTACATCTATTAGATTTCAGTGTCTGCATTGTTAAATTTGTCAATACTTTGGGTCAATATCTATACTACAAAATCAGTCACTTTTAAATGTTATTGAATCTGTCAAGTGCTGTTGATTATCTGTTTGGAATCTATTGATATTTTTCTGTTTTAGTCAGTGCTGCTGAATCTTTCAAATGGTAGTGAATCTGTGAAATGTTCTATTGTTTTTATTACAGTACTAAAGTATCTTGTAGAACTAATACTGATGTACTGATACTTTTTTAGATCAAGGGCAGTAGTTGGTCTTACTGTTCTTTTGAAACATGGCCTTGTCACAATCTAGATGAGGTTTGGGCATTTTGGTTTGCATATGTGGGTCACACAGTCATTGATGTGAGTAGAAAGTATGCACATAAAAGTAGGCTTGATGGTCAGTTTTGCTTGCTCCGATGATCGAGTGTGTTTGGAGAAAAGCGACTGATCCTGCACCAAGGTTTTTACTGCTGAAACAAGAATTGATTCTTGTTGTCCTGCTATTGAATTTCAGAGTCTGTATTGCTGAATTGGTCACTTTGAAATGCTGCTGAATATGAACTGGGAACCTGTCGTTATTTCACGAAGCATGATGCAATTTAGGCCGTGTGTTCTTGCCTTTCTAGAAGTTTCAGCAATTTTAGCAGGCTTGCCAATCTTTGCAAAGGGGTACCTTTCTAGAAAGTTCATATGAGATTTAGCATCTTGATATTTTGGTACGTACTATGAACTACCGAAAAACGTAAGCGACTCAACTTACAACTACTCTGTCTAACTGATGTGAATCTAGACAAAGTTGAGGCCATTAGAATACGAACTGGAGGGAGTGATGTCTACGCACTTCTATTCTTGTAGACAGTTGTTGGGCCTCCAAGTGCAGAGGTTTGTAGAACAGCAGCAAGTTTTCCCTTAAGTGGATCACCCAAGGTTTATCGAACTTAGGGAGGAAGTGGTCAAACGTATTCCCTCTCAAGCAACCCTGCAATCAAGATACAAGAAGTATCTTGTGTCTCCAACACACCCAATACACTTCTCAGGTGTATAGGTGCACTAGTTCGGCGAAGAGATAGTAAAATACAAGTGGTATGGATAATTATAAGTGGTAACGGTGCTAGAAAATAGCTTGATGGTGTGGAAGATACTAAAGGCAAACTGAAATAGAGATGAAAGCAAGCAAACATGTAACAGATCTAGTAGCAAATGGTGTTTTAATGCTTAGAAAAAAGGCCTAGGGATCATACTTTCGCTAGTGAACACTCTCATATAAATATCTTCTCTTTATGATACTACTCTTAACTACTCTCCGGTTGGACACTCTAATCGTTGGTAGGGCTATAACAGCACACCTCAAAGTAAGCCTTTCCAATATAGATAACCCCACACTGTCACCTTGAGTACTAGATGGTTCCAACAAACACCACAATTTCATAGAGACATCCAACTCCAAATATAACTCATAACAAGTATTTGTAATCTCTAGCCTAAGTGCCACCATGGTGTGCACGCTGTCCCTTTCGCACACATGGGGAGAGCAGAGATATATTAAAGCACTTGAGTAGCAAGGTAGATCTACTTGATTACAAAGCTCATGATCACAATATGATCATGCATAGAGAGAGATGAACACATAGCTACCGGTAGAACCCTTAGCCTGGAGGAAGAACTACTCCCTCTTCATCATGGGTATCAGCAACGGTGATGGAGATGGTGGTGGAGATCGATGGAGATGGATCCGAGGGCACTTCCCCATCCCGGCAGGGTGCTGGAACAGAGACTTTCTGTCCCCCGAATCTCCCCTTTGGTGGAGGCGGCCCTGCAGAACTTTTCATGGCTGGAGGCTGGATGATTTAGGGTTTTTGCATCGTGAGGTATCTTATAGGCGAAGAGGCAAGGTCGGTGGGTGGCCAGGGGGCCCACACCACCTGGTGGTGCGGCCAGGGCTATCCCGCGCCACCACATGGTGTGGCCACCCTGTGGCCCCTCTCTGTCTCGTCTTCTAGCTCCGTGAGTCTTCCGGTAAAATATCAACTTTGGCTTTTGTTTGATCCAATTACAAGAATATTCATTTTCTGACTTTCTGGAACCAAAAACAGCAGAAAACAGGCAACTGGCACTGTGGCTCTTGTTAATAGGTTAGTCCAGGAAATCATATGAAAAGTACTCCAAAGTGTGGACAAAACATAAGAAAGTAGAAACCAAGGATGGAACATCAAAAATTATATATACATTTGCAATGTATCAGGGAGTAGTATAAAATGGAAGCAGTAAATAAGTCATCTCTCAGTTCTAATAACTCAGATGTGATGAGAGAACACTCCATGGCAGCGTGCCAGTCTAGAGTACCTATAGTAGTACTCCCTACTCCATAACTCTAGTCGGCGTGCTCGATGCACTACACCCGGTAGAAGACAGCCGTAGGAGCACGACAAAATGCCCTCCTTAAGAGCCATTCCAAACTCCAAGAGGCCGCATTTGGATCTTGTCTAGCTCGCACTTCACACATTTTTCTCGCCATCTCACTCGCTATATCGATCCTTCCAGGCCGCCACCCCTCTCCTCAATATAAGCCCAACAGTCATACATAGATCTGCCCTTGCCCCCAATCATTCGGACGTGATGGCTTTCGATTCGAGGCACAACCGGCTGACCAACGTCTAGACGAATGTCGGGGACAACGTCTTCCACGAAATAGCTAAGCGTCTGGACACTACCAGCGCCGTCCGGCTGGCCGCATGCTCCAAGGAGCTATACCGCCAAGTCGCTGGTGGAAAAGGTAGTAGATGCCCCAACGACATCTACTGGACTTTGGTCTCCTACAAGGATGTCTACGACCACAAGATCGCGTGCAACTACCGCCAGTGTGTCTGCATGAAGCCAGGATGCTAGTTCACTGGCGTCAAGAAAGTGTTCATCGAGCACCTCAAATCTACCCACTTGATGACAATGCCCAGATACAGCCCCAAAAAATGGGACCCGTCGGTGCCGTTTCATGCACCAGGCTCGCTCAGAGCTAAAGTCATCGACATCGGGAAGGAGGGCAAGTTGTTCGTCGCCCAAATTGACGGGCATAGCATGGACTTGCTCCTCTCCGTCAGGACGGTCAGGTCGGCGGCATGCGAATCGCTGTGGTACGAGGTGAGGGTTTGGTCGTTGGTCTTGTTCGCTAGTTTCAATCAGGTTGTAGTAAAGAGGTCATCCGAGACAACGATTAGGCCGTCGCCAGCCAACGCTGCGCAGGAAGTGCTCATGTCTTTTCTGTCCAAGCCGCGTCTTTACTGGCATACTACTGAACCTGTAGTCGGACAAGATTCACAAGTGAGATATCACATCTTAATCCTCTTGTGATGATCCTATGTACTAATTAGCTAGTTTATGTTGTTGGCAGATTCCCTTCGTAATTGGAATTGTCGAAATTAAGGATCGCGAACTTCCTGGTTTGTCATATGAATTTTACATGTATGCTGTTGACCTAGAGGCCAACAGGCGACAATGAAATGAGAGACGCGTCCCACGCAGGAAATCAAGGGTGTAGTCCGGCTAGCACTTTGACACGTTGAAGCATTCTCGTTTCTTCGAGTACGTATGATGGGACATGTAGTGGTTCCTAGCTTAGTGTAAGCTTGTAGTTGTACACTTCTACTAAGTATTTTGTATAGAGTTCAGCTACTGCTAATCTATTTTGTAGTAATACCTATGTACCTAGACTTATTCAGATCAAGTGGAGAAAATGCATGGTCACGCTTTCTTTTTGAAACTTGGCTTTGCCACATTACTGTACATCCATTGACTTTCAATGTCGGTATTGCTAAATCTGTCAATTCTTTTTGACATGAATAGCTTATTCTGTACTGTTGAATTTTGATATGAATAGCTGCCAAAAAGAATTATCGCTTTCCCCCTCCCTCTCTGAGGTCTTTGTTCCGAATCCGGACGAGCACATCACAATGCAATTTTTATTAACCAGGAGAAGACATCTAGTACTCCGTAGCTAATTCGGCCCCTCTTTAGCCCAGAACATTTTATTCGGTCTTTTCACGTCAGGGGACTACTGACCACAGCCCAGTGAAATTTGAGAACGGATCTCATGGTGCATAGCCGAGAACATATTAATTCGGCCTTTTAGGGGTCAGGGACTGCTGAGCACAGCCCACTAAATTTTTAGAATGAAGCCCATGGAGACTGTCGTACGGAGTATAACCCACGTAGAGCAGCCTATGTAGAATAACCAAACTCTTTTTAATTCGGCCTTTAGGACATTGCCCCCCACCTCTCAAAAAAAACTCTGGCTACCCATGTTTTTAAGAAAATACTCCATTATGTGGCATTTTATAAAGTAAGATGCCAGGAGCACTGCCCTTTTATATTTTAAAACAGATAAACATAGACACCCAAAATATTTTTAAGAAGACTAATACATAAATTATAGTACTAATAAAAGTTTAATGATATTTGTTCTATAATTATTTTTGTTGTAGTGGCAACACACTCAGTTTACGTTTATTTGATTTGAAGGTCTTTTGTTTGAATCGTATCTTGGATTTATATTTTTTTCTTCTAGCAATATCGCATTACAGAGAGGCTGATATCACGGACCCACCAGCACGCAGCGTTCCTAGAGTTTGTTTTGAGGGTGGGTTCGAAACAAAAGTTTAAATACTTGTACAGAGGGGACCCACCAGACAGAATATACAAGGCTGCATCGGGGACCCACAAGCCAGAACATGCTAGAGAGGCTGACATAAGGGCCCCAGCAGTAAGACCATACACGACTGCCACGGTGAAAATAGTGGACACGGCCGGAAAAAAGTCTATCATACACACGTTGCACTTACAGAGAAGCTCACATGTCGGACCCAGCAGGCCCAAGCATAGCCCATGAAATTATCCTATCAGCCCCAAGCATAGCCCAATACCTTCTACTTCGGCCTTTTCATGGTCTTGTGGCCACCGACCGTAGCCCATTCATTTTAGGAGTGAGCCCATGAAATATAAGCCATGACAAATAGGGCATTCTCCCCGAGTTAGCCTAGAATCTTTTTAATTTGGCCTTTCTGAGCATTTTTGTACTCTAAGGCTGACATCTAGGACCTGAAAAAATAGTCCAACATGCACATGTTTCTTTCAAATAGAGACTGACAGTTGGGACCCATCATAGACACGTTTCCTACACAAAGGTGGTTGACATCTGGGACCCAGCAAGTTCCCAAGGTCAAAACAGCGGACATGGCCAAAAAAAGTCCATCATACGCACGCTTCATTTACAGAGAGGCTGATATGTGGTACCCAGCAGCGCGACCTTATATAGATGATGCATTGACCAACGTAGCCAGTTCGAAACAGGGAGGCGCGAGCGAGAAAAAAGTTCAGCATGTACACATTTCAATTAATAAGAGGCTGAAATGGGGGACCCAGCAGGGTGAGCAAATGGTAGATTCGTCGAGCAGTGCTATCTAGTTCAGAACAGGGTAGAGCTAGAGAAGAAAAAATTCCATCGTACCCACGATTCTTCTAATGTGAGGCTGACATGTCGGGCCCACCAGCCTGTATAAACGGCTGAAGCAGCGAGCAATGCTATCAAGTTCGGAACATGAAGGCGCGACAGAGGGTAAAAAATCCATCATACACACATTTCTTCTAATGAGAGGATGACATGTTGGGCCCAGCGTGGTGATTAAACGGTAGATGCATCGAACAACACTATCAAGTTCGGAACAGGGTAGCGCGAGCGAAGAAAAAAATCCATCATACACACGTTTCTTCTAATGACAGGATGACATGTGGGGCTCAGGAGGTTGGTTAAACGGTAGATGCGTCGAGCAGCACTATCAACTCGGAATGGGGTAACGCCAGCGAAAGAAAAATTCTATCATACACACGTTTCTTCTAATGAGAGGATGACATGTGGGTCCCAGGAGGTTGATTAGACGGTAGATGCATCGAGCAGCGCTATCAACTTCAGAACAGGGTAACACGAGCGAATGAAAAAAATACTATCATACACACGTCCTTCTAATGAGAGGCTGACATGTGGGACCTAGCAGCCTGACTAAACGGCAGACGCCTCGAGCTACGTTACCGAGTTCAAATCAGGGAGGCACGACCGAAAAGTATGGTCCGCTAGAGACACTGGCGTCTGGGACCCACACACCTCAAAAGACTTCGGTGAGTCAACATCGCGCGAGAAAACGAAAATCTTGCTTCTGCCACGTGCCAGCCGAGCTTCCTCCATGATTTTAGTAGATCCGTCGTAGTAGAGGGCCGCGAAACCGAAAAAAAAAGTTTTCCATCGGCCACGGCCGAGCCGAGAATTTCGTCGCGAAAGACGCGCCTTCTACGACGACCGTCAGACCAATTCGTTGCGGACGGAAACTTTTCTTGTAGTGTATCTAACACCTTGAAGCCATCTCCTTTGTTTCCTTCATTATCTTGACGTATTCCATGCTCGTTGGCTCCAGGGTTGATTGTGCATTCAAGAGCATCATCGCTTAAAAATTGATGAAATAAAAAGGAAGTAAAACCCTAGACCCTATTTCCCCTCTCTCTCAAATCAATTCCAAAGAGGCTCTACTTCTAAAACAGTTGCATACATTTTACTGCAAAGAGGATATACCGTGGATAAAATTAATTTGGTCCTTGTACTCTCCGGATAAACCTCCACATGCACAATCTCGCAGAGGATCGTTTTGGTGGCATGATATTTTTAGTCTCATAGAGACCTACAGAAGCATCTCCTCTTGCGTTCCTGGTTCAGGTACAACAGTCCTTTTTTGGAAAGACTTTTTTCTCGGACAAAATCTCCTATGTGATAAATTTCCAAGACTTCATTCATATTCCCTAGAGGAAGATGTTTTGGTGGCCAACTTCCTTCAAACACATGACCCGTATACCCTGTTTGCATTGCCCATTTCTACTCAGACCCATCGTGAGCTTACTCAGCTGATCGAACTGACTCATGCATGTGTGATGGTACCATCTGAGCTAGACAATAGGAAATTTGTGTGGGGTTCTAATGTTTACACATCAGCAAAATTTTACAAATTCATGTTCGATGCTGTACCAAAAGATGTCACTCTCTCTGCCGTTTGGAAATCCAAGTGTCTACCAAAACTTAGTCTTTGCTTGGCTGCTTCTGCATGACCGTTTGAACACAAAAGATCGTATGCATAGGAAGAATTGGCACGTAGATGGAGGGCCATTTTGTGTACTCTGTGACAACCAGGAGCAGGAGACGCGGGATCATCTTTTTTTCCACTGCTCGTTTGCGGCTGCCTGTTGGAATAAGGTTGAAATTCATTGAGATTACTCGTTGGACGTGTCCGAACGTTTTATACAGGCTAAGGAGATCTTCTCTGGACCATGCTTTATGGAGATTGTGGTGTGTGCTGCGTGGAATATATGGAAGGAATGAAATTACTTCATCTTCAAAGCCACACCCCACTCCTTTTCTCATTGGAAATTTCGTTTTCAAAGTGATCTACTGCTCCATCAATATAGGGTGAAAACCTCCATAGTGCAACCTCTTTTAGACTGGGTTTTGGCTAATTTTTCTTAGATCCCACTACATGTTTCCTTTACACCATTTCCTACCACCTTGATGTAACTTCCTTGTACTTTTTCTTTGGCCTTTTATTGTGTCGTGTTATGATATAAATGAAAATCACACCATAGGGGTTCTCCCCTACGGTTCACTAGTCAAAAAAATCAATTCCAAAATGGTTTTGGATTTTGAAAAGTACAAAAGTTGTGAAGACCAAACTATTACAAGGGCCTTAAATTGTTTTAATTATTTTATAAAGTCTTTGGTAGTGTTGAATTATACAAACTGATTTCAAATGAATTTACAGATGGGTAAGAGAAAACAGATTTAGAAAATGTTTTGCAAATAATAAAATGCAGCCAGCAGCAGGCCAGGCCACATCCCACTTCCTCTTCTCTTCCCTGCCACCCCGTGCGTCCGAAGCCATCCTAGGTGTGGCCTAGCTAGCCCACCCGGGGCCCATAACGCTTCGGCCCTCCTCTCTCCCTTCGTCTTCATTGTCATCGACACACAGCAGCTCGCTATCGCTGCCTCCGCCGACCGATGGTTGTCGCTGCACCGAGATGAACACCGCCGCCTAGAACCAGCGCGCCATGTTCCTCTTCCCCTTGACCTCTCTCTTCCCCAGTGCTCTCTCACTGTGTCTCCAAAGAGCTCCCGAACCCTAACCTCCCAGGTCACCGTCGTCCCTTCTGCCTCCGTGTAGGGGTTCCGCGTATGAAAACAATAATTTTTATCCTACGCCCCTGAACCCCTGATGTTGCCAGGTGAAGGGTTCCGTAGAAGAAAACAAAAAAATTCTATCTACTCGAACACTAATATTAGGATCTATACTATGTAGACATAAGTAACGGAGAAGGAATACAATATTCATACCTTTGCAGAGAGAGGCACGCCTTACGCAGGAAGGCGTATATTGATGAAGACGAGTAGCACCCCAAGTGTGGTGCCTCCGAAGTTCGTCACACGTCCGGTGTAGTGGACGTCAACCGGGCTCCAATCCAGCCGAGCAGCGGAAGAAGTAGATGTCGGATCGCCGATCACACGACGGTAGTGTGAAGGTGGAGAACTCAACCACGAGGTCCTCCCCAATATTACGGTGAAGTCCTTAGTAGAAGAGAGAGAGAGAATGGGAGGAATGGGTGTGTTCCAAGGGGAGGGGGGGACCCCTTTATATAGTAGGAGGGGGGCGCACCACCCAGGGGCTAGGCGGTGTGGGACTAATGCCCACACCCGCCGGCCACCTTGGGGCAGCCGCCGGCCCTAGGTGGGCCCCACTCGGGTGGCCCATTAGCCCTAGGCCGGCTGGCCCCCACCCCTTAGGTGCCTTGCCCACTTGGGCCTCCCCTCGGGTGAGGCCCATTAGCAATATAGTGCCTTTTAAAATAAAATAAAATATATATTTAATATTAATTCTCCAATTAACATTCAAATACACATATTATATTATTCCTTCACTCCGGAACATCTTCCGGACCCCTTCCGATCTCCATCGGATGTTATCGAAACTATTTCGGTTTCTCTCTCTCTATTTCTCATACGATACCTCATCTACCCTAAGCGTCCCCACCCTTAAGCGTGACATCCTTCGGTTCGGAAACACTCTGGACATGATAGAGACCATTCTCATATTAATGATCAACGGAGGGACCTGGATGGCCATGTGACCCCCGTGCGTTTCATGAATCAATTGCTCGAACCGTGAGATAGTCGTTCCCCATTCCCTTTGTCATACGATACCTAATTCATCCGAGACTTGATCTTTGGTATCTGCATACCTTAGTTCAATCTCGTTGCCGATGAACTTGTTTTACTAGTTATCATGTCATTGCATTCTGTGACCTAGTCACATGCTTGCAAGCTTCATTAATGCAATGTCACCGAGATGGCCACATGTATCTGTCCGTTACATAGACTAGACAAATCCTGGTCTTGATATGTACTCCTCTACGCATTCCTTCAGAAAACCTAAGTGGCACCTTTTTGGTCACCCTGTTATGAGATGATTCTTGATAACCATCTAAGCCTCTTCCAGAATGGTGATTTGCATTAACTCACAGTCAAAGAATCAGGTTGCGAGGTTCTCTATGTTTTATCATCAATGGTGAACATGTAACTAGATCTCATTACGATATAACGGTCGGATGTTTGTCTATCATGTTATTTAACTAATAACATGACCTCATTGTCAGTTGGCATAAATGCCCATGGTCTTGAAACATGGACCATCCTCATGACCAATGAACTAGTTCACTAGAGGTAACTAGAGACACGGTTTGTTTACATACCACACGTGTATTAACGTTTCGTATTAACACAGTTATAGCACAAAATGAAACGTATTATAAACATACATGAGGTATATCAAATAATACACTTTATTATTTGCCTCTAGGGCATAACTCCTTCAGTCTCCCACTTGCACTAGAGTATACAAAAACTAGTTTACAATAGGCAGGAACCTAACACCAATGGAATCTCGATGTTGTTCGTGCTTGTCATGTTGGAGAGCTTTGGTCAAAGGATCTGCTACATTCAGTTCCGTATCTACTTTGCAAATCTTGACTTCACCTTCTTCAACAATCTGTCGGATGACGTGAAATCTAAGCTTGATGTGTTTGGTTGTGGAATGAGTTCTTGGTTCCCTTGCATTTGCAATAGCTCCCGTGTTATCACAATAGATTGTCACGGGGTCTTGTGCGTTGGGAAAAACTCCTAGTTCGATGACGAAATTCCTTAGCCAAACAACTTCATTTGTTGCATCTGCTGCAGCAATGTATTCAGACTCCATTGAAGATTGTGCCACCACCGGCTGCTTCTTTCTTTTCTAGCTTACGGCCCCACCATTCACCAAGAAAACAAATCATGCTTGAGACTTAGAGTCATCATGATCTGAATTCCAGCTCGCATCTACGTTACCTGTTACGTTTAGAGCTTCATCATTTCCTCCATAGATTAGGAACATATCCCTTGTTCTTCTCAGATACTTTAGGATATTTTTCACAGCTGTCTAGTGATCCGGTCCTAGATTACTATGGTATCGGCTCGTCAAACTAAGAGCCAATGCTACATCAGGTCGGGTACTAAGCATTGCATACATGATAGATCCTATTGCAGAAGCATAGGGGATGTCAGACATGTTCTCGCTATCATTGTCGATCACAGGACATTGAGTCACACTCAAGTTGCAATTCTTCATCATAGGTGTAAAACCCCTCTTGGTGTTTTCCATTTTGAACCTCTTCAAAATCTTATCTATGTAAGTACTCTGACTTAATGCTATTAGGTGTCTTGATCTATCTCTATAGATTTTGATTCCTAATATGTATGCAGCTTCACCTAGATCCTTCATGGAAAATTGGTTGCTCAAATACACTTTCACGCTATTCATAAGATCCACATCGTTTCCCATGAGTAATATGTCATCCACATATACCACTAAGAAAACTACTGAGCTTCCACTCGCTTTCTTGTAAACACAGAACTCTTGTTGGTTCTGGATAAATCCAAAACTCTTGATCACTTGATCAAAATGTTGGTTCTAGCTCCGAGATGCTTGCTTCAACCCATAAATGGATCGTTGGAGCTTGCATACCTTCCAGCATACTTAGGATCAACAAAACCTTCTGGTTGCATCATATACAACTCTTCATCAATGTGACCATTGAGGAACGCGGTCTTGACATCCATCTGCCAAATTTCATAATCGAAATGTGCAGCAATTGCTATTAAAATCCTGATAGCCTTAAGCATCACTACGGAAGAGTAAGTCTCGTCGTAGTCAACTCCTTGAATTTGTCGAAACCCCTTTGCGACAAGTCGAGCTTTGTGAATGGTTACATTACCATTCGCATCTGTCTTTTTCTTAAAGATCCATTGGCCTTACGACCCTCTGGAAGATCCACCAAGGTTCAAACTTGGTTTTCATGCATGGACCCTATTTCGGATTTCATGGCTTCTAGCCATTTCTCGGAGTCAGCACTATCCATAGCTTCTTTGTAGTTTGCAGGTTCTTCCTGATCATCTAAGACGACAGACATTACAAGGCTACTGTACCAATCTAGAGTGGCACAAACCCTTGTAGACCTACGAACCTCAGGAGTTTCGATGTCATTGTTTTGATCAGCATCAATGGGATCTTTCTCCATGTTGGAGAGCGGTTTCGGAACAGTTTCCGTTGCGCTACTCGGAATACGGAGAGAAGGGTCAACAATTTCATCTAACTCTATTTTCCTTCCACTTACTCTCCCTTTGCAAGAAACTCCTTTTCAAGAAAGGTGCCATTTTTAGTGACAAACGTTTTGCCTTCGGCTTGGTTGTAGAAGGTATATCCAATGGTTTCCCTCGGGTATCCTACAAAGATACATTTTTCCGATTTAGGTTCGAGTTTGTAAGGCTGCAATTTCTTAACATAAGCCTCACAACCCCAAACTTTCAGAAATGACAACAATGGCTTCTTGCCATGCCACATCTCATATGGGGTTGTCTCCACGGATTTGGACAGTGCTTTGTTTAAAATAAAAGCGGTGGTTTCTAATGCGTATCCCCAAAAAGACATAGACAAATCAGTTAAAGACATCATGGACCGTACGCTATCCAATAGGGTTCGGTTACGATGTTCCGACACACCATTACGTTCTGGTGTTCCGGCTGGCGTAAGCTGTGGTACAATCCCATAGTCCTTTAAGTGCATGTTAAACTCATAACTCAAATACTTGCCTCCTTGATCTGATCGAAGGTGCTTGATTTTCTTGTTAAGTTGATTCTCTACCTCTTTCTGAAATTCCTTGAACTTTTCAAAGGTTTCAGACTTGTGTTTCATCAAGTAGATATATCCATATCTGCTTAAGTCATCAGTAAAGGTAACAAAGTAACGATAACCATTGCGGGTTGAGACACTCATTGGTCCACATACATCCGTATGTATGATCCCAAGTAGGTCTACGGCTCTCTCCATCATACCGGAGAATGGTGTCCTGGTCATCTTGCCCATGAGACATGGCTCACATGTATCAAGGGATTCAAAGTCCAATGATCCAAGAAGCCCTTCTGAATGAAGCTTCTTCATGCGCTTTACGCCAATATGACCAAGACGGCAATGCCATATGTACATGGAATTATTGTCACTGTGCTTACAACGTTTAGCATCAACACTATGGATGTGTGTATCACAATCAAGATCAAGTAAGAATAAACCATCACGTACAGGTGCATGAACATAGAAAACATCATTCATATAAATTGAACAACCATTTGTTCCTGATTTAAACGAATAATGGTCTTGCAACAAGCAAGACCCACTCACAATATTCATACTCAGTGCGGGTACATAATAGCATTTATTCAATATCAACAATAATCCTGACGGTAGACGTAGATGCAGGGTGCCGACGGCCATCACTTCCACCTTCGAGCCATTGCCGACGTGCATCGTCACCTCGTCCTTCCTCAGGCGCCTCCTACTCTGCAGATCCTGCTGAGAGTTACAAATGTGAGCAACATATCCGGTATCAAATACCCAGGTGTTACCCCTGGCGGTTGTAAGGAATACGGCAATAACATGTATATCATATATACCTTTGTCAAGAATGGCTATCTTGCTAGCTCTCTTGTCTTCAAGGTATTTGGGACAGTTGCGTTTCCAGTGCCCATCCCCTTTGATGTAGAAGCACGAAGTGCCGGGCTTAGGGCCAGGCTTGGCAGCCTTTGAGGTAGTGACAACAAACTTGCCATCCCTCTTAGGCTTCTTGCTCTTGCCTTTTCCTTTTTGCCCCGGTTTCTTAAAGTTGGTGGTCTTGTTGACCATCAGCACCGTGTGTTCCTTCTTGATTTCAACCTCAGCAGTTTTGAGCATGGTGAACACCTCAGCAAGGGTCTTAGTCATCCCTTGCATGTTGTAGTTCATCACAAAACCCTTGTAGCTAGGGGGCAGCGAATGCAACACCCTATCTATAGCGAGTTCCTCCGGGATTTTGTAATCCAGGGCGTTTAAGCGTTTAACGTAGCCAGACATTTTGACTACATGCTCACTGATATTGCTGTGCTCTTCCATTTTAGTAGAGAAGAAGAGCTCGGAAGCATCATACCTCTCTGCACGAGCCTGTGGAGCAAAGACAGCCTTGAGATCCTCAATGATCTCAAAAGCATTCATCTTATCAAAACGCTTTTGAAGCTCCGGCTCCATGGCATAGAGCATTCCACTCTAGATGAGGGAGAAATCATCCGCCTTGGACTGCTAGACATTCTTTTCGTCCTCAGAGGCGGAATCTGCAGGCTTAGCCGGAAGCTCAGCCTCGATGACATAAGTCAACTTGTAGGGGACTAGGAGGATCCTAAGATTGCGGAACCACGCGGTGAAGTTGGTTCCATCAGTTTTCAGCTTGTCCGTCTCAAGGAAAGTGCTAAGGTTGAAGGTGGGTGGGCGAGACATCTACAAAGGAATTTGCAAAGTATTTAGACTATGTTCATAATAATGAGTTCGAGTATTAACTAAAAGAACTCCCACTTAAACGAACATCCCTCTACTCGTTCAGTGATCACATGATCCCTATCCTCTGCACCTCCCCCGATCGTCACGGCCATCAGTGCAGTATCAAAGGTGGACATTCCCTAATGTCGATCACATCAACTATGTGATTCATGCTCGACCTTTCGGTCTCTTGTATCCCGAGGCCACGCTTCTCTAGTGTTCTAGGCTCGCCAGTCCTAACTCGTGTGTATTTGCAGTGCAACATGGCTTACACCCGCTGTATGTGAACGTAGATATGTCTGACACCCAGGCCTATCACCCTGGATCGCCTCATACCGAAGAACTTTCTTGGTGGTGCACACACAAGGGGAATACGATAACTGGAATACTATGAGGGATTATCTTATTATGCTATCGTCTAGTAAGTATACTAGCACAATAAGTAATACTTCTAAAGTGAAGTGTTATGACATGGTTATAGCTTTGTGATCATCATCAATAGCTTCAATGAGAGTTTCACAAACTTGTCATTGCCATGTTACAATACTTGCCCCTATGCAATAACGAAGATAGAGACTTCTATATTAACTATTGCATGTTTTATGCGGCTTTAGGGCTTTCGCAGTAGAACCCTTTCCCACCTACGAACGTCGAGCCACAACATGGATTCAATGATTGCCGTTCTTCTTCCCTTTTCAGCGCCCTCCAGTGTTAATGCCATATCAACTACTGCAGAGAGACAGACACCCCCCTAAGCCACTTTGATTTGTGGACCAGTCTCGTGAATCACCACGTGAGGTCGGTTGGGGGCCGCTTCATCAAATAGTGCCGCGATATGAACAATAATACTAAAGAGGGTAGCAACTAGAGAATCAATGCCCACATACTACTATGTGTCCTATCCATACGACATGTCTACCCATAGACCCGCTCTGATACCACTGAAGGGTTCCATAGCAGAAAACAAAAAATTCCTATCTACTCGAACACTAATACCAGGATCTATACTATGTAGACATAAGTAACAGAGAAGGAATACAGTACTCATACCTTTGCAGAGAGAGGCATGCCTTACGTAGGAAGACGTATATTGATGAAGACGAGCAGCACCCCAAGTGTGGTGCCTCCGAAGTTCATCACACGTCCGGTGTAGTGGACGTCAACCGGGCTCCGATCCAGCCGAACAGCGGAAGAAGTAGATGCCGGATCGCCGATCACACGACGGTAGTGTGAAGGTGGAGAACTCAACCACGAGGTCCTCCCCAATATTATGGGGAAGTCCTCAGTAGAAGAGAGAGAGAGAATGAGAGGAATGGGTGTGTTCCAAGGGGAGGGGGGACCCCTTTATATAGTAGTAGGGGGGCGCACCACCCAGGGGCTAGGCGGTGTGGGACTAATGCCCACACCCGCCGGCCACCTTGGGGCAGCCGCCGGCCCTAGGTGGGCCCCACTCGGGTGGCCCATTAGCCCTAGGCCGGCTGGCCCCCACCCCTTAGGCGCCTTGCCCACTTGGGCCTCCCCTCGGGTGAGGCCCATTAGCAATATAGTGCCTTTTAAAATAAAATAAAATAAAATATATATTTAATATTAATTCTCCAATTAACATTCAAATACACATATTATATTATTCCTTCACTCCGGAACATCTTCCGGACTCCTCCCGATCTCCATCGGATGTTACCGAAACTATTCCGGTTTCTCTCTCTCTATTTCTCATACGATACCTCATCTACCCTAAGCGTCCCCACCCTTAAGCGTGACATCCTTCGGTTCGAAAACACTCCGAACATGATAGAGACCATTCTCATATCAATGATCAACAGAGGGACCTTGATGGCCATGTGACCCCCGTACGTTTCACGAATACAAACGCTCGAACCGTGAGATAGTCGTTCCCCATTCCCTTTATCATACGATACCTAATTCATCCGAGACTTGATCTTCGGTATCTGCATACCTTAGTTCGATCTCGTTACCGATGAACTTGTTTTACTCGTTATCATGTCATTGCATTCTGTGACCTAGTCACATGCTTGCAAGTTTCATTAATGCAATGTCACGGAGATGGCCACATGTCAGCAAAAACCCATGCGGAAGAATATCCAAAGCAACATCGTTATGTGTGCAAACCAACTATTGGAAAGAACAATTGTTCAATATGTTGGATGCCATACACATATCATCAAAAGCCAAGATCATGGGGGTATGAGTATCGCAAGCGGAAGTAAAAACAACATGTTTGCAAACAAACCATATGAAAGAACAAGTGGTCCTTATGTTTGTTGCAACAATAATACGAGATACCTGGAAGCTCTCGTGACAATACATGCTCAAAATGGCATTATAGTTGCAGACAAAACATTGGAAAGAGAAATTGTTCAACATTTTTGTTGCAACACACAAAGCATCAATATCCAATAGCAACAAAACATGATTGTCACAAGGTGAAAGAATACCATTAACATGCTTGCAATCAAACCATGGGAAGGGGAAATTTGTCAACATGAAAGATGCAAAGCATGCAAAAGGTATTAGAGTTGGGTTCGATCTTGAACTCACTTGGGGGATGCTCTCTAGAGCTAGTTTTGTCAACTCATGCTCAACCGAGGTTGACATTATCGTGCGGGTACCTACACACATCATACACAAAAGGAAGAATGTGTGTGCATGGTAGAGAAACACATCATCCATCATGACGTATCTCTTGTCCGTTACACAGACTAGACAAATCCTGGTGTTGATATGTACTTCTCTACGCATTCCTTCAGAAAACCTGATTGGCACCTTTTTGATCACCCTGTTACGAGATGATTCTTGATAACCATCTAAGCTTCTTCTAGAATGGTGATTTGCATTACCTCACAGTCAAAGGATCAGGTTGCGAGGTTCTCTGTGTTTTATCATCAATGGTGAACATGTAACTAGATCTCATTACGATATAACGGTCGGATGTTTGTCTATCATGTTATTTAACTAATAACATGACCTCATTGTCAGTTGGCATAAATGCCCATGGTCTTGAAACATGGACCATCCTCATGACCAATGAACTAGTTCACTAGAGGTAACTAGAGACACGGTTTGTTTACATACCACACGTGTATTAACGTTTCGTATTAACACAGTTATAGCACAGTATGAAACGTATTATGAACATACAGGAGGTATATCAAATAAAACACTTTATTATTTGCCTCTAGGGCATACCTCCTTCACCAGGACCTATCTATTAGTAATGCAGTAAAGGGAGGGGATTTTCGCGAACTTACGCTTGAAGACCGAAAAGCGTTGTCAACGCTCAGGAGAGCGTGGTTGATGTAGATGAGCCGAAGCCAACCTCAAGGTCATGATGAAGTCCTTGCAATCCTGCGGCTCCAACGACTTGATGCCTCAAGTGTGACACCTCGCGGGGAGTTACACATGTCTGGTGCCTGACGATGACTCCTCCTTCCCTGATCCAGCAGCAGTTGCGGAAGTAGAGCTCCTGGATCTGAATCCCGCAGCGCGACAGCGCTCCATGGTGAAGATGTCTCTCGTTCGCGCAGTCCGAACTTGGGACCACGGTAACGAGAGAGAGATAGAATATCAACTGGAGGTCTCCCCAAAAGTGAGGAAACCTTTATTAAATATTGTGTGTATTTATCTGGCCAAATACCCCTACTATATATAGGGGGAGGGGAGGTACTACCTCCCTCAAAGTCCCAAGGTGGGACTAAAGGAGAGGAGAGGAGGAGGGGGTGGCGTCGCCGGCCACCCCATGGGCCTCGGGCGGGGGGCTGGCCCACTAGGGCGCTGACCACCCCCTTTGGCCCTTCTCCCTCTTTCCTTTACCTAATGGGCCCTCTTCCCTCTGGAATTGGCCCATTAAGCCTTTTAACCTTTATATTGATTTTATCTTTTACTAAATAATTATGAATAACTGATTAAATCAATATTTAACATTCATTCACATATTATTCAATCTCCGTGGCTATGGAACACCTTCCGCCTCCACTCCGGACATCTTTCGGACTTATCGAAACCCTTCCGGTTTTCTCTCTACTATTCTTTGGCGAATCTTCCGGTCCTATAAACACTCTCTAAGCATCATCAAACCCTTAAGCGTGATACCCTACGGTTTGTAAATATTCCAGACATGGTCGGGACACTCCCGTACCAATGATAGACAGAGGGACCTTGATGGCCATGTGACCCCTGTGCGTTCCATGAAGATCTTTCGTCGTTTGAACCGGGACGGTCATGTCTTATTCCCTTTGTCTCTCGATACTTGAATTGTCGGAGATCTGATCAATGACATCACCATGTCATGTTCAATCTCGTTACTGAACAATGCTACTTGACTCGTTCCGACAAGTGATATCCTTGTGATCAAATCACACGCTGCGCAGCTATTGGATATAACTTCTCCTGAGTGGGCCCTTAAGTATCTTTCCATCACGTGGACGGACAAATCCCACTCTTGACATATATTGCCTCTACGGTTCCTCCGAGTAACTGAACACACCTTTATAATCACTATATTACCAAGTGACGCTTGATGCTACCTAAGCACTCTCGAGAGACAGTGAATGATATTGCCTCACGATCTAAGGAATAGTCTACGAGGATCCATTTCTAATCATCGTAACTTGAACTTCGTGACATGATTGGGTCACCATGTTTAGGTTGGGTATTGGTTCATTTCCAACTGGCATAAATGCCACATGATCAAGAAACTTGATCATTTGTTGACCAATGAACCAGTGACTAGAGATTCACTGGGAACCCCTGGTTGTTTATATATCACACGTGTATTGGCGTTTCCTCTTACAGTTATAGCATGATATAAAACTTAATCATAAACTTTATGAAATATGATAATAGTCCTTATTACTATTTGTCTCTAGGGCATATTTCCAACAGTCTCCCACTTGCACTAGAGTACAAATAAACTAGCTGCATTTGTTCTTAATCATTGGCACCATATATCTGGTACACTAAACATGCTTGCTCATAGAAGAGGTTGAGTCTTGGGTCTGTACTTTACAGTCCCAAATCCTTTGCAACTTACTAATGTCACCTTGATTGACATTAATACTTTATCATCACATGATAACATCTGTGTGTATGCATCGTCACTATGGCAGTAGAACGAGGCCGGATTCCAGGAGCCTAAAGTGACTTTAGATCAACCTCCAGGGCTTTCTCATGGGCACTATGCCCTGGGACACATCATTCTACGTTAAAGCGAACTAGCCCCTCCATAACATTATACAACACTTTAGATGGTACCCTTATCTATTATTATAAATGTAATCATCGAAACACAAGTGCACCCTATGCAAGTTTCGATGTTTTTGTTCACCTCGCTTCCTACTTGACTTTAATCGGTATTTACAGGAGTTTCCACCATATTCCCTGATAACATAACCCTTTATGCTTTAATATATGTAATCCTTTATGGATTTGGAAAATACGTATGCAGTTCTGTATTAGACACTGCAGATGAACTTAGCTCAACATTTCGTGATTCAAACTAATAACTTTTAAAACGTTCCTTATTGGATCATATATTATGTTAAGTTATCATCATGGTTTTGTAATATAGAACCTATGTCTCAACATAGTGGATGATGATCATCCTTTTCTTTCTTTCAACCATCGATGTTGGACTTAATTATATTCCTAATTTGAGTTATCAAGGACCAGTTCCTCAATTAACTTTTATTCTGAAACCCTTTTCAAAATCCTTTAAAGAATACTACATAATATCATAATACACTTATTATGAACTTTTACACCTTATACATCATTATTTATCGGTAGTTGTGCTTTTATTCTTAACACATTTAAGAATCACTCATATAAGCTCCCATTCAAAATATGTTTCTAACATATTTGGGTATGAGTCACTACTCTTACTCAAACTATGTTCCTACATATTTGAATTTGAGACTTATATTGCTCCCACTCAAAATATGTCATTCACATATTGTTTTAGGAAGACTTTTATAGCTCCCACTCAATTTCATGCAAATTGCATATCCACTCACTATTTTGAACAATTTCAAAATCCTTTGATCAAATATCAAACTTGGAGATTTCCTATGAGATACTAGTACTTTACCAGTTTTAAATCCACTAGACATTTAGCACAATTGAATCAAATTCATTTGAATTTGCCCAATACTTGACAAATTGTGCTTTTTTCATTTACCCCCTTTTCCACTATGGCTTTGCAGTCATTTGGGAACATTTCAAGTAACCCCTTTTACTTGTGAGATTCAGCAACAAATTGCTTTCTAATCTCAAGGGAATTTTGCTTCTAGGATTTCTCATAATTCTACTTTACCATTATTTCCTTAGTAGTTCGTAGGTATGTCATATCCCAAGAATCATGACAAATGATTCACAAATGTCTCCATACAAGATATGGGTTACATTTTGAATCCTACTTTATGTAGTGAAAACACAAGTGGGGAAAACACAATGATCATTATCATTGATTCTTTCCTTGTGTGAAGAGAGTCATTTAGGAACGTTTTCCGTTGCGCTTCTCAACACTCTGATGCAGGGTTTTGAATCCTCATCATGTTTTTCACTATCTTCCATTTGCTCCCTAATCGAGAAATATCACTGAATGTGAACTTCAAAAATGTTCCAAAATCCAAGCAAGACAAGTTTTGCTTCAGTTTTGGTTTCCGCTATGGATTTCGTATTCAAAGTTTCAATGAATACTCTACAAGGACTTATTCGTTATTGTTTTGGTTATATCGAATAACCCCAAAACTTTTACGACGATCCATACTTGGTATGGCGCCGATCTGATGAATTCATATGGTTCACTATATATTCTAATTGAGTGCTAACTATTTCTAACTAATGGTCTCTACATCTACACTAGAACGATTTATTTGGCGCCATCTATTTACCCATTTTGATATCAAATATCATATTGTGATGCTTTGCATTTCAAACGCATTGCATTTCACAATTTTTTATGCCAATCTTATAAAGTTGAATTTCATTACTATTGATCAAATCGTAGTAATTAGATTCACTTTTATCTTTAATACCCTTTGTTTGATGAAACAATTTGATCATATCAAATTGTTTCATACTCATGTTTCCTTTGGTAAACTACTTTACACATTTAAACAATCATATAATGATGATCACCATTTTTGTTAAACTACAATACATCGAATATGTATTCTCTTTCACAATTCATCAAACACTTGGTATTCAAGTAATACAAGGTGTTCACGTTATTTTGCCGAACTTGGGCATGATTCATATGTGACAAGAAAACAAGTGTCTTTCACATATTATCACATAACTTTTGAATTTAAACAATGGTTTCATTCATTAATGAACATATCATTAAGTTGGGTATTTTAAGGCATTTCAATATTTTACAAATGTTCATGCAGTATCAATTAGTTTAAAACAACAAGGATAATTCACATATAATCAAACAAGACATGAACACAAATATAAATCATTCATAAAAGTGGAAACAACTGTTTGTTACAGGCTCATATGAATAACCATCTCACAAAGTGTGAGACACACTAAAGAAGTTTACAATCTTTTTTATTAAAATAATCATCCTAAACATAAACTAAATGATAAATGTTGAGGGAGAGTGTCGTTGGCCATCATCATGCTCGCCATCAACACGCAACGTCACCTCCTCTCCAGCAAGCACCTCTATGCAGAAGGACCTGTTTTCAGCAAAACAGAACAAGTATCAAATATACTTAACACTGCAAATGTGTTTGCAAGATTATAAAATTGTATATCAAATATATACCTTTGTCATTGATAACCTTAGCGACAACGGGTCCAACCATCACATCTCTGAAATGCGATATGAACTCATGGAAATCATGTGTTTTCGCGTCGCCTCTCATAATGCAAGTTCTGACTTGTGCTTGGTAGCTTGGTGGCAACGACCGCAGCACAACGCCTATTGCAAAAGAGCTTGCGAACCAGTTGTCCAGGAAGTATCCCAGACTCATGTATGCATCATATATGCTCAATAAGTGAATGTCCAGTGAAGCCCTCCTCCATGTTTATGGAGAGGAAATCCCCCATTAGCTCATACTCCCATAATCGCACTTGTTCCACGAAATGTGATCTCAAATGTGCCATAACCGTTCGGGGATTAAGACTTCCCACAATCGGCCACAACCCATCTTCCATCCTGAGGCGCATCGTTATTGATATGAATGTGGTCATCACACGACGACGGCAGCGGAGATCCCGCTGAACCTGGGTCTCATGAAGATAGGGTGGCTCCAAGTACATCTCGTAGATCATGTAGTCAGCCACTTCATTCTCCCTAAGGAGATCATGAAGGCGCATGACCCATGCAGAAAAGTTGGATCCATCCAACTTGAGCTTTTCTCTGTTTAACCAATTGTCAACAGGGAAGGTAATCTCGGGGAGAACCATTTTATACATTTATAATTGCAAAAGGAATTTAGACTAAGTTTATAATTAAATGAGTTAATAATAACTCCACTCAGAAACACCTATCCCCATAAGGGTTCCTAGTGATAACATGACCCCTTTTCCCCACATCTCCACTGATCATCACGGCCATCAATGTGGGTTATAGGGTGGACGCTAAACATCGGTCACATCATTCATGCGACTCATGCTCGATCTTTCGACCATCCGTGTTCCGAGGCCACGTCTCTGTAACGTGCTAGACTCGCCAAATCAACCTCAGTGTATTCATTGTGCAACATGGCTTAACCACTGTATGCGAACATAGATATGTTTAACACCCGATCATCACGGCCTGCCTCATACCAAAGAACTTTCTTGGTGGTGCACACTAAGGGGGAACACAATCATTGGTAATTTTAACAGGGATCATCTTATTAGGCTACCGTAAAGTATCTAATACTAGAACACAATAAGATATACAAACAATAACATTGAATGTAAATGCGATGTGATATGGTCCTTCACATCGTGATATCCATCCATCGTCACCGGATTCCGGCGCCAGGGTTCCGGTACCATAACACCAGGGTACCGGTGTCTTTCATATGTGGTAGTCCGTCACCTCTGTGACTATCTACTACTATGTAACATAAGGTAATCACTTTACCTTTGGCACAACCATATCACAAATCAATGCCCCCTGCAAATCAAAAGTTAGACGACTCTACTTTATCTTTGCATGTTTTACGTGGCTGAATGGGATTTCGCACAAGAATCGTTCTTACCTACGGACTGTCAGCACAACGCTGATCAAGTAGTTGTCTATACTACACCCCTTTCGGGGCCCTCCGTTGCAAATGGCATACCAACTAATGCGAGAGAGACAGACACCCCCTAACCCACTTTATATTGTATAAGCCGTATGTCAAGCGTGGACCAGTCTCACGAATGAACGCGTAAAGTCGGTTGGGGGCCGCTTCATCAAGCATTACTACGGTATACACAAGTACACATGGGAGGGTAACAACTAAAGGATCAACGCCCACACACTACATCTCGTGTATTCTACCCGTACTAGCAGTACTACGCATAGATCTAGCTCTGATACCACTATAGGGGTTCCGCATATGAAAAGAATAATTTTTACACGACGCCCCTGAACCCCTGATGTTGCCAGGACCTATCTATTAGTAATGCAGTAACAGGAGGGGATTTTTGCGAACTTACCCTTGAAAACCAAAAAGTGTTGTCAACGCTCAGGAGAGTGTGGTTGATGTAGACGAGTCGAGGCCGACCTCAAGGTCGTCATGAAGTCCTTGCGCTCCTACGGCTCCAACAAATTGAGTGCCTCAAGTTTGACACCTCGCGGGGAGTTACACACATTCGGTGCCTAACGATGACTCCCGCTTCCTCGATCCTGCATCAGTTGCAGAAGTAGAGCTCCTGGATCCGAATCCCGCAGCTGGACGGTGCTCCGCGGTGAAGATGTCTCTCGTTCACGTAGTCCGAACTTGGGACCACGGTCACGAGAGAGAGAGATAGAGAATATAAACTGGAGGTCTCCGCAAAAGTGAGGAAACCTTTATTGAATATTGTGTGTATTTATCTAGTGAAATACCCCCACTATATATAGGGGGAGGGGAGGTACTACCTCCCTCAAAGTCCCGGGGTGGGACTAAAGGAGAGGAGAGGGGGAGGGGGTGGTGCCACCGGCAACCCCATGGGCCCCGTGCGGGGGGGGGGGGGGGTGGCCCACTAGGGCGCCAGCCACCCCCTTTGGCCCTTCTCCCTCTTGCCTTTCCCTAATGGGCCCTCTTCCCTCTGGAATTGGCCCATTAAGCCTTTTGACCTTTAAATTGATTTTCTCTTTTATTAAATAATTATGAATAAATGATTAAATCAATATTTAACCTTCACTAACATATTATTCAATCTCCGTGGCTATGGAACACCTTCCACCTCCACTCTAGACATCCTCCAGACTTGGTGAAACCCTTCCGGTTTTCTCTCTACTATTCTTTGGCGATTCTTCTAATCCTATAAACACTCTCTAAGAATCATCAAACCCTTAAGCGTGATACCCTTCGGTCCGGGAACCCTCCAGACAGGGCCGGGACACTCCCAGACCAATGATCGATAGAGGGACCTGGATGGCCATGTGACCCTTGTGCGTTCCACGAAGATCTTTCATCGTTTGAACCGGGACGGTCATGTCTTATTCCCTTTGTATCTCGATACTTGCATTGCCCGAGATCTGATCAATGACATCACCATGTCGTGTTAAATCTCGTTACTGAATAATGCTACTTGACTCGTTCCGACAAGTGATATCCATGTGATCAAATCACATGCTGCGCAGCTATTGGATATAACTTCTCCTTAGTGGGCCCTTAAGTATCTTTCCGTCACGTGGACGGACAAATCCCGCTCTTGACATATATTGCCTCTATGATTCCTCCGAGTACCTGAACACACCTTTATAATCACTGTATTACCAAGTGATGCTTGATGCTATCTAAGAACTCTCGGGAGACAGTGATTGATATAGCCTCACGGTCTAAGGAATAGTCTACGAGGATCCATTTCTAATCATCGTAACTTAAACTTCGTGACATGATCGGGTCACGATGTTTAGGTTGGGTATTGGTTCATCATCTCATTCTCAAAATGAGTTGACTCCATTTCCAACTGGCATAAATGGCACATGATCAGGAAACTTGATCATATGTTGACCAATGAACCAGTGACTAGAGTTTCACTAGGAACCCCTGGTTGTTTATATATCACATGTGTATTGATGTTTCCTCTCAATACAGTTAAAGCATGATATAAAACTTAATCATAAACTTTAAGAAATATGATAATAGTACTTATTACTATTTGTCTCTAGGGCATATTTCCAACACTCTGGCCGTCCCTTGCCCAGCTGAGAGCACCACCGGAACCGCCAATTTGTTATGGGGTAACCCCGTGGGTGGCCCGATCTTCACGGATCTCGTGGTCCAATCAATGGAAAAGTGAGGGGAAAGGGAGAAGGTAGCAGAAGCAGACGCACACCTCGTGAAGAACACGATGAACACACGCAAAACTCACACGATACAAGGCTGATTGCTCCCGCCGGTGGCCACCGGTCCGATAGAATCCTCATAAGGAAATATCGGTCAACGTGCTCCCTCGATCCCAAGCGGAGAGGGAAGAACACCTTGGAAAGGGTCTTGACGTCTTGGTAAAGGGACACCGATGCCAAGGCCTTGTAGAACGAGGGACGCGCGATGCAAACTCCAACAAGGTGGTGACGATTGATCCCCTTTGGTAGAAGGGGATGAGGCAAAACTAGAGATTCCACAAAGGGTGTTGTCTTTAGTATATCATCTATGCCTAGGGTTACATGAGGGGGTGGGGGCACTATATATCGGCCAGCAACTAGTTCAAGGGTACTTTAGGAATGAAAGGGGAATGCCTGGGCGGACTAAGGAGTACATGGGCCAAAGGCCCAGCTGGCGGTGCGCAGGCCCATACGTTCAGGTCGGAGACTCCAGTGTGGACCAGAGATTCCGGTCCGTCTCTGGAGGGGCCTTCTGGTTGTCCTCGATCTCGATCTGGGGGTCGGTCCGGAGATGGGCTGGAGACTCCTGGGTATGCAGGCCGGAGACTCTGGTGTCTTCAGGCCAGAGACTCTGGTGTAGCCGGAAACTTCGGTGTGCGCAGGCCGGAGACTCCGGTGCTCCAGCTGTTGCTTCTTCCGTCTTCTCTACCAAGCCTCCGTCTTGTCGGGCTTGGTGCTCCAGGATTCCTCCCATGCCTTCATACTTGTCGGTGTGAACCTATCATGCATATGGGACGGAGTATCAAGTAGTATACCATTCAATGGGTAGGAAGTGGGCTCGCATAGAGGAATGGATTCACCTTCGGAGTCCATGACGACTTGGCATAAGTTGGATACCATGATGTGGTAATGGCGAAGGTCGGGCTACATCATCCCCCCCTTCAAAAAGTGTTGTCCTCGACTGTACACACTTATCACAAAGTAGAAGATGTCGAGAGACCTTCTTGATCCTAGGGTTCACCATATAGTCATCCTCGGGAAGATTGAATTGACAACACTTCAATGTTCCTTCACCTTCTATGAAGCCTACAAAGCTCACCACAAAAGTGAACCAACACTGAAAGCGTAGCCAATTCATGAAGATTATATCATGAGTCCTCAAGTAGAAGGAAGTCACCTTAGGGTGTAGAGATGGCTCATTGAAGGGCAGCCATAGGTAACTCTCTTCGGTTCGTCTTGACAACTTTTGTCCATAGAGGTTGACACGGAAGCAATTGTACCTTCACACAACAAAGACCAAGCAACATATGTTTGTGTGTGATAGAGGAGCATGTCATTTGTGGCATGTCCATTCTTGTTCACAACACTATTAACACAACTCAAGTATAGCAAACGGGATGCATATGCAAGGTCAAGGTGCATGGAACTCGTTTGAAAATCATCCAAATGTGGGAACTCAAAAACTCCATAAAACATCTTAGTGTGGCACTCAAAGCAATTGAGTAAAATATTGATCAACATCTTTGATGCAAGAATAGGAAAATTCGGAAAAAAACCCATGCGGAAGAATATCCAAAGCAACATCATTATGTGTGCAAACCAACCATTGGAAAGAACAATTGTTCAATATGTTGGATGCCATACACATATCATCAAAAGCCAAGATCATGGGGGTATGAGTATCGCAAGCGGAAGTAAAAACAACATGTTTGCAAACAAACCATATGAAAGAACAAGTGGTCCTTATGTTTGTTGCAACAATAATACGAGAGACCTGGAAGCTCTCGTGACAATACATGCTCAAAATGGCATTATGGTTGTAGACAAAACATCGCAAAGAAAAATTGTTCAACATTTTTGTTGCAACACACAAAGCATCAATATCCAATAGCAACAAAACATGATTGTCACAAGGTGAAAGAATACCATTAACATGCTTGCAATCAAACCATGGGAAGGGGAAATTTGTCAACGTGAAAGATGCAAAGCATGCAAAAGGTATTAGAGTTGGGTTCGATCTTGAACTCACTTGGGGGATGCTCTCTAGAGCTATTTTTGTCAACTCGTGCTCAACCGAGGTTGACATTATCGTGCGGGTACCTACACACATCATACACAAAAGGAAGAATGTGTGTGCATGGTAGATAAACACATCATCCATCATGACGTATCTCTTCTTGTGCACATCACCATTAGTTTCAATTAAGTGTAATTTATGTGCATGGTGAGTATGCAAGAGGGGAACATGCTTATCATGGCAATCATCAAACTCTCCAAAATTTGAGAAAGCTATGGGGGCCATCTCAATATAAACCATATTAAAATTATTGTTGCAAGGAAAACAAGTGAAAGATCAATTATTCAACTTATTGCAAGTAACGGGAGAGATTGTAAAACATTCATGACAAAGCATGGCTCGAGGGGTACCATTGGTAACATCATTGCAAGCAAAACATTGGAAAGAGCAATTATTTAACAAAGTGCAAGCATTATATCATCAATGTAACATTTAGAGCATGGCATGTCTATGGCAACATGATCACAATCAAATAATTTCACATGCTCAACATTATGCGACGGCAAAGTATCACATGGAAATATCAATGAAGCATATGTGATATTAGAAACATCATCCATAGCATGCCAATTATCACAAGTCATCATGTCCACTAGTGGGATCATGGCATCATCAACACCTGTATTCTTACCTTGCTCATACCTCTGATATGATGTGGGTGTTGTGGTAGCATTGGACTCCATGTGGGCGACTTCTTCATCCAATATGGAGATGGCATCACCTTCATCCACCATGTACATCTTCTTGGTTGGAAGAATCATCATCTCCAAGCTTGGAGCTTATTTATCCATGGAACCTAGCACATCATGAGGAAACACACTACAGGTAGAGGGTAAGTCGTTAGAAATCAAAGTGGTCTCACATGACCTATCAACTACCACTCTCAACTCACTCGGTATGTCACTCATGCCCTCCAAGTGGAAGCACTCAATCTCATGTATGGTGGAGTCGCTCATCTCACTCTTGCTTTCACTCAAGTGGGCTAAGTGGCTCTCATACCCACATGGGATTGGTACCACATCATCACTCAAGCATGTAGGGGTAAGCTCGATTCTCTCAACTCCTTGCACCTCCTTTGGTGAAGGGAAAGTCCCATGCTCACCATTCTCGACCTTGTCGTCATCTTGTACATTGGGTACCATTGTGGTGGTGGCACTCAAATTGTAAGTATTGGTCCTTGACGCCATCTTCGTTGTTGCATCCACTTGTTGGCAAAGCAACTTGTTTTCTTCTATCTCTTGTGGGGTCATATTTTTGATGGTGTCGTCCAACTTGGCGAAGTAGAGGTCCATCTCTTACTTGAATGACATTCTTGGAGTGCTTGAAGAATAAGTTGCATTGAAGCTCTTGTAGTTGGATGCTTCCTCTTGAACTTGGAGTCTTGGCGTTGAAGCTTGATGGCGTGGAAGAAGGCTTGCTCTTGGTGCCATTTTGGTGGTGGCACTAGTAGTTGAAGGTGCCTTATGATGGTGTCGACGGAGGTCATCGGCGTGCCTTGCCGAAGGTTTATGTTGGACAAGCACTTGGTCATCCACATGACACTCGCGACGATGATCCTTTTCCTTAGCACTCTTCTTTTGATGGTGGTGCCTTCTTGAGATTGGTTGAGAATTATGGATGGTGCTCAACATGTATTCTCCCTCTTCATGGCGAAGATTCCTTGAACGACATCTTGTATCCTCTTGTGTTGCGATGATCTCTAGAGGATGTATGTCGATGAAGATTCTTGCTTCATGGCGCCTTGTGCGGAAGATGATGTTTGGGCGCCACTCTTCTTGGAGTAGATGGCACTTGATGCCATGGAGGTAGATGCACTTGACGCCTTGGAGGTGATGGCGCTTGTCGCCTTGGAGATGGTGGTGCATGCCACCATATAGGTGGTGGCGCTTGACGCCTTGGAGGCGGATCATTGAAGTAGGTGCTGCCCTTTGGTGTGGCATGCTTGGCCTTGAAGGTCATGGTTTCTTGATGATGCGTCTCCGCTAGCTTGGCGTAGTAGTCCTCCATCTCCAAGCCGTGGAAGTATTCTTCATGGCTCATGGAAGAGCCCTCGAAGTGGGTGAAGCTCGCCATGTCCTCCATGCTTGGTGAGGCATCGTCGTTATAGCACTCGAAGTCATCCATGCTTGGGGAGTCGTTGTTGATGTAGTACTCCATATCACCCAAGCATGTGGATCTATTGTCGGTGTAGTGCTCCATGTACTCCATTCATGAGGAGCCATTGTCGATGTAGAGCTCCAAGTCCTCCATGCTTGAGGACCCATAGTTGATGGCGTGCTCCATGTCTTCCATGCATGTGGAGCCGTCATAGGTGCAATGCTCTGGGTCCTCAAAGCATGCGGAGCCATTGTCGGTGTAGTTCTCCATCATGTCCTCTATACTTGTGGAGTCGCAGTCGCGGTGGCTCATCATGGATTCTTCATAGATATCATCCTCGGTTCCAGAGTCCCTAGACATAATTCACAAGACCAAGTTGTGTATATGGAAGTGGTAGGGGGTTAGGGATGCAATGTCAAACATTATATTACCTTGGAAGATAGTATCGTGCAAGTGGCAACACTTCAGAGCAATCAAAACCAAGCAAAGTGAAGTTCACGCGGAACATCAAAACCAACTAACCACTAAAAATACACACACACATTGAAAGCTTATGGTGGGTGGGTATGGAAGGTGGCGTGTCCAAGAACAATCCGAAATCAAGATATTGTAATGGCAAGTAAAAAATCACGATGATCACAAAGCAAACAAGTCAATCCCCAAGATAGGAATTATGTACAAGGAAACACACACGGTGCGATAAATGGGACTTGTGCGATGGGGAAAGTGAGCTAAGAACCAAATGATTACCTAGCGAAGACTATAAGCTCGTGTCGCACAAGTGCAAGGAGAGACGCTAGTTCGATTGCAATAAATTGGTGGGCTATAAGATATGCACAATATGTACCACCTATTTGATGTTCATCAAGATTGCGCTTCCTATTCTACACGGCACTTGTTTCTTTCTTTCTTTTTCTTTTTTTCTCTTTTTATTTTCTTTTTCACTTGCCTCTTCCTTATGCCAACAACTATACAAGATAACAATATGAGATATCGCTCACAAATTTTGCTCAGAAATCTACAAGGTATCAAATGTGCATAGGCCAAGCAATCATAGGAGAAACTGGTCTCAATAGGTGTTTGTTGTATCGCAAAGATATTGTAGCTCACAAAGGAAAGCAAGTGGGGAGAAGTCGCGGAATTTTTATACCTTTCGTCGCCGATCTTCACTCTTTATTGGTGGATTCCACCTTGCTCACGGTATTTGGATGGAGTATATAGCATGAACCACCTAGATGATGATGTATAGCTCCTTCTCCTCTTTGAAACGAGCTAAAGAACACTAAAATCCGAGTTTGTATGCAAAAGTTATGCTCAAAACCGTGAAGTAGATTTTTCTGTCAGCAGGTGGGCCGGAATCTCTGGTCTGGGGGCCGGAATCTCCGGTCTGGGGACCAAATCTCCAGTCCGGAGGTTCAAGGATTGGAATAGGATGAGTTTTGGGTGGAAAAACTCGAAGCAAAACCTCAAACTAATGGGGGAAATTAAGGAATTAGGCCATGTGAACATAGGGGAAGGTAGATCAACAAGTTTAGCAAGTAATCCATGCATCAAAACCTACCAAAACATACTCAAATCACAGATTAATCCGAAACATGAATTGGGGCTATTTTTGGTGGCAATTTCGAATTTATGGGGAAAAGACCAAATCGACAAGAAATCCGTGGCAACCAAAAGCTGCTGATACCAGATGTTATGGGGTAACCCCGTGGGTGGCCCGATCTTCACGGATCTCGTGGTCAAATCGATGGGAAAGAGAGGGGAAAGGGATAAGGTAGCGGAAGCGGACGCACACCTTGCGAAGAACACGATGAACACACGCAAAACTCATACGATACAAGGCTGATTGATCCCGCAGGTGGCCACCGGTCCGATAGAATCCTCGCAAGGAAAGATCGGTCAACGTCCTCCCTTGATCCCAAGCGGAGAGGGAAGAACACCTTGGAGAGGGTCTTGACGTCTTGGCAAAGGCACACCGATGCCAAGGCCTTGTCAACGAGGGAGGCATGATGCAAACTCCAACGTGGTGGTAACGATAGTCGATCCTCTATGGTAGAAGGGGATGAGGCAAAACTAGAGATTCTGCAAAGGGGATTGTCTTTAGTCTATATATTACATGAGGGGGTGGGGGCACTATATATAGGCCAACCACTAGTTCAAGGGTACTTTAAGAATGAAAGGGGAATTCTGGGCGGACTAAGGGGTACATGGGCCAAAGGCCTAGCTGATGGTGCGTAGGCCCATACGCTCAGGCCAGAGACTCTGGTGTGGGGGTCCGGAGACTCCGGTGTGGACCGATTCCGGTCGGTCTCCGAAGGGGCCTTCTGGCTGTCCTCGAGCTCGATCTGGGGGTCGGTCCGGAGATGGGCCGGAGACTCTGGGGTATGCAGGCCGGAGACTCCGGTTTCTTCAGGACGGAGACTCTGGTGTGCGCAGGCGGAGACTCCGGTGCTCCAGCTGCTGCTGCTTCCGTCTTCTCTTCCAAGCCTCCGTCTTGTCAGGCTTGGTGCTCCAGGCTTCCTCCCATGCCTCCGTACTTGTCGGTGTGAACCTATCATGCATATGGGATGGAGTATGAAGTAGTATACCATTCAATGGGGTAGGAAGTGGGCTCGTATAGAGGAACGGATTCACCTTTGGAGTCCATGACGACTTGGCATAAGTTGGAGACCATGATGTGGTAACAACCGAAGGTCGGACTACATCACACTGTCTCATCGTTCGATTTCCCCTAACCGCGCAAGTTGGAGAGGACCAAGGTGGCACAATCGACCCCTCCCTCCCCGACTTCGGCCGCCGCGTTCTCCACTGATTCCGGCTGCACCCGACCTCGCCCTACCTCGCCGACCATCCCTTTTTGTTTCTATTGAGACCACGGTGCTCAAGCACCCCTTCGAACCCTCTCTCTTGCTCTAGCCTGCTCCTGTGTCGCAAGCCACCGTCGTCCACCTTAGTACATGCTCGCTGGCGACAGTCTGGTGACCTAAAGCTAGCGGCACCGCTACTTTCTTTCTCCTCGCGTCACACTTGTGCTAGTAGGCTAAGCTAAGCGTGCTGGCGTGGCCCAGATCACCGGCGACGGCCACCGTCTGCCACACCCTGCCGGCAAGTCCGACATGGCTCCCGTGTGGCTATCGAGTTGACCCACCATGGACTGGGCCCTTCTGTCAGTTTGTGTGGGTAGGACTAGGTGCGGTCACAAAAGTACCTAGTTGTGTTGATGACATCAGCGTGATGCAGTAAAGGTTATAATTTGTTTCAATAATTTCACAAAAGGTTTTAATCTTATATAATTAATATATAATTATTAATAAGTCATAAAAATATGCATAATATATCAAAATATTCAGAAAAATGAGATCTACACTTTAGCATCAAAATCATGCATTGTTCAACAACTTTAATCACATGTTTAATTAGGAGAACACTTGAACCCTCTCATATGCATATGGGGCTTTTCAAATACTAGGGTTTAAACCCTAGGGACCCCATTTAAAAGTGATGATCTTATCTAGGGCTTTAATTTTAATAACCTTTAACTCGCCATATCATCATCCTTGCTTGAGCATTGCATCGATGCTATGTGTGGATTGTTGCTTTCCTTTCCAGTGTTTCTGCTTCTTCTCGGTAGACCTCGGAGTTGATGTGAGCAACGAGATCGAGTCCAAGATTGAAGACCAAGATTAACACCATCAAAGAGAAGTACTTGATCAACGGTGAACAATGTCAATCATATGAACCCTGAAGATCTATAGTTGGGTATCAACAGGCAAAGGCAAGCATAGCCCCACACATGATATAATCCTATGCTTTTAAAGTATTTCATTCTTGCCATGTGCATACAATTCTACTGTGGTCTTTTATCGATAGATAGAGTATCCTATCGGTTGCACTATTCCCTTTGAGCTTATATTACCTGATCCACTTCTCCTAGCATAAATAGGTTTGGCTTGTGTGTACTGCTAGAGCTGCTATCTGTGTCTTGCTTAGCCATGCTTAGCTATCAGTTCTGGTTCATCCAGATGATGTACTAATGCAGAGAATCTAGTATGACAAAAGAATGAGATGAGATGAGATCAGTGGTAAAGGTTAACCATGCTAAGGCTTGTATGGGAGGCCACGGTGGTATGTGGTTTTTGTAGTCCCATGCTCGCCACCACTAGGACCTGAGTTCTAGCCTGTTGAACCAAGTCGAGCGTACAGCCACATGGGGCTTGGGAACCCCTCCGCTGATTAACTTGCCTAGTAGATTCCATGAATCACCTAATTCGGGCATTCCATTAAACATATGCAATCTGGTTGTTCTCTAAGGTGGTGAAGGAGGTGCATTCATATAGGTAGGTAAGTGTGGCTGGGGTTGCTTGAGGTTGTTCCTGTGGTAAACCAACCTCGACCACATCTCTAGGGAGGGGCTTCCGGATTTGACCCGTTATGGCGGAACCCTCCTTAGGGCGTGACTCATGGTCTCGGCGAAACCAAGGTAAAGGTCGTGGCCAACCACCCTCTGTCGGCCTTCCAAGGAAGAGGGCTAATGTACTGGCATTAAGAGTCAGTTGGTACGTGTAGGTAAAGATGTACACCCCTACAGGGTATTAATTTTTTCAAAAAGCCATGTCCACGGTTATGGACGACTTGGGAACGGACGTGATGATCATAGAGAACTATAACCTAATCGTAAAACTTAGCAAGTAAGTAAAGTGTGCTTAAGGATGATTTCTCATGGGTACGAGGGCGTGATCCTAGTTGTGAGATGAGGATTACTTTGGTGGATATCAAAATAATGATCAATTCTTCGGAGATGTCGCTCTCTTATCCCCTTTTAAATATTCTGATTAGACGAGCTTCTTCTCTTCCCCTTGTTTTATAAACAAAGATGGCTTTATGCAATATAACCCCACCAGCCATAAGTCTTACGGATTACACCATGTACTCGCCCTTACTTTGTTGATACTTTTGTAGCAGAGTAACTATTCCTCCGAAGACAAGTTTGGTACGACATTGAAACCGATGAGTAGCTTGGGGTTCCTGGTCGGCAGCCTGAAATCTATGGATTGGGACGTCATTGTTATGCTTTAGGCCTCTTAGGCCATTTGTTAAGTTTGCTATACTTAATAGCATAATTCGCCTTCCGTTGTTTGGAATTTGTGGTCAGTGACCTCTGCTTGTAATAATTTGGTTATTTGCTCAGTTATGAGCTTGCTGTAATACATTTTGAGTCGTAGGGTCACTATAATGTTACCGATTCTTTCTGTGTATGCTTACGAGATTTAGGTTAGGCTTATGTCAGACAGAGGTCTGGGATTTGTCTAGCCCTAATCCTGGGGGTGTCACAGCAGGACATAAGGTCCCGACGGGATCTAGAACAATGATACTGTCTCGACCGTTAGGAACATAATTACTCAAGAACCGAATTTTCAGGACAACTTCATAGAGTCGCACGTGACTGGAGTAACACTGCTCCAGCTGCAGAGCGAGATGCGGTTGCAGCACTGGTTCTGAGACAGCCTCCCCGGCGATAGTCAAACAACCATAGGGAAAACAAAGAAGAGCAACCTCAGGAGGAGGACCGACAATGGATGCCACCTCTTGGACACACAAGCCGTCAGGCGGAACCTCGTCACAATGACGGTAACGACGGACACCATGCCGACTCAAGCCAGCAGGGGGCTCGTCATAATCAAGACCCTCTCTAGAACTGGAATAATGACGCTCCGGATGGAGGTCGATGCTCAGCCGGGAAAAACCCACCTGCACCACCCTCTCCACCAAGCAGCCATCATAGTGGCTCCCGAGGGAGCCATGGAGGGTGTCATGGCGGAGGAGGTGGTGGTGGAAGCAGAAGTCCGGCTGTAAGGCACCGTAGCCACAACCAACAACCACGACGGTGTTGTTTGTCACCAACTGATGCAAGGCACCAAATCAACTCTAAAATGTGGGTCCAAAATGCTTCAGACCGTGCATTTGACAAACAAACTCCCCGGAAGGATTTGCCATCTCAAGGCACATCCAGCCCTACGATGGTGTAGCTCGGCCAAACACTTGGCTCTAGGATTTTTTCTAGGCTTGCTGAATCGCCAAAGGAGGAAACAACTTGGTCACGACCCGATATCTCCCGCTAATGCTGAGGAAGACGGCTCGATCATGGCTCAATGAACTTCCAGAAAACACCATCCACAACTGGTATGACATGCAAAGCGCGTTCTTTCGGAATTTCGAAGGCACATATCGAAGGCCCTGTACGGTAGGAGACCTATAGCGTTGCACCTAGAAAGCCGGAGAAACTTGCCGAGATTATCTCGAACGATGGATCGACACCCGGAACTCCTGTGAGGGAGTAAATGACCAAACCACGATTGAAGCTTTCATTGCGGGACTCCCAATTGGTTTGTTGCGTCATCGCTTGAAGTGCGACAAAGTTACCGATTTGGGGGAGATGATAGAGACGGCAAGCAAGTATGCAGATGCCGAAGATGATTTAGAGGGACTACTAAACGTGCTAGCTGTGCCATAGTCAGCAAAACGGCTGAAGCAGCAGGCCTAGAAGCACAAGAACAACTCGGAAGAAAAGACCACCACGGAGGCAGCTGTAGTCAATGTTACTTTTGGGTCTAGAGGACGAGGAGGGCGTGGAGGCAGCCGCAGGAACGATCATGGAACATCCAGAGTCCAAGGTAGAGGAGACCAGCAACCTGGCAAAACCTACTCTTGGGCCGACATTGCCAACAATCCGTGTGTGCACCACCCACACGGCAATGGGGGCTCGTCCCACACAAATGCTATGTGTCGTTTCAATGACGACATCAAGAAATACGAATCCGCTGGATATAGGGCCAAGCGACCAAAAGGAAAGAAACATTCTGACAAAGAAAAAGAGACCAAGGAAGATTCCGACATGGAGGAAGCAGAAGATTCAAATCCCAATTCAGATGGAAAGAAGACCTTCCCAACAAAGAAAGACACTTATGTCACTTTCCTTGGGTCTCAACCAGCCAAGGTCAAGAAGGCAGTACTGCACGAGCTCAATGCGACTGTTCCAGCTATCCTTAGTTTTTTGACTGGTCAGAAGTAACAATCACCTTTTACAGTGGCGATCATCCGCCTAAGTTGCACAAGCAAGGAAAACACACTCTAGTCGTTAATCCACATATTGACGGCTGTGGGTTCTCCAAGAACCTCATGGACGGTGGCAGCAGCATCAAAATCCTCTACGTTGAAATGCTGCGTCGGATGAGGATCTCGGAGACACAGCTGAATCATAGCTCTATGGTTTTTCACGGAATTGTCCGCGGAAGAAAGCAAATTTTCTGGGAAAGATCACTTTCGATGTTACCTTTGGAACTCCAAAGAACTATCAGACGGAAGCACTTTGTTTCGAAGTAGTCTGGCTCAAGAGCGCATCCCACACTATCTTCGGGTGTCCGGCTTACTGGCTTTTATGGCCCGCCTATGTTACATTTACAATATGATGAAAATTCCTGGTCCCAAGGGCGTGATAACCATCAGGGGAGGCCCGAAGAAGGCATGAGAATGTGAAGACGGAAATGCTGCCTTTGTAGAAGCCGTACTGTATGCCTAGGAGTACCAGGAGATCAAGAAGAACATCGACCCGTCCGAGATGCCCGCAACGAAGAAGGAGGTACAAAGCCGAATCCGGAGTTCAAGGAATCGGAAGAGACGAAGACGATGCCATTGCAGGAAGGAGATCACTCCAATGTGATGCAAATAGGTGTAGGTTTAGATCGCGCATAGGAAAGCACGCTCGTCGAGTTCCTCAAAGCTGATAAAGATATCTTCGCATGGAAACCTTCTGACATGACCGGAGTACCTAGGGAACTTGCCGAGCACTCTCTAAATGTACACCCAAACACTAAACCCATCAAACAGTCTCTACGACGGTTCGGCAATGAAAAGTGAAAGGCGATAGCTAAAGAACTAGCCCGGCTCGAGTTAGCCAGATTCATAGAAGAGGTCATCCACACTGAGTGGTTGACCAATTCTGTAATTGTCCCTTAAAAGGACACCATTGATTTAAGGATGTGTGTTGATTATACTGCCTTGAATAAGGCTTGTCCCAAAGATCCGTTCGCTCTGCCTAGAATCGATCAAGTAATTGACTCTACGGCAGGCTCGGAACTCCTATGCTTTCTCGATGAATATTCTGGTTATCCCCAAATCCGGATGAAGGAATCAGACAAAGTAAAAAACTTCATTCATAACCCCCTTTAGAACCTTCTGTTTTGTTACGATGCCTTTTGGGCTCAATAATGCAGGAGCTATGTACCAGCGCACTATGCAGCGTTTGGCTCCATGACCAAATCGGACGCAATGTACATGCATATGTGGATGATATAGTGGTAATGCCCAAAAAGAAGGAAACGCTGATTTTCGACTTGGAGGAAACATTCGCCAATCTATGCAAATACAACATAATGCTTAACTCGAAGAAGTGTTTCTTTGGAATACCAGCTGGAAATCTGTTAGGTTTCATTGTGTCTCAAAGAGGCATAGAGGTGAAGCAGGATAAGATAAAGGCTATACTCAACATTTCAATGACAATTCGCCTGAAGGATGTACAAAGACCAACAGGCTGCATTGTTGCAGTCAGTCAGTTTGTAAGCCGACTCGATGAGAGAGCCACACCACTTTGCAAGCTCCTGAAAAGTACCAAAAAATTCGTCTGGACTGGTGAAGCTGAAGCTGCACTACAAGACCTGAAAATAGTACTCTCGTCCGCTCCCATCCTTGCAGCGTCAGAACCTCAGGAATCGATGTTACTCTATCTAGCTGCAACAAATAGAGTTGTCAGCATCGTCATGGTGGTGGAACAGCCAGAGGAAAAGCAGGAACACCTGGTGCATCGTCTAACCTACTACCTCAGTGAGGTCTTGACTGAATCCAAACAGCGGTATCCGCACTATCAAAAGCTAGCCTATGGTGTGTTGTTCGCATCTAGAATGCTACGACATTATTTTCAGGAGCACCAGAGTACCGTGGTGAGCACAACTCCCATGAGAGACATAATCAACAACAGCGACACCACAGGACGTATCGCAAAGTGGGGAATAGAGCTCTCAGCTTTCGACATTGAGTATAAGCCTTGCACAACAATCAAATCATAAATCCTCACTGACTTTGTCGCTGATTGGACAGAGACAACGGAGAACATGACCCTACCAGAGTCAGAATATTGGACATTACACTTTGACGGGTCTATGGCGCTCGGGGGCTAGCGTGGTGCTCAAATCACCCCAAGGAGATAAGCTTTTCTATGTGCTGCAGATCCACTTCACGGCAAAAAACAACATTGCCGAATATGAAGCACTGCTGCATGGAATCCGGATTGCTAAGGATATCAGAATCTAATAACTCATGTGTTATGGAGACTAGGATCTTGTTGCTCGATAAGTGTCAGATCACTGTAATGCAAACAAGCACATGGCACCATAAAGGGCTGTCGTGGATGAATTATTCAAATCGTTTGAAGGGTTTGAGGTTCAACACATCCCTCGAATAGAAAATGAGGAAGCAGCTACATTGTCTCGAATAGGCTCTGCACGGAAAAAGGTCCCAGATGGTGCTTTTCTAGAACACCTTGAAGTTCCCTCTATTATAGGAGTTGACGATGAGTATCCAACGAAATCTGACTCACCGTTAATAGTAGTTCTAGCTGTCATTCCTAGCTGGACAAAACCCGAAGACGAGGTTTTGAGGCAGATCGTACAACGAGCAAAAACCTATACGATAATAAATGGTGAGGTCTATAAGAAGAGTGTGTATCGGGTCTTTCAGCGCTATGTTTCTCCGGAAGGAGTGGAAATCCTAAGGGAGATCCACAAAGGTGAATGCAGACATCACGCCCCCGCCAGATCTTATTGGCAAAGGCTTTTAGACACGTATTTTTCTTGCTCATAGCTAAGGAAGATGCCGAACGGCTTGTCAAGACGTGCAAAGGCTACCAAAAATAAACCAAATAAGCCCATGTTCCGGCTAATTAGCTGCAAATAATTCCGATAACATGGCCCTTCGTGGTATGGGGGCTTGACATGTTAGGACTGTTTAAACGGGCTCCAAGTGGATTTACTCACTTCTTACTGATGGTGGATAAGTTCAAAAAATGGATTGAGGCTAAACCCATCACAAGTTGTGATTGAGAAACAGCCAAAATATTCGTCGAGGATGTCATAATCCGATACGATTATCCACACAGTATATTACGGACAATGGGAGCAATTTCTATGGGAGAACTTGTCGAATTCTGCAACGATCAAAAAAACCGGCTTGATATTGCATCAGTCGCACATCCACAAGCCAACGGACATGTCGAAAGAGCAAATGGTTTAATCCTTCAAGGCCTGAAACCAAGACTTGAAGCACCACTTCACTGTGCTGCGGGGGCTTGGGCAGACGAATTTCCGTCTATGATATGGAGCTTGAGAACAACTCCGAATATGTCAAGAGGGTACACACCTTTCTTCTTTGTCTATGGCGTAGAAGAAGTTCTTCCTAGTGATTTGTTCCATACTTCTCCATGAGTTTCTCTGTATATCAAAGAGGATGTCGAGGTTTCTCAACAAGATGGTGTCGATATAATGGACGAAGTTTGCGTCATTGCTGAGCAGAGATCAACATCCTATCAGCAGAAGTTACGCAAATATCATAGTCAGAGAGTCAATAATCAATCTTTCAATAAGGGCAACTTGGTTCTCCGGCTTGTGCAAAAAAAGAAAGCACAAAGTTTCCCGAGTTTGGGAAGGGCCCTTTGTGGTTAGTCGAGTATTGCACAATGGTTCTTACTAGCTAACTTATATAAGGCCAGTCAAAGAAAGACCTGCTACTAAGAAGAGAAAGAGAGCTGGAGGCAGTACAAACCCGGAAGAATTAGGCAGACCGTGGAATATTGCTCAGCTACGTCCCTTTTAATCTTCAAATTATCTTTCTTTGTAATCATATATATGTACATGTTCAATGAGAAATGAAGTATTAGTTGCCTCAATATTTTTTCTGAGAAGTTTTATAGTACCATCTTATTTCTGAATGATCATGACATAAGTTGAAATTCCCAGAATACTTGAAAGTATTTTATGCTCCTGTTTGTTCTGGTTAGATTTCCGATTCTAAAAACACTACCTTCGGGTATAAATGAAATTTCCTGTTTATACTTTGGTTTTGGTCTGATTGCAGAATGCGGATATTTTCCAAGTAGTGAATAGTTGGTACTGGAAGCCGGCTTTGTTTCCGAGTTTAGACTGGTTTAGAAATTGAGCTCCTTTGCTTGGCAAAGTTTCCGTGCTGAAAGTTTGCCGACTCACAAAAGGAACAAGGCAGAAAGCCAAATAAATGATAAGTACAAATGAAATAAGTGCTTACGTAATTTCCAAGTATGATTTTTTTACAAAATTAAAGTGCTAAAGGAGTAAAAGCATTAGGATCTTACTAGCTAGCACATCAAAATAAATATTCAAGTTATTACATCAAGATTTTTTTATCAGAATAACACATTGTTTTTTTGGCATTTCTTATACCACATGTGAAGATGAAGGATCAGCCGGCTCACTGGTAACATCTCCTCTGCCTTGATATCTTTCCGAGATGAGGATATCAGACTCGGTCTGCTCATCGTCGGAAGCTTCAACAACGTCTTCTTGAGGCGGAGGTGGCGCTTCCACGAGAGTGAAGAATGGCTTGTCATAGCTGGCCAGCTCAGTGATACGTCCAAATTGTATCTAATTTCTTGAACACTTTTTCTATTGTGTCTCCTCTAAACTTGTGTGATTTGGATACAACTAACACGGACTAACGCTGTTTTTAGCAGAATTGCGTTGGTGTCTAGTTTTTGTGCAGAAAATCAACTATCAAGAAAAATCCCAGAAAATATGCCAAAAATCCTATTTCACCAGAAGACTCACGGAGCCAGAAGATGAGAAGGAGGAGGGCCATGAGGGGCCCAGACCACCTGGCCACGCAGGCCAGGCCTGGCCATGCTAGGGGTGGTGTGGCCGCCTCGGTTACCCCCTCGGCCTCCCTATTCGCCTATAAGATGCCTATTGACCTAAAAACCAAGGGGGTTCGACATTTTTCCAGAAAGAGTTCCGCTACGCTGCCACCACCAGATTTCGCAAATCAGAACCGGAAACTCCGTTCTGGCACCCTGCCGGGACAGGGAATTGGAGGAGATCATCGCCATCATCGTCACCATGGATTCTCCATCGACCATCCATGATTCCCCCATCTATGAGTGTGTAATCCCTCGCTATAGACTACGGGGATGGTAGGGATTGGATGAGATCGTTCATGTAATGGCATCAGATTGTTCGTGCATGGTGTCTATCATCTATTATTAGTGCTTTTTAACTTTGTTGCAACTTGTTATGCTTAATGCTTGTCACTAGGGCCCGAGTGCCATGATTTCAGATCTGAACATGTTATTGATTCATAATGATAGTATTGTTTATGGTCTTACCTGCAAGTTGTATACACCCATTGTTGTCCGGAACCAAAGGCCCCAAAGTGATAATAATCGGGATCACGGGAGGGAATGGCTTTGATGTGAGGATCACATGTGTTCACGGAGTGTTAATTCTTTGCTCCGATGCTCTATTAAAAGGAGCACCTTAATTGCCAGTAGTTCTCTTGAGGCCCTGCTGCAAACGGGCTAGCAGGACAAAAGATGTTGTGCAAGTTCTCATTGCGAGCACGTATGACTATATATGGAACACATGCCTATGATTATTTAGTACTTGGATGCTTTATATTATTTATCTGCAAATTCCCTATGTCTTGATTGCTATATGAATTATCTTGTCCATGCAAAGCCTGTCCATCCATCCCTATGCCTACCGTGCTTTAATCCTATTGTTTACTGCAATTTTTACTACTACTATTACTTTGCTATTGCTATTACAAAACTATTGCTACCGATAAACTGATGTGAGCAAGATTGTTTTCAGGTGCAGCTGAATTGAAACTCAGTTGTTAAGGCTTATAAATATTATTTGGCTCCCCTTGTGTCGAATCAATAAATTGGGTTTCACTTCCCTCAAAAATACTGCGATACACCCCGTATACTTGTGGGTCATCAAGACTATTTTCTGGCGCCGTTGCCGGGGAGCATAGCTCTATTTATCAAGTTCACTTGGAATCACTATTGTTTGCTGTCATCCATCCATCATGGGTAAGTCTTGTGATGGCAAGGTTCCTATTTACCATCCACTACAAGGAGAGGTACGGTTCTGAACACCTCTGTTGCTCTTGATTCACCATCTATGATGAGTAAGCTCCTTACACCACCCCATACACATGCTACACATACTGCTACTACTGCTAAATCTGAAACTTCTGATACTTATGATGTTGCTTCTACTGTTCTTGATAAGAGTGGTTCATTAGGTCATTTCCTAGATGCTACGATTACTAGAACTATAGCTGGAAATACTGAAACTCCTAATGAAGACACTACTACACCTGTCAGTTCACCTGAGTCTATAGAGAGCAATGATATTGAAGACGGATATATAGAAATGAATGATGAATTTATTAAAGAATGTCAAAACACTCATGGTAAAAGTGCTATTAAGAGTATTCTTGAGAAACATACTGTTAGACCTAAATTATCTCCTAATGCTGAGTTTGCTACATCTCCCATAAACATTAAAGATAAGGATTATGATTTCTCTCTTGATTTATCTTACATAACAATTGTTGAGAAAGAACCTTTTTGTGGAACTAAGAATGAAAGTGTTGTAGCATATATGACTGAGCTTTCTACCATGAGTAGCCTATTTTCTGATGATATTAAGATGCACACCTACTTTGTTGCTAAAATTTTCCCTTTTTCATTGAAAGGAGAAGCTAAAACTTGGTTTCATAATTTACCTCCTGGATCTATTGATAGCCCTGATTGCTTGATTAGTACCTTCCTTCAGAAATATTTCCCTCCTAGTGCTAGACATGCCATTTTGCAGGAACTTTTGGATTTTAAACAAGGAGAAAAAGGGTATTGCCTAAATCATGGGCAAGGTTTTGTGCTTTGATTCATGCACAAGTTGGATGTCCATTGCCTAAGAATGAGCTTCTTGATGTATATTATAATGGAATAACTAAAGAATCTATGACATACCTAGATAGTTGTGGTGATTGTGTTTTCAGGAATAGAACTTCTAAAGAAGCTAAGGAATTAATGGCTAAAATAAGCAAGAATTATGATGACTGGACTCCACCTGAGCTAATTACGCCTGAGACAGCTACACCTGAGTTAACTATGTTTGATTTGACACCAACGTCAAATAAGAGGGGAGTTATTAAACTAAATGATGAAGTGATGAAGGAAGCTAAGAAATATCTTATGGAGAAAGGTATTAAAGCTAAAGACGTGAAGAATTTACCTCCTATAGAAGAATTATGTAAGCCAATCTCTCACTCATCCACTATTGAGGTACACTCTCTCCAACATTTTGATGAAGGTGATATTCCTTACTCTAAACCTCCTGATCAATGCTTGGAAGAATTTGATGTTTCTATTGTTAAGCAAGATAATTTTAATAAAAGGGTGTAAGATCATCTAATGGAAAACTCTAGAGCTATTATTGAGTTAAAAGATATTGTGGAAAGAACCTCTAATGATGTTAAAATGCTTGTTAAACATTTCCAAATGGTTCAAACTCAAATTGATCAGCTTATTAAAGTACAAAAAGATTTGCTAGTTAATGCTTCCAAAGAAAAACATGCTTATGAAATTAGAACTAGAAGTGCTGCTGCCACCCAGGATCCTCTATATCCTGAGGGGCATCCTAAAAGAATTGAGAAAGATTCTCAACAAATTGAAAATAGTGGTGCTTCTCCTAAGAAAAGGAAAAAGAAACATAAAACTATTGTAGAACCTTCTGAATCTGCTAAAGATCCTAATAGTATATCTGTCTCTGATGCTAAAAATAAAAGTGGTAATGAGGAAAATGATGCTCCTGATAAAGAAAAAATTGAAGCAGAACCAGAAAGACACACTAAGAATACTAAATACACTAAAGAAGATTTTGTTGCTAACAAACATGGTAGTAAAAGAGAGCCTTGGGTCCAAAAACCTATGTCGTTCCCTGATAAGAAACACAAGTCAAAGGAAGACGAACACTATAATATTTTTTGTGAGTGGATGAAACCTTTATATTTGCAAATTCCTTTGACTGATGCTATTAAATTGCCTCCTTATTCAAAATATATGAAGGATATTGTCTCTAATAAAAGGAAGATCCCTAATGAGGAAATTTCTACTTTGCTTGCTAATTATTCCTTTAATGGTAAAGTTCCAAAGAAACTTGGAGACCCTGGGATTCCAACTATTCTGTGCTCTATTAAAAACAATTATGTTCGAACTGCCTTGTGTGATTTAGGAGCAGGAGTTAGTGTTATGCCTTTTTTCTCTCTACAAGAGACTTCAATTGGGAATCTAATACCAACTGATATATCTTTGCAAATGGCTGCTAAATCTACTACTATTCCTATTGGTATATGTGAAGATGTACCTGTTCAAGTGGCTCATAATTGCTTGATATTAACTGACTTTGTTGTGCTTGAAATGCCTAAAGATGACAATATGTCTATTATTCTTGGGAGACCTTTTCTTAATACTACAGGAGCTGTTATTAATTGCAATCAAGGAAAGGTAACTTTTAATGTTAATGATAAGGAGCATACTGTCTATTTCCCCAAAAAGATTGATAGGAATTATGGCTTAAATTCAATTGAAAATATTGAGGGTATTCAAGTTGGAGAAATATATTGTCCCATACCAAGAGAAAAATATGAAATTATTATGATTGGGACCAATGCTATCAAGGTTGAGGTAACATAATCATTTAGTGGAATACAAAGTTTTGTTTCATATCAAATTGTTTTGGTAACAAGACCTGATAAACCTTGTTAACAAAGGGATTTTAATGAACAAAACAATGTTTTCACCATGATTATCTTCGCTTACTTTTATTTTCTCCATTTTAGTTTTTGCTTTCGCTTAGTTTACTTTTATATTGCTAGTTGCTTGCATATTAGAGTGTCTTAGAACTTCTAAAGTTTTAGTTTTGTTTTGAATTTGCATCTTTCAAAAAACATCTTTCTGCCAGAAATTCATTCATCATTACCTAAAATTTGCTCAAAAATAAAGTGTCTCGAAAAAATCGTGAAAATTCATATTAAATTTTTACGTGAAAAAATGGGCAGAGGAGTACCTGGAGTGAGGGGGCCCACTAGGCAGGCAAACCACCTGGTGGCGCGGCCACACCAGGGGCGCACCTGGCCATGGTGTGGGCCACCCCTGGCCCTCCACTTACTCTCTCACTTGCCACTTCTTTCTCTCTCCGGAGAAAACACCAGTTCATTGCTCAAACTCGTGATCCTACTGTTCTTGCTCGCGATTTTCGATCTCCTTGCTCAGCCCATCTTTGCTGCTGAGATTTGGAGCATTTGTTCTCCGGTATGTGACTCCTCCGCTTGTCCAAGTAGATTTCTGTTTATATCTTGAGTATTTTTCTACTGTCGGTGACAGGTTATGTGAGCTTGTAAGCTTGTTGAATGCTTAGAAAAATTGTTTTGATGCATGTTTAGGCCTCTTACAAGTCCCTATAAGTAGTTCCTGTCATTATGTAATCACTTTGCAATCACTTGTATGATGGATGTTTAAATTTTAGAATAGAAGAAGATGAACAACCACACTTTTGGAGAGATATTTGGGAGGGACACACCTAGAAGGGCAAGGCCTTCAAGATCGGCTTCTCAAGTTAGGCCATCCTATAATGAAGATCTTATTGCATCACGCTTTGGTAATGAAGGAGATGCTCACCCATCTACGTTCCCTTGCTTTACCTTTTTGCGAGCTGCAGGGATCCTTGATGAGTTCTTACTCCTCGTTCAGAGGGTTGGCCTGACCACTTACATGAAAGATGAGAGTGAGCAATATGTCGTGCTCACCAAAAATTTCGTTGAGAGTTTCATTTTCACTAACACCCCTTATCAGTCAACTGTTTCGTTGAAAATTTATAATCTGCCTATTACCATGTCATTGGAAAGATTTTGCAGCATTATAGGCATAGGCATGACTGGGACAGTGAAGAAGATCCAAGGTCGACCCGCTGATTTGCTGGAGCTCTACCGAAGTGTGACAAATGACGATGACCGCGCAGCTCAGCGCGGGAAGATAAGGAACATTCAACTCCCAGGTCTTAGATATTTTGCTTACTATCTTGCCACTAGCATTCTTGGTAGGGAGAACACTGGTAATATTTCTAATTATCATTTAGCCTTCCTTGCTACTGCACTTAATAATGATACCAAGTATAATCTTGTTTCTCTCATTGCTCACCGCCTAGCCACTAGAGGACCTATTTATGGGGGCATTATTGCCTCACGCATGGTGGCTGCTTTAGAACTTTCTATGGATCCTAATGAAACTGTGTTGACTCCACAAAGGCTTGATCTTGCTACTATGAAAACATATCACTTTGTTACTACTGACTCTATTACCGAGAGTTTAGTTTACATGATGTTGTTCACTGACGGAGATGAGAGGGAAATTCCCTTGCACAACCTTCTTTGTTCAGTATTTGCAGGATGCCATGGTAGCGCTCCAAGGAGGAGGTGGACGAGCAACTCCGCCTGATGGGTTTCCACAGGAAGCACCAGGAGGATATGCCCTCTTACGACTACTCTGCGCACTACGCTGGGGCATCCTCGAGTTCGTATCAGGACGAAGGTACCTCTTCGCCATATTACGGAGGCTCTCCATCTTGGCCAGCTTGGGATTGATCTCCACTTAGGCCAAAAGCCTAAGCTTGGGGGAGGTACGCCGACATCACACTGATCTACATATCATGTTCAGTCGGCACTTTGTATATCCATGTTTCGCTTTCTTTTTACTTTTTATTCTTGCTTTGTTTTGATTATTTGAAAAACCCAAAAAGATTTCGCTTTGCTTGTTCTTCCTTTTGGTTCTTGCCTTTAAAAATCGAAAACCCAAAAATATTTGTTCTTCTTCTTTGGTTTTGTGAAGTTCGTTGCAGGGTTCAGCAGTCCTCGGTGAATTTGGTTTCATGCTATTATTCAAGCCACACAAGTGAAGGGGAAATAATGAAGATTAATGACAACTTGAGTTGTGGTAAGAGGCTTGTAATGAACTCTATTTGTTTTCATTTTTGTACATATACTCATCATTGTGGGCATGCTTAGTCTGTTCATGTAAGGCGTATGTTATTTATGGATGCTCAGTAGTTCTTGCTCTCTTATGATCAGCTCCAGCTTGCTAATGGTTTGTAGTATGTCATATGAATGTTTGCTTACATTGTTCTATTCATAACTTGGTATGACATTGTGGTATCCTCCTTTGAATGTTTCACTTGAATTGACTTGGCACATGCTCACGCATGCATATGACTGAAACAATCAGTTAAGCCTCGATGAATTATTTTGCCTCGGGGTTCTTGAATCACTTTCATGCCATAATTAGTCATGTTTTGTTGCAAGCATGATTATGACAGTTATTGCTCTCTCGTTTGTCCCTCCCTTACTATTGCAAGCCTTCACTTATGCTGAGTATAAGCTTTACTCGTGCATCAAATTCCCCAAAACCAAAGTTGCCCAAAAGAGTCCACCATATCTACCTATTAGCATCATTGCTACTCCTTGCATATTTATTATGCTATGTTTTCTTCCGAATAAAATGTTTTCTTGTTATGAGAAAGTTAGTTAGTAAAGCTCTCACAAACTTGATGGCACACTTTATTTCTGGCACCTATAAACCTGAACTATTGTGACTTTCCATGAAAGTTATATGCTTGCAAATTATAGGCTGGGAATTAGCAGAACCGTGTTGTCACGGGGAACGCTTTCAACACCTATAAATATATACCCTGTTGATATCATGCTCTTCTGTTTATGGATGTCGTCAGTGTGAAATAAAAAGGAGAGCTTGTAAGTCCATGGAGTTATGTATGTGTGTTAGAGAAACGCATGGGCGGCTGGTCTAATCCATTCCTAATCATGGTGGAAACCTGCAGCGTAACCATAATGAGCAATCTATGAAACATTCTTCTTATAAAAAAGAGATAGAGATTGAGAAAAAAAGAAAAAGAGAGATGAGAAAAGAGGAAAGAGAGAAAAAAGCACCATTTTCCCATGGTAAATAAGAAGATTGTTGAGATGCTCATTGTCTGCTTGCCTTGTCATTTTGATATGGGGATTCTTCTGTATCATCGGGCAAGGGGTACCCCATTGGCGGTTCTCTATGATATGCATGTATTTACTATGACAAGAACTTACCGGTAACCAAAGTTGAGTAGCATGAGGAGCGGCCCTCGTACTCAAGGGACATGGGATTTCCAGTTTATGCTCTGTCAAGCATATAACTTGTATTGGACCAACTTTCACCTTAACCATTTAAAGATGCTTATGATAGGGGCAATGAGAGCTCAAAGCTAATGAGTACCATACTTTCAGCATTTGGAAGCCTTTCAAACTTTTCAAAACCTTTCCACTTCCTTGTTGAGTCACCACTTATTCTATGAGCACTTTCTTGAGAGCATAGTTGTCATTATTAGTGTAATATGCTTGTTTCAAAACTTGGTTAATTGTGTCATGACTTTGATGCTTGAATCTCTGATATCTTTACTTCTAGTCTTCACTTGAACTTTAGAGGTGCCTTGGCATTTATGTTTGCTCTACAATCAAAGTAAAAAGAGATACCACTCTATCATACCTTTTTATGAGCATTGCAATGTTGCTTATGTTTATGTTTCATGCTACTTATTATTTTTGAGTTGGAATCTCTTCATAGCTTGCAATGACTATTGAGTAACCTTATTTGCATACTCCTTATTATGAATTGTCTAAGTACTTGATCATATGCTAAGAATATATACATCTTATGAAGCAAATGTGTTTGTGAAAGAGAGAGAAAAGAGGAAAGAGAGAAAAAAGCACCATTTTCCCATGGTAAATAAGAAGATTGTTGAGATGCTCATTGTCTGCTTGCCTTGTCATTTTGATATGGGGATTCTTCTGTATCATCGGGCAAGGGGTACCCCATTGGCGGTTCTCTATGATATGCATGTATTTACTATGACAAGAACTTACCGGTAACCAAAGTTGAGTAGCATGAGGAGCGGCCCTCGTACTCAAGGGACATGGGATTTCCAGTTTATGCTCTGTCAAGCATATAACTTGTATTGGACCAACTTTCACCTTAACCATTTAAAGATGCTTATGATAGGGGCAATGAGAGCTCAAAGCTAATGAGTACCATACTTTCAGCATTTGGAAGCCTTTCAAACTTTTCAAAACCTTTCCACTTCCTTGTTGAGTCACCACTTATTCTATGAGCACTTTCTTGAGAGCATAGTTGTCATTATTAGTGTAATATGCTTGTTTCAAAACTTGGTTAATTGTGTCATGACTTTGATGCTTGAATCTCTGATATCTTTACTTCTAGTCTTCACTTGAACTTTAGAGGTGCCTTGGCATTTATGTTTGCTCTACAATCAAAGTAAAAAGAGATACCACTCTATCATACCTTTTTATGAGCATTGCAATGTTGCTTATGTTTATGTTTCATGCTACTTATTATTTTTGAGTTGGAATCTCTTCATAGCTTGCAATGACTATTGAGTAACCTTATTTGCATACTCCTTATTATGAATTGTCTAAGTACTTGATCATATGCTAAGAATATATACATCTTATGAAGCAAATGTGTTTGTGAAAGAGAGAGAAAAGAGGAAAGAGAGAAAAAAGCACCATTTTCCCATGGTAAATAAGAAGATTGTTGAGATGCTCATTGTCTGCTTGCCTTGTCATTTTGATATGGGGATTCTTCTGTATCATCGGGCAAGGGGTACCCCATTGGCGGTTCTCTATGATATGCATGTATTTACTATGACAAGAACTTACCGGTAACCAAAGTTGAGTAGCATGAGGAGCGGCCCTCGTACTCAAGGGACATGGGATTTCCAGTTTATGCTCTGTCAAGCATATTACTTGTATTGGACCAACTTTCACCTTAACCATTTAAAGATGCTTATGATAGGGGCAATGAGAGCTCAAAGCTAATGAGTACCATACTTTCAGCATTTGGAAGCCTTTCAAACTTTTCAAAACCTTTCCACTTCCTTGTTGAGTCACCACTTATTCTATGAGCACTTTCTTGAGAGCATAGTTGTCATTATTAGTGTAATATGCTTGTTTCAAAACTTGGTTAATTGTGTCATGACTTTGATGCTTGAATCTCTGATATCTTTACTTCTAGTCTTCACTTGAACTTTAGAGGTGCCTTGGCATTTATGTTTGCTCTACAATCAAAGTAAAAAGAGATACCACTCTATCATACCTTTTTATGAGCATTGCAATGTTGCTTATGTTTATGTTTCATGCTACTTATTATTTTTGAGTTGGAATCTCTTCATAGCTTGCAATGACTATTGAGTAACCTTATTTGCATACTCCTTATTATGAATTGTCTAAGTACTTGATCATATGCTAAGAATATATACATCTTATGAAGCAAATGTGTTTGTGAAAGAGAGAGAAAAGAGGAAAGAGAGAAAAAAGCACCATTTTCCCATGGTAAATAAGAAGATTGTTGAGATGCTCATTGTCTGCTTGCCTTGTCATTTTGATATGGGGATTCTTCTGTATCATCGGGCAAGGGGTACCCCATTGGCGGTTCTCTATGATATGCATGTATTTACTATGACAAGAACTTACCGGTAACCAAAGTTGAGTAGCATGAGGAGCGGCCCTCGTACTCAAGGGACATGGGATTTCCAGTTTATGCTCTGTCAAGCATATTACTTGTATTGGACCAACTTTCACCTTAACCATTTAAAGATGCTTATGATGGGGGCAATGAGAGCTCAAAGCTAATGAGTACCATACTTTCAGCATTTGGAAGCCTTTCAAACTTTTCAAAACCTTTCCACTTCCTTGTTGAGTCACCACTTATTCTATGAGCACTTTCTTGAGAGCATAGTTTTCATTATTAGTGTAATATGCTTGTTTCAAAACTTGGTTAATTGTGTCATGACTTTGATGCTTGTATCTCTGATATCTTTACATCTAGTCTTCTCTTGAACTTCAGAGGTGCCTTGGCATTTATGTTTGCTCTACAATCAAAGGCAAAAGAGATACCACTCTATCATACCTTTTTATGAGCATTGCAATGTTGCTTATGTTTATGTTTCATGCTACTTATTATTTTTGAGTTGGAATCTCTTCATAGCTTGCAATGACTATTGAGTAACCTTATTTGCATACTCCTTATTATGAATTGTCCAAGTACTTGATCATATGCTAAGAATATATACATCTTATGAAGCAAATGTGTTTGTGAAAGTTTCTTATATCACACTCAGTTTTCAACTGAATTGCTTGAGGACAAGCAATAATCTAAGCTTGGGGGGAGTTGATACGTCCAAAACGTATCTACTTTTCTAAACAGTTTTGTTATTGTTTCTCCTCTAAACTTGTGTCATTTGGATACAACTAACACGAACTGGCGCTATTTTCAGCAGAATTGCCTTGGTGTCTACTTTTTTGCAGAAAATCAACTATCAGGAAAAATCCCGGAAAATATGCCAAAAACCATATTTCACCAAAAGACTCACGGAGTCAGAAGACGAGATGGAGGAGGGCCACGAGGGGCCCATACAACCTGGCAGCGCGGGCTAGGCCTGGCCGCGCCAGGGGGTGGTGTGGCCGCCTCGGTTACCCCCTCGGCCTCCCTCTTCACCTATAAGATGCCTCTTGACCTAAAAACCAAGGGGGGTTCGACGTTTTTCCAGAAAGAGTTCTGCCGCGCCGCCACCAGATTCCCCAAATCAGAATTAGAAACTCCGGGATGGGGAATTGGAGGAGATCATCGCCATCATGGTCACCATCGCTTCTCCATCGGCCATCCATGATTCCCCCATCTATGAGTGAGTAATCCCCCGCTGTAGGCTATGGGGATGGTAGGGATTGGATGAGATCGTTCATGTAATGGCATCAGATTGTTAGGGCATGGTTCCTAGTATATATTATTAGTGCTTTTTGACTTTGTTGCAACTTGTTATGCTTAATGCTTGTCACTAGGGCCCGACTGCCATGATTTCAGATCTGAACATGTTATTAATTCATGATAATAGTATTGTTTATGGTCTTATCTGCAAGTTGTATGCACACATTGTTGTCCGGAACCAAAGGCCCCAAAGTGACAATAATCGGGATAACCGGAGGGAATGGTTTTGATGTGAGGATCACATGTGTTCATAGAGTGTTAATGCTTTGCTCCGGTGCTCTATTAAAAGGAGCATCTTAATTGCCAGTAGTTTCCTTGAGGCCCCGCTGCAAACGGGCTGGCAAGACAAAAGATGTTGTGCAAATTCTCATTGCGAGCACGTATGACTATATATGGAACACATGCCTATGATTATTTAGTACTTGGATGCTTTATCTTATTTATCTGCAAATGCCATATGGCTTGATTGCTATATGAATTGTCTTGTCCATACAACGCCCGTCCATCCATCCCTATGCCTACCGCGCTTTAATCCTACTGTTTACTTGTAACACCCCAGGTTTTGCACTACCTGGCGATGCTACCTCGTTAACTACATAAACGCCAAGTTTAGGAAAATTCTAAAATCGGACAGCACCTCCTTTGTTTATTAGGACATCCATGATATTCCAATATAGAGATATCCATTAGAAAGCAACAACCTAATGTTCGTAAATAGCATGGACACAATTTATAGCTCTCAAACCGTCCAACTAATATCTAGATCTCAATTGTACGTTCAAAGGATCATACTAGTCCAAAATGAAGAAATACCAGGAAGCTAGGTAGTTCATAAATCAACGAAATATCCAAGGTGTAATTCAAGTGTATAATATCTAAGTAGTTTGTATGATCTGACGTGTAGTAAGAAGGTGTGCTACTCCCGTCCATGCATGCTGCTAGGCTAGTCTGAGCACCTGAAAAACCAAGTAAAAACTAGAAACAACGAAACAAGTATGAGTAAAAATATACTCAGCCAAGTACCATAAAAGCCAAAAGTTACACAAGTATTAGCAATTTAATACTCAACATATGACATAACCCAGTATACTGAATACTCTCGCAATTGACGCTCTCCGGAATGGACACATCCCGTGTCACTCAGCTTCGGAGACTGAAATAGACATAGCGGATATTTCACAATGGCTGTCACCGGAAATATCGACTTATGTCTGAACTGAACGCTGAACTTTGACTTGGTAGGCTGAACAAAACATAGTGCAGGAATAACAATTCCAAACAGGCGAAACGAAAGAAAAACTAACAAAGGCAACCAAACAACAGAAAAATCCAACATGCACTTGCCTTGGACAGATGTTCAAATAACAAAACTATTCCCGGCACCTGTAGCTACCCATTTTCACGAACCTGCTAGTTTAAACAACTATTAATTTACTGTATTGGAAAAATATCTGGATTCTGTAAAATCTGGCTACGATAAACCATCACACTCAGCAGCCTTCTCTACTCTGTAACCGCACCTGCACTATCCACACATGCGTTCGGCTACAATGTCCCACTTAACAAAATGTCTTCTCTACACTAGAGTATTAACATGCTAAACTTCCTTACGGCCATGCTATAGATCTTCTCTCTACTTAAATAGAGTTGTTTCAACGTACATAGTGGCCAGCAGTGAATCAGTAGTACTACTATTAACAATACTACTACTAAGTCTGACTACTCTCTGAATTATATGTGTGTACCCAAATTGAGAAAATCATATGTGCAAATCTAGTATCAACTAGAGACAAGAAAACTAGAATTGGTAACACCACCTATTATGATTTGTGAAGAGAATCATGGGGATTTAATATGGCAATATATCAGATAGGCAGCAGATTTTATTGATTGGAATAGGACCTCTGACCAAACTGCCGGCCGCTAGATCGAGCCATACTAGTAATTTATGGGATTGAGAAGAAGTACTACTAATGCAAACCACGTCCAGAGCTACTCGATCGCTCGCTGAAAATCATATAAACTGCTGAAGCGGGAATCAATTACTCAGTGAGATAGAGGGAAAAAACCAATCAACGTAGTAGCAGCACCTCTAGGGCGGGGTGATCTTCAGGAAGTAAAGTAGCCTGCTGGAATTTTGGGGAGTCTCCAGTCAGCAACCTGCGGCGATGGGTGACCCTTGATGCGGCGGAGCCAGCGGATTGGTGGGAGGCGGCATTTGTGTTAGATTAGCTAGGGCAGGGATGCTACCGAGGGCAGGGGAAATAGGAGCTGGTTTCTCTAGGCTAGGCCTTATATTTATTTGTCTTTTTTTGCCAAAATGTATTTGGACCTGCACGCTATGGGAAATCTAATGGTAGATTACGTGAAACATGAATTCTTCACGATCGGTCAAAACTCAGAGCAGAACAATTCTATTGTCGTTGAGGATTAGTTTGATCAGATGAACTCATTCACGGTCTCAGGTTTGCCACACAACTCACGGTTAAAAAAGTCAGTCTTGGTCAACTGTCCACATTTTATTTCAGAAATACATTAAAAAAATTCAGGGATATTACATGCTCCCCCTCTTCAATAGAATTTGCCCTTGAATTCTTGACTTTCACTTGTTCGATTGAATCATCATGCTTCATCCTATATTTTCTCCATATGAATTTTGAATTGTGAACTCGGGACACTCAAAGAACTTGGAAGTCAGCATGCCAGGTTTATCAGAAATAATTGTCCTTGTCTTTGGTTGCTCACGCAACCCTTATGTTCCGTCATGGTCAGCCTTTTCTTCAACATTGGAATGAACTAATCAAGAGTATATAAACTACCCGAAACTCTTTTGTGGAGGTCTACTTACATGTCTCGTAAGATAACCCAAAAAAATGATCCGATTTATTCTCCCCGTATTACCTACGCATGGCAGCCGTTGCCTCTAATAAAAGGTCAAACATATTGCCGTTCTAGGGTTTCGGTTGAACATCGTCGGCGCTCCACTACGTAGAGATTAAAGGCACGCATTGATTCGCCAATCTAACATAACCAGAGCGAATAACAAGAGTAGTCGGCATGGGGGGGCAATCCACCCCGCACCCAAATTATTAACTCGGTTCGTGAGTAGGTGAGTCGCGCAACCCAACTTTCAGGCATCCTCACAAGCATCGCAAAAGGATTCCATGGGCACGAACCAAGGTTTGAGGTTTATTCCCATTTAGTATGCAAGCCTACAAAGTTAGTCTAGTGATTCTTGAACTCTCGGGATTATGTATGAAACTATGAAATATTCTATACATGCAAAACAGAACATGGAGCCTCCTTGTGGATTAAGACCTAATAGAGCAAGAAAATATAACTTGGAAAGGATAAGGAAAGGACACTGTTCTCATGTGAGAGATGTGGGACCCCCGGATTATGCATCCGAGAAATCCCTGTTATGCATATTTCCACGTTTCCATGATCAGTGAGCTGTGGAACATAACCGACCGGTAGCATTACAACATCCGACACATAACAAAAATACAGGACTTACATAATTGCCATTATGGCTACATCATCAATAGCAGCGGAAGCGCAGAGCCCAATCGTGCCTCAACCTACAGGCAGCTGACTGGAAAGACGTCCTAGCTCGCTGGACGACACCTTATTCTCCTGAAAGTCTGGCCAAGTAAATAGCCAGGGACACAGTCGTGAGTACTTTTGAATGTACTCGCAAAACCACCGGGATGAAAGAACAAGGAAATGGAATTCTGGCTGTGGGGAGATAGCTCTATCTGGGGATGCTTTTGAAAAGCCTAAACTAATTTTTTTGGAGTTATGGCATTTCCATATCTTTGTTGAAAAGAGTTTTGAAAACCATGCTTCTGTTTTACAAATCCCGACATCTCCATGTCTTTGCTGAAAAAGAGTTTTGGAAACAGTTTTGTAGTAAAAACCCTTTTTAAACATCTTCGACCATCACGGGTTAAAACAAAGCCTTGAACTCGGTTCCCCCGGAACCTTCGTCCTCAAAGTACTTGTTTCCCAAACAAGCAAAGTTTGGGGTACTCCTAGCCAACACCTTTACAATCGCCCTTGACCTTGGACACGGCTATTCGAATAGGTTATACTCTGCAGAGTTTGCACACTTTACTCACAAGAATCGATACATCCGCCGGGATACAACCACGGCCCACTACCACTGTAGATGGGGGTCCAGATAATCAAACCTAACTTTTCGCTTGTCTACACTAGCAAAGGCATGCTTTTCCTCTTGGGTTTTATCTCCCCGGCAACGCATATGTGGATCCCATCCATAGTCCTTCCTTCCGTACACGCGCATACCCAAGTCGTAACTTGGCGTATACCTTAAATTTGGTGACTCCTCTTCCTTCCGTACTACCTAAATCATACCGTCCACGGGAGACCCAATTGTTGCACCGGACTCCTGATTGCTCAGGCTCATTCTTGTCGAGGCAACCAACAGGCTTCAGATCCTAGAATCTGGGACGTCGACCCGGGATTCCAGGGATTTCTCCCTATAAGCATGGTAGAAGTTGCCTCGGCTAATACGAACAAACTACGAGTTAACCCCAACAACCTGGGGTAATGTGGTTGCGCGGATAAAAATTGTTCCTGTTGGGTCCGCAGCATAGAAAACAAAAAATTTCCTACGGTGTGAACTACACGCCAAGATCTATCTACTAGGTACAAAGCAACGGGTGGACATACATCCAACGAGAACTTACCCTCAAAGAAAACGATTTTTGTTAACGAGTAGGAACTCGTGGTTTATGTAGTCGTACACTTGTCGATCTCAAGATCGTGAGGAAGTCCGAGCGCCGCAACTCAGCAGCGCATCCGCACTCGCATACACGTTCAAGCCACCGGACAACCTCCACCTCCTCGCTCCAGCGATCCAGCGGAAGCAGCAACTCCTTCTAGACGAAATGCCACCGGGAACATGTATCTCGCTAATCCGAGACCATGGGGGAATAATTCTAGAGGGGAAGAGAGATCTTTCACAAGGAGGTGTGAGGATGAAGGAGGGAATGGGTGGCCTTTTATAGGAGGAGGGGGGTGCCCCCTCTCTCCATGGATGGCGCATGGGGGGGTGACCCCTCACCTCCCCCATTCATGTGGTGGTAACCCCTCCACATTAAAATGCCTCTTCACATTCCCTTTTAAAGTCTCCACTTTAAATGCATTAAATTTCTCCAAATTTAATGCTCTCTCATTTAATAAAACTCGTTTTTATTAAATTTATTCAGAATTTTGTTAATTACTTTAATTAACAAACATTCACATATAGCCCCTTGCAATATTTCAATATCACATGCAGAACCACTTTCTGCAATTTTACCCAAAACAATTTCCGGTTTCTATTGAAACAATTCCTGCGCTTTGCAATTCTTTCGTCTGAAACATATGTGCTCCAAAATGGTATCCGGTAACTCTTAAGTGTGCCACCCTACGGTTCGCAAATAATGCAGACATGATCGAGACCCTTCTCCGATCAATAATCAGCAGCGGGACCTGGAGATACGTACTGACTCCTACACATTCAACGATGACTTCTGTGATCGTGAGAACCTTTAACGCTTGTAACTAAATCCCTTTGTCTCTCAATATATTACATGTCCGAGATTTGATCATCGGTATCTCCATACCTAGTTTGATCTCATTACCGACATGCACTCTTTTCTCATTCCCGTGATATAACATTCTAGTGATCATATCACTTGCTTGCAAGCTATCTTAATGTGATATCATCGAGAGGGCCCAGAGTATATCTATCTGTCATCTGGATTGACAAATTCCACTCTTGATCCATGAGCCTCAACATAACACCTTCGTAGTACTGAACCCATCTTTATAGTCACCCTGTTACGGTGTGACGTTTGATGTTATCAAGATACTCTTCTGGTGTTAGCAATTAACATGATCTCATGGTCTAAGGATAAAGATTACTTCATATGATGTTATAGCAATATAAACATAATGACTTGATCGTAATGCTATACTTCGGATGAATGTTCATCACATCATTCCACCAATGGTGTGACCTTGTTATTAACAACATCCAATGTCCATGATCAGGAAACCTTGATCATCTTGTTAATCAACAAGCTAGTCTATAAGAGAGGCATAACTAGGAACCCTTTTTGTTTATTAAACACACATTTATTGATGTTTCCGATCAATACAATTCTAGCATGTAAAATAAACATATATCATCTATAAGGAATATATAATAACAACTTTATTATTGCCTCTCAGGGCATATTTTCTTCAGTCTCCCACTTGCACTAGAGACAATAATCTAATTCACATAGTGATAAATCTAACACCCATGGAGTTCTGGTGTTGATCATGTTTTGCCCTAGGGAGAACTTTAGTCAACGGATCTGCTACATTTAGGTCCGTGTGTACTTTACAAATCTTTATATCTCCATCCTTGACATGCTCGCGGATGGAGTGAAACCGGCGCTTAATATGCTTGGAATTCTTGTGAGACCTCGGTTCCTTTGCGTTGGCTATGGCTCCATTATTGTCACAATAGATCACCATTGGGTCCAACGCACTGGGAACCACACCTAGTTCCGTAATGAACTCTTTCATCCAAACCGCCTCCTGCGCCGCTTCTAAAGCAGCAACATATTCTGCCTCCGTCGTTGATCCAGCCACCACAGGTTGTTTAGAACTCCTCCAACTAACTGCTGCTCCGTTCAAGAGAAATACATATCCGGATTGAGACTTAGAGTCATCCGGATCGGTGTCAAAGCTAGCATCGACATAACACTTAGCGACTAGCTCTTCTTCACCTCCGTATATAAGAAACATATCCTTAGTTCTTCTCAAGTACTTGAGGATGTTCTTTACCGCTATCCAGTGTTCCGAACCTGGATCATATTGGTACCTACTAGTCAAACTAATAGCATGTGCCACATCCGGTCTTGTACATAGCATGGCATACATAATAGAGCCTATGGCCGAGGCATAGGGGATCTGATCCATCATCTCTCTTTCTTCCGCTGTAGTTGGACTTCGAGTCTTACTCAATGTCTTGCCTTGCAACATAGGTAAGAACCCCTTCTTACTTTCGTCCATATTAAACTTCTTTAATATCTTATCAAGGTATGTACTCTGCGATAGCCCAATTAGGCGCCTTGATCTATCTCTATAGATTTTAATGCCTAATATATATGATGCTTCACCAAGGTCTTTCATCGAAAATTTGCTGTTTAGATAACTTTTAACACTGTTTAAAAGATCTATATCATTTCCAATCAATAATATGTCATCCACATATAATATCAGAAATGCCACATTGCTCCCACTCACTTTCTTGTAAATACAAGCCTCTCCATAAGTTTGGACAAATCCAAACTCTTTGATCACCTCATCAAAGCGGAGATTCCAACTCCGGGATGCTTACTTCAGTCCATAGATGGATCGCTGAAGTTTGCATACCTTATTAGCATCCTTAGGATCGACAAAACCCTTAGGTTGTATCATATACAACTTTTCTTCAATATTACCATTGAGGAACGCAGTTTTTGACATCCATATGCCATATTTCATAATCGAAATATGCAGCAATTGCTAACATAATCCTACCCGACTTAAGCATCGCTACGGGAGAGAATGTCTCATCGTAGTCAACTCACTGAATTTGTCGAAACCCCTTTGCGATAAGTCGAGCCTTATAGATGGTCACATTACCATCAGCATCAGTTTTTCTTTTGAAAATACATTTATTCTCACCGGCCTTTCGGTCGTGAGGTAAGTCCACCAAGTTCCAAACTTGGTTCTCGTACATGGATTCCATCTCGGATTTCATGGCGTCTAGCCATTTGTTGGAATCCGGGTTCATCATCGCTTCTTCATACGTCGCAGGGTCATCCATTTCATCAACCATGAAATTCACAACAGGATTGCCGTACAGTTTAGGAGCTGCACGTGTCGTGCTTGACCTGTGAGGTTCGGTAGTGTCCTCTTTCGGAGTTTCATGATCATTATCATTAGCTCTCTCTTCATCAGGTGAAGTCAACTCCGAAACAACTTCCGGTGCTGCGCCACTCGCCATTCCATGAAGAGAAGGTTCAATAACCTCTTTGAGTTCTACCTTCCGACTACTCACACCTTTCGCGAGAAACTCCTTCTCAAGAAAGGATCCATTCTTGGCAACAAAAACCTTGCCCTCGGATCTGTGATAGAAGGTATACCCAATTATTTCCTTAGGGTATCCTATGAAGACGCATTTTTCCGCTTTGGGTTCAAGTTTATCCGGTTGAAGTTTCTTCACATAAATATCGCATCCCCAAACTTTAAGAAATGACACCTTAGTTTTGTATCCAAACCATAATTCATACGGTGTCGTTTCATAGGATTTAGATGGTGCCCGATTTAAAGTGAATGCAGCTGTTTCCAGTGCATAACCCCAAAATGACAGTGGCAAGTCAGTCAGAGACATCATAGATGGAACCATATCCAATAAGGTACGATTACAACGTTCCGACACACCATTACGTTGTGGTGCTCCGACAGGCGTGAGTTGTGAAACTATTCCACACTCTTTCATGTGTGTGCTAAACTCGTAACTTAGATACTCTCCTCCATGGTCAGACCGTAGAAATTTGATCTTTCTATTACGATGATTTTCCACTTCATTCTGAAATTCCTTAAACTTTTCAAAAGTTTCAGACTTGTGTTTCATCAAATAGATATACCCATATCTACTCAAATCATCCGTGAAAGTAACAAAATAACGATATCCACCTCGCGCCGACACACTCATTGCTCCACACACATCAGTATGTATGATTTCCAATAGATATGTCGCCCGTTCCATTAAACCGGAAAACAGCGTTCTAGTCATCTTGCCCATAAGGCATGGCTCACATGTATCAAATGATTCAAAATCAAGTGATTCCAAAAGTCCATCAGAATGGAGTTTCTTCATCGTTTAACGCCAATATGAACTAGACGGTAGTGCCACATATATGTAGATATATCATCATCAAGTTTAATCTTTTTAGCATTAACATTATGAATGTGTGTAATATTACTATCGAGATCCAACAGAAATAGACCATTCAACATAGGTGCATGACCATAAAAGATATCATTCTTATAAATCGAACAACCATTGTTTTCAGATTTAAAGGAATGACCACTTTGCATCAAACACGATCCAGATACAATGTTCATGCTCAGTGCATGCACTAAATAACAATTATTTAGGTTTATAACTAATCCCGATGGCAAATGGAGAGGTAGCGTCCCGACGGCGATCACATCAACTTTTGATCCATTGCCGACCCGCATTCTGACCTCATCCCTTGCTAGTTGTCGCTTGTTCCGTAGCCCCTGAACCGAGTTACATATATTAGCAACCGATCCCGTATCAAATACTCAGGTGCTACTGCGAGTACTAGTCAAGTACACATCAATAACATGTATATCACATATACCTTTGTTTGCCTTGCCGGACTTCTTGTCCGCCAAATACTTGGGGCAGTTGCGCTTCCAATGGCCAGTCCCCTTACAATAGTAGCACTCGGTGTCAGACTTAGGGCCAGCTCGGGGTTTCTTTTCAGGCGTGGCAACAGACTTGCCACCCTTCTTTCCCTTGTGCTTTCCTTTCTTGTCTTTCTTGAAACCGGTGGTCCTATTGATCATCAACACTTGATGTTCTTTCCTAATCTCCACTTCTGTAGTCTTAAGCATTGACAGAAGCTCGGGAAGAGACTTCTTCATGCCCTGCATATTATAGTTCATCACGAAGCTCTTGTAGCTAGGTGGCAGATATTGGAGAACATGATGCATGCCTAAGTCAATGGGAATCGTTATTCCCAAGGACACAAGCTTATCGGCGTATCCAGACATTTTGAGTATGTGCTCACTAACGGAGCTATTTTCCTCCATCATGCAGCTAAAGAACTTTTCTTTAGCATTATAACTCTCTACGGCAGCATGGGTATCGAAAATCATTTTCAATTCTCCCATGGTATCAAAGGCATTGCCATTTTCAAAACGCTTTCGAAGTTCTGACTCTAGCCCATATAGTATGCCGCAATGAACTAAGTTGTGGTCCTCCTGACGAGTCACATAGACATTCTTTTCCTCGTCAGGGGCATTAGGAGCTGGTGGGGGGCCTAGCGGCGCATCTAGCACATATTGCTTTTGTGCAGCAGTGAGGAGAATCCTCAAATTCATAGCCCAGTTGGTGAAGTTGCTACCATTCGCAGCAAGTTTCTCTTTCTCCCTGAACACATTGAAATTAAAAGCAGGTGGTGCCATCTACAACATAATTTTTAAAGTTTATTTAGACTAAGTTTATGATAGGTTGAGTTCAACTAATCCAAATTACTAATGAACTCCCACTCAAAAACGACATCCCTCGTGTCTTTTTGGTGATTACATGAACCAAATCCACTACACCAAGTCCGATCTTCACCTGAGTTGATGTAGCTTCAAAGGCGAGCATCTATATGGGCATCATATCAACTATATGACTCATGCTTAACCTTTCGGTCCGTGTTCCGAGGCCATGTCTGCACATGCTAGGCTCGCCAAGTAAGAACCTTAGTATTCGCGTGTGTAAAACTGTCTTACACTCGTTCCTATGAAAGCGTAGATTCGAGTACACCCGATCATCACATGATGTCTCAAAACACGATCCACAGAACGGTGCATACTTAAGGAAGAACACATTTTATCTTGATATCTAAATGAGGGATCATTTATAATGCTACCAAAAGCGCCAAACTAGCAGTATAAGATGCTAACATCTAATGTGTAAAGTGAGATGATATGGTCCATGCAATCTTGCATCGTGGTATGATCTCTATCATTCCTTTGTGTGTAAGGCTAAGGTTTATGGAACTTACACGTTGAGTGTGTTGTAAGAGTATCTATCATACATCTACTTACAACAATACCATATCAATACACTAGCCCAGCAACGATCTAAACTAGACGCCTCTAATTTATCAATTGCAAGTTTTACGTGGCTTAGGGCTTTCGGAGATAGAACCGTTCTCACCTACGAACATGAACCACAACGAGGATAACTAAGTTATTAGCAACTCATTGTAAATCAGATATTGACTATAGTAGGAGAGACAGACACCCGCCAGCCACTTATGCAAAACAAGTTGCATGTCAGTCGTGGAACCGGTCCCATGTACGATTACATGTAAGGTTGGTCTGGGCCGCTTCATCCCACTATGCCACCAATATCCAAAATACATAGAAGATGCAATAACATGATCATCATCGCCCACATATAAACATATGTGTACTACCCGTGCAAAGCACCTACGCATAGATCAGGCTCTGATACCACTGTTGGGTCCGTAGCATAGAAAACAAAAAAATTCCTACGGTGTGAACTACACGCCAAGATCTATCTACTAGGTACAAAGCAACGGGTGGACATACATCTAACGAGAACTTACCCTCGAAGACAACGAGTTTTCTTAACGAGTAGGAACTCGTGGTTGATGTAGTCGTACACTTGCCGATCTCAAGATTGTCAGGAAGTCCGAGCACCGCAACTCAGCAGCGCATCCGCACTCGCACACACGTTCAAGCCACCAGACAACCTCCACCTCCTCGCTCCAGCGATCCAGCGGAAGCAGCAACTCCTTCCAGACGAAATGCCACCGGGAACATGTATCTCGCTAATCCGAGACCATGGGGGAATAATTCTAGAGGGGGAGAGAGATCTTTCACAAGGAGGTGTGAGGATGAAGGAGGGAATGGGTGGCCTTTTATAGGAGGAGGGGGGTGCCCCCTCTCTCCATGGATGGCGCATGGGGGGGTGACCCCTCACCTCCCCCATTCATGTGGTGGTAACCCCTCCACATTAAAATGCCTCTTCACATTCCCTTTTAAAGTCTCCGCTTTAAATGCATTAAATTTCTCCAAATTTAATGCTCTCTCATTTAATAAAACTCTTTATATTAAATTTATTCAGAATTTTGGTAATTACTTTAATTAACAATCATTCACATATAGCCCCTTGCAATATTTCAATATCACATGCAGAACCACTTTCTGCAATCTCACCCGTAACAATTTCCGGTTTCTATTGAAACAATTCCTGCACTTTGCAATTCTTTCGTCTGAAACATATATGCTCCAAAATGGTGTCCGGTAACTCGTAAGTGTGCCACCCTACGGTTCGCGAATAATGCAGACATGATCGAGACCCTTCTCCGATCAATAATCAGCAGCGGGACCTGGGGATCCGTACTGACTCCTACACATTCAACGATGACTTCTGTGATCGTGAGAACCTTTAATGCTTGTAACTAAATCCCTTTCTCTCTCGATATATTACATGTCCAAGATTCGATCATCGGTATCTCCATACCTAGTTTGATCTTGTTACCGACATGCACTCTTTTCTTTTTCCCGTGATATAACATTCTAGTGATCACATCACTTGCTTGCAAGCTATCTTAATGTGATATCACCGAGAGGGCCCAGAGTATATCTATCCGTCATCTGGATTGACAAATTCCACTCTTGATCCATGAGCCTCAACATAACACCTTCATAGTACTGAACCCATCTTTATAGTCACCCTGTTACGGTGTGACGTTTGATGTTATCAAGATACTCTTTCGGTGTTAGCAATTAACATGATCTCATGGTCTAAGGATAAATATTACTTCGTATGATGTTATAGCAATATAAACATAATGACTTGATCGTAATGCTATACTTCGGATGAATGTTCATCACATCATTCCACCATTGGTGTGACCTTGTTATTAACAACATCCAATGTCCATGATCAGGAAACCTTGATCATCTTGTTAATCAACAAGCTAGTCTATAAGAGAGGCATAACTAGGAACCCTTTTTGTTTATTAAACACACATGTATTGATGTTTCCGATCAATACAATTCTAGCATATAAAATAAACATCTATCATATATAAGGAATATATAATAACAACTTTATTATTGCCTCTCAGGGCATATTTCCATCAGTTCCAGTAAAGGCGTAGAACATCCCATCAATTTCCTCTTCTTCTCATCACCATTTATTTTGTTAAAATGCCCCACTGGGAATGATGCCTCTTCCCAGGGTTTTTCAAAGACGTTTTTGAAACATTTTTGGGTGGGTAAATCCCAGAACAATTTATTTTCTCAAAACCGGGGTTTCCAAGGAGGTATGATGCTAATCATCGTACTCTCGGTCTAAAGGGGATAAATGATGGGTTCATCGGGGTGGTGCCTCGAAGGGCACGAAATCATAACTTGGAGGAGCCAAGTTACTACCGCAGTATTTGTAGAACAAGACAAGCGGGTAGAATATGCAATTTGTAAAGAAGATATAAAACAGGTAAAAGAGATTAGGACATGTAATAGAGTTCAGGAAGTGGTGGCTTGCCTGTGATCAGCAATCAGTCCCTAGACTTCTTCAGTTGACCAAGAATACCCAATAATATAATAATAAGAAAATCCATTCCTTCTTGTCGTCAGACACTCACACTATCGTCGTCATAGGCATACAAGTATCAAATACAAGGCATACAAGTATCAAATCATATAGCAAACAAGCATGAGGAATACTACTGGAATTGGAAGGATTTTTGGGGAAGTGGGATTCAAATTGTGGAATTTACAAGATTGCCACTAAGCTGGTTTCTCTTGGAAGATAGTTGTCCAGGATAGATACAAAGAGCTTGGCTTAGGAATCTGTGGTAAGTAGAATACCAATGTGTAAAAATTATATCCACTGCTAGGTCTTGTCAAGACAAAACCCACACAAGTGGTTTTACTGGATTATCAATTTTCTAGAATTACATATGCCTTTTAGACTGGATTAAACTCTAGTTTAAGGAAATAATTCACCAGAGAGGTTCTGGAGCTCCAAAAATTATTTCCTTGGATGGTTAGGTAGTACTTAATGTACTGAACCACCTAGAGTTGGACTTGGGTCAAAAGAATTACCAGAATACCCTTAGGAAATTCCCAAAGGAAGTTCTGTATGAATATTCTCCTTTTTACCAGATGAAAACGACAGATTCTATTGAGGTGGTTCCAAAGGCATGTGATAGACATTTATAATACCTTTCTATAGGAATTGGATTCACTCTTCTTGGAGTTGCCAAACTCCAGGAGTGCTTTATTTAGTGAAAATACCCATCACACAGGTATTTAATTCACTAAAATACAACTGGAGCTCGGTAAATTCTGAGCTACTGGGATTCGGTAGATATGGGTTCTAGGAAGTACTGGGAATTGGAATCAGGTCCATACCACATCTGGTTAGACCTGGGGAATTTATCTAAGGCAGACAAGGGCTGGTTTTGTTATTTTTACTCAAGGCTGAGACCTGTGCTGGGTGATAGGTATTTCAAATACCTTCCAGTAGGTCTTTGGTTTCAACCCAAATGGATATGGCTAGCTCTCAGAGGAATTAATTTGGTGTACCAGATACATTTTAGCAGATTAATTGTCAGCAAATATTGGAATTTATTTTCGGGCAAGGGGTTGCCTCTGCATGTTTCGGAAAACATCAGAGAACAATCAAAAAATTAGATCTAGGCCTTTGGATTGGGTTTGCCATTTTATTTAGATTTAATCCTAGCAGAGACTTTCCTTGAATAAATAGATTCACTAAAAGAAAAAGAGAGAAAACTGTCGTGGGCCGGATCTGGCGAGCGTGGGACGCCCAGCAACGAAGTCGGCCCAACTTGGTGCCCAGGGGACGCGCGTGTGGGCGGATTTAAATCTGATCAGTGGGCCCCGGCGGTCAGTGACCAGGGGAGGCCGAACCGGTACGGAGAGATCTAGGCCGTCCGTGCAAGGAGCAATCAACGGCGGGTGGCCGTCTTCTTCCTCCCGGTCGGGGTGGACAGAGAGCAAACCCTAGGGGCGGTGGGGCAGGGCGGGGATCTCACCTGCGGCCGCACTCGGCGAAGGGGAGGGCTCAGGGCGACGCGGCATGCTGCGGGGAGCCAAACGAGGGTCGGCACCAGGGGGTTCACCGCCGGTACAGGGCTCGCGTGAGGACGCCCGAGAGAGATCCCGTCGGTGCTCGACACCGGCGACGGAAGGGAAGGTGCCTGGACAAAAGAGGAGTAGGGTTAGATGCAGAGGGACCTGCGGGTCCTGTGAGAAAACATGCAGAGGTAAGGGGAGTGGGGGAGCTATGCTCATGTAGAGGGAGGAGGCCGAGCTTCTCTCCTCACCTTCTCTTCTCCTCACCTTCTCTTGGGCAACACTAAGCAGGGGAGAGCCTGGGGAGCTCGGGGATGATAGATCAGACCTAGGGGAGGCTTGGTAGGATACATGCAAGTGGAGGAGAGCAGGGGAGAAGGTGCTGTAAGCTCAAGCTCAAAAATGTCCGAGGAGGGTGGTTCTCCTTCTTGTGGCTAGAGGAGAGGGGAGGAAGGTATGGGGGCTCGGGAGAGGTAAGTGTGGAGTAGTGGGGGCGAATGAGGGCGGGGAGCTGGCTGGGGGAGGCTGTTGGCCTTTATACCATGGAGAGGGAGGGGAGGTGGTAAATTACCAATGGGGACATGAGGGAGGGCAATGTTGGCCATTGATTGGTCCAGAGGGATGTGGAGAGGGGTAAGATGGTAATTGGGTCGTGCTGGACCAGGGAGAGAGGTGGTTGTCGTGGTGGTGTCACGGCAGATGCCATGTATAGGCTAAAGGTGGGGACTAATACTCGCTAGGGGAATCCAGGGAGGGATAGTGAAGTGATTCTCCACACAAGTGTTTCTATTGATTTACTTCCAAGGTTACAAGTGCTCCTAGAGCTGTATTGGCGAGAGGAGGAAGAAGGAGCTCTCGTACTCTCACCCACAGATCACACCTGAAACCCTAGCCCAAAACAGAATCGCCAAGAGATCAACCCCTTCCACAGAAGCGCTAGCCCCCCTTTTATAGGGGAGGCTCGGTTTCTGCCTAGGGCATACGTGGAGGCATATTCCTAAGAATATGCCTCCTCCCAAAGTGGTAAGCCGACCGGGCTGCTTTTTCCCCCGTGTCACACATGCTTTAGCTACGTGAGCCTCTGCGGCGCCCTCGTCAGCCGACACGGGCGTCGTCACGCTTGTCGGCCACGCCCCGGTGGTCCTGTCCTCGCTCGCTTCGCTCAGGCAGCGCGTACCGGGGCTCCTTTTGACCAGCGAGATTCCTTCCTTCTCCTAGAAGCTTGCTGTGACCCGGATGATGGTTCATCTGGCCACACCCGTTCCTGCATACAGGTAAAACATGCACTTCTGACTTACTGCTTAAGTCGGATGAGACCTAGTTAGGTGAACGCCCCCAGGTCCGGATTACCCCATGATTCGGCTTGCCTTGAGGTGACCCGGCCAGCATCTGCTTTGGCCTTGCCGAACCTCGGCTAACTCGGCCTTTATACCCCGGCGTGACCCTACCCGGGGGTATCCCCCCAACATTAGTCCCCGAAGCTGGTGCGGTCTTAGCTGCCTTGGCCGCTAATGCCACACCAGGTTCAATCTTGTGCCCCGGTCGTTATTGCCAAGTTACCTCTGTACCTCCGACTGCTTGGATTTATGTTCCCTTCGCACATTTCAAGTTTTCACTTGCCGGCCGAGTTACCAGAGTTCCATCCGGGTCTTGGTTCCTTCTCTCGTACGCTAACCCATGTGAAGGGTAATCATTATGTCGTCTTATTTTAAGGGACGGTACAGTAACCGCCGCAGTGATTGTCAGTTACCACTGTGTGCGGGTCACGTCACGCCTGCCTCCTCGTTTACCGCCTCAGTGCGTTGCGTCACAGGACTCTCTCCACCCTGTGGCCCTCCGTGTGGCTCCTCACTGATTGGTCCGGATGGGTGATACACGGCCACAGCGTGTGGCCGGCCCACAGGGCGCGGTCCCACTCACCCCTGATGGGAGCGGTTAAATAGCGGAGGGGTGCGTCCCTTAGGATTTTTCCCCCTCTGCACCCCTCTGCCCGCTGCTATTCTTCTTCCTCTTCCTCACGACCGCGCCGCCGCCAGCTTCGCCAAATAGCAGCGTCGCCGCCGCGCTTCTCCGTCGCACCTCCACGTCGCCGCCACCGCGACGCAGATTTCTCGCCACGGGTCCGTGCTAGTCCCGGCCACTGTCCCCTGCCGCCTCCAGTGCCAGCGAGGGCCTCGAGGACCAGATGACTGAAGAGGAACTCATTGTTGCTGAGAAGGAGATGGAAGAGGATGCCGCGGCGGCGGACCGCGGCGCGTGGGCCGGCTCCTGGGTCTGCCAGGATGACCTGGACTGGCTCTACCGGACCATACGCATCCCTGCCGGCGTCGCAGCGCGCCTTCCTTCCAACGAACTGGCCCCCTCACCCAATCCGGGCGAGTTCATTGTGTTCTTGTCCCATTTCCAACGGGGCTTCGGCTTGCCGGTGAGTGATTTTTTCCGGGACTGGCTCGGTACATACCAACTCCAGCCACACCACCTTCCAGCCAACGCCGTCACCTCTCTTTCCGCCTTTGCTTCTACGATCGAAGGCTACGCTGGACTATGGCCCACGAAAGAGCTATGGATCCGGTTGTTTGGCCTTCGTCGCAACATCATTCCCAACATCCACGCTGATCCGGAGGACAAGCGGCTCACTAAATTTGGAGCGGCCTCCATTTCACCCCGGCGATTTTCTGTTTTTCCCCGGGTCACCGGGCTAGAGTCCTGCAAAGGATGGGCCCGGACCTTCTTCTATGTCCGGAATACAGGCACCAAAGACTTGATCCGGTTGCTTCCCTATACTCCGGGTCCACCTAACCCGGACCTGTGGGATGTGATCCCCAAGAACCCCACAGCCTTGGCCAACCAAGTGAGCAAAAGGTTCGCGGAACTGAAGGGGCTCGGGCTATGCAACGAGGATGCCATGATCACCTTTGTGTGTAACCGAATCTCACCCCTCCAGAAGCGCACCCACAAGGTGTGCCACATGAGCTACGGCCGCGATCCTAACCGGACCTCATCCTTCGAGCTGACCAACTCGGAGATTTATCGCCGGGTTAAGGCTCTCTTCACCACTCACAAGGACTTTTCCACTGATTGGGCTTGGGGGATTGAGCATTTCTGCCGTGACCGGCTTCCTCCCACAGTAAGTTTCATGCTGCAAACTTAACCCGGACTAATTACATGTCAGTTATTGTTGCAATTTTTGACTCTTTTGTTCGCTCTTTTCCTCAGCAATTCCTTCAGCAGACCCTTGAGGACGGCCCCGATCCGTCCCTTAACTGGGCGCCGGACCGGGAAACTCCAGATGAGGAAGAACCGGACCAGGAGACGTTCCTCCCTATGACCGACGCCACGAAATGACCCACGGGTAAATCCTCTTCTATTAGAGATTGGCCCGATGATGAAGATGACTCGGAAATCTAGGTGATTGAACCTTTTGAGGTTGTCCCCCTTTCTTTTGCTTTTCCGCCATCAGCTCACCCCGGCGGTCATATTCATGAGGATCCCCCTCTCGCTACGGGCGAGCCTGTTCCGGTGGCAACGAAGAAGAAACGTGGGGCTTCTTCGAGTTCTTCCTCCGGACCCTCTCAGCCCGTTAAAAGGCGAAAGAAGTCCGGGGACAAGACTGCCCCTAAACCAGCAGACAAGGCCCCAACACGAAGGGCTCGGAAACCCAAAGCGGCTGAAACCTCGGATGTGTAAGTCCTTCTTTCTTCTGTAACTCGTTCTTCCTTACTTCGTCGTAATTTTTCCTCTGACGTTATTCGATTTTGCAGGGCTCCTGTGGAGGTCCCTCAAAGTGGATCTACCATCTCTTCACCTCTCCGACCTAGCCCTTCTCCCCGTCATGACGACGAGTCACGCCCGCTGAGCCCTATCCCAAAGGGTGTTGCGGCCGCTCCGGGTTCAGCTCCACCTCGGCAAGAGGAGGGTAACCTTGGAGTGGGGGAGACCGGCCTAGCCGGAGAAATGGCATCCACCGCCTCGACAACACCTCAACCAGCAGCCACTGAGGCTACTTCGGCCCCAGCACCAATTCTAGTACCCGCAAGCAGACCAACACCAACTCCAACCTCGGCATCAGCACCAACTCCGGGAGCGAAAACTTCAGCGCCGGCACCAAGCCCAGTAGCGAGAGTACCAGCACCTAGTTCCTCTGCATCTTCCGAGTCCTCTCAACCTCGGCAAGGAACTACCCCGGCAATTTCTAAGGGGAAAGCCACTGCTACAGCTTCTTCTACCCAGCAAGCCAAAGGCAAGAAGGCTCCAGACGCTACCAAGCCCACTGCCGTCGAGTCTGGGCAGCGTACTCTTGTGTCAATGCTCCCCAAGAAGACATCAGCGGCAAAGGGCGCGCCTGCCGAGCCAACCGAAGTCCAGCAGTTGGTTCTGCACACCAGCCCCGCCCTTGCTTTGGTGGAGAGGAAGGAAGCACATGCAAAGGGCTTGGTGACGCCCCATATGCCCACGGGTGAACGGTACCCTCCGAGCCTGATGGAATTTGTTATGAATTGGAACAAGGCCGAGGTAGTCTAGGAATCTGATCTCCCGGAAAAGTTCGGTCCTGTCGAGTTTTCCGCTCAGATGAACACGGACGCAAAAGCTATTAACCTCGCTGGGCGAATGATGGAGGTACGTTGCTCCTCCTTGACAAGTTGTAGATAATAACCATTAGTCCCCGAGCCTCCGGGGGAGTGACTTGTTACTCGGCCGGATGCTCTTTTAGAACACTAACGTAGCTCCGTGAGAACTTCGAACATGCACACACCTAGAGCCGGGTTAAGTTCCACTTGGCCCGGATTTTAGTACACTTCGAACATGCACACACCTAGAGCCAGGTTAAGTTCCACTTGGCCTGGATTTTAGTACACTTCGAACATGCACACACCTAGAGCCGGGTTAAGTTCCACTTGGCCCGGATTTTAGTACACTTCGAACATGCACACACCTAGAGCCGGGTTAAGTTCCACTTGGCCTGGATTTTAGTACACTTCGAACATGCACACACCTAGAGCTGGGCTGACTTAAGTTTCTGTATCTCTTTTAGGTGACCACCAACCGCCGGTGTACTGAATTCCAATGCTTGTTGGATACGCACAAGAATCTTCGCGCAAAACAGGCTGCACTCATCGCGTAGTACGAGAAAAGGGGTAAATTTCTTCCTTATCCTTTCCTCAATTTTCTTCAACTTCGCTTGCCAAACTAATCTGATTGTTCGGTTTCCGCAGCTGGGGTGGAAGCTGAAAACAAGATAATGCGAAAGAACTTGGAGCAGATCAAGGGTACGTCCTTCTTGTCTGTCTTTACCGTGGTTTCCATCGGCTTTCCTCCTTGGCTCGGCAAACATTCATTCCTCGGCACTACCGGGCCAACGCACTATTTCAGCATCGCTTGAAGATAGTGTGCCTGTGCCTGACGTGATGCTACATTTTCTCGAACAAGCAGGGCAGCACTAAGCCGAACTAAAGAAGAAAGATGATGAGCTCTCCCTCCTCCGGACCAAAGACGATGAGATAGCCAAGCTCAAGGCTGAGATGGCTAAAATGAAGGCGCAGCACCAAACCGAGCTAAAAAAGGCTGGCCAGGACTTCACCGAAGAATGTGAGCGCCTCAAGCTCCAAAATGCTAAGGACCGTGAGCTTCTTCAGGAAGCCGAGGTCAAACTTGAGTCGGCACGTGCTGAGCTCGAGCAGCTTCGGAAGAGGCGTGATTCTTGCACCAAAGAATTGACCCGGATTCACAGTCACATCTCACGTAATTTCTTTTCCTTTATCCGCCTTATTTCTCCGGGTTACTTCATAGGTCTTGTTTTCTCAACTTTGTCCTTTGCCTTGTTTCCCAGGCCACTTTCTAGAAGGTACTACTATTGCAAGTGCTGCTGTCGCCAATTTCCGCCGAGAAAGGGGTACTCCGGTCGCTCCTGAGGGTGAGAGCATTCCCTTTGACATGGAGGACCTGTTGGTCAGCCTGTCGTCTCGCGTGGAAATTATCAAGAACTACGGCAAAGATCTCCTCGATGTTTTAGTCCGAGTCTTCGACACCTTCTGGCCCACCGATGATGCTCCAGAGAGAGTCACACAGCTCGCTGAAAAGCTTTCGGAAATCGAGACCCAGCTCGACCTCTGGCGAGAGTCCGCTGGATGTGCTGCAGCCGATACCATCCTTCACCACATTCTGACGTGGTATGAGAAGATAGATCTCAGCCTCCTCACACGCCTGCGCACCGAATCCAAATGGACAGATGACCCGGAGTGGGTAGCTCGGCGCCAGGCTTGCGCCCGCAGCCTCATAGAATATGCCCCCATTCACGAATGGACTGAGGGTCCGAGCTTCCTGGAAGTCGCTGGCGAAGAAGAAGTTGAGAACATTGAAGATGATTCGGGTGAGGACGAAGAGGACACTGCCTCGGATATCGAAGAGGACGACGATGATGCCGAACTTCCTCCCGCTGCTCCTTAAGTAAAAACACTTGAAAATTTATGAGATCAACGGTATGCCGAGTGGAATTGTATTCCAAACACATGTGATATTTTGCTACTAAGTGCTTATGCCGGATTAACTTGGGCGTAGTCCCCGAGTTTCTTTTTCTTGTTCGTTCAATCTTTTGGCTCGGATCGTGTCTACCTTGATTCGATTTTACAACTTACGAATCCGAGCTTAAAAAATTGGCTTAACAATACTGGGAAACTTTTAGACTTAGCTCAAAAATAAAACTGTATAATAATTTGAAAATGAATACGGGGTTAGTCTGAAACATAAACGTCAGCTCGAATAAATTCTTTTCCTTAGTCGTTTTTCATGTGCTACGCAATTCCAAACTTGTTCTCTTGCTTGCCATGAAGCCAATTCTTGTTGGACAGAAGCAAGTCAAAGAGTTGGGTTTTTGGTGCTCACACACTACTAATCCGAGTTAAGTAGAATAACTTACTCCAGCTGATGCGCAGAAAAAAACAAACACTATTAAGGCAGTCCCCGAGTTACTGCTCGAGGTGCCAACATTTCATTGATAAGCTCATTGCCGACATACATACCGACATATGAGATAACTCGGATACATACACTTCTTAGCTAGGTGTAGAAAGGACGAAGTAGAGCTATGTTCCATGTTCGCTTGGATTCCTCTCTAGACCTGTCCGCCTTGTTCTTTTCCTGTGGCTTTGCATCTATAAGATAGTAAGAATCGTTGTGCAATGCTTTGCTCACGATGAACGGCCCTTCCCATGGGGGGGATAATTTATGCATTCCAGTAGTACGTTGTACCAACCGGAGCACCAGATCGCCTTCCCGAAAGACCCGGGGGCACACTTTCCGGCTATGATAGCGTCGGAGATTTTTCCTGATATATGGCGGATCTGGACAGTGCTAGTTCTCTCGCTTCTTCCAGCAGATCAACATCATTTTGCTGGGCTTCTTGCACTTCGGCTTCTGTGTATTGGGTGACTCTAGGCGAATCATGCTCTATGTCGGCTGGTAATACAGCTTCTGCCCCATATACCAGAAAGAACGGCGTATAGCCTGTTGATCGATTCGGAGTTGTTCTTAAACTCCACAGTACCGCTGGTAGTTCTTCTATCTAGCACCCCGCTGATCTTTGCAGTGGCTCAATGAGCCGGGGTTTTATCCCGGATAATACTAATCCATTGGATCTTTCCACTTTTCTGTTTGATGCGGGGTGGGCTACCGAGGCTACGTCCAGCTGGATCCTCTTATCCCGACAGAAACGGGCAAATGCTCCTTCCGCAAAATTTGTGCCATTATCAGTTATGATACTGTGTGGATACCCGTACCTCAAGATGATATCTTTGAGAAACGTTACGGCCGTAGCTCCATCCCATTTTCTTATAGGCTTTACCTCAATCCACTCCGTAAACTTGTCCACCATTACCAGAATGTGAGTCATATTTCCCCTTGCTGGTTTGAACGGGCCAACCATATCCAAGCACCATACGGCAAATGGCCAAGTGATTTGGATGGTCTTGAGTTCCGACATTGTCATATGTGTCTTGGTAGCGTACCTCTGACAACCATTACATTTTCTCACCAGATCTTCTGCTTGCTCTAAGGCGTTTGGCCAGTAGAATCCGTGCCGAAAAGCTTTTGCTACCAAGGCTCGGGACGAGGCGTGATGCCCGCATTCCCCCTGATGTATATCTCGGATGATTTCAAGCCCTTCTTCCGGGTCAACACACCGCTGGAGGACATTGGTGACACTTCTTTTGTATAACTCGGAGTTGATGATCGTGTAGGCCTTTGCCCTCCTCTGTGTTTGCCTGGACAGCACCTCCTCAGTGGGTAACGTTCCATCCTTCAGGAATTGAAATATAGGCAGTGCCCAAGCCGGTATTGGCCGCATGGGGAACACGTCCTCGTCTATCTCCATCTGATCCACCAGCATAACTTGAACCGGACCATGCTGAGCAGTCCCCGGGTTTGCCGAAGCAGTCCCCGGGTTTTGCGCACCACTTCCCGTGTCCACGTCCATGGGCACAACTCCGGATTCTGTGTCCTCCGGGACTTAGATTGACTCGGATTCTGAGGATGGCCTGATGGATGGTTTCCTGAGGTGTTCTAATGCTACACCCGGTGGAATTGCTTGTCTGGTTGACCCGAGCTTCGACAGCATGTCAGCAGCCTCATTTTCCACCCGGGGTACATGATGAAATTCGCATCCCTCAAAGTAACCAGAAATCTTCTGCACATGAAATCTGTATAGTGCCATGTTTGGATCAAGTGCGTCCCACACTCCGGACACTTGCTGCACCACCAAATCCGAGTCGCCAAAGCATATGATCCGACGTATACCAATTTCTTTTGCTACCTTGAGCCCATGCACAAGTGCTTCATACTCAGCGACATTGTTCGATGCCGTGAAGTGGATCTGCAGCACATATCTCAACTGGTCCTTCTTCGGCGACGTGAGTACAACTCCGGCACCTAGCCCGGTTTTGGTCTTTGAACCGTCAAAGTGCATTCGCCAGTAGTTCGAATCAGGAAGCGGTGGTTCGTACTGCACCTCGGCCCAGTCCACGAAGAAATCCGCCACAGCTTGAGACTTGATGGCCTCTCTCCTGTCATACTATGGCGCATAAGGAGCTAGCTCAATTTCCCATTTTGCAATTCTGCCGCTTGCATCCTTGTTACTCATTATCTCGGATATGGGGGCCTCACATATGACTCGGATGGGATGCTCCTCAAAGTAGTGCTTCAGTTTCTTGGCGGCCATGTACACGCCATATGCCACCTTTTGATAATGTGGGTAGTTCTGCTTTGAGGTTGACAACACTTCACTCAAATAATACACCGGCCTTTGCACTTACTTACCTTCCTCATCGCGCTCCACCACTATCACTGCAGTTACAACTCGGTTGGTTGCGGCTATATAGAGTAACATTGGCTCCTTTGATAGTGGTGAGGCTAGCACTGGTGCCGTGGCTAACATCTTCTTTAGGTGAGCAAAGGCTTCATCGGCCTGCGGTGTCCAAATGAACTTATCCGACTTTTTCATGAGTTGGTAAAGAGGCAAAGCCTTTTCTCCCAACCGACATACAAACCGACTTAACGAGGCCAGGCAACCTGTGAACTTCTGGACATCGTTAAGACACTTCGGCAGTTCCATTCGTTTGATGGCCTGGATTTTGGTTGGATTAACCTCGATACCTCGGCTGGAGACGAGAAAACCGAGCAATTTTCCAGCCGAACACCGAAAGTGCATTTTTCCGGGTTAAGTTTCATCCGGAACCTTCTTAGGTTTGCAAATGTTTACCTGATCGTCAAGGAGCGTTTTGCTTTCCTTGGTCTTGATAACCACATCATCCACGTACACCTGTACATTTTGACCTATTTGGTCGTGCAAACATTTTTGCATACACCTCTGGTACGTTGCCCCTGCATTACGTAAACCAGACGGCATGGTGCGATAGCAATAAGCCCCATACGGGGTAATAAATGCAGTCTTTATTTGATCATCCGGATTCAGAGGTATCTGGTGGAAACCAGAATAAGCATCAATGAATGACAACAATTCACATCCAGTAGTTGAGTCTATGACCTGATCTATTCTTGGCAGTGGAAACGTATCTTTTGGACACGCCTTGTTTAGGTTCGTGTAATCGATACACATGCGCCAAACCACTGCCACGTTCGGATCATCCTTCTTCTTTTCCACCAGCACCGGATTAGACAGCCAATCCAGGTAGAGGACCTCCATGATAAATCCTGCAGCTAGCAACTGAGCTATCTCATCTCCAATGACCTTCCTCCTTTCTTCGGTGAAGCGGCGGAGAGGTTGCTTCACCGGCTTGGCTCCGGGTCTCACATTCAAAGAGTGCTCGGCTAACTCCCTCGGAACACCTTGCAAGTCCTGTGTGGACCAAGCAAAAATGTCCCGATTCTCACGGAGGAAGCTGACAAGCTCGCTTTCCTATTTATCACTTAGCCCGGCACCAATTGTTATGGTGCACTCTGGGAACATGTCATCAACGGGAACCTTCTTGGTATCTTTCGTGGCCTGGAAGGAGACAGTTCCATGCGGGTTACTCAGCGCCGGCATATACTGCTACGTGGACTGAGCCAATGCCGCCACTTCTTGAGTTTTTCTTTTTTCCTACACGATCACAAGTGACTCGGCTAAGTTTGATCCGGCCGACGCACACTCCATGGAACGTCGGAAGTCCCCAGCAATGGTAATCACTCCGTTTGGTCCGGGAAATTTCATCTTCAAGTAGCTGATATGACAACTTGCCATGAACTTGTTCAGTGCTGGCCTTCCGAGCAACGCATGATACGCGCTTTCTAAGTTCACCACTTCGAACTCCAGATTTTCAGTTCGGCAATTATCCCTCGTTCCGAACAAGACGTCAACCCGGACCTTGCCTACGGGCTCGCAAGAAATGCCGGGCACAATGCCATGGAAAGTTGTCCTCGTGGCCTGGAGCATGTTCTCCAAGATACCCAACTTGCGCATTGTGTCCGCATACATGATATTTATGCTACTGCCATTGTCGATTAGTACCTTTGAGAACCTTACGTTAATGCTAGGTCCAATGAACGTAGGATCCAGCACCAGCTCATACGAACCAGGGCTCGGCATGAGCTTGGGATGATCTCTAATGCTCCAGGTGATTTCCTGATCGGACCAAGGCATGTACCTCGTCACTGCAGGCATTACTGCATTCACCTCCATATACCTACGCTGCAAGCTTTTTCTATCAGTTTCGTCTATGGTGAATACACAGTAGCTCTGTTGATGCTCCCTGTACTCGTTTCTCCCCTCATTTCGGGGTGCCTCTGATCCGGTTGATGCTGATTTTCTACCTGATGCACTGCATCCCTTCTTTCATTATTATCATACCTCGGCGGAGGGGGAGGCAACATTAGCTGTTGCGTGTTCGCTCCGGAGAGCAATTGCTGCCGGGGTAACTCCTGCCGAGGCTGATCATTCTGGGGTGCCTGAGCATTCCCAGAACCACCTTGCTCGATCTTGCGCATCCACTCGCATTGCCTCGTCGTATGACCTGCTGGGTTGTTTGGATTTGGCGTGTGAAACTTACACGGCTGGTCCAACATCGACTCGTAAGTATACCTCGGACGGTCTTTCCTTTCTTGCCACTGCTTCTTTTGTTCCGGTGTCCAAGTTTTCTTCCCATCGTTCCTTGGAGTCCATTGACCTCCAGTTTTCTGGCGCTGGCTACCCCCTGCTCCGGGTTGATCTTGATTGACAGCTGCAACTTGGTGCGAACCGTACCGGTGGTCTGTCATCTCTCCTTTTTCCTCTGTAATCATTCCTCCAGGATGATCCAGATCCATCCCTCTGATAGTACTCATCGCTTGACTCGTTTGACGAGAGCCTTGGTTGGGTCGGGTCACCCAACGCATACGAATCTGCAATCCGGATCATTTCTGCCAATGTAGCTGGCATTTTCCGTTGCAACTTCATCCACAGCTCGCTTCCATATCTGCACCCCTGTGCAAACCATGCTATGGCATGTGATTCTATCACGCCCTCACATGAGTTTCTCACGGTACACCACCGGGTCAAGAATTCCCGGTATGTCTCATTTGGGTCTTTGCTTGCACATAGCTAGGGTATGTGGCCTATTTGGCCTTTGATACGTACTCGAAAAATTGCTGATGAACATCTCCTCGAAATCTATCCAGCAGTTGATGCTTCCTTGTGGCAAATTGTTCAACCACACCCTTGCCGGGCCTTCCAACATCTGGGGTACATACCGTACAGCCCATCTCAGGTTTGCCTGTGGCAATTTTTACAGCCGTAGCATAGTATATCAGCCAATCCTCTGGCTTGGTACTACCGTCATAGGTCTTGGTGCCCCTAGGCAGCTGAAAGTTCGGTACTGGTGGCTCTTTCATGATCCGGGGTACAAAACACGCTGGACCCGGTGGACCTTGACATTCAATCTGTTCCGACCTATACAGTCGATCCAGTTTCAACCTCGCATCGTCCGGCATGAAATCTCTACCTCCCAATCTCGACCCTATCACATGATAGTCCGGTCTGGGATATCCCGCATTTGCCATCTCCGAATCACCGTCGTTGTACCGGTTTTGCTCTTGCGGTGCACCTCTCTGTTGCACACCTCGGCCGGCACTGTGCTCTTGCCTTGGTATGTTCCGCTGCTGCGGTTGTCTTGCTCTGGCTGAGTTTTGCTGCCCGGCATTGTTGTTGACAATGTTCTCTTGACCGACATTGCCTTGGTCGCGGTTACCTCGGCCAGCTTCGCCTCGGCTCACACTCCATCGATCATCATTTTTCTGTGCTTCTTTTTCTTTCCGTGCCCGTGTTGGATCATACGGGACAATCTGTTTGTTCCGTCTGGCTGGGGTTACCACCTCCTCTCTCCTTGGACCACCATGAGGGGACGATGCGGCTCCAGCAGATTTTTCCGGGTTACCCACCGCCGAATGGACGATCTTGGAGGCTCCAGCTCTCTCCGGGTTTGCCCTGAGCAGCTCCTCGTTCTGCCTGTTCGCAATCCGAACCAGCTCGTTAACTCGATCTTGCTTCCTTTGCCGGGCTTCACCCGTCAGTCCCTCTAACTCGAACGCAGCTGCATCCGCTGCTCTGAGGTTCTTGGCCGGGGTACTATACCTCGGCAGCCCCACGGACAAACAGTTTTCTGATTCGTCGATTCCAGCATCACCTTCTCTGTTCATTTCGCTCATGAGATTTCTCCCTTTGACTTTTACATTATCAACCTTATTCGCCTTAGCGTACTCACGCAGCGTCATGTTCAACGACTGCTGGGCCGCGGCTATTTTCTTTGCGCCCTCTAGTATTTTCTGTCTAGTTTCTTCCAGCTCGGCCTGTGCATGAGCCGGATCTACCGCTGCTACTACAGGGTTTGCCAAGCTATCCATTGCCTCTCTCAACACGTTTTCCGGCCTCTCTAGCGGAGGACCTCTACCTTTCCTTGGTGCTTTGGGCGTTACCTCCCGATCTGGCGCCGGATCTTTGCTCGCACCCGCACCTGGCGCTGTCATCATTACCTCTGCATGGTCCGGGGAACGAGCGGTACGCTCCCCGCGAGCCACAATGAGGGGCGGTTCGCCTGCTTTGACGACGTGGCGCGGATGAACGCAAGACACGTCCACCGCAACGTAGACCTTGTGCGCACCGAGCTTGACGAAGATGCCGTTGCGCGGGAGAGGGCGCGTGCCGAAGTAGCCTGCGTTGTCGCTGACGAACTCCCACGCTCCAAAGCGCTGAACGAGCCCGGAGACGATGTGCTCGCCGGTGGCGATGAGGTTTCCCGTCCGGATTTTGACCCCTGCTAGCGCCGCTAGCCCCATGGTGGGCGCCAACTGTCGTGGTGGAGTCACCGCAGATGCCATGTATAGGCTAAAGGTGGGGACTAATACTCGCCAGGGGAATCCAGGGAGGGATAGTGAAGTGATTCTCCACACAACTGTTTCTATTGATTTACTTCCAAGGTTACAAGTGCTCCTAGAGCTGTATTGGCGAGAGGAGGAAGAAGGAGCTCTCGTACTCTCACCCACAGATCACACCTGAAACCCTATCCCAAAACAGAATCGCCAAGAGATCAACCCCTTCCACAGAAGCCCTAGCCCCCCTTTTATAGGGGAGGCTCGGTTTCTGCCTAGGGCATACGTAAGAATATGCCTCCTCCCAAAGTGGTAAGCCGACCGGGCTGCTTTTTCCCCCGCGTCACACATGCTTTAGCTATGTGAGCCTGTGCGGCGCCCTCGTCGGCCGACACGGGCGTCGTCATGCTTGTCGGCCATGCCCCGGTGGTCCTGTCCTCGCTCGCTTCACTCAGCAGCGCGTACCGGGGCTCCTTTTGACCAGCGAGATTCCTTCCTTCTCCTAGAAGCTTGCTGTGACCCGGATGATGGTTCATCCGGCCACACCCGTTCCTGCATACAGGTAAAACATGCACTTCCGACTTACTGCTTAAGTCGGATGAGACCTAGTTAGGCGAACGCCCCCAGGTCCGGATTACCCCGTGATTCGGCTTGCCTTGAGGTGACCCGGCCAGCATCTGCTTTGGCCTTGCCGAACCTCGGCTAACTCGGCCTTTATACCCCGGCGTGACCCTACCCGGGGGTATCCCCCCAACAGTGGTGGCATCGGTGGTAATTAAAGGGGGACAATTTTTTCAAGATATTTGTTGTCTCTCTCTCTTACAACTAGTACAATGGCAATTGGGTAATTTGTTGGGGTAGAGCTACAGTGGTGGTCGACCAAGGATGTGTCCTGGTGCTTAGGATAAGCATTGATCAAGAATTTATGGAAAATGGAAGGGCTTAGAGTGGTGATTTGCTTAATTGACCAAATTGATCCAACTAGAGGTTTATGAAGGAAGTCCAAATAGTTGCATTGGACCAGAGGAGAAAATGGTATTGGGGAGTAGAGGAGGTCAAGTTAGACTCCTAGGATTTATTTGGGATTTTTATGTGGAGTTTAAGTCCACTTAAATCCACTTATTCAAAAAGAACAGAAATGATTTCTAGAAGATCAAATGAGAAATTTCCATTGGACAAGGATGGATTTTGGTTTGAGAGGGTCCCAATTGTGAATACAGACTTAGGGGAATTTTCCCAAGATTTATTGGGGATTAAAAGTGATTAAAAAAATTATTATTCCAATTCAGCCATTTAAGAAAATGGACAAAAAGAAATAATAAAGCTTCTCAAAAATATTTATTTTTTTGAGATGGAAAGATAGGATATGATTTGTGGGATTCATATGAGCCAAAAGTTGGGGAAGTGGTTTGGTAAAAACCAAACTTTCCTTTATGGAGGGAGTATTGGAGATTTAGACTATTTAAGAAATTAAATAGCTTTAGGGCCATAATAATTATGGATAATTATTGAAAAATATTGAGGATCAAAGTAGATTAGATAGGCAAGGTGTAGCAAGCAATTGCAACCTTGAGGAATGGAAATCCAACTACAAAATGAAAGAAAACAAGGAGTTGGTGATCTAGGGTGGTATTATTTTCATACCACCAAAACATGCTTGCATCTTGGAGTTGAGAGCTCACCTTGGTGCAAGGGATAGATGGATGATTAGACCAAGTCATGTAGATGATCATGGCAGGGGGAGTTTGAATTAATATCATTTGAGGTGATCTAGAAGTGATGGCAAACTTTGTTGAGATTAAAGCTGCCATGCAGAAAGTGTCATGAAGCTTTCTAAACCATGTGGATTTAATAAGCACAGAGCTCCACTTGGGACAAGTGAAGTAGGTTCTGATAGACATCAATGAGTAGAACACAACCATGCAGAGAGTTGGTCCAAGGGGGGTTGTGTGAGGGTGTGAGCTTCTACCAAAGTAGGCATGATGACTAGTTTTGCCGGAAAAGTTATTTTCTTGTCTGCATGATGCCAACGTGGGCCTTGGTAGTCCTAAGGATGGTTAACAAGATGGTTCAAGTGCATTTTTGAAAATGCACCTGGTTTAAGAAAAGGAGGCATTAAAAAGGGTGATGCTGAACTGTTTCTAGACTTAGCCAAGTTTGGTAGTTTTGAGGAATTTGACTAGAGTATGAGAGGGAAAGTTCTTGGAGGAGTTGCAAGGTATCAGAGCTTTACAAAAGGGATGATATGGGACTGTACAGTGAGAAGAAGAGATCCATGCTTGGTGTTGGTCTTAAGGACTTGGAAACATCAAGAATGGAAATCATCAGAGTGGATCTGATTAAGGGTTTTAGATGATCACCTAGTGACTAGGGATCACAACAAGGTTTGCTTCCTTGCTTAGGGATTGATGATTGGGAAAACAACTTGATCCTAGTTATGAGCTCCTAGGGTGGCTCATACTACTTCCTAAGCAAACAAGTCAAACAACAGATCAAAGCAACTCATCAGACAGCAGATCAAGGCAACTCATCTTATACACTAATCAACTATTTCTAGGGGTCACCATCAAGCCTAGCTTGAGGTAGGGGTGGGGCATTTTGAAGAGGTTGAGTTTTGAATAAGATGAGGGTTCTTGGTATCTCTACCAAGAGTAGAATTCAAATGCTTTGAACAAGATTTTGAGAAATCTAGAGGTAAGACTAGTTGAGTGCTCTGTCTTGATAACATAAGGAGATTATATTATATATCTCTCCATAGTTTTGTCAATAGAAGCTACTAAAATAGTTTTTGGTCACATAGGCATCTTGGCTCATGTTTTGAAATTCCATAACGTTTGAGAATATGCAAAGTAAGCCAAGATAGTTTTGGTAAATAGCTTTTGCCAACTGAGGATGCGGTAAGGAGTATCCTTAGCTACACTTCATAAGCACAAGTGCAAACAATCAACAAGCAAGCACTGCACTAAAACACAAGAAAAGTTTTTGTTCACCCTGATTTTTGCATTCTAGACAACAAATCAGGATTGCTGAAATTGGGATGTTACATGAGAAACATTCGAAATACATTTAGAGAAAAAGTTGTCTGAAAATTAGATTGCTTTCTAGCAGAACAACGTACAAATCCAATGGGCATCCAGAAATCTTGGCAAGATCATCTTCTCAAACAACATGGCAGCCTCAATCAGTTATGCTAAAAAAAATTTCAATGGCACATTTGTATAAAATCTTAACTCCTCACGACATTTAATTATGGCCTTATGGGACAAGGAGACAGCAAAGACAAGTACGAATGGAAGGAGGTACCGAATATAGAATGGAGGGAACTCAAGGTTTTAGTTCTGGAAGGCTAATGGTAAGCAAGAAGAACATTTGAAGTATACAATACTGAAAAGACTTTATCAAACATAAGACAAGCTGGATTATGATTGTTGCGCAAGAGAAGTGCATGAGGTAGACTGGAAGGAGGAAGTGAAGGGGGGATGAAGATGCCAAATCGAATGTGTGGCTTAGGACAAGAATAGTAGAAAGAGCTTTTATTTATCGGCTAAAGTTTATCCTAGAAGATTAGAATTTAGGTTGTCCAAAAACAATGAAATAATCTTGTTGTCTCGATCTCTGGTTGGTCTTGCATTGACTGCAAAGTCAATATCTTAGGGATCGATGAGTATCTAAATCCAAAATTTCAAATCTTCTCTTCCCTTTGTTCTCTTAGTTCACTAACTTGATTTCAGGGAAGACCAAACTTTTACTTTTCAATCTTATTTCATAAACCATGAAGTTAACTTTAGACAACAACTCGCTACTAACATGGAAGGATAATCGAATTGAAAACAATTATCAAGAAATAACTGAAGCATGGCACTGAAACCTCCAACGACAAAGGCTACCAACAGGCACAACATATGGACAAAAGAAATCAGCAATAAAACATAGCAGAAGCGTGAATGCAATGCAATGCATGACCCAGAACCCATCCTACTGTGCACCAGTGTGTCAAGTTTCAAATTACTGATTCCTAAGCCAACACTTTACTTGTTTAGACAACTAATGTAACATCCCAAATTTTATAATTTTAGATGTTACTAGTAAGCATGCATCATATCATTGCATCATGGCATCACCTATCGAAAAATTTGCATCAGGCAATTCTCAAACCCCATAGTCACTTACAGACAAAAGGAGGGTAAAACCTTTTTAACCACCAAAACCTTTGCAAAAGTGTTATTTTATAATCCTATCCTAACCCTCTTCTTTTTACAAAATTTTAGAGACCAATTTCGTCTAATTTGGAGTTCGTATGCAAAAGATATAAAGAAAATACCAAAATAGAAAGAAAAAAACGAAATGGGCCGCCGGCCGGCCCACCTCAGCCGACCGAACCAGCCATCGTACGGGATCGATCCCACCTCCGCTTTAAAAAGCGTGCGAAAATCTGTTTTCTAAACCTATCTCTATTCAAACACTTATAACTTTTTATCTACAACTCCGAATTGACTTCCGTTTATTTCTACTTGTTCCCTACTCCAAGATCTATCTTCCCATCATCATAAAAGCCTAAGTAATCCATCGGAGTCATAGCTATAACACTTCTCCTTCCCGAAATCCCGAATCTACACCCCACCGAATCGTATTTCGCTTCTAAACCCATCTAAAGTTCGTCGGCTGCCTTTGGCTTCAACACGAAAGTTGTAGATCTCGTCGAAATCTTTTAATTCCGACAAACCTCACCTCTTTTCATCCACCACAGCCGGAGAATTTCGCAACGCAATATTTCAGATCTGATGGCGTAATTCTAAGATCTACTCGCGCTAGTTTCTTGGAATCCAAATCCCTTTGGTGAAAAGGTAGATCTAATCATCTTTCACAACTTTCATGTTCAAAGTTTTTCGTTTTGACCTACAGTTTTATCTCTCTAACACAGATCTACTTCTAGTCCTTTGTTAGGCAAAATCGGGTCTATTTTGAGCCAACTTCTCTTCTAGCCACCGGATCTCATCCCGACGGTCGAGATTCAATTGTCCCGATTAGTTGCCTCGTCACCGCCACGTTGTCGTCAGGTCAGCATCTAGTCCCAGTCAACCTGTCCAGTCAGCGGAATATTCTCTGGAATATTCCGTTCGAATTTAAAATTGCAGATTATAGCTGTAATCTTGTAAAATTCATAAAAATTAGATTATTAGTCCAAAAATTGCGTATAATATACCGTTGGATTCATATTTTCGAGTAGAACACAGATCTATAATAATATTACTATTTTGCCACGGCAATCTTGCAGTAGAGTTAAAAGTTTAGATTAGAGTATTTTAATTCTAGAAAATTATCCGTAACTCCGTTTTAGTTGATTCTTGTTGCGTTGGCCTTGTTTTGACAATACCTTCTGTAGAAAATTTTCATATCTTGCTTAGGGTGTTTAGATCTGTTTCGAGATAGATTAGAGCTGTAGATCTAGTTTCAAGCCTGGTTAATTAGGGTTTTATCCAAAATACCTAAAATCTGTGGGAAATCGATTCTAATGACATCTCCAACTCAACAACACCCCTGGTTAAGACCCTTGGCCGAAATCAAACCCACCCTTGCATATTACCATGTTGCATGCATGCATATTTGACTTCGTGACTTGTTTTGTGCAAATTGTGATTGGATCCTTGTTTGCTTCGTTAGATTGCTCGGAGTGCGCTGAGGAGTATTGTTGTGTAGATTGCTGCTCGGATCAAGGCAAGTTACACCACTTGTTCATGTTATGTCCCAGTTTTTGACTATGCATGTTTTACTCTTCAAAATCTTGTAGTATGCATGTGTAGGTTTTTAGTAGCTTTCTTATTACTATTTTTGCAAGTGCGGTTTTGTAGTATGCCATGAGTAGCTTTATACTGAGGATTTTCCGTCCTAATAGGTTCCCCCTGTTTTGCTAAGTATTGCTTGCTATGCTATATATATATCAAATACCGTTGGGAGGGTTCGAAAGACTCAAGAATTTTCTAAGTATGATAGCTCTCTCGAGCGAACTTTCTTCTCCAAAACCCCTTCAAAATAAAACTAAGTTTTCTTCTGGGCGGAATGGTTGTCGGGACAACGAGTGAGATTTTGGTGGAGGACGGCCGCCCAGGAATCAAAGAAGTCTGCCATGTTTCAGAATTCAGAAGCTTCCTGTGCAACCACAATACATATGGGCTCTGTCTTGGCTTAGTACTTAGTAGGAAACCTCACCGGGGTACCAACATTTGGAGGTTCTTGGCACGGTTGGATCCAGCTGGTAGAGGGGCTACTAAGGGAAGGCTTCGCCATGGTCTTGTCTGTAAAAGGACTTGATCGTGGATTGTGGGGAAAGTGCACAACCTCTCGAGAGTATTGCAATCCGATCGATCAGCCGAGTTCACGGAAAAGAACATTTTGAGCATCTGAAGGATGGAGCCTCTGAAAGATCTTCCTCTCTCTTTTCAAACAGAAGTTTTTCAAACCCTATGGCGTGCGTAATATCGCTAATAGGTGGGAATTTGGGAACTTGGTGTGTCATATCCAAGTAACTTGATGCGTAATATCCAAGTGCCACCTGGTGTGTAATATCCAAGTGCTAGGCTGATTGGACACTTGGTGAGTAATATCCATGTGTTCCATTCGACCCTATACTTTTATCAAAGTTTACAAAGTAGGGAAAACTTTCTTCCTCTTTTCTCATTACCTTGATAAAATTGGCTTTACGCAAATAAACCCCAAAGCCTACTCTAGCCTTGCATGTAGAGTTAGTCTTGTTCCTTCCTTGGTTTAATTTGCCAATACGTTCAAAGTATTGACCCAACTTGTTGGCTGCACGTCTTATGTGCAGAATCCGAAGATTGAAAGGTGCGTAGGGATCGCGGGTCTTCACGCAGCTAGCCTGAGGCGTTGATGGACTCAAGTTTTATTTAGTTTCCGCTGTTTTATTTGAGCTAGCTATAAGCTATGCAAGTTGTAATAATTATACTCTGGATTATTCGTGTAATAATGACTTGTGTTTTACATGATATTCATCGACTGTGAAGTGCTAGCTATTGATCCAGGGACTAGCATGTTAATCACAGGGACTTAGAATCTTTACCGATCCGAGGTCGCAACAACTAAAAAGGACATGTTTAAATTATCCAACCAGACTAGTAATTCTCAAATTATCCTAGTTTACTAATAAACTACTTCAGAGATCTATTGAGGCTCTGATACCAACTGTAACACCCCAGGTTTTCCACTACCTGGCGATGCTACCTCGTTAACTACATAAACGCCAAGTTTAGGGAAATTCTAAAATCGGACAGCACCTCCTTTGTTTATTAGGACATCCATGATATTCCAATATAGAGATATCCATCAGAAAGCAACAACCTAATGTTCGCAAATAGCATGGACACAATTTATAGCTCTCAAACCATCCAACAAATATCTAGATCTCAGTCGTGCGTTCAAAGGATCATACTAGTCCAAAATGAAGAAATACCAGGAAGCTAGGTAGTTCATAAATCAACTAAATATCCAAGGTGTAATTCAAGTGTATAATATCTAAGTAGTTTGTATGATATGATGTGTAGTAAGAAGGTGTGCTACTCCCGTCCATGCATGCTGCTAGGCCTAGTCTGAGCACCTGAAAAACCAAGTAAAAACCAGAAACAACGAAACAAGTATGAGTAAAAATATACTCAGCCAAGTACCATAAAAGCCGAAAGTTACACAAGTATTAGCAATTTAATACTCAACATATGACATATCCCAGTATACTGAATACTCTCGCAATTGACGCTCTCCGGAATGGACACATCCCGTGCCATTCATCTTTGGATACTGAAATAGACATAGCGAATATTTCACACCGGTTGTCACCGGAAATATCGACTTATGTCTGAACTAAACGCTGAACTGTGACTTGGTAGGCTAAACAAAACATAGTGCAGGAATAACAATTCCGAACAGGCAAAACGACAGAAAAAATAACAAAGGCAACCAAACAACAGAAAAATCCAACATGCACTTGCCTTGCACAGATGTTCAACTAACAAAGCTATTCCCGGCACCTGTAGCTCCCCGTTTTCAAGAACCTGCTGGTTTAAACAACTATCAATTTACTGTATTGGAAAAATATCTGGATCCTGTAAAATCTGGCTACGATAAACCATCACACTCAGCAGCCTTTTCTACTAAGTAACCGCACCGGCACTATCCACACATGCGTTCGGCTACAATATCCCATTTAAAAAATGTCTTCTCTACACTAGAGTATTAACATGCTAAACTTCCTCACGGCCACTCTATAGATCTTCTCTCTACTTCAATAGAGTTGTTTCAACGTACATAGTGGCCAGCAGTGAATCAGTAATACTACTATTAACAATACTACTACTAAGTCTGACTACTCTCTGAATTATATGCGTGTACCCAAATTTCTAGCTGAGAAAATCATATGTGCAAATCTAGTATCAACTATAGACAAGAAAACTAGAATTGGTGGCACCACCTAGTATGATTTGTGAAGAGAATCATGGGGATTTAATACGGGAATATATCAGATAGACAACATATTTTATTGATTGGAATAGGACCTCTGACCAAACTACCGGCCGCTAGATCGAGCCGTACTAGTAATATATGGGACTAAGAAGAAGTACTACTAATGCAAACCACGTCCAGATCTACTCGGTCGCTCGCTAGAAATCAAATAAACTGCTGAAGCGGGAATCAATTACTCAGCGAGATAGAGGGAAGCAAACCAATCAACGTACTAGCAGCACCTCTAGGGTGGGGTGATCTTCAGGAAGTAAAGCAGCCTGCTGGAATTTCGGGGAGTCTCCAGTCAGTAGCCTGCGGCGAGGGGTCACCCTTGATGCGGCGGAGCCAGCGGATTGGTGGGAGGCGGCATTTGCGTTAGATTAGCTAGGGCAGGGATGCTACCGAGGACAGGGGAAATAGGAGCTGGTTCCTCTGGCTATGCCTTATATTTATTTGTCTTTTTTTGTCAAAATGTATTTGGACCTGCACGCTATGGGAAATCTAATGGTAGATTATGTGAAACATGAATTCTTCACGATCAGTCAAAACTCAGAGCAGAACACTTATATTGTCGTTGAGGATTAGTTTGATCAGATGAACTCATTCATGGTCTCAGATTTGCCACACAACTCACGGTTAAAAAAAGTCAGTCTTGGTCAACTGTCCACATTTTATTTCAGAAATACATTTAAAAATATCAGGGATATTACATTACTGTTACTACTGTCTTTACTTCTACTACTATTATTACTTTGTTATTGCTATTACAAAACTGTTGCTACTGATAAACTGTTGTGAGCAAGATTGTTTCTAGGTGCAGCTGAATTGACAACTTAATTGTTAAGGCTTATAAATATTATTTAGCTCCCCTTGTGTCGAATCAATAGATTGGGTTTCGCTTCACTCGAAAATACTACGATACACCCCTATACTTGTGGGTCATCACTTAGCCACACGACACACATATCCGGCGCAAGCATCCATGATGTCTTTGATGTTCTGCTCATTGCCATCTTCATCAACAGTTGAATAACCCTTGGTTACTTGCCATATTTTCATGCTTCCATGGTGGCTCAAAACCATGGTTAGGGCATTGTGTGCAGTGGTTTGTGCATAAGACATGTTCCAATCTTGGATGACCTTAGGCATCTCCTTTGCCTTGTCCCGCACCTCAAAGGAAGACATTATGTTCATGTCGGACACCCTTAAGGCTTCACCAATGTCCTCCAATGACTGGCAGAAATCATGAAGCAGATCTTTGATTGGAATAAGCCGGCTGGTGCGAGATTCAGAAGAGGAAGAATCCATGTAACATCTCAAAACTCCAATCCACGCTTATCAAGATCTAAATCATCAAAATTGGGGTTAACAAAAACTTTTGCAAATTTAAAATGAAAGCATTCATATATGTGTGCATTTAAAATAGGAGTTGTTTTGAATTGCCATGATTGTGTGATCCTTTGCTTCTAAAAAGTTTCTTAAGTGAAATAAACATCATCTAAGTCATTCCCAAACTTTTTCCAAAGAAGAACAACTCAAAATGAATATTTGAAGTGAATGGTCATTTTGGCAAAATTAACTCTCATGCCTACTTTGGCTATTCCTAGTACTCAAAACTTAACAGAAACATGTGTGGATCTTTACACCCCTTGATAGTACACATAATGAGGTACCATGATCTGCTAAAAACATTCAAATGCTAATTTTAAATAACAGTTTAAAATTGAATCTAATTCATATGGGAAGATCCCATTATTTCAAAAACCACTCAAACAAGCTCAATTTTCAAAACCCAAGCACCCACAGAGTCTCAAGCTTATTCCTAGCAAACCCACCAAAAATCTTTTCAAAATTCAAAACTAAATCTCATGCGGCCATTTCATCAAACACTTGGCATGCATGATTTCCACCCTAATCCTAGCTCACTGTTTTGAACAGGGTTTTGCCCCCAAATGATCTACATTTAATCTCTTTGTCCCCCCAGAGTCTAACCATGCCATTAGCACCCATTCCCTACACCCCTAGTGGCATTGCCATGCCATGCCGAGCCACCCCTCGCCGGCCAACCTTGCCCTCACCGCAGCAGACCATCTCCCCCTCTCTCTCCATGTCTAAGAGGTAGCTCACACCTCACCGCCATCCTTTGTACCCTGCCCGAGCCAAGTCCTGCAGTGGACCACCGAGGAAACCACGCACCCAGTGCCACCGCACCATGCCGATGCCGCCCGCAGAGCATGCGCTGCCCCGGTGTGCACAAGCCGTCGCTCGACCGCAGCCCGCGCCCACCGCTCCGCCATGGCCTAGGGACCACCCCAGACACCCCCGTTCGCCGCCCAACGCACCACAGCCACCGCTCGCCGTGGACACCGCTGTCTCTGCCGCTTAGAGCGCCACCTCGCCTAGACCGCATGCCACCGCCCCTACGGCCACATTCACCTCCTAGAGCACCGCCAGGGGACCGCCCGTCGATCGCCACCCTCAGCCATGCCTCTACCCAGCCGTAGCCATGTCGCCACCATCACCTGCCCATCCCGCTCGGTCTCACCGTCGGGCCTATAAAAGGAGGCCTCCCCAGCCTCTTCTCTCCACACCACTCCACTCCCCTCACCTCACTGAACCTCACCCACCTCTAGCCGGAGCAAGGGGAGCAGCAGCTCGCCGGAATTGGAGCCAGAGCCGCAACCTCTGGAGGAGAAGGGCGCCGCTGATTGTGACCATCCCCGGAGCTACCTCGACCGTCCCTGAGCTCGCCATCGTCTTCTAGTTCGTTTGCCCGCCTCGCCGTCGTCGCTGGAGCCCTGGTACGTCCCCAGCAGACCCCCACCGAGCCGCTAGGGTTTGAGCTCGCCGGCGACCCATTCGTCGTCGACGATGACCCTCAGCCGTAGATTCCCCTTCTAATCCTACGGCCCCCAGCGCGCGTACCGTTTCGCGTGTTAAGACCCACTAACAAGCGGGACCCCCCTGTCAGCTGAGCCCCGCGCCGCGGAGCGCCACTGGGCTGACCCAAGTTCTTTCCCATGCTAGCCCACCCGTTCAAATCTGGGTTTTTCTTTTTAGTTAAATCTAGTTTCTGTCCACTAGTTTAAAATTCTATTCTAGGAGTTTGACAAATCCAAATTGCATGAAACCAATTTTTCCTGAAAGGTATTAAGATGATATATCCAAGCCCATTGGATTTAATTCAATTAGAGTTATAGATCTCTCCTAATAAAAATAACAAAACAGAAGCATTTGCAACTTGCAACATTTTTATAAAATCAACCAAGTTAGCTTTTGAGTTAATTCCAACTATCAAAAATCACATTTCATCATATCTATCTAACCATGTAATAATATTAAGGTTTACATGCAGTGACTTTGGACTAGTACCAAAATAATGCTATATAGGCATTTCTAGTCACCTTACATCATTAAATAATTAACTTAAACCAAAGTAATATTGATCCAACCTTTAATCCTCATTCCCACATGTTGGGATATGTGGTGATGACATGTGTCAACATGATCCCATATTTTAAGTGGTGAATATTAAATCTTAGTTAAATTTTCAATGAGTAGAAATTACTTTTCTAAAATAAAAAGGATGAAACCATTGAATTAAACTTGTGATGCTTGTGATGATAATAGATCATCAAAGGTGTGTCTTAGAATGCTACTTAGCCTAGTTAAGTATTGTTTGGTGATTGTGTGCTCCGTATGTATTTATAGACGATAGTACCGACCAAGCTTTCGAGGAGGAGGAGTTTTACCAAGAAGAAGAAGAAAACTTCAACCAATGCACCAACCAAGGCAAGCCACCATTAACAGTGCAAGCTAACACTTGCAAGTCTAGTGCTTAGGTAGTTAGGACCAAACTAGATGGTTTAGCAAAGATGCCTTAAGCATGCTTTGATCACACCCCCTTTTTACTAGTAATACCCCAAGTCTTAGTTACAAGTTCTACTTTCTTAGTTACACAAAGTTCTTTACTTGTTTTGAAGGTAGCATAAAAAGTATAAAACTTGACCTAATTAGAACCATTTAGATGTCATTCTATGGCATGAGATTGAACCCATCTTTTCCACCTTAGTGAACACTCTTAACTTAGTAGTTTAGAGTAGATCAAAAACTTGAGTCACTTTAGATGGGAACACTTGGTGAAAATGAATTATGAAAACCTTGGAATGATGAGTCATTCTATTGAGATGTTTTGACATGTGTTGAGAAACACAAATGGTTGATGATGATGAAAATGTGGAGGCATGAGCCTTAACCCTTTTATAAAACTGATGGTTGGATTCGGATGCGATACCATTCCAAATTTACCGTACAACCACACTACCTGAATTGGGTAAGGCTTAGCTGGAAATTTATATGCATTAGTATTAGTTCCCTCACGGGAGAGGTCTGAGCTGAGGCTACCTCTCAATGTTGTCCACCTATGCATTGCCCAAGATGACTGATGGTCATGGTTGGGAGGCCATGCTCATAGGAGAGGTGCTTATACTAGGGTGTGTAAAGGGAAGGTTATGTTTGATTATCTTCATACTAAGTATGATGATTCAGGGTTATCCCTGACAGATGTATCGAATCTTGTGGTGAAAGTGTACCACCTCTGCAGAGTATCAAACTATTCGAATAGCCGCGTCCGCGGTTATGGACAGTTGGAATGGCCATACTGTTTCGTTGTCAGATGTTTTCCAAATAACTTGACATGAAAGATGAATATTGACTTGACCACAACAGGGTTGTGTTTATGACATTAGCTTCCCAACTTAAGTGATTCTAGAACTTTATTTTATCTTTCTTGGTTTTTGAACTCAGCTTAGGTTTTAAACTTAACTTTATAGTTATACCTAGAGTTAGCACTTTACCTTAGAATTATAGTACTTGTTAGTGGTAGTTTGCGAGTACTTAAAGAGTACTCACGGGTTTTGTCCCTGGCTATTATCGTGGCCAGACTATGAAGGAGACTATCAAGATGATGGCCAACAGGACGGCTATGATAACTAGGACTATCTGCCTTCGTCAGCATTGCATGTGCCCCTGAAGATGGACCCCACCGCTACGCTTATCTTTTATTTCCGCTGCTTGTTGTATTAAGACTAGATCATGAGATCCTTATTTGTGTAAAACCTTATGTATGGTTTGTAATGGATGATGTACTGTGATATCCAATCCGTTATGTCTTGCAAAAATGGTAATCATGGGATTGCGAGGTATGGCATAACGGGCATCTGGGATTAAAAATCCGGGTGTAGACAATCCAGCATGTTCAAAGGACCTGCATATATAAAGCAAAGTAAGATAACACATCCGAACTTCTAGAGTCGGAAAAAATGAAAGGTCAAAGACAGCAAAACTTACCAAAGATGGCATTGTCAACTTTGGTTTTCTCCGCTCGAAGACTCTGGAGTTCATCCCGGAGGGCTTGGGTGGTGTGCTTCTCCCATTCTAGATCATCTTTTAGATCCGAGATTTTCTTATCCTGGATAGCAATCTTATGATCACATTCTTTGGTGGCCATGTTGGATGATTCAAGAACATTGTTAATACTACACTCATGATCTTCCTTAAGCTTATTCAGCTCTTTCCTTAAATTGACATTTTCCACCCCCAGGGTTTTGAAATTCTCGGCCTCTTCAATCATTTTGGAGGACTGTTTTACTAGTTCTATAAAAGCAAGACAGAAGTCGAATAAAAATTTGGCTATGAGTCATAAAATCAAACAAGAAGCATGAGGACTGAAATGATTACCTTCAACTTCATCCTTGGCAATTTGCAGTTTGGCATTTTCTAGACGGAGAGCTCTGATCTCTCTTCGTTTATTGTCGATATTCTTCAACAATTCCTGATTATAAGCATTAACTTTTTGTAAGTCAGAATAATACCCAGAGTCAGAAGTCTACTAAACACTCTGGCTAATATTTTAACTAACTATCAGCATGAGCCTTGGGGGCTATACTAGTTCGTTCTTTGGCATCATATGAAAGCACAAATTCGGATTTCCTATCCAACTTCATGCTTGGGGGCTATGGAGAGTCGAATTCTGACTTACATGGTGTTTGTGGGTTAACTTGTTGAGACTCATATTCACCTTAGAAGAAACCTTCTCGGCGAGAGTCAGAGGGATTACTGGCGGTGGAGGAGCCGTGCTATTCTTCAGCTTGTTGTTGCAAAGACGAACTTGGTCAACAAGCTTGAAGAGTTTGATGTCCTCGGCTTCTTGTGCCTCCTCCTCAGCGGTGATGTTTCGGCTCTGCAAATAGTGGAGAGCCAACTTTTGGATCTCTTCTGTGCTTTTCTAAGTAATGCCAAGTTTGGCGATACCTGGATTGTTTAGGAGGTTATCCGCAAAAGTCTTTGTTGAGGGATCATTACCCTTTGAGGGTTGACCCTTATCAGTTGCCGAATCACCCATGGTAATTTCGGTTTGCGAGCCAAGGATTGTTGGCTCTAAGTGCTGAGCCTGATCTTCTGCAGCACGGGGAGATGAAGTAACCTCCGATGTTGTAGAGGGTGTCAGGTAGGAGTCGGAGGTAGGGGAGCAGGCAAAGTCAAAACTAACTTTGATTGGTGTAGGACCTTTTCTGTATTTCCTTTCCCTTTGCCCTTGGCAAGTTTCTTAGCTCTAAAGAGTAACAAAATAAGATCGTTACAATTCGGAAAGAACATAAAATAAAGTATAAGACCTTGTGAGGAAAGTTACCTCTTCACAATAGGCACTTCCTTCGTGCCAACAGAAACAGTCGAAGTTTTTTGTTTCTGGGTAAACGCATCTGGCAGTAATTCAAGTTCTTCATCCTCCTGAGGAACTGGATCCTCAGGTGGATATCCCTCAAGAGGATAAAGTTCTAACTCGGGGAGGTCAGTAAGCTGAAAGGCAAAGAAATATGGCAGTATTGCAAATGGATAACTAATTCGATAGTAAGAAAGAGTAAGTCAGAAAACTTACTGGAGTGAGAGGGTTTTCAGCTGTATACATATCCAGAGAGATCTCTGGAATTTTCCTCTTCACCCGCTCCTTAATCAGCCACTTGATCCAGGATTCGTACTCCTTATCCAGGAGTGACTTTGGGCTAATTCTCAGGGTATCTTTCTTATTGTTGGTAATCGTATGCATGAGACAATCACTATGGTTTTGGAGGGGATGAATCAGGCGTGCGAGCTAGCAATGGACAAGGTCAGATTCTTTCAAACCCTTGTTGATGACCCACAAATATAGGGGGTGTATCGCAGTATTTTTGATAAGTAAGAGTGTCGAACCCAACAAGGAGCAGAAGGTGTTGATGAGTGGCTTGGAGCAGGAATTCTCTATAAATACTTAGCAAACAGGTCTTTAGGGGTTTTTGATAATGCAGATAAATAAAGTGCGAGTAAATAAAAGACAATAATAATAAATGCAGCAAGTGGCCCAATCCTTTCTTTAGAAAAGGACAAGTCGGTTGTATTACTTAAGATGACCAAACGTTCTTGAGGACACACGGGAATATTGTCAAGTGCTTTCGCTCCATATAGTTGATTAATCTTCTTTGGTTTGATAAGTGTTGTGTGGGTGAACCTGTGCTAATGTACCGACCTTCCTAGGACTAATACTGTAACTACCTCGGTGAATTACGCTCTTAGTTACATGCCTGGATGAACGGAAGTGGTTAAAATAGTACGGTGGGGCCCAAGGCCACTCACGGTAGACCTTTCGGCCGTCCTAACCACTTTCAGACAACGGGACAAGAACGAGCGGCATAATCGGCAACCGAAGGGATCAACTACATACACAAATGAGTATGTATGCAAGCCACATACAGCAGTCCTCAGAGCTATTCCATCTAAAAGAAATAGAAATATTGCAATGCCATACGGCAAGATTCAAATGTCCTAGATAGAGATAATAATTTAGGATAGCTCCTCATACATCACACATCAGAGTATCAGGCGGAAGCGGAAAACACGATCCCAGTACGGATAAGAAGCAAATCGGCATAAGATGCCCCATAAATAAACACATCCCGCCCACAGATCTCACGGATCCCCGTTCCCGGAATCTCTACACCGAATGATCGTTGCCAACATCATCGGTCTCTTCCACGCAGTATCCTTCTTGCGAATACATTTGTTCCTCTGAATCAACCAATTTATCATGTGAGACCCTAGGGGTACTCAGCAAGTCTTTATGCCGCTAAAGGGGACACAACCTGGGGTGACGCAATTGCAGCAAAAGATAATATCTAACAATTCTATAGATACTCGCAAACCATCAGCCTAACCAATGATAGACGGATGTCCGTTAATTAAGAACAACAGTTATAACAGTATAATTAACAGATCCATCCTCCTCCTCGCTTACCAACGAGGAAGCGGACGAACAACCCCCCATCATCCGTTGGCAGTTTTATTAACCATTCCATGAGTAATGCACTATTTACTAGTCAAGTACTTAGTCAATTTAAAAGCGGTACTTTAGTTATACTTGTCTATGATCGAGAAACTGTGCTCCAAGTCATCCATAACCGCGGACACGGCTTTCAGAAAGATTTACCCTGCAGGGGTGCACGAATAGCAACACACACTCGATCAACCTCGGAAAAACCAAATCAAAACCCAACGAGGCATTCACGACAAAGCAATCATAGGATTCAGAAATATTTTAGGGGGCCACCCCATTAAGCTACCCGCAACGAAGTTGGCCGGCTCCGAGACGGACCCAAGGTTTGTGTGGACGGCGGTAAACGACTGGGAACCCGAAAATGTGACTGGGCTTGTCGATACAGCGAAAACGTGTCACGATCCAAAACAGTACAGGTGCTCCTCGCACAATCTTAAATAAAGCAGTAACATGGCATAAGTACAGGATAGTAATAAAGCCCCAAACTAATTGTGGCTCCAAGAAATAAGAATGAACCAAGCTCTGGCTCAGGGGGGTCCATAAGGCCTCCCGGATGTGGATAGTGCGAATAGTCAAGGAACAGGAATCAAGTACTCAGGGTCCTACGGGACACAAGTGAGCATGAAAAACCAAATAGCAGATATTGCTCACCGGTGCCTCTCTCATTAGTTATCCCATTACTACTCAGGTTAAGTTGTTCAGGTACCTCGTTATTCGTCAGACACTCACATACCCTACACATGCTTTTCTACGACTCGCATGGCTCAAACAAGTCCTGTAGTAATGGCTCTTGGGATGGAGGAACAAGCTTCGGTGGGGTTTAAAAGTAAAGGTTATGCAGTACTTGGGATTCAATTTAATGCAATCGCGACTCAATGATGCAAAAATAAGATAGAGGCAATAGGTACTGTATGTAAGCAAGCATGTGGTAGTTCTTGCCTGGCAGCTCAGTTGAAGCGAGAGCTGGATCTGGGTAGTACTCCTGTGATTCCTGGTAATTCTCCTGCTGGGCGTCTATTCGAAGAAGAACCAAACAAACAAGGGCCAACATAAATAAAGTGCACAAGCATATGAATTAAAATGCGACAAGCAAACAAGCATGCCATGATGAATGATGCACAATTTACATGGCATTAAAGTAGCATGGCAAAGGTGAGGTGTGGTGCAAGAATTAAAGCATTTTATTATTTATTTAGTCCAATTTTATTGCCATAAACAGTTCAGATTTGTAATAATGTCATGATGCATGCTTCAATTCATAACAAGGACTGCATAGATAGAACGGGCTCATCGCGCTGATCGATTTAGACATATTATTTGCCCAAATTGGAGTTAGAGAATTAAAGTTATTAATTTATCAAGAAAAGGGCATTTTATTGTAATTTTAATCATCTCGAAATTTTAAAGTGCTCAAACAATAATTTGAATGACATAATTGAATTCCTCACATTTTTCTGATTCCAAAACATATATCATTTGTATTATTTGGATTTGTATTTTAAAAATTATTTAAATCTGACTTGAATTTGAATTTTAAATCAATTTGAAAAAGGTTTAAATTAAACAGCAAAGCAGAAAACCTTTTCGTACTCAGACAGACCCAGCCCCAGTCACTGACGGGTGGGCCAGCGGCTGGCGGGACACACGCACGCGAAAACTCTTTTCTACCGCGGCTCTACCTAGCCACTAAGGTTGACAGGTGGGTCCTATGGCCACGGGCCCACGTGACAGTGGTGGGGAATTGCAGAGACTGACAGGTGGGGCAAGCTGGACCACGGGTTAAGAGTGATGAAAAGACGGGGGCCTATTTGCAGAAAGAGCACAGCGGCTGGCAGGTGGGGTAGGCTGGACCGCGGGTTTAGAAAATAAAAAGGTTGGGGGGTTTTCTGAAAGACGGCCACGGCCCCACTGTTCATCTGTTTCCTCTGAACTATCTGACGGAAATCAACGTGCGGCACAGCGAGACGGGGATCGAACTCGCGACCTGGCGTGCGCGGGCGATGGCGGCTACCGCTGGGCTAGGAAGGGGTTGTTGTCTGGGAGCAGTTGCGCGGCTAAGTGAGGCTCTAGGCGGCGCGGGCACGTGCAGACACAGCGAGCGGCGGCGCACTGAGGGCGCTCGTCGAAATGACTGACGCGGCTAGGGCTGCCCGGTGAGGCGGAGTATGTCAGGGCGGTAGAGGGGCTCACCACAGGTTGGTCGATGGTGTCAGATCGGGGAGAGGCGCGGCGGATCGTCAAGGTTGCTGGCGTTCTAGCGGTTAGGGTTTCGGGGGAGCGGCGAGGATCTGGCGGTCCTGGTAGCCTTCTCTTCCTCGTCAGCGCGTACAGGGAGCAGCAGGGAGGTCTCCTTGGTCTCCCAGACCACCTCCACGACGCGCACGCCGGTCGGAACGACGAGAAGCAGGGGTAGACGGCGGCAACTGGCAGCAGGTGCTGGCGACGGTGAAGAAGAAGGGGAAGGAGAGGGCAGGGCTTGGGGCGGATCTGGGCGAGCCAGGAGGCGTGTCGGAGGAGGGAAAAGTGAGGGGGAGGACGGGGGTAGCGTGTGGGCACGGCCAGGGTTAAAGGTGGCCTCGGCCCTTTTCTCCTCCTCCTCTCACATGCTTGTCGTGAGGGGCTAGGGCAGGGAGAGGGTTGCCGGTGGACCAGGGTGAGGGGAGGAGGCCGGCTCGGATGGTGGGGCCTCATGGCAGGGGAGGTAGAGAGAGATAGGTAGAGAGGCCGAGAGGGAGAGGTGAGGCTCGGGTTAGCTAGGTGGGGCTCGGGTTAGGGTTTTGTTAGGGTTAGGGTAGGGGTAGCTAGGGTGTGGGCCAGGGAGAGAGAGGGCCAGGTGGGACCAGCATGATAGAGAGAGGGGGGGTGTAAGAAAGAGAGGTGGGAGGAGGTTTAGGGTTTATGTAGAACTAGGTTAGAGGAAATTAGAGAGAGATAGCTAGGTTAGGTTTTTATTAGGTATTTAGGTTTTAAACTTGTTTATAAGATCAACCCAAGAGGTAAAAATGAGGGCTTGGATTTAGGTTAAGATGAGGTGAAAATAGTAATCAAGAAAAAGAGAAGGAATAGCTTATGGGAAAAGGGCCTCACTTGCCTAATGAATGGCAAAGAATAAAATGGTGTAGATGAGAATATGGAGATGGTGGAGAGGTATGAAGATGATCCCACAAGGAATGGACCACTAAAACAAAGGAAAAACCAATGGGACAAAGGTGGTGATGAAGGTTGCATGGCCCATGCAAAAATAATAAATGCCATGATTTATTTTGTGAAAACAATAATAATAATATGGCATTATTCGTATGCATTCCCAAGAAGTGGTATAAGGCCAAGAAAAAGAATTAATAGAATTAGATCCACCCCATTCACATGAGCTAAGAATAAATTCAAAAGAAAAGAAATACAAGCTCATGGTTTAATGGGATGGTGGAATTATAAGGTGGTGAAAAGAAAGGTGATGGAGTGGAATAAAAGATATGCCCCCAACTCAGCTTGGGCATTAAACAATATATCAATAACCAAATACAATATCAAGAGGCAAATAGAATTAATAATGCATATGAGAGAAGAACCAAAGAAACAGGGTTTTAGATGATGCTCAAATGCAAGGTGGCATGATGATATGAGCATGATATATTTATGATGCAGCAATTATATATAGGAAGTAGCCATTATATTACTAAACCAAGTAGCATTACAATTGTTAGACAATTGGGATGCTACAACTCTCCCCCACTAAACAGGAATCTCGCCCCGAGATTCTAGGAAGAAGAAGACTCAAAGAGGGTAGGATACTTGGCACGGAGCTCATCTTCACGTTCCCAAGTGGCTTCATCAACGGAATGGTGCGACCACTGCACCTTGCAGAACTTGATGGACTTGTTGCGAGTCCTTCTTTCCGCGACTTCAAGAATTTCTGTGGGGTGTTCTTGATAAGACAGATCTTCTTGGAGATTAATGAGTTCATGGTCCACGGTCCTGTCGGGATCCTTGAAGCACTTTTTGAGTTGAGAGATGTGGAAAACATCATGTACTTTGAGTTGTTCAGGGAGCTCAAGAGCATAAGCAACTTTTCCTCTTCTTCCACGAATTTTGAAAGGACCGATGTATCTAGGAGCCAGCTTTCCTTTGATACCAAAGCGATGCATGCCTCTCATGGGAGTGACACGAAGGTAAACGAGATCACCAGGGACATACTCCATGTCTGTGTGCTTTCTGTCATAATTGCTCTTCTGGCGACTTTGAGCAATCTTCAGGTTTTCAAGAATGATGTGAACTTTCTCCTCCGCTTGAGTTACAATGTCAGGGCCAAACAATATTCTTTCACCTGCGCCCGACCAACCAATCGGAGTTCTGCACTTGCGACCATAGAGAGCCTCAAATGGTACCATCTTTAGACTTTTCTGGAAGCTGTTGTTGTAAGAGAATTCAGCATAAGGAAGACATTCTTCCCACTTCTTGCCGAAAGAGATAACGCAAGCACGGAGCATATCTTCTAGAATCTGATTGATCCTTTCGACTTGTCCTTGCGACTGAGGGTGGTAAGCTGTGCTGAAGTTTAGTTTTGTTCCCAAAGCATTTTGGAAACTTCCCCAGAACTTGGAAGTGAAGATGCTTCCACGGTCTGAACTGATCTCAAGAGGGACTCCATATAGAGAGACAATTCTGTTGATATAGAGCTCAGCCAACTGAATTGCAGAAATTGTTTCCTTGACTGGAAAGAAGTGAGCTACTTTGGAAAGCCTGTCAATGACAACAAAGATTGCATTGTTGCCCTTCTGCGACCTTGGAAAACCAGTGATGAAGTCCATCTCTACTTTCTCCCATTTCCATTCCGGAGGCTTCAATGGCTGTAGAAGACCGGAAGGTTTCTGATGAACAGCTTTAACTCTATGACACATATCACACTCTGAGACATACTTGGCACAATATCGTTTCAAACCAGGCCACCAATATTGTGTTTTCAAGTCCATGTACATCTTAGTGCTGCCAGGGTGGATAGAAAGAACAGAATCATGCGCCTCCTTGAGAACTTGCTCTCTTAAACCCGGGTAGTTCGGAAAAAACATTCGGTGTTCAAAGAAAAGAGTGCCTTGGTCGTCAACGTGAAAAGACTCATACTTCGGAAGCTCAATGTTGGAGATGATATTTTTAGTGTAAGGATCCCCAAGCTGAATGGAACGGACCTTTTCTTCCAAGAGAGGTGTTGCTAGAAGGTTCAGAAGATAACCTTGATCCACAATTTCAAGGTTTAGCTTGCGAAATTCCTCGCACAAGAGAGGCTGTTGTTCTTCCACCATGAGGTTATTGACATAAGCTTTTCGGCTGAGAGCATCGGCCATGACATTGGCTTTGCCCGGGGTGTAGTTGATGGTCAAATCGAAATCATTGATTGTTTCAATCCACCTCCTCTGACGAAGGTTGAGGTCAGGCTATGTGAAGATATACTTCAGACTCTTGTGATCAGAAAAGATCTCACAATGGTTGCCAAGCAAGTAATGCATCCATACTTTCAAAGCAAAGACAACTGCTGCGAGTTCGAGGTCATGTGTAGGATAGTTGATCTCATGCGTCTTTAACTGCCGAGATGCATAAGCAACAACTTGTTTTTCTTGCATAAGGACCGCACCCAATCCTTGCAATGAGGCATCACAGAATATTTGGAAAGGCTTTGATGTATCTGGAGGAACCAAGACTGGTGTGGAAGTGAGCTTCTCTTTGAGTGTTTCAAAGCTTGCTTGACATGCAAGAGTCCAAAGGTATCTCTTGCCTTTCTTGAGGAGATCGGTATGAGGCTTCGCAATCTTTGAGAAATTTTGAACGAAGCGACGGTAGTAACTGGCCAAACCAAGGAAACTCCGAACTTCTTTGACATTTATGGGTGGAAGCCAGTCCATAATTGTCTTAATAGTTTCTGGGTTGACGGCGATGCCCTTGGCAGAGATGACGGGACCAAGGTAGGTGACTTGAGGCAGCCAGAATTCACACTTGGAGAACTTTGCATACAGGCGGTTCTCACGAAGCTTGTTTAGGACACAACGACGGTGTTCTTCATGTTCTTCCTTTGACTTAGAATAGACTAGAATGTCATCCAGATAGACCACAACGAACTTATCAAGATACTCCATGAAAACCGAGTTCATAAGCCTCGAGAAGGTGGCAGGTGCGTTGGTGAGACCGAAAGACATGACCGTGTACTCATACAGGCCATAGCGGGTGGTGAAAGCTGTTTTAGGAACATCTTCCTTGCGAATCTTGATTTGATGATAACCACTTCTCAAATCAAGCTTAGAGAATACCACAGCTCCAGCTAGCTGATCGAAGAGATCATTAATCCGCGGAAGGGGATATTTATTCTTGATTGTTTTAACATTGAGTGCCCGATAGTCAACACAAAGTCTATCAGTCTTGTCTCGCTTCTTCACAAAGATGGTTGGACTACCCCAAGAAGAAGTACTGTGCTGAATGAAACCCAACTTCTCTTGTTCATCCAACTGACGTTTGAGTTTAGCCAACTCAGCAGGACCCATTTTATAAGGCCGCTTGGAGATAGGAGCGGTACCAGGTTCAAGTTCAATGGCAAACTCAACCTCACGATCCGGAGGCATACCTGGCAACTCTTCAGGAAAGACATCTGGGAACTCACAGACTACAGGAACACTCTGAATACCTTCCATAGCATCATCACTCAGAGCCGCCAAAGAATAAAGCTGAATTGCAGGAGTTAGACTTGGAGAATAGACTATATGGCCTTCAGGAATTTTCAGAGAAACCGAACGTTCAGCACAATCAATCACAGCTGCATTTGCTGTTAACCAATCCATGCCCAAGATAACATCAATGTCAAAATTGCCTAGAATAATTAAGGAAGCCGGAAACGAAGAGCCACCAATCTCAATTTGATTGTCATGGCTGATATGAGCAGCCCTCATGTTTGACCCAGGAGATTGTACCACAAGACGGTGTAATAAAGGAACCATAGCCAGATCTTGCTCATGCGCAAACTTGTGAGAAACAAAAGAATGCGAAGCACCAGAATCAAACAAAACTCGTGCGGGGACTGAGTTAATAGGAAGCATACCCATCACAACTCCAGGAGCATGCTCAGCTCGAGCGGCGTTGACGCAGTTGGCACGAGCAACCGTAGACCTAGGCTTGGTGTTGATGTTGAGAGCCTGAGGTGGAGGTGCACGAATCATAGGACAACTTGCCGCAGGTCTTGGAGGTGCTGGTGGAAGAGCTTTGTTGTTCATAGGACAATTCCAGTGCTGATGCCCAGTGTTTCCACAAGTATAACAAGCACCAGGTGGACGTGGAGCAACGTAGGCAGGGATTCCGCCAGGCGCTCCAGGGTAGTTGTGGTTGTAGCCCCTGGGAGCCGCAGTGAAGGAGTTTGGTGGCCTTGGTGCGTAGCTTGACGGTCTTGGTGGAGCAGGGAGCAACGGTGGGGTGTTAGGAACCCAGACACGACGCTTAGAAGGAGCTGTCATAGCAGAAGAGCTTGCTGTATCACGGCTGTGTTTCTTTGACTCCTCAAACACTTGCCTACTTGCTTCTTCTTGCAGAGCTGTGTGTTGGAGTTCCAGAAAAGACGCCGGCCTTGCATGAGTGATTGCATATTTGATGGATGCATTGAGGCCTTGTCGGAACCTCTTTTGTTTTTTCTTGTCATCAGAGATCTCATCGCCACCATAACGAGAAAGGTTCATGAAGTTTCTGATGTAGGTGTTGACATTATCAGTGCCCTGCTTGAGGTTGAGAAACACTTCCTTCATCCTTTCCATGACAATTTCTGACAGATATTGCTCTTTGAAAGCAGCAGTGAATTGCTCCCAAGTAGGCTAAAAACCAGAGAGATCTGCCTTGAGGTAATTTTGCCACCACAGAGCTGCATCTCCCTTCAGAAGGTGAGTGGCACATTTGATCCATTCTTGCTCGGGAACATACGCAGTCATCAGCAACCTTGACACTTCACGCAGCCAATCATCCGCATCAAGTGGCTGATCAGACACCTCAAATTGACGTGGGTTCAACTTGAGAAAGCTTGGGAGGTGGAGGTAGCGGAACAAACTCATTCCTCCTCATGCTTTCCTCGAAGCGCTGCTGGTTCTGCTGCATAGTGCCCAAAGCATTTGCAATACTTGCCAAAGCAGTCCCCAGTTCAGGTGGTATGTCCTCCTCAGAACGGCGTGGTGGTGCCATCCTGTGATTGATATAAAACACAAGTTAGTACTATAATGGAGAATGATAATAATCCAAAATAGTACCAAAATGGAATTAACCAAGATTAAAGGATGCAATTCACTGAGATGATATTAAAATATCAACAAAGTTCAAGGCAACTAGAAGATATTAAGCATAACGCACACAACTGAACAAGGAGTGTGGTACACAACTAACAAAGAAAAAATTTCCACAAATTTTGGCATTAAAATACCACTATATGCGCAAAACCACTTCACGAATCCAGATTAGTAACTCTACTAGTTCAACATACAAGAGCAAATGATAACAGTAGTGGTATGGTCGCGACTCCATCCCGCACTCAAATCATTACTCCGCACATGAATCAGTAAAACACATATCCCAACACCTTCTTATTAAGATGAACCTAAAGATTGGTAACTACGAAAAAGAACACCCCAACAAGATAACGTCGGATAACAAAGAGTAAGATAGATCGCGTCGGTATACAACGAATCAGAATAGATCGCGTCGGTTTACAAAGGCATGTCGGTATGGAATGTACCAACAGTTGATAACCAAAAGACAGATAGTGATAACATTTGGATGCAACAGATAGACAAAGGATTCACACACACACACACACAACCTATGGTACTACGGAACCCATAACACGTGAATCCTAGTTTGAATTTTAGAAGAGGATTGAAAACGTTACACTTCCTTACCAGAAAAGGATGGGTGGGTGGGTAAGAAGAAAAATGGAAGAAGTCATACTCTCACGTTTTGTTTTTCCCTAGTATACATAGCTACCAAAAATATTTGCTAGACTGACAATGACCATTTTGGCTGAGACCCTGAAGGGCGAGATGGCTCTGATACCAATTGTAACTACCTCAGTGAATTACGCTCTTAGTTACATGCCTGGATGAACGGAAGTGGTTAAAATAGTACGGTGGGGCCCAGGGCCACTCACGGTAGACCTTTCGGCCGTCCTAATCACTTTCAGACAACGGGACAAGAACGAGCGGCGTAATCGGCAGGCGAAGGGATCAACTACATACACAAATGAGTATGTATGCAAGCCACATACAACAGTCCTCAGAGCCATTCCATCTAAAAGAAATAGAAATATTGCAATGCCATACGGCAAGATTCAAATGTCCTAGATAGAGATAATAATTTAGGATAGCTCCTCATACATCACACATCAGAGTATCAGGCGGAAGCGGAAAACACGATCCCAGTACGGATAAGAAGCAAATCGGCATAAGATGCCCCATAAATAAACACATCCCGCCCACAGATCTCACGGATCCCCGTTCCCGGAATCTCTACACCGAATGATCGTTGCCAACATCATCGGTCTCTTCCACGCAGTATCCTTCTTGCGAATACATTTGTTCCTCTGAATCAACCAATTTATCATGTGAGACCCTAGGGGTACTCAGCAAGTCTTTATGCCGCTAAAGGGGACACAACCTCGGGTGACGCAATTGCAGCAAAAGATAATATCTAACAATTCTATAGATACTCGCTAACCATCCGCCTAACCAATGATAGACGGATGTCCATTAATTAAGAACAACAGTTATAACGGTATAATTAACAGATCCATCCTCCTCCTCACTTACCAACGAGGAAGCAGACGAACAACCCCCCATCATCCGTTGGCAGTTTTATTAACCATTCCATGAGTATTGCACTATTTACTAGTCAAGTACTTAGTCAATTTAAATCGGTACTTTAGTTATACTTGTCTATGATCGAGAAACTATGCTCCAAGTCGTCCATAACCGTGGACATGGCTTTCAGAAAGATTTACCCTGCAGGGGTGCACGAATAGCAACACACACTCGATCAACCTCGGAAAAACCAAATCAAAACCCAACGAGGCATTCACGACAAAGCAATCACAGGATTCAGAAATATTTCAGGGGGCCACCCCATTAAGCTACCCGCAACGAAGTTGGCCGGCTCCGAGACGGACCCAAGGTTTGTGTGGACGGCGGTAAACGACTGGAACCTGAAAATGTGACTGGGCTTGTCGATACAGCGAAAACGTGTCACGATCCAAAACAGTACAGGTGCTCTTCGCACAATCTTAAATAAAGCAGTAACATGGCATAAGTACATGATAGTAATAAAGCCCCCAACTAATTGTGGCCCCAAGAAATAAGAATGAACCAAGCTCTGGCTCAGGGGGGTCCATAAGGCCTCCCGGATGTGGATAGTGCGAATAGTCAAGGAACAGGAATCAAGTACTCGGGGTCCTACGGGACACAAGTGAGCATGAAAAACCAAATAGCAGATATTGCTCACCGATGCCTCTTTCATTAGTTATCCCATTACTACTCAGGTTAAGTTGTTTAGGTACCTCGTTATTCGTCAGACACTCACATACCCTACACATGCTTTTCTACGACTCGCATGGCTCAAACAACTCCTGTAGTAATGGCTCTTGGGATGGAGGAACAAGCTTCGGTGGGGTTTAAAAGTAAAGGTTATGCAATACTTGGGATTCAATTTAATGCAATCGCGACTCAATGATGCAAGAATAAGATAGAGGCAATAGGTACTGTATGTATGCAAGCATGTGGTAGTGCTTGCCTGGCAGCTCAGTTGAAGCGAGAGATTGATCTGGGTAGTACTCCTGTGATTCCTGGTAATTCTCCTGCTGGGCGTCTATTCGAAGAAGAACCAAACAAACAAGGGCCAACATAAATAAAGTGCACAAGCATATGAATTAAAATGCGACAAGCAAACAAACATGCCATGATGAATGATGCACAATTTACATGGCATTAAAGTAGCATGGCAAAGGTGAGGTCTGGTGCAAGAATTAAAGCATTTTATTATTTATTTAGTCCAATTTTATTGCCATAAACAGTTCAGATTTGTAAGAATGTCATGATGCATGCTTCAATTCAGAACAAGGACTGCATAGATAGAACGGGCTCGTCGCGCTGATCGATTTAGACATATTATTTGCCCAAATTGGAGTTAGAGAATTAAAGTTATTAATTTATCAAGAAAAGGGCATTTTATTGTAATTTTAATCATCTCGAAATTTTAAAGTGCTCAAACAATAATTTGAATGACATAATTGAATTCCTCACATTTTTCTGATTCCAAAACATATATCATTTGTATTATTTGGATTTGTATTTTAAAAATTATTTAAATCTGACTTGAATTTGAATTTTAAATCAATTTGAAAAAGGTTTAAATTAAACAGCAAAGCAGAAAACCTTTTCGTACTCAGACAGACCCAGCCCCAGTCACTGACGGGTGGGCCAGCGGCTGGCAGGGCACACGCGCGCGAAAACTCTTTTCTACCGCGGCTCTACCTAGCCACTGAGGTTTACAGGTGGGTCCGATGGCCACGGGCCCACGTGACAGTGGTGGGGAATTGCAGAGACTGACAGGTGGGGCAAGCTGGACCGCAGGTTAAGAGTGATGAAAAGACGGGGGCCTATTTGCAGAAAGAGCACAGCGGCTGGCAGGTGGGGTAGGCTGGACCGCGGGTTTAGGATATAAAAAGGTTGGGGGGTTTTCTGAAAGACGGCCACGGCCCCACTGTTCATCTATTTCCTCTGATCTATCTGACGGAAATCAACGTGCGGCGCAGCGAGACAGGGATCAAACTCGCGACCTGGCGTGCGCGGGCGACGGCGGCTACCGCTGGGCTAGGAAGGGGTTGTTGTCTGGGAGCAGCTGCGCGGCTAAGTGAGGCTTTAGGCGGCGCGAGCACGTGCAGACACAGCGAGCGGCGGCGCACTGAGGGCGCTCGTCGAAATGACTGACGCGGCTAGGGCTGCCCGGTGAGGCAGAGTATGTCAGGGTGGTAGAGGGGCTCACCGCAGGTTGGTCGATGGTGTCAGATCCAGGAGAGGCGCGGCGGATTGTCGAGGTTGCTGGCGTTCTAGCGTTTAGGGTTTCGGGGGAGCGGCGAGGATCTGGCGGTCCTGGTAGCCTTCTCTTCCTCGTCGCCGCGTACAGGGAGCAGCAGGGAGGTCTCCTTGGTCTCCCAGACCACCTCCACGACGCGCACGCCGGTCAGAACGACGAGAAGCAGGGGTAGACGGCGGCGACTAGCGGCAGGTGCTGGCGACGGTGAAGAAGAAGGGGAAGGAGAGGGCGGGGCTTGGGGCGGATCTGGGCGAGCCAGGAGGCGTGTCGGAGGAGGGAAAAGTGAGGGGGGAGGGACGGGGGTAGCGTGTGGGCACGGCCAGGGTTAAAGGTGGCCTCGGCCCTTTTCTCCTCCTCCTCTCACATTCTTGTCGTGAGGGGCTAGGGCAGGGAGAGGGTTGCCGGTGGACCAGGGTGAGGGGAGGAGGCCGGCTCGGATGGTGGGGCCTCATGGCAGGGGAGGTAGAGAGAGATAGGTAGAGAGGCCGAGAGGGAGAGGTGAGGCTCGGGTTAGCTAGGTGGGGCTCGGGTTAGGGTTTTGTTAGGGTTAGGGTAGGGGTATCTAGGGTGTGGGCCAGGGAGAGAGAGGGCCAGGTGGGACCAGCATGATAGAGAGAGGGGGGGTGTAAGAAAGAGAGGTGGGAGGAGGTTTAGGGTTTATGTAGAACTAGGTTAGAGGAAATTAGAGAGAGATAGCTAGGTTAGGTTTTTATTAGGTATTTAGGTTTTAAACTTGTTTATAAGATCAACCCAAGAGGTAAAAATGAGGGCTTGGATTTAGGTTAAGATGAGGTGAAAATAGTAATCAAGAAAAAGAGAAGGAATAGCTTATGGGAAAAGGGCCTCACTTGCCTAATGAATGGCAAAGAATAAAATGGTGTAGATGAGAATATGGAGATGGTGGAGAGGTATGAAGATTATCCCACAAGGAATGGACCACTAAAACAAAGGAAAAACCAATGGGACAAAGGTGGTGATGAAGGTTGCATGGCCCATGCAAAAATAATAAATGCCATGATTTATTTTGTGAAAACAATAATAATAATATGGCATTATTCGTATGCATTCCCAAGAAGTGGTATAAGGCCAAGCAAAAGAATTAATAGAATTAGATCCACCCCATTCACATGAGCTAAGAATAAATTCAAAAGAAAAGAAATACAAGCTCATGGTTTAATGGGATGGTGGAATTATAAGGTGGTGAAAAGAAAGGTGATGGAGTGGAATAAAAGATATGCCCCCAACTCAACTTGGGCATTAAACAATATATGAATAACCAAATACAATATCAAGAGGCAAATAGAATTAATAATGCATATGAGAGAAGAACCAAAGAAACAGGGTTTTAGATGATGCTCAAATGCAAGGTGGCATGATGATATGAGCATGATATATTTATGATGCAGCAATTATATATAGGAAGTAGCCATTATATTACTAAACCAAGTAGCATTAGAATTGTTAGACAATTGGGATGCTACAAATACATAGTTCTGATTATACCCCTTGCAAGCATCCGCAAGTACAAGAAAGTAATTAAGATAGAAACCTAACCACAACTTTAAACTCTAAGATCCTGACATCGCTTGTGCAAAGGTTTCCTAATGGGGGTTTAGGTTTCTATCACTCTTGCAACCCCTACAATTAGTAGCCAAATACACAATGCATTCTCCTAGGCCCAAATAGGTGAAGTGTCATGTAGTCGACGTTCACATGACACCACTAGAGGAATAACACCACAACTTAAGTAACAAACTATTGAATCTTTCTCAACACAATTCCACTACTAATAGCATGACTTCTCCCATGTCCTCAAGAACTAAACAAACTACTCACAAGACATCATATGGATCAAGATCAGAGATGAAATAATGATAAGTAACAATCTGAACATGAACGATAATTCAATGGTTCACTCAATAGCATCAACTAGAAAGAGTAATCAATACTAGGAAATTTCCCCTAAGAACTATGCAAGATTCAACCCAATTGTTACAGAGGTATGGAGTGGTGATGATGGTGCTGGTGGAGATGATGATGGTGATGATGATGATGATCCCGATGAAGTCCAGCTTGATGGTGGTGTTGATGGCGACGATCTCCCCTTTCCAGGAAGGAATTTCCCCGGCAGAATTATGTCTGCCGGAGAGATATTTCTCTCTCTGTAGTTTTCTACCCCGTAGAGGTGGCAGAATCTTTCTGTCGTCGCTCCCCCAGGCTTAGGGTTTTGTGGGGACAATATACACCAAAGGGGAGAGCCAGGAGTGGGCCAGGGTGGCCACACCACCTGGTGGCGCGGCCAGGGGTGGCCCGCGCAATGGGGTGGTGTGGGCCCCTGTGGCCCATCTCCACTCCCCCTTCTAGCATCCTTCGTCTTCTGGAAAATCAGAATTTTCCATGTATTGTCCTGGATTTTCTGATCTTCGCGAATTTCGCCTCCAAACAGCCCCTTTTCCATCAGAATCCTGACTGCAGCGGTCCATGCTCCAAAAGTCATCAACCATGCAAAAACAGATGAAATAAGATAAGTATCATCTCTTAATATGAAATATATCAATGAATAACAGTAAATTATGATATAGAATAGTGATGCAAAATGGACGTATCAACTACCCCCAAGCTTAGACTTCGCTTGTCCCCAAGAGAAAATTGAGCTCAATAAACATGACCTCAGGTTTATGGAGTGAAGAGTCGACAAAATAATACGGACAAGAAGCATCTAGTTCGTCAATAAATAAATCATAATAGCAGACAACTCACCATTATATAACTTAACTTGCAATAGGTAAAGGAAACACAATAAAGATACATAAAGTAAATCATAATTGGTAATGGCAAACTTTGCTCTTGGTCAAAGAATAGTTAACAATTTGCAGGAGTTCAAACATAATGGTTTTTCAATGATAGCTTTCAAAGTAATACTCACTAAGATAAGAGCAATGTGCAAAACAAGGAACATAAGAAACATGATTGAATAAATCATCATATGAATGAATGAAACACAACAACTCAAAATACTTGTTGAGATAGAAGGGAATAGGTTTACTGAGTCAACTAAAAAGTAAAAGAAAGGACCTTTGCAGAGGGAAGAAGGGATTTAAAGTTTCATAAAGAGCTTCCAAAAATTATGGTACTTATTAGCTTTCAGCTCTCATTGCCCCTATCATAAGCATCTTTAGGTGATTAAGGTTAAAGTGATCAAATATGAGGATATGCTTGACAAGTTGTAAGTTGAAAATCCCATGTCCCTTGAATATGAGGGCCGCTCCTCATGCTACTCAACTTTAGTTACCGGTAAGTTCTTGTCATAGTAAGTACATGTGTATCATAGAGAACCGCCAACGGGGTACCCCTTGCCCGATGATACGGAAGAATCCCCATATCAAAATGACAAGGCAAGTAGATAATAAGCATCTCAACAATCTTCTTATTTACCATGGGAAAATGGTGCTTTTTCTCTCTTTCCTCTTTTCTCATCTCTTTTTTTTCTTTTTTCTCAATCTCTATCTCTTTTTTTATAAGAAGAATGCTTCATAGATTGCTCATTATGGTTACGCTGCAGGTTTCCACCATGATAAGGCATGCATTAGACCTGCCGCCCAGGCGTTTCTCTAACACACATACATAACTCCATGGACTTACAAGCTCCCCTTTCATTTCACACCGACGATATGTTGGGGATCGGCGCAGAAAACAAAAAATTTCATACGGTGAAACCCCAGAAACTAGCCTAGGATCTATCTATGTAGTAATCCAGTAACGGCCAATGCGTAGAGAATACATACCCTTGTAGACCGTACGCGGTTAACCTTCCGCGGGGAACGTGGTTGATGTAGTCGTACTCGAAGCCGACCTCAAGGTCGCGAAGCTCCTCGCAGGTCACCCCTTGCTCCTTCTTGATCTTCATCATCTTCATCGTGCAACAGCTCCGGCTCACGACATTCTCGCGCCCCAAGTGTTGCGCCTCGTGTCTTCGTACAAATCCAGTGCACGATGAGACCTCCGGCTCCCCGATCCCACCGGGAGTGCGGAAGTTGATATCCGGCTAGGAATCCCTGCAGCGCAATGGCGTACTGCAGGTGCGCCTTGATTGCACAGCCCAGACTTGGGGCCATGGTCAAAAGGGCTATAGAGGGAGAGAGAAGGACGAAGTCAACCAAAGGACTTCTCCAAATATTGGTGTGTTTTAGTCCTCCCATGGGCACCCCTTTATATAGGCGAAGGCCAGGGCAGTGGCTACCAACGAATGGCCCGGGTGCGCCTTTCGCCCCCAGCGGCCCAAGGCGGAGATAGGCGGCGGGGAGGGAGCAGCCGGGTGGGCCGGCAGTGGCCGCGACCTGGCTCCCCCGTGCGCTCGTGTGGGCCAAGGTCGAGCCGGCCGGCCCAGCGGCCGTCTAGCTGCTGTCCGCCCCCGCTTGGTGCGCTTTATCCGCCGCCCGCCTACGAGCGTGGCCCAGCTCCGTACCGCCCCGTGCGGCGGCTATTATCTGCCGCCCACGTGGGCCTGTGCTGTTTTTCCTTTCTATTTTTCTGCAGCTCTTCTTTTAGGCTAATTCCCTCCGAGGATTTGGCCTAATATAAAAGTTGCTTTTATAAATCTTAATCTAAATATTATTTAGAATATATTAATTCATAATTAACATATAATAAATATATATTTAAATTCCCATTTATCCAAAAACACTTTTCGGGGCTTTTCCTTTATTCTTTCTCCGAACAACTTCGGATTTCTCTGCGGAACGATTCCGGCTTTCTCTCTTTCTCTACTATGATTCCGTCTTACGAATGATCGCTCTCATCGTACCCTTAAGTGTATCCTCTCACGGCTCAGGAATGCTCTAGACATGATCTGTATCAATGATCAACAGAGGGACCAGGGATATCCATGTGACCCCTGTGCATTCCTGATGACAATGTCGTTTGAACCGTCTAAATGTAGCATCCTCTTCCTTTTGTTTCTCGATACAACTTGTCCGAGATCCGATCATTGGTATCACATACCTTTGTTCAATCTCGTTCACAATAAATTATGTTTTCTTGTTACCGTGATATTACATCCTCGTGACCTAGTCACATGTTGCAACATATATGGATGTAATCTCACCAAGCCGGCCGTATGTATCTTTACCCGTCATGTGGGTGAACAAATCCCGGTCTTGCAGTCACATGTCATCTACTGTTCCTTCGAAATACCCAACATACACCTTTATGGCCACCGTATTACCAGATGACGGTTGATGCAGTCTAAGCAGCCTAGGGAAACAGTGAGTAATATGAGCTCACGGTCTAAGGAGAAGGAGTCTAGGTATAGCTGATGCAACAATGAACTATATGACTTGATCGTATTGCAATCCTTCGAGGAATGTCCAATCACATCATTCTCCAATGATATGATCTTGTTGTCAGTCGGCATAAATGCCCATGATCTTGAAACCCAGATCATCTTCGTGACCAACGAACTAGTATGAATAGAGGCTACTAGGGACTTTGTTGTTTCATATCACACATGTACCAATGTTTCTACTTGGCACAGTTATAGCACAATATGAAACTAGTATAAACTAATTGAGATATGACAATAAAAACCTATTTATTATTTGCCTCTAGGGCATATCTCCTTCAGTCTCCCACTTGCACTAGAGTACAAATAATCCAACTCGCATTTTACTCATATAAACCATATGCCATATGCGTTTATAGATCATGCATGCTCATGGGAAACGTCATGTCCATGTTCTGTTTTACCAGATTATTATGTATTTTGCAAACCATTAATGTCTTCCTAATCTTGACATTCACTCCATTATCTTATAATGGGTCGAAGTATTTGTATGGCAACATATTGAGACTTTTGTTTCTAGTGTTTATGATGACGGTCGTTTTTCACTGTTGTCATCTAAACTTCGAAACACACTTTGCTATCCTTTGTGTATATACTATAGTCATGGCAGCAGAACAAGGCCGGATTCCAGGAGCTTACAGTGACGTTAGATCAACCTCGAGGGCTTTCTCATGGGCATTGGGCCCTGGGACACCTCGTTCTACGTTAAAAGCAAACTAGCCCCGCCATAACATTATACATCACATCAGATGTAGCCTTTATACTTCTATATCTATGTAGATCCTAGTGCATGAAATGCAACTATGCCTCTTACATTGCTTCTTGCCATTTAAGTATAAACTTAATTCTGGTTCAGTGATCAACTCAGGAATCACTTAAAGACAGGTTCTTATAGTTAAGAGCTAGTCCTTCCAACCAGAACCTTGGGTCACATTATGTCGAGTATACAACATGGTTATATGGAAGAACCTATGACTGAGGCATAGGAGATGCCACGCATCTCTTTCTTTCAACCATAGTTGCAATACTAGCTCAATGCTTCATGTAGTAAGAACTACTTTCTCACCTTGTTCTATTCTGAACTTCTTCAGAATCTTGTTTAGGACATTCTAAACATCTTTCAGAATCAAGTCCAGGAAGCATTCCACATTCTGTATTTATTAAACTCACCAATCTATCTCGATAGATCTTATTGTTTAATAACTTCAATTTCATCCTAACTTAAATATTATCAACACCAGTCACATCATTCACATATGTTGTCCACATATCCTAGAATGATTTCACGCTCCCACTCAAATATGACATTCATGTTTGAGATCCAGGGTTTTCACTTAGCTCCCACTCAGAATATGTCAGCTACATATTATGAACTAGCCAAGCTGATTTGCTCCCACTCAAATCTTAGGTCCTCTCAATAATCTTGGATATTCCAAAAATTCCTTGATCATCATCAAATCGAGAATTCCACTAACGAGATTTCAATGACCATTCATTTCTCGTACTTAGGTCCATCACGCTTCTTTGTATTTCGTAGGTATGTCTTGTTAAAAACATGACAAGTGAATCAACAATATAATTCCACAAACTTATAGAATATATAGTTGAATCCTACTTACTTTAGTAAAAGTATTCACTGATACTCTATGATCATTATCAATGGTTTCTCCTCTATTTGTAGAGTTTGGTTTCACGAAACAAATTCCGCTGCGCCACTCAACAATTTTGAGGTAAGGTCAAATACCTTGTTTTGATCTTTTACTTTCGTCCACCTGTATCTTCATCAAGACACATCAACTTGGGACAACAGCAGGTTTGCCCTTTGTGGATGATGCATTCATAGCTTCCTAAGAATGCTCTACAAAGACTTGTATATTTGCCACAACTTCGTCTTGTCGAAATCTCCAGAAACTCGAACGTGCCATAACACTTATGGTGTTGTTTCCACGAATCTTTAGATGTTCCTTTGTATTTCAAATTAGTGTTTGCTAATTTTGATCTTTATCTCTAAATGACAACTATAACCCCGATAAGAGATAATATGTATCTAATACAAAATGATTATGATGTTTAGAAATTTCAACATGGTTTGAATTCATCCAATTATCATAATTTGTGAAACATCTTTCACAGGTTCCTTTTATGCTAAACTTTAACTTGAATACTTTTGTCGTGTCGATCAAATCGAAGAGACTTGTTAATTCAGTTAATTCAATATCCCATTTAGTTATGAACTCATTTGAACAATTCAAATCATTTCAAACTTCATGTTTCATTAAGTAAATACACTTATTCACTTAAGTCCACAATAAATGATTTCCACTACTTGTTGAAAATATGATACATCACTATGTATACGATTCAACATTTCTTTGCATATCACCATTTTACCAGAATGCGGAGTTTTAGTCATTCTGCCCAGGAGGCATGGTTTTGCAAAGTCTCTAGATTAAGCATCTAGGACCCTGATCTTTCATAATGAACCTGCAATAACCAAAATGACTTAAACTGTAGTGTCATTTCATTATTAAGCTTTGGATATCTTTTAGCATTCTAATCCTTTATAAATGTTTAAACTATTATCATTAACATAGTGATGAGAATAACTTATTTGTAATCGTAATGTGACCATAAGGTATTGTTCATAAGAATAGTACAAACTTGTTTGTAACTTTTCATATGAATAATCGTCTCGCCAAAAGCAAGACACACAGACATGGATTACAAATTTATATTCAAGTCCACTAATCCAAATGATAAACTTTGAGGAAAGTGGTGATGTCGGCCATCAACTGTTTTGTTTGCCGTCATCAAGTTACTTTGCCTCAAATCCAGCAAATCTCAAGCAGATCCTATGTTTTCACAGAACGGGACAAGTATCAAATACTTTGCAATTTGCGACGAGTTTTGCAAGAACCACATTTATAATTTTGTATATCTAACATAAACCTTTTTTCATTCATGACCTCCTTTTGCAATCAAGCCCTTCTAAGAGTTCTTAACTCTAATGCAAGATCACTAAGTGTTTTTCCAAACATTCTGTAGTCATCGAATTATCTCCTAATGGTTATTGTATCAAGAAGAGAAGATCACCTTTTATGAGGATATCCCTCAGGCGTGGGTATTAATCTATGAAGTTGGACCCTTTTGCTAAGTTCCAAATTAAGCAATATATTCCCATGGTAGCAAAGGACCTCAATGGGATAGGCCAAGGTCTACTAAGATATTTGCAAACAGACATCTAGACTAAGTTTATAATAAGAGATCAATTTATAATTGGTCTCCACTAAAACGGTCATCCCCTGGACGATTTTAGTGATCGCATAATCCCTATCCTCTGCACCTCCCCCGATCGTCACGGCCATCAATGCATTATCAAAGGTAGACATTCACTAATGTCAATCACATCATCCATGTGACTCATGCTCGATCTTTCGATCTCTTGTGTTCCGAGGCCACGCTTCTCTAGCATGCTAGGATCGCGAAATCTAACTTGGGTGTATTCACTGTGCAACATGGCTTACACCTACTGTATGTGAACATAGATATGTTTGACACCCAGGCCTGTAACCCTGGATCGCCTCATACCGAAGAACTTTCTTGGTGGTGAACACACAAGGGGAACATGGAACATTGGAATTAAATAGGGATTATCGTATTTGCTACCATCTAGCATCTAAATACTAGCACACAATAAGATGTAAAAACTGGTATCAACAGGATATGTATAATGTGATATGATATGGTCTTTCTTGCGCCTTGATCTCCATCGAGTGCTCTGGCATGATCTCCATCGTGCCCTTGGTTTGACGCCAAGTCCACGACACCTCCACCAGGTCGTCCATCGGAACGATGACTATTACTATACTACTTAGTATCAGAAAAGTAAACTACTTTACCTTTGCAACGACCAATGCCATATCATAATCACATGCCCCTGCAAAATAAAGTTAGACGCCTCTACTTTATCTATTGCAAGTTTTACGTGGTTGTTAGGGCTTTCGCACTAGAACCATTTCTAAACTACCAACTTTCCAACCACAACATGGATTCGACAGTTGTCTCTATTACACCCCTTTCGGGGCCCTCCGTTGTAAATGCTATATCAACTATTGAATGAGAGACAGACACCCGCTAGCCACGTATACGGTACAAGCCGTATATTGAGCGTGGAACCAGTCTCACGTACGAATGCGCGTAAGGTTGGTTCGGGCCGCTTCATCAAACAATACCGCGATAAAAGCAAGTACACGTTAGAGGGTAACAACTAAGGGATCAATGCCCGCACAAAACTTGTGTGTACTGGCCGTATAGCACTCCTACGCATAGATCGGCTCTGATACCACTGTTGGGGATCGGCGTAGAAAACAAAAAATTTCCTACGGTGAAACCCCAGAAACTAGCCTAGGATCTATCTATGTAGTAATGTAGTAACGGCCAATGCGTAGAGAATGCATATCCTTGTAGACCGTACACGGTTAACGTTCTGCAGGGAACGTGGTTGATGTAGTCGTACTCGAAGCCGACCTCAAGGTCGCAAAGCTTCTCGCAGGTCACCCCTTGCTCCTTCTTGATCTTCATCATCTTCATCGTGCAACAGCTCCGACTCACGACATTCTAGCGCCCCAAGTGTTGCGCTTCATGTCTTCGTACACATCCGGTGCACGATGAGACCTCCGGCTCCCCGATCCCGCTGGGAGTGCGGAAGTTGATATCTGGCTAGGAATCCCTGCAGCGCAACGGCGTACTACAGGTGCGCCTTGATTGCACAGCCCAGACTTGGGGCCATGGTCACAAGGACTATAGAGGGAGAGAGAAGGAGGAAGTCAACCAAAAGACTCTCCAAATATTGGTGTGTTTTAGTCCTCCCATGGGCACCCCTTTATATAGGCGGAGGGGGGTGTGTCCTCTCCCCTAGGTGCCCCATGTGGGACTAATTACTAAAGGAAAAAGGGGCAAAATAAACTCCCAGCCGGCTAGGCCACAAGGGCCCAGCACAGCAGCCCACAGCGGCTAAGGAGCCAGCAGCAGCACAGCCCGGTGGGTGGGCCGGCGAGCCCACCACACGGCCCGCCAGTGGCCAGGGCGATGGCTGCCAACGAATGGCCCGGGTGGGACTTTTGCCCCCAGCAGCCCAAGGAGGAGATAGGCAGCGGGGAGGGAGCAGCCGGGTGGGCTGGCAGTGGCCGCGGCCTGCCTGGCGGCCTGGCTCCCCCGTGCGCCCGTGTGGGCCGGGGTCGAGCCGGCCGGCCCGGCAGCCGTCTAGCTGCTGTCCGCCCCCGCGCGGTGTGCTTTATCCGCCGCCCGCCTACGAGCGTGGCCCAGCTCCGTACCGCCCCGTGCGGCAGCTATTATCTGCCGCCCACGTGGGCCTATGGTGTTTTTCCTTTCTATTTTTCTGCAACTCTTCTTTTAGGCTAATTCCCTCCAGGGATTTGGCCTAATATAAAAGTTGCTTTTAGAAATCTTAATCTAAATATTATTTAGAATATATTAATTCATAATTAACATATAATAAATATATATTTAAATTCCCATTTATCCTAAAACACCTTTTGGGGCTTTTCCTTTATTCTTTCTCCGAACAACTTCGGATTTCTCTGCGGAACGATTCCGGCTTTCTCTCTTTCTCTACTATGATTCCGTCTTACGAATGATCCCTCTCATCGTACCCTTAAGTGTATCCTCTCACGGCTCGGGAATGCTCTAGACATGATCTGTATCAATGATCAACAGATGGACCAGGGATATCCATGTGACCCCTATGCATTCCTGATGACAATGTCGTTTGAACCGTCTAAATGTAGCATTCTCTTCCTTTTGTTTCTCGATACAACTTGTCCGAGATCCGATCATTGGTATCCCATACCTTTGTTCAATCTCGTTCACAACAAGTTCTGTTTTCTTGTTACCGTGATATTACATCCCCGTGACCTAGTCAAATGTTGCAACATATATGGATGTAATCTCACCAAGCCGGCCGTATGTATCTTTACCCGTCATGTGGGTGAACAAATCCCGGTCTTGCAGTCACATGTCATCTACTGTTCCTTCGAAATACCCAACATACACCTTTATGGCCACCGTATTACCAGATGACGGTTGATGTAGTCTAAGAAGCCTAGGGAAACAGTGAGTAATATGAGCTCACGGTCTAAGGAGAAGGACCCTTCAAAATTGGAATCATTCAATTTCGATTTGTAAAACTCCCTGAAATGATTTTTGAACTAAAGGACAAAATTGAGTTTAAGCTAAAATTTAAAAAGATTTATTTGAATCTACTGGGTTGCGCGAGAAAGAAATGGGCCGGCCCACTGCGCTCCGCACATCGCTCGGGCTGACTTAAGTGACTGCCCCACCTGTCAGTGGAATAGGAGATGCCGAACAGGTATCAGGGCATTTCAACCGTAGGATTAGATCCTGGATCAACGGCTCAGAGCCGTCTTCCTCACTGGAACAGGACACAACAGGGAGGAACCCTAGCAAGGTCTGTGAGGGTCTAGGGAGGCTTACCGGAGCTCCGGCGAGGGTCGGTGAGGCGGGAAACTAGGCGTGTTGAGGACGGCGGTTCTCCTGGTTCTAGCGGCGTCCCTGGGGATGGCTTGGATCAGTGGCGCCCTTCTCCTCCTTTCGCGGCGGTCTCCGATGAAATTGGGGAGCTACGAGCAGCGGCTTGCTCTAGTGGGGCTCTGGAAGGTCTCTGAGGTGGAGTGGAGGGAGTTGGTGTGAAGAGTTGGTGCTGGGGGGCTTCCTTTTTTATATCGGGGCGAGGGGTGCATCACGGCATGGGCGGAGCTCGATGGGGGCTATAGGCATGGTTCGGGGGCTAAGACGGTGGGTGGTTCCCTGGCGATCGTCACAGAGGTGCTCATGCAGTGCAATGTGGTCGGGAGCAGTGAGCGTCGCCGCACGCACGCTGGCTCGGTCGACGGAGAATTCCGCGGCGTCCGGCGGCTACGGGGCATGGTCGAGGGAACATGCATGTCCTTGGGTCTCCTGGGACACTGGTGATCGTGTAGGCAGGCGGCGCGGAGCGAGGCGAGGTCGGGTGGAGCAGGGATGATACATTGAAAATGTATCTATAATTTTTGATGTTCCATGCTTGGTTTTATCCACTTTCTTGTGTTTTGCCCACACTTTGGAGTACTTTTCATATGATTTCTTGGACTAACCTATTAACAAGAGCCACAGTGTCAGCTGCCTATTTTCTGCTGTTTTCGGTTCTAAGAAAGTCAGAAAATGAATATTCTCGGAATTGGACAGGACAAAAGCCAAAGTGCCTATTTTTCCGGAAGTCATCACATGCCAGAATATGAGACGGAGAAGAGCTGGGGGCCGGCCACACCACCTGGCCACGCGGCCAGGCCTAGCACGCGCCAGGGGTGGTCTGGCCAACCCCAGCACCCCCTCGGCCTCTCCTTCCGCCTATAAGATGCCCTCGAGACGAAAACCCTAAGTACCCAATCAAAATCCACGAAAGAGTCTGTAGCCACCGTCATCTCCATCCCTAGATCGAGACGGATCTGAAGCTCTTCCCGGCACCCTGCTGGAGAGGGGAATTCACCCTGGAGGCCTTCTTCATCACCATGCAAGCCTCTGGTGTGATGCGTGAGTAGTTCATCCTTGGACTACGGATCCATGTAGTAGCTAGATGGCTGGTTCTCCTCCTTTGTGCTTTCATGTCTAGATCTTGTGAGCTCCGTTCATGATCAAGATCATCTATATGTAATTCTTCATGTTGTGTTTGTGGGTATCCAATGGATATTGAGATGCTATTTCATATTGATTTTTGATTCTATCATGTTTTTGTTATTTGTTATCTTGCATGCTTTCTGTTGTTAGTAGTTATCTTGGCCAAGTAGATGCTAGCAACTCCAAGAGTTAGTATTTATGCTCGATAGTGGGTTCATGCCTCTGGTAATCTGGGGAAGTGACAGAAATCTCTAAGGTACTAGATGTGTTGTTGCTACTAGGGAGAATACAACAATCCTTTGTTCATAGAACAATCGTATTGTTTACTTTACACGCAGTTCGTAAAGCAATAATCTGTTGCTTGCAATTTAATACTAGAGGGGGTTCGGATGATAACCTGAAGGTGGATTATTAGTCATAGATGCAGTTGGATGGTGGTCTATGTATAATGTTGTAATGCCCAATCAAGTCTCAAAGGAGTCAAGATGATTAGTATATGCATGTATTTCTTTCTCGATGTTTGTGAATTGCCCCGCTGTAATTTGTTCACCCAGCACGTTATCTATCTTAAGGAGAGCCACCTCTAGTGAACTATGGATCCCGGTCTTTTCTTTTACATACAATCTACAAACTATTTACTGCTTTGTGTTTACTTTCTGCAAAATTTTACTTCTTTCCATTCGATACGTTTAATCCTTTGTTTTCAGCAAAACACGGTGAGATTGACAACCTCATCGCAAGTTGGGGACAAATTTCTATGGTTGTGTTGTGCAGGTCTCCACGTTGCTACTAGCACCGGTAGTGCGCCCTGCCAAGGCTCAGCTAGTAACACCTTTGGGTGTTTCCTTGCTCCTACTGGTTCGATTAAACCTTAGTTTCAAAACTGAGGGAAACTTGCTACTGTGCTCATCACACCTTCCTCTTGGGGTTCCCAACGAGCTCTACATCAACACTGAGCCATCAAGCATTTTTCTGGCGCCGTTGCCGGGGAGGCAAGGACATCTTCACAAGGGGAGTCCCTCATAACCAATCTCTTTACTTTGTTTTTTTTTGCTTAGTTTCTTTTTGCTTTGTTTGCTTGTTTCTTTATCAAAAGCACAAAAAAATTAGTTTTACTAGTTTGCTTTCTTATTTGAAAAACACAAAAAAATGACTACTCTTGAAAACACTAAGTTGTGTGACTTCACTAGCACCAACAACAATGATTTTATGAGCACGCCTATTGCTCCACCTGTGCCTAAAGATACTTTCTTTGAGATAAAATCTGCTTTACTCAATCTTGTTATGAGAGAACAATTTTCTGGTATGTGTAATGAAGATGTTGCTGCCCATCTAAATAACTTTGTTGAACATTGTGAGATGCAAAAGCATAGGGATATAGATGTTGATATTATTAAGCTGAAATTGTTTCCTTTCTCTTTGAGAGGAAAATCTAAAGAATGGTTGAATTCCTTAACTAGGAATAGTACTGATTCTTTGACTAAGTGCAAAGATGCTTTCATTGGAAAGTATTATCCTCCTGCTAAGATTATATCTATGAGAAGTGAAATAATGAAGTTTAAACAATCCGATAATGAACATGTTGCTCAAGCTTGGGAAAGAATGAAATCTTTGGTAAAGAATTGTCCCACTCATGGACTGACTGCTTGGATGATCATCCAAACTTTTTATGCAGGATTGAACTATTCTTCAAGGAACCTATTGGATTTTGCTGTTGGAGGTACCTTTGTGACCATCACTTTGGGTGCTGCAACAAAACTTCTGGACAATATGATGGTTAATTATTCTGAATGGCATACTGAGAGAGCTCCACAAGGTAGGAAGGTAAATTCTGTTGAGGAAACTTCCTCCTTGAGTGATAAGATTGATATTATTATGTCTATGCTTGTTAATGGGAATGCCCATATTGATCCAAATAATGTTCCTTTAGACTCTTTGGTTGCTCAAGAAGAGCAAGTTGATATGAACTTCATAAGAAATAACAACTTTGGCAACAATGCTTATGGTAATAACAATTATAGGCCCTACCATCCTAATAATACTTATGGCTATAATGGTAAACCTGGATTACCTAGTGAAGAAAGAATTTTAGAAGTTGAAAGAGCCACTAAAATCTTCATGCAAATGCAACATGAGAAAAATAAACTATTTACTAAAACTATGGAGGAACAATCTACCATCTTGAAGAGCATTAGCCATCAACTTGAGAGTCTAAATAGGGAAATTCCTAGTTTACAATTGAAACTCTCTAACGCTGAAAGGAATATATCATCTTTGTCTAAAGCTCAATCTTCATTAATTAATAAAATGGCTGCTAAACCTGAAACTAATGATAATCCCTTTGCATCCACCAACGCTATACAAGTAAGAATTTATGAAAATGTTAGACTATTAGCTGAATTACATGCTAAGTGGGAAAGAGAAGATGAAATTGCTAAAAACATTAGTGTTTCTACTATTACCACCACTAGTGTTGAGGCTAGTAATAGTTCTACTACTCTAGATGATAAATTTGATTTTGATCTTGATGGTTACAACATCTCTGAAGTTATTAAGTTCCTACAAAAGCTTGCTAAAAGTCCTAATGCTAGTGCTATGAATATGGCCTTTACAAAACACATTACTGATGCTCTCATCAAGATTAAAGAAGAAAAGATGAAACATAAAGCTTATATTCCTATTAAACAAGAAGATGGCTAGTAACCCATCATTAATATGAAAGTGAATGACTTTGATTTCAAAGCTTTATGTGATCTTGATAGTAGTGTTTCTATTATGCCTAGAAGGATTTATGATATGCTTGATTTGCCTCCACTTGAAGATTGTTATTTGAATGTCCCACTTGATGATAATGCTAAAAAGAAACTCATGGGGAGTCTTAATGATGTTCTTATTATGGTTAACAATGCCTATGTCCCTGTTGATTTCTATGTTTTGGATGTTGAATGCAATGCTTCTTGTCCTATTACTTTGGGAAGACCTTTTTTTAGAACTATTGGTGCCATTATTGATATGAAAGAAGGAACCATTAAATATAAACTCCCACTCAAGAAAGGTATAGAACACTTCGCCAAGAAGAGAGAGAATATTTCTTTTGCTTCTCCTATGAAAACAAAATTTGGTCTTGATGCTTCTTCATTTTAGAACACTTGATCCTTTCTGGCTTCTTATGCCTAACTTAAAGGCGTTAAAGAAAAATACTTATTAGGAGATAACCCAAAAGTTTTAGATGAGTCTTGTAGTTATTACTTTAGTAATAACCGCTCCTTATCCTTTTTATTTGCTTTTTGTGCCAAGAGTAACCTCTAATGAGAGAGAAGTAATGATTGGGAAAGTTGTTGTCCCGAAATAGATTTTTGTGCTTCACCGTAAATATTCGTGTAAAATATCTGAACGTCTATTTTAGGCATGAATTTTTGTGCTTATGCCCCAGGTTGTTATCGAACTTTCGTTAGTTCAACACTTTTTGATTTGAGCAACATAAGGTCCTCGAAAAAAATCATCTTTACCTGCTGGTCTGTTTTGACAGATTTCTGCCATTTTCTACATTTGCTTCTTGTTGGTTCCTTTTTGAGTTATTTTGGGGAATTGAGCTTTTTGAGGGAAGTACTACAGTAGATAGTGTTCTAATGGCAGTTTATTTGGTATTATAAATCAACCTTAAGAATTATTTATCTTGAGTGCACTAATGTTGCTAATAAAGATTGTGTGAAGTTTTGTATGAAGGAAAAATTTCAGGTGTATGGAAGGAATGAGTAATGAGATGAAGGATGGACTAAAGCTCAAGCTTGGGGATTCCAAGAAAGTCACCCCAAGAAATATCCAAGAAGTACAAGCGTCAAAGCTTGGGGATGCCCAAGGCATCCCCTTCTTCATCAATAAAAATCCAGGTTTCTTCCAAACGCTTCATTTTTATTGTTTCATGCACAGTTGTGTTGTTCTTGGAGCGTCTTCTTTTTTCATTTTCATTTTGGTTTTTCGTTTGCTTGGTTTGCTTAGTTTTCTGAATTAATTGGTTGGACCCCCTCTTTCATACATTAGTTTGCAAATAGTTTGGTTTGGTTTGGAAAAGAGTAGGAAAGTTCATGCTTATGTGGTAAAAAGATCTTGTTTTTGACTGTGGCATATGCTCTGTCATGCCACTCTTGATATTGTTTTGGCTTTATTCTTAGTATTCTTTGATGTAGCATGACTTGTTATAAACAATTGAGATTGCTTAATGTGCCTTGGATGAATCATGCATTGTTTTAGCATATTAAAGCATAGTATAGTGGTATTCTCCTTTGATGCTTTATTTGGGTTGACTTGGCGCATGCTCACACCATGTGATGACTATCTCAAGTCACCATAGCCTTTATGATCCTTTAGTTTTCAACTTGTAGTATCACTTTATGCTTTGATCAATGATGTTTTGTCGCTCTGCATGATTATGGCCATTATTTCTCTCTTAGTTTGTCGCTCCCAGTCTTTTGCTAGCCTCCACAACCAAGTATGAGTTCCACTCATGCATCCAACTCCCTAAACCAAGTTATTCCAAAGAGTCCACCATACCTACCTACTAGCTTATGCTATTCCAAGTATATTCATGCTTTGTTTATCTTCCAAATTAAACTTGTTATGAGAAAACTAGTGATTAAAGCTCTCACGAACTTGATGACACACTTTACTTTACTGCATTCAATAAACTTGAACCATTGGGTCCTTCTTTGTTGCGTATATGCTTGCGCTTTATAAGTTGAAATTAGCAGAACCATGTACCATGGGGAACGCTTTCAACATTGCACTTGTACTTTGTACCCCATTGATATCATGTTCTTTTGCTTACGGATCCTGGCGGTGTGAAATAAAAGTGGAACTTGAAAGATCATGGAGTTTGTATGTGTGTTAGAGAAACGCCTAGGCCGCTAGACTAAGCCATGCCTAATCATGGTGGAAACTTGCAGCATCACCTTAATGAGCACTCTATGAAGCATCCTCAATAAAAACCTATCCAAATAGCAAATAAAAAGATCGCTGAGATGCTCATTGTCTGCTTGCCTTGTCATTTTTATTATGGGATAGCTCCTGTATCATGTGCAAGGGGTACCCCGTTGGCGGTTCTTTATGATACATATGTACTTACAATGACAAGAGCTTACTTGTGACTGAAGTTGAGTAGCATGAGGATCGGTCTTCGTAAGTAAGGGGCATGAGATTTCGGTTTATAACTTCTCAAGCATATCCTCTTAGTTGTGTCACTTTAACCTTAATCACCTTAAAGATGCTTATGATAGGGGCAATGAGAGCTGAAAGCTATAAGTACCATAATTTTTGGAAGCTCTTTATGATACTTGAATCCCTACTTCCTTTTATGAAGGTCTTTCTTCCACCATTATATTGAGTCTCCACCTTCTACCTTTATGCACCTACTTTGAGAGCATAGTGGCCATTCTTAGTTCTATGTGCATTGTCCCAAGACTAGTTGATTGATGCATAACTTGATATTGCTTGTTTTAAACTATTTGTATCTAGTCACTCTTATGAACTTTGAAGGTGTCCTATGCATTTATATTTGCTACTCTATGAGGGACAAGCTGAATACTATTATGTTATTCTTTATGTGAAACAAACAAACGTCTTCCAAAGCATTGTTATTCATGAATCTTTTGTTTGTGCCTTTTCATGTTGCGTCATAGTTTCTCTGTCTTATTGCTAGAACTTTGCCTTTCATGTTATGATTGAAGTACTATGATCCCAGCTTTCAATGTTTTACAAATACTTTGATCAAGTGTTTGATGGTGCATGTCACCTCAAAAATTATTCTTTCTTTTTATCACTTACCTACTCGAGGACGAGCAGGAGTTAAGCTTGGGGATGTTGATACATTGCAAATGTATCTATAATTTTTTATGTTCCATTCTTGGTTTTATCCACTTTCTTGTGTTTTGCCCACACTTTGGAGTAATTTTCATATGATTTCTTCGACTAACCTATTAACAAGAGCCATAGTGTCAGCTGCCTATTTTCTGCTGTTTTTGGTTCCAGGAAAGTTAGAAAATGAATATTCTCGGAGTTGGACGAGACAAAAGCCAAAGTGCCTATTTTTCCAGAAGTCATCAGATGCGAGAATACGAGACAGAGAAGAGCTAGGGGCCAGCCACACCACCTAGCCACGCGGCCAGGCCTGGCCCGTGCCAGGGGGTGGTCTGGCCGACCCCAGCACCCCCTCGGCCTCTCCTTCCACCTATAAGATGCCCTCGGGACAAAAACCCTAAGTACCCGATCAAAAATCCACGAAAGAGTCTGTAGCCACAGTCATCTCCATCCCTAGATTGGGAGGGATCTAAAGCTCTTCCTGGCACCCTGCCGGAGAGGGGAATTCACCCTGGAGGCCTTCTTCATCACCATGCAAGCCTCCGGTGTGATGCGTGAGTAGTTCATCCTTGGACTACGGATCCATGTAGTAGCTAGATGGCTGGTTCTCCTCCTCTGTGCTTTCATGTCTAGATCTTGTGAGCTCCGTTCATGATCAAGATCATCTATTTGTAATTCGACATGTTGTGTTTGCGGGGATCCGATGGATATTGAGATTCTATTTCAGATTGATTATTGATTCTATCATGTCTTTGTTATTTGTGATCTTGCATCTTTCCGTTGTTAGTAGTTATCTTGGCCAAGTAGATGCTAGCAACTCCAAGAGTTAGTATTTATGCTCGATAGTGGTTCATGCCTCTGGTAATCTAGGGAAGTGACAGAAATCTCTAAGGTACTAGATGTGTTGTTGCTACTAGGGAGAAAACAATAATCCTTTGTTCATAGAACAATCGTATTGTTTACTTTACACGCAGTTCGTAAAGCAATAATCTGTTGCTTGCAACTTATTACTAGAGGGGGTTCCGATGATAACCTGAAGGTGGATTATTAGTCATAGATGCAGTTGGATGGCGGTCTATGTATAATGTTGTAATGCCCAATCAAGTCTCAAAGGAGTCAAGATGATTAGTATATGCATGTAATGCTTTCTCGATGTTTGTCAATTGCCCCCGCTGTAATTTGTTCACCCAGCATGTTATCTATCTTAAGGAGAGCCACCTCTAGTGAACTATGGATCCCGGTCTTTTCTTTTACATACAATCTACAAACTATTTACTGCTTTGTGTTTACTTTCTGCAAAGTTTTACTTCTTTCCATTCGATACGTTTAATCCTTTATTTTTAGCAAAACACGGTGAGATTGACAACCTCATTGCAAGTTGGGGATAAAGTTCTGTGGTTGTGTTGTGCAGGCCTGCACGTTGCTACTAGCACCGTAGTGCGCCCTGCCAAAGCTCAGCTAGTAACACCTTTGGGGTGTTTCCTTGCTCCTACTGGTTCGATTAAACCTTGGTTTCATAACTAAGGGAAACTTGTTGCTGTGCTCATCATACCTTCCTCTTGGGGTTCCCAACGAGCTCTACATCAACACTGAGCCATCAGGGGACAAGTGTGAACGGTGGGTGCAGGCGTCGGCATGGTAGACACGGCACGGGCACGGCGTTTCCTGGCTCCTCCTCTCTCTGTCTTTGAGCTAGGGCTGTCCTAGAGGGGAAAGTGGAGCACGGGCCACGTGCTAGACATGGTAGGCGAGCCTGGCGGTGCTTGGGTCGTGTCGTCGACGGTGGGGGTGATAAATGTGCTCGGCCATGGTGGCCATGACCATTTGGTCGTGTGCACAGTGGGTGGACGTGTAGGTACTGGGTGGGAGGTGTACTAGGAGCACTTTGGTTGCAAAATGGGAGACCGGTTTGGCCAGAACCCTGCTCACAATAGTGTTTGGGGATTTTGCCAAATTTGTGCACATAAGGTGTTTGACAAAATGGCCGAAAGAAATCAAACTTTGAATTTTGAAAAGATTTTTGGTGTTTTTGTTGGTCATATGCTTAAGCATTTGTGGTTGCTTGGGATTTTCAAATTGAACTCATTTGAGTAGTTTTTGAAAAAGTGGGATCTAGGTACATACACTTGATTCCACTTTCAAATGCCATTTAAATTAAGTGTTTAAATGTTTTTGTAAGAATTCAAAGTGGACCTTGGTAGATCATTACTTGTACTAGCAAGGGGTCCAAAGAGTTAGAAATGTTTCTGTTGGAAATTGAGTTCTAGGAACACCTAAAGTGCCCAAGTGGATTAAAATGGCCAAATTGACCATTTCCATTTATTAATTCCATTTGATTGCTTTTTCTTTGGATTTTGCTTGTGAATGATCTAGATGATGTGGCATTCACCTTATAATCATTTTACAACCATTAGAACAATTAAGCATGGCAATTCTAAGCAATTCCATATTAATGCAACACACATATGCATGCTTAATTATTTAAATGAGAAAAAGTTTTTGTTAACCTTGAATTGGGTGATTTGGGTCTTAATAACCTTGGTTAAAGTTTTGGGATGTTACAAACCTTCCCCCTTAAACAAAATCTCGTCCTGAGATTTAAGAAAGAAAACTAGGAACTAAAGAGATCTGGAAACTCAGTCCTAATGTAATCTTCTCACTCCCAAGTGGCTTCTTCTTCGGTATGGTTACTCCATTGAATCTTGAGAAACTTGATACTCCGCGTCCTTGTGGTTCTGTATGAGTCTTCCAAGATACAGATGGGCACTTCACGATACGTCAGATCCTTGTTGATATCAATGGCTCGGTGATCGATGTTCTTGAAAACTTCGATCTTCTCCGGCACTTCTAGGCATTTGCGAAGTAACGAGATATGGAATACATGGTGGATAGCAGACATCCCCTCTGGCAGTTCTAGTTGATATGATACTTCTCCTGATGATTCAGAATTTTGAAGGGTCCAATATATCTGGGGGCTAACTTTCCTTTCAGACTAAAACGTTGTGTTCCCTTCAATGGTGAAACTTTGAGATACACAAAATCTCTGATATTGAAAGTCAGATCTCTCCATCTCATGTCAGCATAACCTTTCTGTCTAGATTGATGGGTCTTAAGGTGCTCACGGACTTTGTGAACCTTCTCTTTGGCTTCTCGTAGGATGTCGGGTCCGAAAATCTGACTCTCTCCTACTTGCGACCAATTTAAAGGGGTACGGCACTTTCTTCCATATAAGAACTCAAATGGGGCCATTTGCAAACTGGCTTGATAACTGTTCTTGTATGAGAATTCTGCGAAAGGCAGATAGTCTTCCTATTTTGATCCGTACTCTAACACACAAGCTCTTAACATATCCTCTAGGATTTGGTTGACTCTTTCTGTCTGTCCATTGGTTTGCGGGTGATAAGTTGTGCTGAAATTCAACTTGGTTCCTAATCCTTCTTGGACTTTCTGCCAAAATCTTGAGGTAAATTGGGTTCCTCGATCCGATACTATGGTCTTGGGGGTTCCATGCAAACTAACGATTCTAGCAATGTACAACTCTGCTATCTTCGAACTCTGGTAGGTTGTCTTGATAGGTATAAAATGGGCTACCTTGGATAGTCTATCAACGATTACATGATTGAGTCATTTCCCCTACTAGAAGTAGGCAAACCGGTGATAAAGTCCATTCCGATGGAATCCCATTTCCATTCCGGAATCTGCAATGGTTGCAACAGTCCTGCGGGCCTCTGATGTTCTACTTTGACTCTCTGGTAGATATCACACTTGGCGATGTAGCTTCTCATTTCTCTCTTCATCTTGTGCCACCAAAAATTTTCCTTCAAATCTTGATACATCTTCGTTCCTCCGGGGTGGATAGAATAAAGAGTATCATGAGCTTCCTGCATGATAACTTGCTTCAACTCCGAATTTTCTGGCACACAGATACATCCTTTGTACTGAAGAACTCCATCTTCATCTTCGGTGAATCCATGTACCTTTCATGTACCAATACGACGCTTGATTCTGTTGATACTTGCATTTCCCTTCTGGGCTTCCTTGATCTGACTGATCAAAGTGGGTTGAAGTTCAATGCTAGCTAAAAATCCTTTGCTAACTAGCTCAGTTCTAAACTTCTCCAACTCCTCATGCAAACTTCTCCTTGATCATGGTGTTTAACCTACACGGCAATCTGCTAAGAGCATCCGCTACCACATTGGCTTTTGCAGGTGATAGTGAATGTCAAGGTCATAATCCTTGATTAACTCTATCCATCTCCTTTGCCTCATATTTAGCTCCTTCTGAGTGAAAATATATTTCAAGCTCTTGTGATCGGAGTAAATCTCACAGCGATTACCCATGAGGTAATGACGCCATGTCTTCAAGGCCAACACTACGGCTGCTAGTTCAAGATCATGGGTGGGGTAATTCTGCTCATGCTACTTCAATTGTCGAGACAGATATGCGATGACTTTGCCTTCTTGCATGAATACACATCCGAGACCAATCTTGGACGCATCACAATACACATCAAACGGCTTCTTGATATCCGGCATAATCAATATTGGGCTGAAATCAATCTCTTTTTGAGCTCTTGGAAACTTGCTTCACATTTGTCGGTCCATTCAAACTTCTTGTCCTTCTTCAACAGTTGGGTCATTGCTCTTGCGATGCTCGAAAATCCTTCAACAAACTTGCGGTAATATCCCGCTAATCCGAGAAATGCACGGACTTGGGTTTGAGTGGTTGGGGCTTCCCATTCCTCAACATCTTTGATCTTTGCGGGATCAACAGCGACTCCTCCTACCGACACAATATGTCCGAGGAATCCTACTTATTTTAGCCAAAACTCACATTTGCTGAACTTGGCATACAACTAATGCTCTCTAAGGGTTTCAAGGATGATTCTCAGATGTTTCTCATGGTCTTCTTCTGACTTAGAGTAGATAAGAATATCGTCAATAAACACAACGACAAACTTATCCAGGAAATTCATAAAGATCTTATTCATGAGATTCATGAAATAAGCGGGAGCATTGGTTAATCCAAAAGACATGACCGTATACTCATAAAATCCATATCTGGTGGTAAAGGCGGTCTTTGGGCTATCCGTTGCACGAATCTTAAGTTGGTGATAACCAGTCCTAAGATCGATCTTAGAGAACACGCTGGCACCAGTCAACTGATCAAACAGATCCTCTATCTTTGGCAGTGGGTACTTGTTCTTGATGGTGACGTCATTTAGCTTCCTGTAATCTGTGCACAAATGGTTGCCTCCATCCTTGTTGTCGACGAACAACACGGGCGATCTCCATGGCGATGCACTTGGTTGAATCAAGCCTTTTGCCAGCATGGCATCCAATTGCTTCTTCAGCTCTACTAACTCTGATGGGTTCATGCTATAGGGTCTCTAAGCTATGGGTTCGGTTCCATGGATTAGTTCAATAACAAACTGAATATCCCGATCTAGGGGCATACCAGGCAATTCATCTGGGAATACGTTGGGGTATTCACAGACTACTCTGACTTGGTCTATGGTGGGCAGGGCCGAGCCGGTAGAATCCTGGCCCTGTGCGAAACTCCAAAATAGGCCCCTATTTTACTAAAAAATAAAACTAATAACATAGATATAGATCAAGATTGCTTATGCACTTGGCTTATTTGATGGACTTTCCGAGAAGAACTACTCTCAATGCCTAGCGTGGTAAAATCGTCTTAGAAAACCGTTTTAAGGGAAACACAGAGTTGAAAAACTAGACATGACCTACCATAATAAACCTAAACTAGAGATAATTTTGTTTTTAAGAGTAGATATTATGTTAGTTTTTTAAGAGGCAGCCATTGGAATATCAAAATGCAAGAGAAAATAAAGAAAAAAAGTTTGTTATACATTTTTTCTTGAATGTATGTTTCAACAGAACAATTACACTCTCACATTTAGATTTTGAGAAAATAAAGAATAGAGTATGCCAAGATTATCTTTTATAGGAAACAATTACTCTTAGCTTGTAGATTTGAGAAAATAACTAAAAACAATATTCTAAGCTACCAACTACGAATCGAACTTGAAACCTCCTGCACGAGGTGTAAAAGATAGAAGCCTGATTCTGACAACCAACTCAGCTGAGTTGGCTACATGTTTCACTTAAACTATACCCTTTATAACTGGTGTTTAAAATTTTAGGCCCCAAAAAAATCTGGGCCCTGTGCGGCCGCACGGGCCACACTCCCATGGGCTCGGGCCTGATGGTGGGTAGAGCTAGACTCTTGTTGCACTTGAACTGATAGGGCAAGGTTTCAAATATATGCTCTACTGATACTCTAGAGCTACTGGTCATGGTGATGGCTTTCTTGGCATAGTCTATCAATCCTTTATGCTTTGACATCCAATCCATTCCTAGTACTACTTCCAAACCTTTGGTTCCAAGTACTATTAAATTGGCATAAAAATCTACCCCATGTATTCTGATAGGCATAGCTTTGCAAATTTTGTGGTTGAACCAGGTATTTGAACTATCATGACATGCTTCAAGTTGGTTGGGTGAATCTTACTAGTGCATGAAAATTCTTCGGTAAGAAACGAGTGCGATGCTCCAGAATCAAACAACACTCTTGCTAAAACTGAGTTCACAGAAAACATACCCAGCACTACATCTGGCGCTTCTTGGGCTTCTTCGGCGTTCATGCGGAAGAGATGGCCGTTGCGATTGTGAGGGTTCCCTGGGGCGAATCTTCTTCCGGGTTGAACACGACGCTGCTGTTGAGCTGGGGCATTCACATTGGCAGTGGCGGCAATCTTCTTGGGACACTCATTGGAGTAGTGACCCTTCACTCCACACTCAAAACAAGTAATCTAAGACTTGTCTTTGGCTGCAACAGGCACAGCATTGCTTCCAGTCCTCGGGGGAGTGTTGTTGTTGTTGTTGGACTTGGGCAGTGCACGTTGAAGTTGTTGGAGTTGTCGGGGTTGTTGTTGTGGTTCCCTCCAGTCTTCATATTTCCTCCGCTACGATTGGGGTAGCTAGGACGAGACATTGGGGGTCTATTGTTCCACGGGGCATATCCGGCAGATGGATTGGGGCGATACTGCGGGTGACTGTTGGATCCACTCTGGTGCATCATTCTGCGCGTATGGTTGTCATTCGCTTGGTTGATCTATCCTTCCGTCTGGATGGCAGAGTTGACTAGCTCTTCGAGATCCTCGAAACGGATGTTGACGAGGACTCTCTACATCTCATCATGCAGTCCGTTCAGGAATCTCTCCTTCTTGGCCTCCGTGTTGATCTCATCAGGTGCATACCTGGCTAGGGACAAGAATCTATCACGGTACTCCACTACAGTCATTCTCCCTTGCTTTAGCTCTCTAAATTCATCTCTCATTCTAGTGACTAGACCTTGCGGCACATGGGTGCGGCTGAGCTTGACTTTGAAGGCTTCCCACGTCATCACTTGACCGTGGTTCATGTTACAGGTGCTATTCCACCATGCTCTTGCATCTCCTGCCAGATAGTGGGTGGCAAACAGAACTTTCTCATTGGCATCCACTCCTGCGACTTCTAAGTTATTCTCCGTGGTCTGTAACAATCATCAGCATCCAGCGGATCTTCAGACTTGCTAGATAGTGGATTGGTATTCTGGAAGTTTTTGAGTTTGGATCCATGATGATCCTGATTTCCATGGCCCTGATTGTTGTGAGCCATCTGGGCGATATGTTGCAGGGTGGCTAGATTTGCTTGGCGCTTTGCCCTACTTGCTTCACGGTCTGCAATTAGTTGCAGAATCTGTAGCATTAGTTCCTACGATGAGCTGCTCCCTCCTTGGTTTCCACGAGTCATCTGAAGATTGAGATAGATAATGGGGTAAGAGGGAAAGTTCTAAGGTTTATGGTTTTGGTTTCAAAGCTAAGACTTTGAGTTTGACTCGGGTTTTGCAAACTAACTTCTTTTCATTCATTCAATAAAAGCACACGATACAAACACACACACCACAACATGAAAGGAAAATGGATGGTTTTAAGAACCATTCTGTGAGCTAAGATACAATGGGAATGATACTACTCCTACAATAGTGCTCTAGTGCATCTACTCATCATCGATGAAGTTGGAGTCATCATCGTCGGTGTAGAAGTCCATGGCATCATCCTCCAGATAGTCATCATCATTGCTAAGGTATGAGTGAATATCCCCTTGGATGTCTTCACCTTCCTCCTCTTCTTCTTTTACTGCAAGCTGATCTTCTTGCTCCTTGATGGTATTCTCAAGGTCGGCTACCTTCTTACGAAGACGGTCGATGGTGCGATCCTTCTTTGCGCGTTACCGGCAAAGTGATTGACAATCCTTGACGAGTAGTGAGAAAGTCTGGGCCTTCTGGGCGGCAATGGCAAGGTTGTGGTTGGCGTACTCTCGAGCATTGTCCAATTCCTTCTGTCTGTCATACAACAGGAAGTCACGGTTCTCCACTTGATGCTTCAACTCCGGGTGACTTGGCATCTCCAGAGGCATTCCCATAGAATCACGCCTTGCATAGTCAGCAAAGTGGGTTCCCTAGATCAAGTTGACATTCTAGGCAGAAAGACGGGCGAGAGCTTCATGCATTGCCCTGGCTAATCCATCTAGCTAGTTGTTCTCTCTCACGGTGAATTGAATCTTCTCAGAAAGTGGTGCTTCCAGCTTGCCTTGAAGATCAGCAACTACTAGCCATTGTAAATCTCCTCCTGGGGGTCCATTGAGTTGAGCTCCAAAGAATTGCGGATGTGGATGCTCCAAGTACTTAGACAATGCATCAAGATCCCTCTCGAAGATCAGTTGGCCTCCGTTGCCCAACTGGTAGAACTTGTAGTACTGAACTTCCATCTATAAGAATTTAGGATGAGTAAGTTAGTGAAGTGATCAAGTGTGTCAAATTTTAGGTAATAATGGAAGAATTTTTGGAGGAACATGTATTTTTTTGAGAGAAAGAATCCCAAGGATAAGAGTGGAAATAGTTTTTTCATAAATACTCAGTTCTTTGTTTTTGAAACTAAGTTTTTGTTCGGACGTCCATTCTAACTAGGGTCTCCTATGGTCAGGATGGCTCTGATACCAACTTGTCAACACCCGGATTTTTAATCCCAGATGCCTGTTATGCCATACATCACAATCCCAGGATTACCATTTTTGCGAGACATAATAGATTGGATATCACAGTACATCATCCATTACAAACCATAATAAGGTCTTACACAAATAAAGGATCTCACGATCCAGTCTTAGTACAAACAAGTAGCGGAATAAATAGCGTAGTGGTGGGGTCCATCTTCAGTGTCACAAGCAATGCTGACGATGGGAGATGATCCTAGTTGTCGTAGCCATCATGTTGTCCTTCCTCCTGGTAGTCCTCTTCATAGTCTAGCCACAGGAATAGCCAGGGATAAAGCCATGAGTACTCTTTAAGTACTCGCAAACTATGACTAACAAGTAAGGTAGTTCTAGTAGGAAAGCTAAACTCTAAGTTTATTTGTAAAGTTAAGTTTGAAACCTAAGCTGAGTTCAGAAACAAAGAAAGATAAAATAAAGTTCTAAAATCACCTAAGTGGGAACTTAGTTGTCATAGTCACAATTCATTTCATAAGTCATTTTGAAAACATCTGACAATGAAACAGTATGGCCACTCCAACTGTCCATAACCGCGGACGCGACTATTCGAATAGTTTGACACTCTGCAGAGGTGGTACACTTTCACCACAAAATTCAATACATCCGTCAGGGATAACCCTGAATCATCATACTTAGTATGCAGATAATCAAAATTAGCCTTTCCTTTACACACTCTAGTATAAGCACCTCTCCTATGAGCTTGGCCTCCCAGCCATGGCCATCTGCCATCCTAGGAACTGCATAGGTGGACAACATTGAGACGTAGCCTCAGCTCAAACCTCTCCCGCGAGGGAACTAATACTAATGCATATAAACTTCCGGCTAAGCCTTACCCAATTCAGGTATTGTGGTTGTACGGTAAAATTGGAATGGTGTCGCATCCGAACCTAACCATCAGTTTTTATAAAACGGTTAAGGCTCATGCCTCAACATTTTCATCATCATAAACCATTTGTGTTTCTCAACACATGTCAAAACATCTCAATAGAATGACTCATCATTCCAAGGTTTTCATAAGTCATTTTCACTAAGTATTCCCATCTAAAGTGATCAAGTTTTTGGTTTAGCTCTAAACTACTAAGTTAAGAGTGTTCACTAATGTGGGATGCTAATATCAATCGCATGCCATAGAATGACATCTAAATCTAACTAGATAGGCCAAGTTTTATACTCTTTATGCTATCCATAAACAAAGTAAAGGACTTTGGTAAAGTAAAAGAAAATAAAGCTTGTAAGTAAAACTTGGGGTAGGTATAAGTCAAAAGGTATAACCAAAGCATGCCTAAATCATTTGCTCAAGTTAAGGGGGCAAGTGTTAACTTTCTTAGTTCTAGCTTGCCTTGGTTGGTGCAGTGGTTGAAATTCTCCTCTTCTTCCTCGGGGTAGAATTCCTCCTCTTCATAGACTTGGTCGGTACTATCGTCTATAAATACATATGAAATACACAATCACCAAACAATACTTAACTAGTATATTTAGCACAATAAGGCACATACTTGATGATCTAGTATCATCACAACATCACAAGATTTTAATGAACTAGTTTCATTTATTTTATTTGAGAAAAGTAATTTCTACTCATTGAAATTTATTAAGATTTAATATTCTCCAATTAAAATATGGGACATGTGGACACATGTCATCACCATATCTTCTAATACATGGGAATGTGATTTAAAGGTTTGGTCACATTTTAATAAGTTTAAGTTTAATATTCAAAATATTTAAAGTGACTAGAAATGCCTATATAGCATTATTTTGGTACTAGTCCAAAGTCCCTACATACAAACCTAAATATTATTACATATTCAGATAGGTATGGTCAAATGTGATTTTTGAAAGTTGGAATCAACTCAAAAGCTATTTTGGTTGATTTTGGAAAAATGTTTGAATGTAGAAAAGTCTCTGTCTTGTTATTTTTGCTATATGTGATCTATAACTCTAATTGATTTAAATCCAACGGTCTTTGATAGGGATTTAATTATCTTTCCAACAAAATTGGAATCATTCAATTTGGATTTGTAAAACTCCCTGAAATGATTTTTGAACTAAAGGACAGAATTGAGTTTAAGCTAAAATTGAAAAATATTTATTTGAATCTACTGGGTTGCGCAGGAAAGAAATGGGCCGGCCCACTGCGCCTCGCGCAGCGCCCGGGCTGACTTAAGTGACGGCCCCACCTGTCAGTGGGACAGGAGATGAATCCAGGCCCGGGCCGACTTAAGTGACGGCCCGGGCTGACTTAAGCACTGGAACATAATAATAATTATTTAGCTCCATTATGAATCCAGAAGGTAAATGAAGTTGCATTGTGCCGACTTCCAACGCAGCGACTCTCGCTTTGTTTCCGACTCTAATGTCAACCTCGCCTGTTGCAACGCTCCTAGTTCTTACCAGTCCCTGCGACGAGTTGCAGATGTGAATGACTGATCCGGTATCATGTACCCAAGAACTACCAGGTGCATCAGCAAGACAAATGTCTATAACATTGCAAACAAGCGTACCTGAGCCGGAAGTCACACCTCCGCTCTTGGCTTTATCAGCCAGATACTTGCTGCAATTCCTCTTCCAGTGGCCATCCGACTTGCAGTAGAAGCAAGTGGATCCGGCTGTAGGAGATGGCTTAGTCCCTGAGGAAACTCTTTGGACTGGGTCCTCCGCCTTACCTCCTGACTTTTCCTTCTTCTTCTTAGTCCAAGAACTCTTCTTGAACTTAGCCTTGTTTTGTACCATCAACACTTGACTGGCACCTTTCTTGAGATCCGCCTCAGCCTGCTTGAGCATCCCATGTAATTCAGTGAGCTTCTTATTCATACCATGCATGTGGTAGTTCGATATGAACTGGCCATACGCACTAGGAAGAGAGTTCAAAATTATATCCGTAGCGAACTCTTCGCTAATGGGGTAGCCAAGCCTTTCCAGAGACTGCACGTAACCAACCATCTTGATCACATGCGGACTTAGTGGATCGCCATCCTTAAGCTTGCAGCTCAACAAAGCCTGAGAGACTTGATACCTCTCAGTCTTTGCTTGAGCCTGGAACATACTTTTGAGGCTTTCGATCATATCGTAGGCCTCAACATTCTCGAACTGCTGCTGCAAGTCCGGTTCCATGTGAGCAAGCATAAGACAACTAATCTCCGTGGATTCATCACAAATCCGACGGTAGGCATTGGTGGCTGCGACAGTCGCATTCTCATCCGGCTCAGCTGGAAGTGGGTTGTCTAGGACACGATCCCTTTTTTCTTGTTTGAGAACAATTCTCAGATTACGATACCAGTTGGTGAAATTAGTTCCATTCAGCTTATCTTTCTCTAAGATGGTTCTCAAAGCAAAACCGGAAATCTGAGGAAGACTGCTAGGTGCCATTGATCTACAACAGAAAATATGCAAAACACTTAAGACATGCATCCATAAAGAGCAAGCATATTAAACACTTTAATATTTATGCTCCCACTAGAACCAACACCCCTCCGATGGTTACTTAGTGATTCAGGACCCTAAATAAGCAAGTCGACTAGTGAACTTTAGCATCACCGCTAGCCGTCAAGTGATCTAGGTAGACAACTCCTTGACAATCGTATCTCATACGACTCCTATTGGATGGGTGGCATCACATGCCCCGGCTCCCATCTGACTTTTCCCCAAGTCCCACAACCGTTGTGATAGACCTGTCTAGATTACCAAGTGCTTCCGCTGTAAGAGTCCGACTCGAACCCACCTAGTCGGAAAGAATTGATAGCACCTCAATTTTATGAGCCCACTACCAAAAATGTCTGACTTGTGATGGTGTAGCACTGGCGGGGAAACTGACTAGACCTTCTTTGAGGGATTATATTCTACCAACTATCTAATAGAGGTAAAACAGAGACATAACAATAACACAAAATAAAGCAATTATAATGTGAAATGGTATGGCTCTCTTCATGGCGATCTCTATCTCCATAAAGCCTGTAATCCGACTCGTGTCAACTCTTGTCACGTGTCGTCTTACACCATGTAGCCGACTTGTACACCGACTTGCATGCTATCCGGATTCTTCAAACAGCTACACTAGCTAGTAATCCAAATTACACAGAGAATCCGACACGCAGGCCATTATACAATAAGATGACAGCACCTAGGCTCCAGCACGCAGATCACGTATGGATTACACACATCACATGCACATAAGCCATACCATTCACAACATCATCCTGCAAAAACAAGTTATGCATAGATACGATATCTACCGGCGTTGTGAAACTCGCAACGACATCTAAGGCGCTACGACAGGGCAAAGCCGGCGGTCCCGCTAGCCGGATAGCGGGCGGGGATCGAAGGGGCAGCGCCCGACGATTTTTCTGAAAAACGCAGATCTCATCTGTATTCTGGACATGGATTTCATCATCGGATAAAACAATTTTACCCAAATCCGATCCGGACTCCGATTCGATCAAACCCTTTGATCTTCGATCACCGCATCCGGGTTTACGTGTCACAGTCTACCCCGATGGCGGAAACCGACCGGTAGGGGTATGTCGTTCCACGACCTTAGCAGTTAGATCACGGAAACCAGATCATTCATTCCCTGAGTACAGTTGATCCAATCAACTTTGTACAAAACCGATCTATCTCATAGATCGACCACCAAAACTGCAATTAGATCCAATCTAACGCCAACCGCATATCACATATGCGCGATCTCGAGCCTAAAACCAGAAGCTAATGCTCTGATACCACTGTTGGGCCACGTAGAGATAAACAAAACTTTTTCCCTACGCGGTGATCCCAAGATCCAGCTCAGGTAGAAGGCCACATGGATTACCACTAGACGCGCAGTTGCGGAATTGATGAAGCACATCGCTTGATGCAGTGCAGTCCTCGCAATCCGTTCCGGTTCCACGATCCACGATCCGTACTTTCTTCACGATCGTCGAAGTGCTGAACGTACAGCACCTCCGTCGGTATCCACACGTACGAGGAGGAGCACCGGCGATGGACTGCTAGATCCGGTACGGCGGCGACATGACGGACTGGGGCTAGGGTTTCCAACACATGGAGTGACCTAACCTTGTGCTCTAAGCACCTGCGCCCCAGCTTATATAGGGAGTGAAAGTGGGCTCCACTCACTTGTGGCCCATTCACTAAAAGGCCTATATTAGCCACTGCAAGTCTCACTTGCTGACTAAGTCCATGTCTCTTTTTGGGCCCAACCCAAATAGGTTTCCTGTTTGGGTCTAACCCAAACTTGCTCCCTCTCTTAAGTGTGTGACCCGACAGGCTCATGGTAACCCGGACACGATTCCGAGTCTCACTCATGATCGATCAGTTGGTAGCGGCTCCTAGCAGAACGTGCCAACTCCCAAGTACCAATAAGTCATGACGACATACCTTGCAATGCGACTTTCGTCTGAGTCCCTTTTGCCTCACGATATACCTTGTCGGACTATAGGCGAATGATCGTCATCCCTTAAATAGTCCGACTCTCTTTCTCGATCCGAGATAAGTGATTCATCCGACTAACTCTTAGTCGGTTGCCTCGGTTAACACTTAACCGTGATGCGCATGGCCATGCTTTCCGAATCATATCTTCCAAGAGGGCCCAAAGAATATCTCTCCGGATGGAGGGGCAAAATCCCGTCTTGGTTATTCACATCACGCAACTTGATTCTCAGACGACCCGAACTCCGCCTTTATAACTGCCCAGTGACGGAACATTGTTTCACAGAACCTAAGTCGGAGATCCTCAACTCGGATTGTGCAATAACCTCAGGTCTAAGGATTACATTGATTGAGACATGCAAATGATGACTTGTTCGTTGCATCTCAATATGGGTCAGTCCGATTCGCTAAACTCTTTAGCCGAATCCGTGTAAGTCGGAATAGCATCTCCATGCCCATGACAAGTGGAACCTAGTCATCTTCCGACTTTCACATTGGTCTAAGTTGTGTGTCCGGCACAACCTCAATGACCAAGGACAATTAGTATGAACAGCATGAATATGTAGTTCCACAATCAAATCACATATTCGATGATACATATCAGCAGTTCATACATGGACCATAACCTTATGAATACACAGGAATATCATCATTCATGATTGCCTCTAGGGCACATTCCCAACACGGACTATTCTCGCTTCGTGTGGATTCTTGCGACACCACTAATAAAGATTCTTCCTGCATGTTGAAAACGGTGACACCACCAATAAGAGGTCGTTGTCCATGTTTGTCAAGAGAACACTCTGGGGAACAATAGATGAAGAGAGAGGTCTCAACAAATAAGGCCATCTCTAACTTCCGGGAAAGGAGTAAAATTGCTTGATCTACCGATTCAATGTACAAGAGCGAATGATAGGAGTACTGTTATGGTAGCTACTCCATCCCGTACTCAAAGCATTACTATGTACACGAATAGAAGAATCATGCAACCACTATCGGAATTCAGACTGAAGATCTTCACAAGCAAGGTTTGGAAAACAAAGGAGTGATGCAGTCTCTTCATCAGATCGGGCGTACATGAATTCATCGCGTTTGAAACCACCGGAAGATACAAAAGAAATCGTTTGAAAAGACACAATGATTAGGTTCCGCGATGGTTCCATTGGCATGAGCAACACATGCTCAAGGTATACTCCAACTTCACCAATTCTCATCCTTCTCATATGTTTTTCAACAATATGGATATCCGTCAAGGGGCAAATACAGATAAAAAGTTCAATGACAAAAGATTGGATGAAGGGTAAAACAAACGAGATGCAGATTGATGATTGTAGCACCACCGTTATAAAAGGGAGGAAGCGAAACCCTAAAGGTACGACGGAAACCCAACCACGAGAAATCCTGGACTCGAAGAAATGTAAGAGAACCAATTCAAAACATGCGAAGGTAAGAGGAGAATAGCACAGAGGTAACAAGTAAAAACAGACCTAATCAGATCTATTCAATCGATTTTGCAAAATATTTTTGACACTCTACTTCATCCATTAGCTAGGTTATCCTACAGGCTGGACCGGTAGGGTATCACAACGGTTGCGCTTTGATACCACTTTGTAACACCCTCAATTTGGCCCTATGCAGATTTTAGCGCTTTCCGCCAAACCCGCATAGAAATGATTCAAGAATACCCACCAGGTACTTGCGTGCAGGTGGAAAACGAAGTAATACCATTACACAATATTTCATGATGGAACCCATAGAACATATATATACAACACCGACTCAATGAGTCAAAAAATATAGATATACAGTAGAAAGATCTAAATCACCTTAAAAATGATACAACATCCGAGTATGGATAAGAAGCAAATTGAGCTAAAAGCCCTGAAGAAAAACCATTGGCATTCATAATCCTGTCCAGGCCAAGCCGACAAGGTAACCCTCCTAATGGCGCCGATCTCAAACCTGCTAAAACAAAAGGGGTGCAGACAAAGGACAAAGGAAAAAGAGAGCGGTCAGTGCTAAGTCCAGTACATGGAGAGTCTAGAATTTGGCAGCTCTCGCCTACATAGGTATGGTGGACTGAAGCGGCAGCAAAGCATGCACTACACAACCTATAGAGACTCGATACAACTGTCAGCTATTAGAGAGGGATAAGAAAGACCTATTCGGAACCAACCTGATACTAACACCAAACATAGCCATCATAGTAATTCCCCCTCAAGACCAAACGAGGAAGTCGTGCCAAGGAAACTCACACAGTTGGGAGCTTTATTCATTCATTCCATGGTGATTGTCCAACTTACTAGTCATATCAGATACAAGTCATATTAAACAGCAATTCTCAAGTTATAGTTGTCTATGATCGAGAAACGGTGCTCCAAATCGTCCATAACCGTAGACACGGCTTTTTGAAAAGATTTAACCATGCAGGAGTGCACCAAAGTATCTACATGCACTTCAACCCTTGTAGTCAGATCCGAATATGAGCAAGATCCTGAACATATACCCAACGGTATGTGACGGGGCCTCGGACACGATGTTTCTCAGACCCAAAGCAAGTACATGGGGGTCACCCCACTAAGCTACCCGCAACGAAGTCGGCCATCTCCAATACGGACCCAGGGTATGTGGCGATGACTGTAAATGACTGGGAACCTGAAAGTGTGACCGGGCTTGTCGATACAGCGGAAACGTGGTACTTGGTTCCTAGACAGTACAAGCGCTCTACACGCAATCGTAAATAAAGCAGTAAAGCACGACATAAGTACATGATAATAATAACACCACAAACTAGTTTGTGCCCCAGCACAGTACTTTGAAATCAGGTAGTAAGCCGATGGGGTGCCCACGCACCCGCTTGTGGTTAGCGCGCTCGATCTCGGAAGAGGTCTCAAGAACTCGGGTCTTAGGTGGACACAAGTGGAAGGTTAAAAACTAAATATTGACTGTTATCCACCGGTTTCTCTGCATTATATCCATTTCCAGCATTTTAGTTAACAAGTTATATTGAAAGCCATGATCATCTCCACAATTAAGCATCTCCATCATTAAGCATGTGCCAACCTTTCATCAACGGTGGAACGACAACGACGCGAAGCAGCACCTGTGCAAGCAACTACGACTTGCAAGGCCGACTGTCTATCAAACAATAAGTAATAAGATGTGTCTAAGGGAATATAGAGGCTACAAGGAATATAAATGGTGCATGAATACTAAAGCATCGCAACACGGATAGCAATAGATCAACAGGAGGAAATAAAGACTATAAAAGTAAAATAGATAGAAAGGGGAGAATGCTCGCCGGGAAACACTGTAGAAGATACATTATAAGAACTAGTCGAGACTCGCATCAACTCAACGGCCTAATCCGCGAAGAATCAAAGCACTAAAAGAAAACACCTGATGCACTATTTAATACTACGGTAGAAGATCGGGCATTATGCATGTATGATGTATGACATGGTAAAGATGCGATACGACTAGGCAATATTAAACGGAACTGGGGTCCCGGTAATTAATTAGTAGGTTCATCTTATTTAGGTACCCGTAATTTAAAAGTTGGCTTAACAAGACAAAACATGGCTTCGGTTCGCAACATAAATTTAAATGGAGCCAATATAAAACAAGAATAGAGTGCATATAGTCTCCATATTTAATTATTAGGCGAGTCGACAAAATACCCACAAACAAATGAATATGTATGCGTCCATGAACAATCTATATCTATATCTATATCTATATATATATAATAATAAAGGATGGATTGTTTCCCTCGGTCCAACTATTTTTTGGACAGATTTACCCTCTCACCAAACCACGTATTACTACCTATACCACCGTATAAGTTTGCCCATCAAAATATCCCGATGGCTTACTTTCCGCAGACTGTACGTCCTCCAACAATTCAAAACACCCACAACTCCTCCCCAGATCACCACTCGAGACGTATATATTGAAGCACAAAGTTGAATCAATCCAGATTGTGTAGGGAAAGATACACTCTTCTCTTTGCGGCAACTATCAAAGGAGTCTTTCTTGATCGGCAACTATCAAAGGAGTCTTTCTCGATCTCGTGAACCAGCAGTCAGAGGCGGTGGAGCTCTTCGCCATCGGGACATCGAATCAGCCAAGAGCCTCGGCCAACTAAAGGTGGACGTACAATCTTCTGCACCTTTCCGGTCAAGCCCCACATACCATGGAGCAAGATGTACTCCAGCCTCAACCATTAGCCTTGCCAGCGAGGCGGTCGTCGATGGCGCCGTGGCGGTCGGGAAAACATGGCGGCGGTTCAACGGCGGATAGGCAATACACCGCGGGACCATGCCCGTGCGTTCAAGGGCTAGATCAAACATGGAATCATGGATACAAGTAGAGCATGCCCGCAATTTGAAGGATAGATCGAACATGGAATCATGGATACAACCAGCTAAATGAGCACGCCACGGCAACCTCCGTCGGCAAGGTCCGATTTATTCCTAGAGGAAAGACATCTCCTTCCACACATGAGGATTGGATTTGGAATCACGTAAGATAAATCAGCTCATGAATCGTGTTTTTCTTTTCTAGGGTTAATAGAAAGATTTCATAGAATAACCGTTCAATCTCATGCAGGGCTGCGGGCATATCTAGCCAGGCCGCGATATTGTTGCCAGTTCCCTATCAGATGCATGCATGGTATCTAATCATACGCTCAGTTTCATTGATTGTTGCCAATTTCCCGTTAGATGCATGCATGATATCGTCACTACCATCGGCATGGCTCACAATTTCGCAGATCGCGGATGAATCATACTACATATTCCATGATAAACGCATCCCCGCCGGCAACAAGAAGTCTGCCGGCTGCAAGGAGTAGCACACACGCAGCTGATTGATGGTGCGAGAGCTTACCGATACAAGTGGGCTTCAGTGCTTTAGCCTTTGTATACCATACAGATCTCATAATTTTTTTTGAAGGAACCCTCACGATTAATTCTCATCCAAAAGGAAGACATGCAGGGACCTCTCTTGCGACTTCATCGCCGCTGCCGATACACAGCAGAGTAGGCCCCGCAACAACAATTTCACTAGATAACAGCAATTTCAATGAGAGATGTTATGATGTTGCTACGCATTGAGCTTGTACCAGATATATCGGTTGTTATTCATGCAGGCTCGGGGATACAAGTGCAAGGATGGCACTACTGGATATCAGATCAATCTGTTCCATGTATATAGTTTGAATCTTGCTATCTGCTTATGATTTGCGATAGCCGTTTATAAATATGGCGGGGCAAAAATCTGTTTCGAGGAGGTGTTGTTTTCACATAGAACTGATCGAAATTTTATTTGTTTACAAGTTTGGGATAAATACACTACGACAGATGCGTCGCACGCAAGCAACAGTGCAATCGGATGATCCCTATAATTTAAGGCCGACGTACATTACACACAACAACAACATAAATCAAAATATGGTCAATTTATATAGCTTGACGCCGACGTACATCGCACATAGCAACAACAGAAGTACAAATTCGATCGATCGATATAGCTTGATTCCAATGTAGGCTGCACGGTGCTATGTTGTTGTATGTGTCTCGAGCAAATGTGTTTATCATGAAAACTGGACTAAGGATATTTATTTTATTTTTCTATTTATCAATGGTTGATCCGGTGCAATGCGCGGGCATTTGTGCTAGTAATCTATACCTAATAATAATAAAAAGAGTAGCGTTTCTCTCTTCGTCCGTCGCAATACGCTTTCGTCCATCGTAAAAGGCTCTACCTCGCACCACACATCCTTGATTCCTTAGTCCTTACTCGACTCGATTCAAGTCGCTAATAATCTAGGTCGAAGGACCAATCAGAATCAAAACAGGAGAGCTAGCCAACAACACGTACATTGTCCACAAAGCCCAACTTGACATGCATGTAAGATGAGACCTCTACACGAATCAAACAGTCGAGCTGTCCCGCCTGCATCACGTTTCTATATAAGAAAATAAGTTCTTCCCTTGATCGTATTAGGAGTGAAGGGACTTGCCCAAGCGACATCTATAGGAACTACTTCTCCTCGCAGTCGCGCTATCCATTTAGCAATAGCAGCACGCTGTAGTGGCTGACTGGCTGTTCTGTAAAGAAGAACCAAAGGAGGAGTCTTTGTTTACATGCAACTTGTGCTGATCAGGTCGACCTAACTTGTGCTGATAGTGACGAGCTTGGGAAGTGGTCTTCAGAGACGATTACTTTGTGATTGCTTCGGCCTGGGGCAGAGTACCACACCGTAAAAATGCAGAACTGACGGATGCTACTGTTCGTCTTCAGTATTCGTGAGTGTTTATGCAAATCCGGTGCAGGTGAAAAGCGACCCCTAATTTGGTTTCTAAACTAAAGTGGAAACATGTCTCAAAGTCAGCTATTGCTGGTACCATTAAGAAGATACAAAACTTTTGTGAAGCTAATTTCCAGATTTGGTGTTCATGAAGGTAAATCGATCGCAACCATCTGACGCATCACCTCGTTAGGCTAGGCCGTAGTGTTTCGTGTTGGCTGCTTCGGTACCCCTGTGTGTTGGAGGACCTGGTTGTGTATTCCAAAGCGTATCAACATGATTGTAATATAAGGAGAATAAAAGAGTAGGCTAAATAAAAATTAAAGATAAAAAAATGTACTTCAATTTATATCCCTCGCGACTTGCATAGGCAATTTGCTTATATCCTTCATGATGCGTAGGCATTTTGCCTATGAGTAGTAAACAAGTCATGAATTTGAAAATATTCAGTAAAATTCAACGTGTAGCAAAGCATATTTGACCTGGTGCAACTTCTCTCTCTACAGATAAGTCCCAGTACCACCGATATGCCGCCGAGCTTCGTCGCCATCTCCTCATGCCCCACAATGCGCCCCACGTCTGCTGGCACTCGAGGTCCTCTGCTCGCGCTCGAGCGTGCCGACACCTCTTCTCCTCCCCCCGCACCGCCAAAAATTCCTCCAGCGCCTACCCGCGAGAACCAAAGCTGGAGAGCTGGTCCTTACAATTTGGAGCAGCGTTGTACTGAGCTTGGGATCCACACCACCCGGGAAAGTCTAGATAGGCAGCCGACGATCAACCAATCCCGAGCCTCTTGGAGGAGCACGGTCCAACCATTGAATCTATCCATCCCTACCTACAGTTGGTGCTCAAGCCTTCAGATATACTCGAGAAGGATTGAGTTGGTGGGGATGACCCAATGAAAATGAAAAGCTGATAGAATAAGCTACAATTAATCATGCATCCTAGATTCTCCCTTTTGCCTTGTTCCCGATCCAAAATTCATGAGTTCGAGCTCAAAATCTAAATGAGGGAATTGGATAAGTGGTGGATTTGGGATTCCAAATTTTAGTTTCTCTTGATTTAATACAATCTTTGGTGTGCAGATTCAAAAATTGGGGAGAAATTGCAAGACAAGGAAGAGAGAATCTGGGGAAGAAGACAACTTCATAGGAGCCTATTTGGGAATGGATCGAAATAAGTATAGTTGGTCCCTGCTAGGTTGGCCCTGTAACTTTTGTCCTCAGTTAGAGCATTGGGTATTACGATAAGAGACTATTAAATACAAATGAGAGCATTGGCCTCAGTTAGAGCATTAGGTCCTTGCAATGAGAATTTACTTTACCTTCTGTCCTGATGCAACGCACGGACATTTGTACTAGTCTATATCTATATACCTAATAAAAAGAGCAATGCTTCTCTCTTCGTCCCTACAATTTATGCCTTCAACCGTCATGGGTGCGCCTTCTTAAGTCGCACCGAGTCAGGGTTGTTTCCTTTAAACGTACGATCCTCCAGTCCTCTAGCTCCCCAAACCAGATCGGACAGGAGAAGGAAAAAAAGGAAATCAGCACAAAACACGTCTCCTCCTATCCATGTATAAAGGGAACGCAGCAAAACACCTCCTCCTACTCACATCGACGCTGCCACCAGAAAACTAGAGAATCAAGGGGATACGACAGACCGACTGCCTCTGGAATTGATACCCACGCCATCTGGTGTTCCCGATGATGCTATTTGGTCTTAATCGTGTTCCTGATGAGCAGAGACAAGCGGCAGTGTCAGTAAAATTTCTTTGACCCCTATATACGAAGGAAAATTTGTTTGCTTCTCTTTTGGATCTTGCCTGTACACATCAATCTTTCGAGCGATAAGTGCCACGTCCTGCCCCAACTAAAGTAGTGATTTGATTGACTTCTAGATGCATGTGTGCACTAGGTACACGTGTTGTGTTCTTTTACTGATTAGTTTAATAAAGCAGATGGTTGATTAAAAGGTGAGAAAAGCTTATTGTACTGCAAGCTGAAAAGTACAGGTGCTAACACTAATTACCTAGAAAAGTTCGTATCATACTAAGATAGAGTCCGAGTCCTACTTAGATAGAGACTGCTAATCCACACGCAGACGTTCTAGCTTGCTCTGTTTTGGTTGCCCGCCGATTTAAGCAAGCTTCACAACAAATTAGTACACCTCTTAAGCGAACATAAAGTACTTTGGGTAAGTTGCATCAGCAAAAAAGCTTAATTTAGTTTCTTAGAAAGTCAGGTTTAATTTGCACTGTACCTCTAGGGAAGCTTGTCATTTATTAATGTAACTTTTAAATTTATCATCATCAATTTTGAATATGTACGTGCAATTTTATCCACGATTAAGCCCCTTCGTTCTTCGCGAGGACCCCAGTCTTATGTTAGTACTCCCTCCATTTTATAATATAACCTTTGTAGTAAACTATTTTATCTTGCTAAGAAGGGTTATATTAAAGCACTTAGACTATTTAGATTGTGAATGATAGTCACCGAACCTTACAATAGCAACACACGAGATAGATTGAAACGACAAGGATGCTTCTGTTAGGAATTTAGTATATTTCCCTAGAGGTTTCAGCAAGTCGGGTGGGGATGTTGACTGAATGAGACACCCTGTCTATATTTATTTCTAGCTCGTTCTGACTCATTGATTATTTTGTGTATCATTTATATTATCTGTATGAATTCTATCATGCAGGCACACGATTTCAGTTGTAATCTCAAATCATGGATGATAAAGAACTAAGAAGAAAAAGTGATAGAGCGGTATTCACAGATGACCGATGAAGAGAAGCATGCAAGACTAAAGAAGCTTCGTGAAGCTTATAAGAAAAACAAAGCAAGTAAAGAGAAGAAGAAATATGCAGATTTAAAGCCAGAACAAAGGATAAAACAATGCGCACAGAAAAGGAAGAAATATGCTAATCTAAAGCCAGAAAAAAAAAGCTAGATTAGAACAAATTAGAATCAACCGTGTGATTAGGCGCAACACACCATGCAAAGAATCAAATGCCATGGTGAACCCTGCATATATCCCAACAACAGAAGAGGAAGTTAGATTAGAAAAGTATATATCTAATCGTGAGTTTAGGTGCAACACACTACGCAAAGAGTCAATTACTATGGTGAACACTGCATATATCGCAACAGAAAAGGAACTTAGTGCAGAAACCTCTAATGTAGGACACATATGAGAGATATTTATATCAATTTATTAGACAGATAAGAATGTATCAAACATTTTTTTACCAATCAAGTCCTTTTCGATGTTGTTTCTGTCCCGTTACAACGCACGAGCATTGTTTCCTAGTCTATACCTAATAATAAAGGACGGATTGTTTCTTCCGGTCCAACACTTTTTTAGACTGTTTTACCCTCCCACTAAATCACATAATACGCACTTGCCACCTCACCTTATCTCACGCGAGCGATCGATAAAAACCGGCCAGAAATAGCGAGTCAAATTCGGCCTTCCGCCTTCGTACGTGTTTCCTATAGTGTATCTTGATTGCAATTCCTGGTCCAGCACGTCATGGCCCATGGTGGTGATGGTTCTTAAGCCCAAATCGCTGCTTAGGTGTAAATCTCGATTGATGGACAGCGCCCGTATCCGGCTTTTAGTCCCACATTGAGAAATTAATAAGAAATCTACCACGTTATAGAATCTAATTTTACCGATACCATCAAGTTGCATGAGGATTAGATGGATACTGGACCCGTACCAACAAAAAGATGGATCTCATTCCCAGCAGCCTGAACAACTTGATCGGCACTCAGGTCCGAGATGGAGAACGAGCCGGGAAGGCTGATCATACATACAGGGAGGTGTGGTGCTGCTGCGTGGTTCAGATAGGAAAGGACATCGAAGGGGGTATCTCGTGTGATGGGCCTGGAGCAGCTGGCCACGCCGTGGAGGGCTCTCAAGTGGAGCTTGCATCCTCACAGCAGGAAATATGGCGAGACCATGCCTGGTAGGTGGTGGCGGTTGAGGGTGAGGCACTCAGACCCACGGCGACCGGAGAATTTGTGAAATAGTGTTTCCCTGTGTTGTGGTACTAGCTAGACTATCTTAATTTGCTGCTTAACTTTGCGTATGTGGATTGATCTGATACTAGGCATTTTTTAACATGCTATAATAGCTAGCCTTTGTTGTATATGGATCTGGTGTGTAACGCCCGTGGACTGAATCAACCGGGTTTACTTTTGTATTTTTTTGACAGATTCGTTGTCTTTATTTTGTAGTACATGTGAAGAATCGTACAAGGTTCCCTGTGCTCCTTCTCGGTTAAATTGAAGTTGCAATCATCTAGGGGACCTGGCCTTCGTTCTGAACGCGTGTGAATGTGTTCGGCTCCTTGGTCAACATATCGTCTCTAAATTTTGTAACCTGATGAGCGCGTGAAAATCTTAATAATCTTAGATCTCCGTAATTTTTTAAAGAGTTAAATTAAACGCTTCTCTTGGATGCGACTTTTATTGGCTAGGGTTATAATGGTCGATTGATTTTAAGGCTGAATTTGGGCTGCGTAAGGACGTGTAATAGTTTCTTCCGGTGTAACGCACGGGCATTGTTGCCAGTAATAATAAAGTACGGAACGCTTCTGTCAACCAGCTTTTCTTTTGGACTAATTTGTCCTCCCACAAAATCACATATTAGGCACTTGTGCCATGATACCGTTTCGCTTGTTTTTTCTACGAGACCCGAGCGAACTTTATTTTGAAAGCTTCTTCTCCCCACCCGGAAGGAATTCATGGCGGCGATGCCAGATCAAGAGCTACAACCGCACACAAAGGACGATTCATCGGACACCACGTCGTGAATCTGACTCCTTTCCTCCCCTATATTCTCTGCTCCGACCTCCTCCCTCTCAAATTATCTTTGAACGGTGATATCATGCACACAACCAGCAGTGGCACCGTAGCTACCGCGGCCGCCCTCGCGCCATCCTCCTCTCCCGTCATCCATAGAACTTTCGCCCTCCCCTTTCCCTGTATTCCAGTCCCTGCGCCATCCCCTCTTCCTATCCTCTCTCATGAGGCTCTCTGCCATGGCGACCGCGCATCCCTTCAAGGATTTTTCGATTTCTTCTCCTTAAAGCATGTACAGCCGGCACGTGCGGAGGCCATGGTGCCAAGGCTGGCAAGCTCTCGGTGTTGTGTCATGGCATCATGTTCGAATCAGAGGCGGAGAGAGAGGTTGACGAGCACGAGGCCACTGCAGCCGGATCAAGTGATGTTCTTCACGCCTAGGGATAGAATTTTGTGTTTTGTTTCTATTCTTGTGGTCGTGTTTGGATGCAGAGTTGCAAGTTAACAGTAAAGCAGCACAACCATCGACAGTACATTCACCGCTTGTTGCAGGTGAGTACTTTTCAATCCCCCAGCTTCTCCATCGCGTTGTACTCTGTCTACGGAGCATGAGCAGGTGTTTACCCTGTTATGACGATATAGCTGGCTAACAAATCATTGTTTAATATCCTTGCGAGGGAGCAGATAAGTCATGTGAGAACTTTGCGATCTCATATTGTTCAGACAAACAACCTGATTAAATAAATAAACAGGATACTTAAAAAAACAGGGAGATCCATTACTAATTTATTGGACAATGCATTGTACTGGACAAGATGCACAAATCTTTAGGTTTGACTACTACCACCTTCAAAATTCCAATTCATAGAGTCGTTTTTTCTGAATTCCGAGTACACGCTACCGTTGGTGTGGGTTTGCCCCTGCGTGTTGATGTTGATGGATTAATTCTTGGTTAAATCTTTTTTAACGGACATTAGTAATGCTGGATTGTTGAATGAAGGTACTTTACATGTACTTCAATTTTGGAGCAAATCAGACGGTACAACTCCTGCATAGCAGGATTGTTTCAGCCTTTCAGGTTACCTGAACGGTAAGGACAAATTATCATGTCACTTAGCGTCATAGACATTGTTGGATCCAAAAAATATGTTAAGAATTGTTATAGATTTAAGAGAACATTTAGTTTAAGCCATGGATCATCAGGTTTCTTCCACTGCATTTTAACTTTGTTTTTACTTTGCCGAACATTTTCTTTGTCCCTATACAGAATTAGTTTCTTTTTTATCCACTCTACAACGATCAACTTCATTAGTTGTCTTGATGTATTAATATTAATGGTATTTTAGTTATTGACATGCTAGGCCAGTTTGTGTTGTTACTTACAAACAATTCTTTTCTACCTACCAACGATCTTGATAAACCAGATACAGTTCACTGATGCGCTAATATTGAAACCTTGCCTTCTGCCCAGGAAACCGATGTACAATGGGAGGAAGGAAATAAAAGAGGTATCAACATTAGTCTAACTCGATTGCAGGTTGCACCACAAGTTGCATAATAGGATGATTGTGATTAATGTATTTTTTTTTCCGTTGCAACGCACGGGTATTGTGCTATCTAAATCTATACCTATATATACCTAATAATAAAAGAAGAACTATTTCTGTCCTTCGCAATACGGAATTGACCGTTTTGTCCTTAAAGTTGGTGAAAAACTGCCATAGGTAAGTCGAAATACCGTTTTGTCCTTTCCCCCATCCCGCACACGAACCAGACACCCTTTCACACGAGCGAGAGACCGATCCAAACCTGGAAGCTGAGACCGATCCAAACTCTCCATGATATTCTCTGAGCTCCGTTGCCTCCTCCCCGTCCTGCAGGGACTCTCCCGTCCAAGATGGAAAATAAATTGGCACTCCCGACAGTCTCCGAGAAACGAAATCGGCCGATCTGGATGATGGGCAGAGGTTGGCGGCGCCGAACAATCTCTCCCTCCCGCTACATCTTCATCTCGGCCACTCACAGGAAGGAGGCAATGAGCGGTGTTGCTCGTTGTTGCTGTCTTTGGCTACCCACAGTACTCATCAAGGTGAAGTAGGGGAAGTCTAGGCGACGACAGGCAACCGCCCTCGGGGCCTCATCAGTGGTAGGGCAGGCTCATATTTAGGAGGGTTGCGGAACAGAGCAGGAGCGGCAGAGGTCGGTGGTGCATCGGCGGTAAAGAAGCTAGGAGGCTCCGGAGCCCTTGCGGCGACTGAGCGCGTCAAGGCTGGGGATGGCTGTAACATCCCAAATCTTTAATCAAGGTTAATCAAGATCAAATCTACCCAATTTAGGGTTAACAAAAACTTTTCCATTTAAAATCTTTAAGCATTCATATGTGTGCGCATTTAAAATAGGAGTTGTTTTGAATTGCCATCACTGAGTGACCTCTTGGTTGTAAAATGACTCTAAGGTGAATTACACATCATCTAGATCATCCCCAAGCAAATCCCAAAGAAAAAGAAATCAAAAAGAATTAAATAAGGAAATGGTCACTTTTGCCATTTTAATCACCTAGCCCACTTTGGGTGTTCCTAGCACTCAATTCCCAACAGAGACAATTGTGGATCTTTGCACCCCTTGCTAGTACAAGTAGTGATGTGCCAAGGCCCACTTTGTGATCTCCCAAAAACATTCAAACTTTAATTTAAATGATATTTGAAAATTGAATCTAGTTCATATGTATAGATCACACTTTTTCAAAACCACTCAAATGAATTCCATTTGACAAATCCTAGCAACCAGAGATGCTCAAGCATGAGACCAACAACTCCACCAAACATCATCTCAAAATTTGAAAGTTTGGTTCATGCGGCCATTGTGTCAAGCACCTTGTGAGCAGAATCAAACTGGCCTAACTATCACTATTTTTGATCAAATTTTGTCGAGCCATTTGAACTCAAATCAATGCCCTTGTCTCCCCTAAACCCAACCAGTCCATCAAGGACCTACCCAATGACCTAGGGCAACAGTTCACCGCCACCCCGAGGCCATGCTCGCCGGCAAACGTGCACAAGCCGCAGGAGACCACCAGCCCCTCTCCGCCGCTCCAGGAAGCAAGGCGCCACTTCACCACCGCCCATGGTCCACCCCACGATCCCTGCTAGCCACTGGACCACCGCAGAGCAGCACCGCACTATCCTCTTTGCGCCGCGCCAGAGCACGCCAAAGCGCCAGCACCGCCAGCACGCCACAGACCACGCCTCGACCGCAGACCGCTCACGCCACTCCGCCTTGACCACCTCACCCTGCCAGACATGGCCGTGCACCGCCGCGTGACCCACAGTTGCCAGGAACCACGTCGAGCACCGCCTCTGTCTCCTAGAGCGCGTGACGCTCCCGACCGATTGCCACCATCCCTAGCTACGCCATAAAGCTGTAGAGGACCGCCAGGAGGCAAGCCACCATCTGCCTACGCCGCCCATGCCGATAGCACCCTGTATCATCGTCACCGACGCGCTCGTCGTCGCCCCTTCGGTCCCCTCCTCGAGCCTATATAAGGAGGCCTTCCCCAACCTAAATCGCCACACCATTCCACTCCTCTCTCATCCCCAGTCCTTCCCCACCTCTCGCCGGAGCAGCTCGAGCAGCAGGCCACCGGAATTTCACCGGAGGCAGCCGCAGCAGAGGAGGAGACGCTGCCGTTGATTTCGTCCACCTCAGCCTTTGCTGCGACTTCGCCTGAGCTCGCCGTCGTCTACTCGTTCTTTTGCCCGCCTCGCCACACTAGCTGGAGCCCCGGTACGTCCCCATTGCATCCCCACCGAGACGCTAGGGTTTAGTCTCGCCGGTGATGAGTCTGTCGTCGACGACGACCGTGAGCCGTTGATCTCGTTCTAATCGTACGGTCAATATTGCCCCGTACCGCTTCACGTGAGATGTACCGCTGACATGTGGACCCCCCTGTCAGCTGTCCTCTGCTCCACGGAGTGTACACGGGCCGGTCCAATTAGATTCCCGCGCGACCCAGTTAGTTCAAATTAGAAATTTTCTTTTTAGACTTAAAATAGAATATGTCCCTTAGTTTAAAACTCAACTCAGAGAGTTTTACAAATCTAAATTGAGTGATTCCAATTTTGTTGGAAAGGTAATGAAAATATCTATCCAATCCCGTTGGATTTAAATCATTTGGAGCTATAAATCTCTCCTAGTAAAAATAACAAGACAGAAGCTTTTGCACATTCAAATATTTTTCTAAAATCAACCCTAATAGCTTTGGAGTTAATTCCAACTCTCAAAAATCACATTTAACCATACCTATCTAAATATGTAATAATATTAAGGATTGCATGCAGTGACTTTTGACTAGTACCAAAATAATGCTATATAGGCATTTCTAGTCACTTTAAATCAGTAAATATTAAACTTAAACTTATTAAAATGTGATCCAACCCTTAAATCACATTCCCATATATTAGAATATGTGGTGATGACATGTGTCCACATGATCCCATATTTTAGTTGGAGAATATTAAATCTTAGTTATTTTTAATGAGTACAAATTACTTTTCTCAAATAAAATAAATGAAGCTAGTTCATTAAACCTTGTTATGTTTTGTGATGATACTAAATAATCAAATGTGTGCCTTAGTGTGCTAAGTAGACTATTTAAGTATTGTTTGGTGATTGTGTATTTCGTATGTATTTATAGACGATAGTACCGACCAAGTCTTCAAGGAGGAGGAGTTCTACCAAGAAGAGGAGGAAGAGAATTTCAACCACTTCACCAACCAAGGCAAGCCTAGCACTTCAAGTAAACTGAGCAAGCTATTATTGGCAAGCTAAATATTGCAAGCCATCATTAACAATGCAAGCTAAACCTTACAAGCTAGATAACTTAAGCAAGATGCAATAGCCATGCTTGGTTGTACCCCTTTGACTTATACCTACTCCAAGTTTTATTTACAAGCTTTACTTTCTTTACTTTATCAAAGTCCTTTACTTTGTTTAAAGGTAGCATAAAGAGTATAAAACTTGACCTATCTAGTTAGACTTAGATGTCATTCCATGGCATGAGATTGAGATTAGCATCCCATATTAGTGAACACTCTTAACTTAGTAGTTTAGAGCTAAACCAAAAACTAGATCACTTTAGATGGGAATACTTGGTGAAAATGACTAAAACCTTGGAATGATGAGTCATTCTATTGAGATGTTTTGACATGTATTGAGAAACACAAATGGTTTATGATGATGAAAATGTTGAGGCATGAGCCTTAGTCCTTTTAATAAAAACTGATGGTTGAGTTCAGATGCGATACCATTCCAATTTTACCGTACAACCACAATACCTGAATTAGGTAAGGCTTAGCCGGAAGTTTATATGCATTAGTATTAGTTCCCTCGCAGGAGAGGTTTGAGCTGAGGCTACCTCTCAATGTTGTCCACCTATGGAGTGCCCAGGATGATAGATGGTCATGGCTGGGAGGCCATACTCATAGGAGAGGTGCTTATACTAGAGTGTGTAAAGGAAAGGTTATGTTTGATTATCTGCATACTAAGTATGATGATTCAGGGTTATCCCTGATAGATGTATCGAATCTTGTGGTGAAAGTGTACCACCTCTGTAGAGTGTCAAACTATTCGAATAGCCGCGTCCACGGTTATGGACAGTTGGAATGGCCATACTGTTCCGTTGTCATATGTTTTCAAAATGACTTATAAAATGAATTGTGACATGACTTGACCATAACAGAGTTGTGACTATGACAATTAAGTTCCCACTTAGGTATTTTCAAACATTATTTTATCTTTCTTTGTTTCTGAACTTAGCTTAAGTTTCAAACTTAGCTTTACAAATAAACTTAGAACTTAGCATTCCTACTAGAACTATCTTACTTGTTAGTGATGGTTTGCGTGTACTTAAAGAGTACTCATGGCTTTTGTCCCTGGCTATTCCTGTGGCCAGACTATGAGAAGGACTGCCCTGAAGGAGGACAACAGGACGACTACGACAACTAAGATCATCTCCTATCGTCAGCATTGCCAGTTAATCTGAAGATGGATCCCACCGCTACGCTATTTATTCCGCTGCTTGATTGTACTAAGACTGGATCATGAGATCCTTTATTTGTGTAAGACCTTATTATGGTTTGTAATGGATGATGTACTGTGATATCCAATCTACTATGTCTCGCAAAAATGGTAATCCTGGGATTGCGATGTATGGCATAACAGGTATCTGGGATTAAAAATTCGGGTGTTGACAATGGCCAATCCCGGCCTACCCGGATGTGCGGCTTAATTGTTGGATCAAGCTACAACATCTGGCCTAGCTATGATCCACGATCTAGGGAGTACTGGCGTGAAAACAAAAGACTAAACCGAGTCGTGCCTCAGCGCAGGTGTTTCATTGATCTTCAAACTTGCTGATTCCGTCTACCCAGACATCTAGGTGGTTTTATTCGATTTATTGCTCCACATTTCAAAATTTTAATTTTACTCGATAGTCATTGGTAAGGAAAATAGAGTTACAGATCATCAGCGATTTGTACCAGCCAACAAGTTCCAGTTGCACGATACCGCCATCTAAGATAAATTGACATGCTGATGGGGATGCTGATGGGGCTGCATGTAGCGCGGCAGAAGGGACCACCATCACCGAAAAGGGACATCACCGCCAGTCTCGCGTAGCTTAGCATAGGTTACCGACCATGAATTGGTCAGTTATATACCATATCACCGTCCTCTTAGTTCAAATTTGTTCAGAATTCTGCATTTTGTTTTTGGCGTTTTACCTCTTTGAGACAACTAATTGTTTGGTAGTAGATGAGGATCAATTTTTTTTCTCTTTGACAGCTTATTTATTTTGTATTTTGTAAGCTTCCGTAATGTAGATTTTTCACTCCCGGTGCAACGCATGGGCATTGTTTACTAGTTTAATATAGAACAGGATATATGTTATATATTATAAAATAGGGGTCTCGAATAGGGGTCACACGTTGGTCCGAAGATCTTGGGGGTTCAGGCTTCGGTCTTGGCAGGATCGGGGTCTTGTGGTCTGACGGGGGATCGGTCTTCGGCTTCCATGAAGGAGACCTTAGGATGCGTCGCCTTCACCTTCATGTTCCAGTTAGGAGTGACATTGTCGATCTTGGATTGGCGTCGATATTCTTCGGGGCACGCCTTATCCAACCTTCAGAGGTGTCCACCTTGGGTGGGCCTCATCGACGAGAGGATCTTGTTTTTACTCGAAGATCGGCGTGCCCGAATTAGATGGCCACACGATAATCGCCGTATCCTCCCGTCGTTTCTTCTGGGACACACGTGTAGGATCCAACTCCAGGAGGTCAACAAAAGGCGAAATAGTGGAACATACAACATATCTGACGACGTGTTTGGTTCCTGTTTTTGTAACGTAACTCGATAACAGTGGGATCTCAATCCGTTAGTTTCTGTTTGGTTGGAGTTTGCCATAATCAGGTACCACATAATCAGATTACATCGCTGTACAATTTCATTACCAGTCAGTTCCCACCGGTAACAAACTGATACTGCGAGCGACCCCTTCCCGTTCTCGCGAGTCGAGCGACCCTTTCCCGTTCCCGATCTCCTCCGGCCTATCCCTCCTCCGTCGAGTACAGCCGCCGGCGGTGCTACAACACACCCCCCGCCGCCCCATCTTCCCTGAATCGGCGTTGTGACAGCCCCTCATCTTTCCGATCTCCTCTATGCTGCAGCCTACCCCTCCTCCGCCGAGTACAGCCGCCAGCGACGGTACAACACATCCCCGCCGCCCCATCTTCCCTCCGTCGGTGGCGTTACAGGGCTGCCATCTTCCCCTCAGAGGCTCCATGAGAGAAGCAGCAGCCACCGCAGCTGACCCCTTCCATGTTTAGATTAGATTTTCTTCTTGTTCAGGCGTGTGACCATTGTTGGATTCTTCAGGTACAGTTAGCATCGTCAGGTAACTGGATACCGTTACTAGCACGAACCAAACAAATCGGTGAATTGTTGTTTACACCACTAATCCCAGCTTGATCTCATTCCCTTACCATTACCGTTACCACTCACTGAACCAAACACCTTCTGAATGTAAACAAATTACAGACATTGGACGGGGTGTTATATGTTGATCCAAATTCTACAAAGTAGAGGCCAACTTCTGACGGAGCGGAGCGAGGCCTGTCGCCGGAGGCTTGGGCCGATGCGGAGCGGAGTCAGATCATTGATGACCTAGGTTACCACTGCTATATATACTTCTTGTAAGCCGCCGGCTGGGATAAGTTGCATCTGTGAAATCCCCGGCGTTGTGTAAACACTCTCCGTTATAGTGAAGTTTCGCTGGCTGGCGCCCGTGGTTTTTACCTTCGCTTTGTTGGAGAGGGTTTTCCACGTTAAATCTGTGTCCCCTTGCTGTGATTTTGTTTTCGTTCTTTGTTATTTACTTGTCGCAAGTCTAACAAGTGGTATCAGAGCCCCAGGTTCTAATCTAGGGTTTGCGACATGTCGTCATTGAAGTTCGATCTACCGCAGCTGGACTACTCCACAAGATTCTACTTGTGGCAGGTGAAGATGCGGGCGATTCTCGCCCAAACTTCAGATCTGGATGATGCGCTGGATGGATTCGGGGAAAAGGATGCTAAGAGCTGGTCTGACGAAGAGAAGCGGAAGGACCGTAAGGCTTTGTCTATGATTTAACTTCATCTATCCAATAATATTTTGCAGGAAGTCTTGAAAGAGAAATCTGCTGCTGCCCTTTGGCGAAAACTGGAATCGATCTGCATGTCAAAGGATCTAACCAGTAAGATGCATGTGAAGATGAAGTTGTTCTCGCATAGATTGCAGGAAGGTGGATCGGTAATGAATCACTTATCTCTTTTCAGAGAGATTATTTCTGATTTGCAATCTATGGAAGTAAAATATGATGATGAGGATCTAGCTCTATTACTCTTATGCTCGTTGCCTAGTTCTTATACTCACTTTCGTGATACAATGTTGTTGAGCCGTGATAAGATAACCCTTGATAAAGTGCAAGATGCCCTCAAACAGAGGGAAAAGATGAAATCTATGGTGCAAGCAGATGGGGCGTCTTCCAAGACTGAAGCTCTGCAGGTTCGTGGCAGGACCGAGCAGAGATGTAACAACTATGGCAACCGAGATAAGAGCAAAGACGGCAGAAGTCGTTTGAAGTCCAAGGGAAAGGACAAGTTCTACAGGTATTGTAAGAAATCTAATCATGTTATTGATGATTGTTGGAAGCTGCAGAATAAGGAGAAAAGGAACGGTACTTACCAACCGAAAGATAAGGATCAAGGTAATGGTAAGGCTGCTGTTGTTTCTGGTGATAGTTCTGACGGTGAATGTTTAGCCGTTTTTGCTGCTTGTGCATCTCGTGATGATGAATGGATTCTTGATACTGCATGTTCGTTTCATATTTGCTATAACAAAGATTGGTTCAGTTCATATGAGTCTGTGCAGACTGGAGATTTTGTACGTGTGGGGAATGACAACCCATGCCATATTGTTGGAGTTGGATCTATTAAGATCAAGACACATGATGGCGTGACGCGTACGTTGAATGAGGTGAAGCACATACCAAGCATGGCCAGAAATCTGATCTCCCTGAGTACCATGGACGTTGATGGATACAAGTACGCCGGTGGGCGTAGGTTGTTAAAGGTATCGAAAGGCTCTCTTATTCACATGATAGGTGATATGAATTCTGCTAAGTTATATGTTCTTAGAGGTAGCACTTTGCCTGGTATTGCTGCTGCTGTTACTGCTAATGATTCTGATGATTGTGGTAAAACAAATCTGTGGCATATGCGTCTTGGGCATATGAGCGAACATGGCATGACAGAATTGGTTAAGAGAGAGCTAATTGATGGTTGCAACTTGGGTAAGTTTGAGTTCTGTGAGCACTGCGTTTTTGGTAAGCATAAAAGAGTTAAATTCAATGCTTCCGTTTATACCACCAAAGGCATATTAGATTATGTGCATGCTGATGTATGGGGACCTTCCCGTAAGACTTCTATTGGTGGTGCTAATTACATGCTTACTATTATTGATGACTACTCAAGAAAAGTGTGGCCATATTTTCTGAAACACAAATCTGATGTTTTTGATGCTTTTAAGAAGTGGAAAGTTATGGTAGAAAAGCAAACTGAAAAGAAGGTAAAGGTACTACGTACTGATAATGGTATGGAATTCTGTTCTAATGAGTTTGAGGAGTTTTGCAGTAACGATGGTATGATCAGGCACCACACCATCCCTTACACACCTCAGCAGAATGGCGTGGCCGAGCGCATGAACAGAACCATCATCTCGAGGGCTCGCTGTATGTTGTCCAATGCATGTATGCATAGACGTTTCTGGGCTGAAGCTGCCAACACAGCGTGCTACCTCATCAACAGGTCACCTTCTATTCCACTTGAGAAGAAAACTCCCATTGAGGTATGGTCAGGTTCGCCTCCTAATTATTCACAGTTGAGAGTTTTTGGTTGCACAGCTTATGCTCACATTGATAATGGAAAGTTAGAGCCTAGAGCTGTTAAGTGCATATTCCTTGGTTATGGTTCAGGAGTTAAGGCATATAAACTATGGAATCCTGAAACTAAAAGGATTTTGTTGAGTAGGAATGTTGTTTTCAATGAATCCGTTATGTATCATGACAGCTTGCCATCAGATCCCTCTCCTATTGCTATTGGAGAGGAGGGAGTTCGTGTGCAGGTGGAGCACCTGCAGAAAACTGTTGATAATAATGTTGTTGATGATACTCATGAGGAAAATATTGATGATGATGTTGTTCAGCACTCACCTACTATTTTGCAGTAGCCACAGGAATCTATTGCTGCTGATAGACCGAGGCGTAACATAGTTCCACCTCGTCGTTTAATTGAAGAGTGTAATCTTTCTCATTATGCTTTGAGTTGTGCTGAACAGGTGGAGCATGATACTGAACCTGCTACATACAATGAGGCTATTGCATCCGTTGACCGCGAGAAGTGAGTTTCTGCTATGCAAGAAGAGATGCAATCGCTTGATAAAAATGACACATGGGAAGTTGTGCGCTTGCCTAAACAGAAGAAGGCTGTCCGCTGTAAGTGGATATACAAGAGAAAGGAAGGTTTGTCTCCTAATGAGCCTCCAAGGTTTAAGGCAAGGTTAGTAGCAAAAGGTTTTAGCCAGATTCCAGGTATTGACTATAATGATGTTTTCTCTCCGGTTGTGAAACATAGCTCTATTCGTACTTTCTTTGGTATTGTTGCTATGCATGATCTTGAGCTTGAGCAGCTAGATGTAAAGACTGCTTTTCTGCATGGTGAACTGGAGGAGGAGATTTACATGGACCAACCTGAAGGGTTCATAGTTCCTGGAAAAGAGGATTTTGTGTGCAAATTGAAGAGATCGCTTTATGGTTTGAAGCAATCTCCAAGACAGTGGTATAAAAGGTTTGATTCATTTATGATCTCACAAGGTTTTAAGAGATCTCAGTTTGATAGCTGTGTTTATATAAAGTTTGTTAATGGGTCACCTATTTACTTGCTGTTATATGTTGATGATATGTTAATTGCTGCCAAGAGCATGAAAGAAATCACTACTTTGAAGGCACACCTAAGTAGTGAATTTGAGATGAAAGATCTTGGTGCTGCTAAGAAAATCCTAGGTATGGAAATTAAATGGGACAGAAAATCTAGGTTGTTGTTTCTTAGTCAGCAAAGTTATGTTGAGAAAGTTCTTCAATGTTTTAATATGCATGATGCAAAGTCAGTTAGTACTCCTATTGCTCCTCAGTTTAAATTGTCAGCATTGCAATGTCCTAGTTCTGATGAAGATATAGTACATGTCTCGAGTTCCTTATTCTAGTGCTGTTGGTTCCTTGATGTATGCCATGATTTGTTCTCGCCCTGATTTATCATATGCTATGAGTTTGGTGAGTCGTTACATGGCTAATCCTGGTAAAGAACATTGAAAAGTTGTTAAGTGGATTTTCAGGTACCTCCGTGGCACATCCAACGCTTGCTTGAAGTTTGGCAAGACTGATGAGGGACTCGCAGGCTATGTGGATTCAGATTTTGCTGCCGACTTGGATAAGAGGAGGTCCCTCACAGGTTATGTGTTCACGGTAGGTGGATGTGCCGTGAGTTGGAAGGCAACGCTGCAACCAGTTGTTGCTTTATCTACAACCGAAGCAGAATATATGGCTGTTGCTGAAGCTTGCAAAGAGTTTGTTTGGTTGAAAGTTTTGTATGCTGAGCTTTGTCAGGATGATTCTTGCATTAACCTATTCTGTGACAGTCAAAGTGCTATTTACCTTACTAAGGATCAGATGTTCCATGAGAGAACAAAGCACATTGATATCAAGTACCATTATGTTCGTGATGTTGTTGCACAAGGTACACTGAAGGTATGCAAGATAAGCACTCATGATAATCCTGCTGATATGATGACAAAGCCTGTTCCTGTTGCTAAGTTTGAGCTATGCTCAAGCTTGGTTGGTATAACTGCTTAGCCCAAGTGGCTATTGGCGCCGAAAGTGTTTTCTTTGTTTGTTCAGGGAGATGATTACCGTTGATGCTACAAGAAGGAATTTTTCTCAAGGTGGAGTTTGTTATATGTTGATCCAAATTCTACAAAGTAGAGGCCAACTTCTGACGGAGCGGAGCGAGGCCCGTCGCCGGAGGCTTGGGCCGATGCGGAGCTAGAGTCAGATCGTTGATGACCTAGGTTACCACCGCTATATATACTTCTTGTAAGCCGCCGGCTGGGATAAGTTGCATCTGTGAAATCCCCGGCGTTGTGTAAACACTCTCCGTTATAGTGAAGTTTCGCTGGCTGGTGCCCGTGGTTTTTCCCTTCTCTTTGTTGGAGAGGGTTTTCCACGTTAAATCTGTGTCCCCTTGCTGTGATTTTGTTTTCGTTCTTCGTTATTTACTTGTCGCAAATCTAACACAGGGCAGAGGCATGCGAGCTCAGCCGGTGAAGGCACACTGCAGGGCAAAGAAAGGGACAAGCATGAATGGCCGGAGATCGGAAAAGCGCAGCGTCGGCGGCCAGGGAGCAGCACCGGGGCGTGCGGTTGGATCAGAGGGCAAGGTCGGTGAGGGAGAGTCCAACGAGGGGCGTTCGACGGCGCGCGGACGGGGGCTGGCGACGCGGCCGAAGACAGGAGAGGCGGCGCAGGCACTAGCTGGTGTAGGGGCACAGCCGCGGGATCCTTGCGGCGACGCAGAGCGACGGGGCAGTCGTCAGGGAAGACGCCAAATGGAGGAGGTCGGCCATGGCGCTCGGCGACGAGGGACTCGCACGGTGGCGGGGACGGAGGAGATCGGGCGAGCTCGGGGACACGCGCAGCGGTAGGGCCAGAGGACGGCGACCGATCGACCGGAGGTAGAGGACGAGGGTGGTCGCTGATGGCGGCTCGCGAACGGGAGGATGAAGGGGCTGTGCAGTGACGTGGTGAGGCACGAGGGGGCGGTGGGGAAGGAAGCGTGGCTAGCAACGGCAGGGTGGGGATCGAGCGGTGCTTGGCCGTTGCAGCAAGCAGAGAGGCAACGGCGTGGGGTTGTTGGCGAGAAAATTGGGGACAAGGGAGGAGTGCGGGGCGTCGATCGGTAGGTGGGGCCGGGGTGCAGCGTGCGAGACGGGGTCAGTGGGGGTAGGTGGGAGCGAGCGAGAGGGATCGATCGATCCTGGGGTGGGGTCGAGCAGCGTGCGGTGCGAGAGAGGGAGCGACGTTGGGGACGCGGGGTGAGGGAGACGCGGGGTTGGTGGGTTGGGCCGCGTGGATGTGTTGTGCTGCAGGATGGGACCGGGTCGGACGGCAGCGTGCGTTCTTAGCGTGTGGGGCTTTTGCGACGCTGCGTGACAGCGTGATAGGCCGCGGGTGTGGGAGGCTAGCGCGTGGGGCAAGGTGCGGGTGGGGTGAGAGAGGCTGGGGCATTAGGTAGCTGGTTATGGTTTGGGGATCCAGGGTTTGTCTAGATTAGGATAGAGGTAGCCGGCTGGGCTTTTGGCTTGGCTGGCTGTCTAAAATATAATATAATTTTTTAGTTATTATTTTAAATAAATTTTGTAAACTGCTTTTAGATAAACAAAATATTCTTGAGGACCGAGTTTTACATTTGAACTAAAGAGAGAGACAATAGAAAACAAGGATAGGCTTATAAAAATAGTTTTAGGCAAATATATACATGATGATGACGATGCTCAAATGCAATGTGGCATGATGACATAAGCAAGATATCATGATGATGCATAAAATAAAAACAACAGGCAATTTTCTAGTAGTGGTTTTTCTGGGGTGCTACAATTTTACACCACTAACAAGGGATCTCGCCCTCGAAAACCGCCGCATGGTACACGGAAGAAGGCTAATGGTCGGACTATTCTTGCTTCGTGTAGATCCTTGCGACACCACTAATAAATATTCTTCCTCTAGGTTGAAAACAGCGACACCACCAACAAGAGGTCGTTGTCCATGTTTGTCGAGAGAATTACACTCCGGCGAACAATAGGTGAAGGGAGAGGTCTCAACAGATAAGGCCATCTCTAACTTCCGGAAAAGGAGTAAAATTGCTTGATCCACCGATTCTATGTACAAGAGTGAATGCTAGAGGTAATGGTATGGTAGCTACTCCATCTCGTACTCAAAGCATTACCCTGTACACGAATAGAAGAATCATGCAACCACTCTTCATCGGATCTGGCATAGATGAGTTCATCGCGTTGGAAACCACCGGAAGATACAAAATAAATCATATGAAAAGACACAATGATTAGGTTCCATGATGGTTTCATTTTCCCGAGCAACACATGCTCAAGGTATGATCCAACTTCACCAATCCTCATCCTTCTCATATGTTTTTCAATGATACGGATATCCATCAAGCGGCACATACAGATAAAGAGTTCAAGGACAAAAGATTGGATGAAGGGTACAACAAACAAGATGCATATTGATGATTGTAGCACCACCGTTATAAAAGGGAGGAAGCAAAATCATGAAGGTACGACGGAAACCCAACCACGAGAAATCCTGGACTCGAAGAAAGGTAAGAGAACCGATTCAGAACACACGAAGGTAAGAGAATAACACAGAGGTAAGGAGTAAAAGCAGACCTAATCAGATCTATTCAATCGATTTTGCAAAATATTTCACTCTACTTTGTCCGTTAGCTAGGTTATCCTACAGGCACCCTCGAATCGGCCCTATGCAAGGAGAAGGCCTTCCTTCTCGATCAAGCGAAACTTCTCATTGTCAAGAACATAGGGGATCTAGAGGCCACGGAAGTTCTCCTTCTCTGCTGCTGCCGTCGCTGTCCCCGCCGTGCCGGAGGAGGATGCCTCAGCCATTTGGTCTAGTGTGGTGACCTAGGATGGGCGGCGCTGTGGAGTTGGGGAAGGAAAAGGAGACTGGAGAGCGCTAGGCCGCTGGAGGAGGGAGAAGGCAAGAACATGTAGAGGAGAAAGAAGAAATCTAAACCCCTTATGTACCCGACCTGCATTAAGATTCATGTATGAACACTATGGTGTTAGCCACACGTCGTGCATTAAAACGGTGCCTCGGTTCCATGTGAGTTGGGCCCACCAACGGTCATGTTGGCAGGAATGTCTGTTAGTGACATGACCAGGCCTTGACTGGTGTCATATGATGTAAGAGGCTATCTTCCGGCTTAGTTTGAAATCAGGCAGGAAAAGAACAAGTGAAGTACTGACGAATCTGACTCAACTTGAGACTCAGATCCTATCCTTTGTTTTGAAAGTTTCAGGAACCTTTCAAGATTCGGCAAGACGAAGAAAGATCAAGCTAGATGATGAAATCTGACTTTGGATCTTGGAGGCTTTCGGGGGCTACTGTTGGGGATATACTTTCCGAGACTACTCATTGTACCTCGCTGAGCAGGGTGACCCACTTCGGGTTAGAGCTATGCTTCACGGGCGGCCCAGTCAAGGAGAAGAGACGTAGTCCCATCCGGCTATGGGAAGGCCTAGAAGACTTACCGACTTAGGCATGTTTAGTTACTTGTAGTCCAAAATGTACTCTGTAACCAACTCTGTATCGTAGCCGAATAGATCTCTCCTGTAAACCCAAGGCCGGATATCTATATAAGCTATCCTATGGACCAACCTTTAGGGCAACGCACAATAGTTTACAACCTCAACCTGCGCCTATGAAACCCTTGTAACCCATATTCTGGCTCTGTCGTATTACTAGATTGACAGCAGGAGTAGGATCCGTCCACCGTCGACGGATTTGAACCTGGGTAAGCTTGTGTGCTCATCGTCTAGGAACACCGTACGACTCAGATCCCGCTCTTTCACACGCCCCAAGGACCCTCTCATTGCATACTTGTCCTCAATCCGACAACAGTACATGCTTCGACTTTACTCGTTGTTACTTTACTTTCTTTTACCTTACATGCAGTAATTTTATTTTTGTATTACTTTCAGTACTTTATTGTTTTCTAGTTAGAAGTAAAACGTACCTTACACACTCTGGTTCATTTCTTTGCACAAAACGCCATGTAAGTGGGTTATAGGAACTTGGAGAATAGATAGTTTATGTTCAGCTTGTCGTGGGTTCGACACTCAAATACTTATTGAATTGTGCTATAGTTATTCCCTACTCTTGGGGATTATCAAGTAATTTTCGGGCATCGTTGTCAGGGATCATAGTGCTATGCTTCTGTTCTTGTTTGCATTGCTAGTTTATTTTCAGCATCTAACATATAAAACTCAAACTAAAAAAATTAGAAAATGGAAACTATAAAAAAACTCTTGCTATGAGCACAAGTATGGATATAAAAGACACTTTTTTATGTACTTGAATGCTCCTGAAATTGCTAATAAACATAGATGATCTAAAGAAGGGATAATGATAGATTGTTTCATGAAAAAAGTATATTCTATTGCTAGTGAGTTGGTTAAATGTTATGATCAAACTTGTTTCTCTGAACAATTTAGTAGACTTTGAGTTTCAATGTATGTTCCTTAAAGAATATGATATAGCATCTTACCATAGATGTGATTATGCTCACTTAGGGATGGAACAAGTAGAGAAATTTGTTACTTTTATGGAATCTTATGAATTCAAAACCTTCATTGATTAACATTAAAAGGAACTATAGCTAGTAAATTTAAATGTGTGATCACTCTTATGATTGATTATTGCATAACCTAAAAGGAATATGCCCGAGAGGCAATAATAAATTGGTTATTATCTTATTCCATGTTTATGATAAATGTTTATTTTTCATGCTATAATTGTGTTAACAGGAAACATTAATAAATGTGTGATTTATAAACATAAAAGGTTCCTAGTAATTCCTCTCTTAATACTAGCTTGTTGATTAACTAATGATCATAGGTTTCCTGATCATGAACGTTGGATTTTGTTAATAACAGGGTTATATCATTGGAGAATGATATGATGAACAGTGACCTGAAGTAGATGTAACAATACGATCATGTCCTCAAGTTTATATTATTATCACATTCATAGTAACTCAATGTCCTTGGACCATGAGATCACGTTAATCACTTTCACCGGAAAGGTACTTTGATTCCATCAAACGTGTAAACACCCGGATTTTTAATCCCAGATGCCTGTTATGCCATACATCGCAATCCTAGGATTACCATTTTTGCGAGACATAACAAATTGGATATCACAGTACATCATCCATTACAAACCATAATAAGGTCTTACACAAATAAAGGATCCCATGATCCAGTCTTAATACAAACAAGTAGCGGAATAAATAGCATAGCGGTGGGGTCCATCTTCAGTGTCACAGACCATGCTGACGATGGGAGATAGTCCTAGTTGTCGTAGCCGTCCTGCTGTCCTTCCTCTTGGTAGTCCTCCTCATAGTCTGGCCACGGGAATAGCCAGGGACAAAAGCCATGAGTACTCTTTAAGTACTCGCAAACTATCACTAACAAGTAAGGTAGTTCTAGTAGGAATGCTAACTCTAAGTTTATTTGTAAAGTTAAGTTTGAAACCTAAGCTGAGTTCAGAAACAAAGAAAGATAAATAAAGTTTGAAATCACCTAAGTGGGAACTTAGTTTTCATAGTCACAACCATGTTGTGGTCAAGTCATGTCACAATTCATTTCATAAGTCATTTTGAAAACATCTGACAACAGAACAGTAGGGCCACTCCAACTGTCCATAACCACGGACGCGGCTATTCGAATAGTTTGACACTCTGCAGAGGTGGTACACTTTCACCACAAAATTCGATACATCTGTCAGGGATAGCCCTAAATCATCATACTTAGTATGCAGATAATCAAACATAACCTTTCCTTTACACACTCTAGTATAAGCACCTCTCCTATGAGCTTGGCCTCCCAGCCATGGCCATCTGCCATCCTGGGCACTGCATAGGTGGACAACATTTAGAGGTAGCCTCAGCTCAAACCTCTCCCACGTGGGAACTAATACTAATGCATATAAATTTCTGGCTAAGCCTTACCCAATTCAGGTATTGTGGTTGTACGGTAAAATTGGAATGGTATCGCATCCGAACCCAACCATCAGTTTTTATAAAAGGGCCAAGGATCATGCCTCAACATTTTCCTCATCACAAACGATTTGTGTTTCTCAACACATGTCAAAACATCTCAATAGAATGACTCATCATTCCAAGGTTTTCACAAGTCATTTTCACTAAGTATTCACATCTAAAGTGATCAAGTTTTTGGTTTAGCTATAAACTACTAAGTTAAGAGTGTTCACTAATGTGGGATGCTAATATCAATCTCATGCCATAGAATGACATCTAAACCTAACTAGATAGGTCAAGTTTTATACTCTTTATGCTATCAATAAACAAAGTAAAGACTTTGGTAAAGTATAAGGAAGTAAAGCTTGTAAGTAAACTTGGGGTAGGTATAAGTCAATATGTATAACCAAGCATGCCTAATGCATCTTGCTTAAGTCATCTTGTTTAATTCTAGCTTGCCAATAATAGCTTGCCTTGGTTGGTGAAGTGGTTGAAATTCTCTTCCTCCTCTTCTTGGTAGAACTCCTCCTCCTCGAAGACTTGTTCGGTACTATCGTCTATGAATACATACGGAACACACAATCACCAAACAATACTTAACTAGTCTATTTAGCACACTAAGGCACACATTGGATGATCTAGTATCATCACAAACATCAGAAGGTTTAATGACTAGTTTCATTTATTTTATTTGAGAAAAGTAATTTCTACTCATTGAAATTAACTAAGATTTAATATTCTCCAATTAAAATATTGGATCATGTGGACACATGTCATCACCACATATTCTACCATATGGGAATGTGATTTAAAGGTTTGATCACATTTTAATAAGTTTAAGTTTAATATTTAATGATTTAAAGTGACTAGAAATGCCTATATAGCATTATTTTGGTACTAGTCCAAGGTCACTGCATGCAAACCTTAATATTATTACATATTCAGATAGGTATGGTCAAATGTGATTTTTGAGAGTTGGAATCAACTCAAAGATATTATGGTTGATTTTAGAAAAATGTTTGAATGTGAAAAAGCTTCTGTATTGTTATTTTTGCTAGGAGAGATCTCTATCTCTAATTGATTTAAATCCAACGGGTTTGGATAGAGATTTTCATTACCTTTCCAAAAAATTTGCAATCACTAATTTGGATTCATACAACTTTCTGAATTGATTTTCAAACTAGGGAACATAATCTTGTTTAAGTCTAAAAAGAAAAAGGTTTATTTGAATCTGCTAGGTTGCGCGGGAACACTAAAGCGCCGGCCCAGTCTCACTCCGCGGCGCTGAGGACAGCTGACAGGGGGTCCCACATGTCAGTGGCCCTTTAAACGCGAAGCGATACGGGGCAACATGGACCGTAGGATTAGAACTAGGATCTACGGCTCACGTTCATCGTTGACGACAGACACGTCGCCAGCGAGACGGAAACCTAGCGGCGCTATGGGGGTGCAGTGGGGTGATGTCTACGCACTTATATCCTTGTAGACAATTGTTGGGCCTCCAAGTGCAAGGGTTTGTAGAACAGCAGCAAGTTTTCCCTGAAGTGGATTACCCAAGGTTTATCGAACTCAGGGAGGAAGTGGTCAAAGGTATCCCTCTCAAGCAACCCTTCAATCAAGATACAAGAAGTCTCTTGTGTCCCCAACACACCCAATACACTTTTCAGGTGTATATGTGCACTAGTTCGGCGAAGAGATAGTGAAATACAAGTGGTATGGATATGAAACAACGGTGCTAGAAAATAGTTTTGATGGCGTGTGGTTGAGACTAAAGGCAAACTGAAATAAAGATGACAACAAGCAAACATGTAATAGATATAATTGCAAATAGTGTTTCAATGCTTAGAAACAAGGCCTAGGGATCGTACTTTCACTAGTGAACACTCTCATATAAATATATTATCTTCATGATACTACTCTTAACTACTCTCCGGTTGGACACTCTAATCCATGGTAGGGCTATAACAGCACACCTCAAAGTTCGCTTTCCGCATCTAGATAAGCCCACACTGTCACCTTGATCACTAGATGGTTCCAACAAACACCACAATTTCATAAAGACATCCAACTCCAAATATAACTCATAACAAGTATTTGTAATCTCTAGCCTAAGTGCCACCATGGTGTGCACATTGTCAACTTCACACACATGGGGAGAGTAGAGATCTATTAAAGCACTTGAGTAGCAAGGTAGACCTACTTGATTACAAAGCTCATGATCACAACATGATCATGCATAGAGAGAGATGAACACATAGTTACCGGTAGAACCCTTAGCCTCGAGGAAGAACTACTCCCTCATCATCATGGGAATCAGCAACGGCGATGGAGATGGTGGTGGAGATCAATGGAGATGGATCCAGGGGCACTTCCCCATCCCGGCAGGGTGCCGGAATAGAGACTTCTTGTCCCCCGAATCTCCCCTTCGGTGGTAGCGGTGCTGCAGAACTTTTCGTGGATTTTTGATTGATGATTTAGGGTTTTTGCATTGGGAGGCATCTTATAGGCGAAAAGGCAAGGTCGGTGGGCGGCCAGGGGGCCCACACCATGCCCTGGCGCGGCCTAGGGTTGCCCGCGCCAAGGGGTGTGTGGCCACCCTGTGGCCCCTCTCCGTCTTGTCTTCTGGCTTCGTGAGTCTTCTGGTAAAATATCGACTTTGGCTTTTGTCTGGTCCAATTTCGAGAATATTGATTTTCTGACTTTCCTGGAACCAAAAACAGCAGAAAACAGGGAACTGCACTGTGGCATCTTGTTAATAGGTTAGTCCAAGAAAGTGTATAAAAAGTACTCCAAAGTGTGGAAAAAACATAAGAAAGTAGATAAAACCAAGCATGGAACATCAAAAATTATAGATACGTTTGCAACGTATCAACATCCCCAAGCTTAACTCCTGCTCGTCCTCGGGTAGGTAAGTGATAAAAAGAAAGAATAATTTTGGAGGTGACATGCACCATCATAAACTTGGTCAAAGTATTTGTAAAACATTGATAGCTGGGATCATAGTACTTCAACATAGCATGAAAGATAAAGTTCTAACAATAAGACATAACAACTATGCATGCAACATGAAAAGGCACAAACAAAAGATTTATAAATAACAATGCTTTGCAAGACGTTTGTTTGTTTCACATAAAGAAAACATATCATAGTGGCATTCAGCTTGTCCCTCATGGAGTAGCAAAACATAAATGCATAGGACATCTTCAAAGTTCATAAGGGTGACTAGATACAAAGAGTTTAAGAACAAGCAATATCAAAGTTATGCATCAATCAACAAGTCTTGGGACAATGCACATAGAACTAAGAACGTCCACTATGCTCTCTTAATAGGTGCATAAAGATATAAGATGGAGACTCATCGTAAAATTAAAAGAAACACCTTCATAGAAGGAAGTAGTGATTCAAGTCTCATAAAGAGCTTGCAAAAATTATGGTACTTATTAGCTTCCACCTCTCATTGCCCCTATCATAAGCATCTTTAGGTGATTAAGGTTAAAGTGAAAAACTATGGAGTATATGCTTGACAAAGTATAAGTTGGAAATCTCATGTCCCTTGAATACGAGGGCCGCTCCTCATGCTACTCAAGTTTAGTTACCGGTAAGTTCTTATCATAGTAAGTACATGTGTATCTTAGAGAACCGCCAACGTGGTACCCCTTGCCTGATGATACGAAAGAATCCCCATATCAAAATGACAAGGCAAGCAGACAACGAGCATCTCAACAATCTTCTTATTTACCATGGGAATAGGGTGCTTTTTTTCTCTCGTTCCTCTTTTCATATATCTTTTTTTTCTCTTTTCTCTTTTCTCCTTTTTCTCAATATCTGACTCTTTTTTATAAGAAGAATGCTTTATAGGCAGTTCATTATGATTACGCTGTAGGTTTTCACCATGACAGCATGGATTAGACTAGCAGCCCAGACGTTTCTCTAACACATATACATAACTCCATGGACTTACAAGCTCCCATTTCATTTCATGCCGACGACATCCATAGACAAAAGAGCATGATATCAACTAGGTACAAAGTACAAGTGCAATGTTGAAAGCGTTCCCCATGACAACATGGTTCTGCTAATTCCCAATAAATAAGTGCAATCATATACAACATAGACGACACAATGGTTCAAGTTTATTAATGGCAAGAAAAGTAAAGTGTCATCAAGTTCGTGAGAGCTTTAATCACTAGTTTTCTCATAACAAGTTTAATTCGGAAGGTAGATAAAAACATGAATATACTTGGAATAGCACCATATCACTTCCCTCAAAAAGCTCAATTCCCCAAAAGAACTCAAAAGGGAACCAACAAGAAGCAAATGCAAATAATGGCAGAAATCTGTCAGAACAGACCAGCAGGTAAAAACCAATTTTTTCGAAGACCTTCTGTTGCTCAAATCGAAAAGTGTTGAACTAACTAAAGTTGGATAACAACCTGGATAAAGAAGCACAAAAATTCACGCCTTAAAACGACATACAGAGATTTTACACGAATTTTTACGGTGAAGCACAAAAATCTGTTTCGGGACAGCAACTTTCCCAAGCATTACTTCTCTCTCATTAGAGGTTACTCTTGGCACAAAAAGAAAATAAAAAGGATAAGGAGCGGTTATTACAGAGGTAATAACTTCCAAGACTCATCTAAAACTTTTGGGTTATCTCCTAATAAGTACTTTTTAATGCCTTTAAGTTAGGCATGATAGTTTGAGAAGATGGTCACATAAGAAATATGAATTGAAGTAAAAGAGAGCATCAAGAATCAAATTCAAAGCACATTTAAGTCTAACCCACTTCCTATGCATAGGAATCTTGTAAAAAAACAAGTCATGAAAGCACAAAGAAACAAGCATAGTAAAGCAACATAAGTGTAACTTCAAGACTTTCAACATAAAGAGGGGAAACTTAATATTATTAAGATGCATAAAACCATATTTCCCTCTCTCATAATAACTATCAGTAGCTTCATGAATAAAATTAAAAATATAACTATCACATAAAACATTCTTATCATGAGCCACATGCATAAAGGAATTAATACTCCCCACATAAACATAGTCATTCTTATTAATTGTAGTGGGAGCAAATTCAACAAAATATCTATCATTATTATTATCATCACCATAATCATCTAATATAGGAGGCATATTGTAATCATAATTAATTTTCTTCTCAATTGTAGGTGGACTAAAAATATCATATTCATCAAAATATTGGAGGCATAGTATCATCAAAGTAATTTTTCTCCTCCATGCTTGGGGGACTAAAAATATCATGCTCATCAAAACCAGCTTCCCCAAGCTTAGAATTTTCCATAACATTAGCAATAATGGTGTTCAAAGAATTCATACTAATAACATTGCTATTAGCATGCAAATAAAGTTCCATAGGTTTTTTAATTTTCTCTTCAAACACTTCATGTCCTAACTCAAGATAAATACTATAAAGCTCTCTAATTTTGTTGTTGTTTTCTATTAAGCCTAACTAGTAAAAATAAAAACAAGAAACAAAAAGACAAAATTACAGAATCTAAAGGAAATAACTTCGAGCACTCACACCGGAGGATGTGAGTACCTTTTACATTACCTCCCCGGCAACGGCGCCAGAAAATAGCTTGATGTCTACACACTTCTATTCTTGTAGACATTTGTTGGGCCTCCAAGTGCATAGGTTTGTAGAACAGCAGCAAGTTTTCCCTTAAGTGGATTACCCAAGGTTTATCGAACTCAGGGAGGAAGTGGTCAAAGCTGTCCCTCTCAAGCAACCCTGCAATCAAGATATAAGAAGTCTCTGGCGCGGCCAGACCACCCCCTGGCGCGGCCTGGGCTTGCCCGCGCGGCCAGGTGGTGTGTCCTGGGCCCAGCCCTCCTCCGTCTCGTATTCTGGCTCCGAGAGTCTTCTGGTGAAATAGGATTTTTGGCATATTTTCCGGGATTTTTCCTGATAGTTGATTTTCTGCACAAAAACTAGACACCAAGGCAATTCTACTGAAAACAACGTCAGTCCGTGTTAGTTGCATCCAAATCACACAAGTTTAGAGGAGAAATAATAGCGAAAGTGTTCAGGAAAGTAGATACGTTTTGGACGTATCAACTCCCCCAAGCTTAGCTTATTTCTTGTCCTCAAGCAATTCAGTTGAAAACTGAGTGCGATAAAAGAACTTGCACGATCACATTTGCTTAATATGATGTATACATTCTCAGCATGTGATCAACTACTTAGACAATTTATAATAAAGAGTATGCAACTAAGTTTACTTAATAGGCATTGCAAGCTATGAAGAGGTTCCAACTCAAAAATAATAAGTAGCATGAAGTATAAACATAAGGAACATTAAAGTGCTCATAACAAGGTATGATAGAGTGGTATCTTGCTTTCCTTTGATTTTGAATGCCAAGGCACCTCTAAAGTTCTGGTGAAGACTAGAAGTAAAGATATCAAAGATACAAGCATAAAAGTCATAACACAAATAATCAAGTTTTGAGACAAGCACAAAGAATGACAACTATGCTCTCAAGAAAGTGCTCATAGAATATGTGGAGACTCAACAAGGAAATGAAAAGGTTTTGAATAATTTGAAAGGCTTCCAAATGCTGAAAGTATGGTACTCATTAGCTTTGAGCTCTCATTGCCCCTAGCATAAGCATCTTTAATATGGTTAAGGTGAAAGTGAGGTCCAATCTAAGTTATATGCTTGATAGACTATAAACTAGAAATCCCATGTCCCTTGAGTACGAGGGCCGCTCCTCATGCTACTCAACTTTAGTTATCGATAAGTTCTTGTCATCGTAAATACATGCGTATCATAGAGAACCGCCAACAGGGTACCCCTCGCCTGATGATACGGAAGAATCCCCATATCAAAATGACAAGGCAAGCAGACAATGAGTATCTCAACAATCTTCTTATTTACCATGGGAAAATGGTGTTTTTTTCTCTCTTTCCTCTTTTCATATACCTCTTTTTTTTATTTTTCTCAATAGCTATCTCTCTTTTTTTATAAGAAGAATGCTTCATAGATATCATTATGGTTACGCTGCAGGTTTCCACCATGACGGCATGGATTAGACCAGCGGTCCAGGCGTTTTTCTAACACACATACATAACTCCATGGACTTACAAGCTCCCCTTTTATTTCACACCGACGACATCCGCAAACAAAAGAGCATGGTATCAACTAGGTATATATTTACAAGTGTTGAAAGTGTTCCCCGTGATAGCACGGTTCTGCTAATCCCCAGCCTATAATTTGCAAGCATATAACTTTCATGGACAGTCACAATGGTTCAGGTTTATTAAGTGCAGGAAATAAAGTGTGCCATCAAGTTCGTGAGAGCTTTACTAACTAACTTTCTCATAACAAGCAAACATTTTATTCGGAAGAAAACAAGGCATATTGAATATGCACGGAAGTAGAAAATGATGCTAATAGGTAGGTATGGTGGACACTTTGGCAATATTTGGTTTTAGGGAGTTGGAAACACGAGTAAAACATACTCAGTGCAAGTGAAGGCCAGCAATAGTAAGGGAGCGACAAACGAGAGAGTAATAGTTGTCATAATCATGCTTGCAACAAAACAAGAGTAATCATGGCATGAAAGTGATTCAAGATCCTCAAGGCAAAATAATTCATCGAGGCTTACTGATTATTTCAGTCATATGCATGCGTGAGCATGTGCCAAGTCAATTCAAATGAAACATTCAGAGGAGGATACCACAGTGTCATACCAAGTTATGAATAGAGTAATGCAAGCAAACATTCATATGACATGCTACAAACTATTAGCAAGATGGAACTAATCATAAGAAAGCAAGAACTACTAATCATCCAAAGATATCATACACCCTACATGAACAGACCAAGCATGCCCACAATGATGAGTATATGTAGAAAAATGAAAAAAATAGAGTTCGTTACCAGCCTCTTACCACACCTCAAGTTGTCATTAATCCTCATTACTGCTCTTCACTTTTGTGGCTTGAATAATAATATGAAACCAATATCCACTAAGGACGGCTGAACCTTGCAACAAACTCACAAAGCCAAAGAAGAACAAAAAATATTTTGTGTGTTTTCAATTTTTTTAAAACAAGAACCAAAAAGGAAAAGCAAGCAAAGAAAAATCTTTTTGGGTTTTTCGAATAGTTCAAACAAAGCAAAAAGGGAAAAACAAACCAAGGCGAAAAGAAAAAGAAGCAAACCAAAGAGAAACAACAGAAATATTTTTGGTCTTTTTGTGTTTTAGAAAGCGAAAGAAAAGAAAAACGAAAACTAAAAGGAGAACGAAACATGAATATACAAAGTACCGACGCAACATGATAGGGAGATGAGTGCGATGTCGGCGTACCTCCCCCCCAAGCTTAGGCTTTTGGCCTAAGTGGGTATCAATCCAGATACGGGTAAGGGTTCCAAGCAGGAGGATCATGATAAGAATGGTCGTAGTTGGGCCCTTGGGAGGAAGAAGAAGCTCCCCAATCATAGATAGGCTGCTGATATGAAGACTCCCCCTCATTCGAGGGCTGGGCCGAATCATCCGTGACCTCCCTTCTAGTATCCTGCTCCTGTTGGGAGAGCTCTCCCAGGTACGTGTCAAGATCCTCCATCAGTGAGGGACCATCCTACCCTGTTATCAAGGTTAAACAAAATATGTGCAGGCAAAAGAACAACACGCTCGGACTTGCTCTTTCTCCAACCAGCTTTGAGAAAGGTTATTTCATAAGACAACTCACTCAAACTAACCCACGAGGAAACAAATTTATGCTGTATCATGGAATTAAGATCAAGCCTTTCTATGGGAAACTGTAGGTCTAGATGATGAGGCACTAAACCATGCAATGCTAGTAAACGAGAAGCAATGAGGCCCCCACAAATTCCACCTTTCTCGCGGTTAGAGGCAAGACGGAAAGCTATCAAAGCACCCAAGTTGTAAGACCTATCTCGTTTAAGAGAAGAAAAGATAAATGCTAGATCATATGAAGATAACTTATTGGCAGTTTTCCTAGCAAGAACACACTTGGCAATAAAGTAGGCAAAGTAGCGAATGGAGGGGAGATGAATGTTACGGATTTTTCCACTCTCCTTCGAGAAGCTGCTCCCTTGGCAAATTTCTGTGTATAAACCATGAGTGGTGCAGGTCGCTCTTTAATCCTTCCACATGATCCCCACTGAGGTACCTTAATAGCTGCACAAAAGTCATCGAGAGAAAGGTCGGCAGGAATATTGTAAATTTTGTAGTGGACCATGGGGTTAGGAAAAGAGTAACTAAATTGAAAGTCTTGCACCATAGACATGGTTAGCTTCACAAATTGACAAGGATCATCTTCCAAAAAGTGCTCCAACCCTTCATTAGAAACCAAAGTGTGGAAATCTTGGAGAATTCCTGCTGCTCTCATGAACTCAGAGCATGGATAAATGGAAGGAAAAACTTCCTCCTCCTGGTGGACCTTCATAACCTCAGGCACCCATAGTTCATGTTGGTTTAGTTGATGCTCATTCATCTTCTATTCTGAAATTTAAACACCTATTAAACACGTGATTGCAAAGTGAATATAATGAAGGGTACTACTCATAGGGACTTGTAAGAGGCCTAAACATGCATCAAAACTATATCTCTAAGCATCAAACAAGCTTACAAGCTCTCATAACCTGTCACCTGCAGCAGTAAAATACTCAAGATATAATCCACTAAACACAAATCTACTTGGACAAGGGGAGGAGTCACATACCGGAGAACAAGTGCTCCAAATTTCAGCAACAAAGATGGGCTGAGCAAGGAGATCGAAAAAATCGAGAGAAAGCATAGCAAGAATGCGATTTTGAGCAGTGAACTGGAGTTTGCTCGGGAGAGAGAAGAAAGTGGCAGGTGAGAGAGTTAGTGGAGGGCCAGGGGTGGCCCACACCATGGCATGGTGCCACCTAGGGCAGGTCGTGCCACCAGGTGGTGAGCCTGCCTGGTGGGTCCCCCTGGTACCTTCCAGGCACTCCTCTGCCGCTTTTTTCACGTAAAAATTTAATATGAATTTTCTGGAATTTTTCGAGACACTTTATTTTTGGGCATTTTTCAGGTATAGAAGAATGATTTTCTGACAGAAAGATTTTTTTTGAAATGATGCAAGGAGAAAACAAAGCTAGAACTATAGAAGTTCCAAGAGACTCTAACATGCAAGCAACTAACAACAAAGAAAACTAAACGAAAGCAAAACTAAAATGGATAGAATAAAAGTAAACATAGATAATCACGGTGAAAACATTGTTTTGTTCAATGAAATCCTTTTGTTAACAAGGTTGATCAGGTCTTGTTACCAAAAAAATTTCATATGAGACAAAACTTTGTATTCCACTAATGATTATGTTACCTCAACCTTGATAGCAATGGTCCCAATCATAATAGTTTCAAGTTTTTCTCTTGGTATGGGACAATATATCTCTCCAACTTGGATGCCCTCAACATGTTCAATTGAATTCAAACCATAAGTCCTTTCAATCTTCTTGGGGAAATAGACAGTATGTTCCTTGTCATTAACATTAAAGGTCACCTTTCCTTGATTACAATTAATAACAGCTCCTGTAGTATTAAGAAAAGGTCTCCCAAGAATAATAGACATATTTTCATCTTTATGCATTTCAAGCACAACAAAATCAGTTAATATCAAGCAGTTATGAGCCACTTGAACATGTACATCCTCACATATACCAACAGGAATAGTGGTAGATTTATCAGCCATTTGCAAAGATATATTAGTTGGTATCAGTTTTTCAAGTTGAAGCCTCTTATAGAGAGAGAAATGCATAACACTAACTCCAGCTTCCAAATCACACAAAGCAGTTCTAACATAACTATTCTTGATAGAGCAAGGGCTAGTTGGAATCCCTGGGTCTCCAAGTTTCTTTAGAACCTTACCATTAAAAGAATAATTAGCAAGCAAAGTAGAAATTTCTTCATTAGGGATCTTCCTTTTATTCGAGACAATATCCTTCATATACTTTGAGTAAGGAGGCAATTTAATAGCATCAGTCCAAGGAATTTGCAGGAATAAAGGTTTCATCCACTCACAAAACTTATTATAGTGTTCATCTTCCTTTGACTTGTGTTTCTTATCAGGGAAAGGCATAGGTTTTTGGACCCAAGGCTCTCTTTCACTACCATGTTTCTTAGCAATAAAATCTTCTTTAGTGTATTTAGTATTCTTAGTGTGCTTTTCAGGTTCTTCTTCAACTTTTTCTTCATTAGGAACATCATTTTCTTCATTACCACTTTCAGTTTTAGCATCAGAGACAGATATACTATTAGGATCTATAGCAGTTTCAGAGGGTTCTACAATAGTTTTATGTTTCTTTTTCCTTTTCTTATGAGTAGAGCCACTATTTTCAACTTGTTGAGAATCCTGCTCAATTCTTTTGGGATGCCCCTTAGGATATAGAGGATCTTGGGTAGCAGCACCACTTCTAGTTCTAATTTCATAAGCATGTTTTTCTTTAGCAGCATTAACTAGCAAGTCTTTTTGTACTTTAATGAGTTGATCTATTTGAGTTTGAACCATTTGAAAGTGTTTAACAATCATTTTAACATCATTAGAGGTTCTTTCCACAATATCTTTTAACTCAACAATAGCTCTAGTGTTTTCCATTAGATGATTTTCCACCCTTTAATTAAAATTATCTTGCTTAACAATAAAGATATCGAATTCTTCTAAGCATTGATCAAGAGGTTTAGAGTAAGGGATATCACCTTCATCAAAGTGATGGAGAGAGTGTACCTCAATAGTGGATGAGTAGGGGATAGGCTTACATAATTCTTCAATAGGAGGTAAATTTTTCACATATGCAGCTTTAATTCCCTTCTCCTTAAGACATTTTCTAGCTTCCTTCATCACTTCATCATTTAATTCAATAACTCCCTTCTTCTTTGATGTTGGAATAGGCACTGGAATAGTTGGTTCAGGTATAATTACTTCAGGTATAGCTGGTTCAGGAGGAGTCCAATCCTCATAGTTCTTGCTTATTTTAGCCATTAATTCCTCAGCTTCCTTGGGAGTCCTATTCCTGAAAACACAATCAACACAACTATCTACGTATGTCCTAGATTCTTCGGTTAGTCCATTATAAAATATATCAAGAAGCTCATTCTTAGGTAATGGACTTCCAGCCTGTGCATGAATCAAAGCACAAAACCTTTCCCAAGATTCGGGCAATATCTCTTTTTCTCCCTGTTTAAAATGAAAAGTTCCTGCAAAATAGCATGTCTAGCACTAGGAGGAAAATATTTCTGCAGGAAAGAACTAATCAAGCAATCGGGGCTATCAATAGATCCAGGAGGTAAATTACTAAACAAAGTTTTAGCTTCTCCTTTCAGTGAAAAGGGAAAAATCTTAGCAACAAAGTAAGTACGCATCTTAATATCATCAGAAAACAAGCCACTCATGGTAGAAAGCTCATTCATATGTGCTACCGCACTTTCATTCTTAGTCCCACAAAAAGGTTCTTTCTCAACAATAGCTATGTAAGATAGATCGAGAGAGAAATCATAATCTTTATCTTTAATGTTTACGGCAGAAGCAGCAAATTTAGCAATAGGAGACAATTTGGGTCTAATAGTATGCCTCTCAAGGAGACTCTTAGCAACGCTCCTATCATGGGTGTTTTTACATTCTTTAATAAATTCAACGGTCATCTCAACATAACCATCTTTAATATCATAACTCTTACTAGACTCAGGTGAACTAACAGGTGTAGTAGTGTCTTCATTAGGAGTTTCAGTATTTCCAGCTATAGTTGTAGCAATCGTAGCATCTAGGAAAGGACCTGATGAACCACTCTTATCAAGCACAGTAGTAGCAGCATCATAAGTATCAGAAGTTTCAGATTCAGCAGTAGTAGCAGTGTGTGTAGTATGTGTATGCGGTGGTGTAACGAGCTTACTCATAACAGATGGTTAATCAAGAGCAACAGAGGTGTTCAGAACCGTACCTATTCTTGTACTGGATGGTAAAATAGGAACCTTGCCATCACGATACTTACCCACGATGGATGGATAACAATGAACAATAGAGAATCCAAGTGAACTTAATAAATAAAACTATGCTCCTCGACAACGGTGCTAGAAAATAGTCTTGATGACCCACAAGTATAGGGGGTGTATCGCAGTATTTTCGAGGGAAGTGAAACCCAATTTATTGATTTGACACAAGGGGAGCCAAAGAATATTTATAAGCCTTAACAACTGAGTCGTCAATTCATCTACACCTGGAAACAATCTTGCTCACAGTAGTTTATCAGTAGCAACAGTTTTGTAGTAGGAATAGTAAAGTAGCAGCAGTAGTAAAAGTAAAGACAAAAGTAACAATAGCAGTAAACAGTAGGATTCGAGTGCGGTAGGCATAGGGATGGATGGACGGGCATTGCATGGACACGAAAGTTCACATAGCAATCAGAACATAGGGCAATTGCAGATAAATAAGATAAAGCATCCAAGTACTAGATAATCCTAGGCACGTGTTCCATATATAGTCATACGTGCTCGCAATGAGAACTTGCACAACATCTTTTGTCCTGGCAACCCGTTTGTAGTGGGGCCTCAAGGGAACTACTGGCAATTAAGGTGCTCCTTTTAATAGAGCACCGGAGCAAAGCATTAACACTCCGTGAACACATGTGATCCTCACATCAAAGCCATTCCCTCCGGTTATCCCGATTTCTCTCACTTCGGGGCCATTGGTTCCAGACAACAACGTGTGTATACAACTTGTAGGTAAGACCATAAACAATACTATCATAATGAATCAATAACATGTTCACATCTGAAATCATGGCACTCAGGCCCTAGTGATAAGCATTAAGCATAACAAGTCGCAACAAAGTCATAAAACACTAATAAAAGATACTAGGCACCATGCCCTAACAATCTGATGCCATTACATGAACGATCTCATTCCTACCATCCCCATAGCCTACAGCGGGGAATTACTCACTCATAGATGGGGGAAACATGGATGGTCGACGGAGAAGCGATGGTGATGATGATGGCGATGATCTCCTCCAATTCCCCGTCCTAGCAGGGTGCCAGAACGGAGTTTCTGGTGCTGTTTCATGGAAACTGGTGGTGGCGGCGGAGTAGAACACCTTCTGGAAAAACGTCAAACGCCCCCTGAGTTTTTAGGTTAGAAGGCTTCTTATAGGCGAAGAGGGAGACCGAGGGGGTGTCTGGAGCGGCCAGACCACCCCCTGGCGTGGCCTGGGCTTGCCCGCGCGGCGAGGTGGTGTGGCCTGGGCCTAGCCCTCCTCTGTCTCGTATTCTGGCTCCGGGAGTCTTCTGGTGAATTAGGATTTTTGGCATATTTTTCGGGATTTTTCCTGATAGTTGATTTTCTGCACAAAAACTAGACACCAAGGCAATTCTGCTGAAAACAGCGTCAGTCCGTGTTAGTTGCATCCAAATCACACAAGTTTAGAGGAGAAACAATAGCAAAAGTGTTCGGGAAAGTAGATACGTTTTGGAAGTATCAATAGTATCATCAAAGTAATTTTCCTCCTCCATGCTTGGGGGACTAAAAATATCATGCTCATCAAAACCAGCTTCCCCAAGCTTAGACTTTTCCATAGCATTAGCAATAATGGTGTTAAAAGAATTCATACTAATAACAATGCTATTAGCATGCAAATAAAGTTCCATAGGTTTTTTAATTTTCTCTTCAAACACTTCATGTCCTAACTCAAGATAAATACTATAAAGCTCTCTAATTTTGTTGTTGTTTTCCATTAAGCCTAACTAGTGAAAATAAAAACAAGAAAAAAAGACAAAATTGTAGAATCTAAAGGAAATAACTTCGAGCACTCACAACGGAGGATGTAAGTACCTTTTACCTTACCTCCCTGGCAACGGCGCCAGAAAATAGCTTGATGTCTACGCACTTCTATTCTTGTAGACAGTTGTTGGGCCTCCAAGTGCAGAGGTTTGTAGAACAACATCAAGTTTTCCCTTAAGTGGATTACCCAAGGTTTATCTAACTTAGGGAGGAAGTGGTCAAAGGTATCCCTCTCAAGCAGCCCTATAATCAAGATACAAGAAGTCTCTTGTATCCCCAACACACCCAATACACTTGTCAGGTGTATATGTGCACTAGTTCAGTGAAGAGATAGTGAAATACAAGTGGTATGGATATGAAAAAACGGTGCTAGAAATAGCTTTGATGGCGTGTGGTTGAGACTAAAGGCAAACTGAAATAAAGATGGCAACAAGCAAACATGTAACAGATCTAATTGCAAACCGTGTTTCAATGCTTATAAATAAGGCCTAGGGATCATACTTTCACTAGTGAACACTCTCATATAAATATATTATCTTCATGATACTACACTTACCTACTCTCCGGTTGGACACTCTAATCCATTGTAGGGCTATAACAGCACACCTCAAAGTTCGCTTTTCGTATCTAGATAACCCCACACTGTCACCTTGAGCACTAGATGGTTCCAACAAACACCACAATTTCATAAAGACATCTAACTCCAAATATAACTCATAACAAGTATTTGTAATCTCTAGCCTAAGTGCCACCATGGTGTGCACACTGTCAACTACACACACATGGGGAGAGTAGAGATCTATTAAAGAACTTGAGTAGCAAGGTAGATCTACTTGATTACAAAGCATGATCACAACATGATCATGGATAGAGAGAGAGATGAACACATAGCTACCGGTAGAACCCTTAGCCTCGAGGAAGAACTACTCCCTCATCATCATGGGAATTAGCAATGGCGATGGAGATGGTGGTGGAGATCGATGGAGATGGCTCTGGGGGCACTTCCCCGTCCTGGCAGGGTACCGAAATAGAGACTTTCTGTCCCCCGAATCTCCCCTTCGGTGGCGGCGGTGCTGTGGAACTTTTTGTGGATTTTTGATTGAAGATTTAGGGTTTTCGCATCGGGAGGCATCTTATAGGCGAAGAAGCAAGGTCGGTGGGCGGCCAGGGGGCCCACACCACGCCCTACCGCGGCCTAGGGTTGCCCGCGCCAAGGGGGGGGGGGGTGTGGCCACCCTGTGGCCCCTCTCCGTCTCGTCTTCTGGCTCCGTGAGTCTTCCGATAAAATATCAACTTTGGCTTTTGTTTGATCCAATTCCGAGAATATTGATTTTATGACTTTCCTGGAACCAAAAACAGCAGAAAACAGGCAACTAGCACTGTGGCATCTTGTTAATAGGTTAGTCCAAGAAAGTGTATAAAAAGTACTCCAAAGTGTGGACAAAACATAAGAAAGTAGAGAAAAACCAAGCATGGAACATCAAAAATTATAGATACGTTTGCAACGTATCAACATCCCCAAGCTTAACTCCTGCTCGTCCTCGGGTAGGTAAGTGATAAAAAGAAAGAATAATTTTGGAGGTGACATGCACCATCATAAACTTGATCAAAGTATTTGTAAAACATTGATAGCTGGGATCATAGTACTTCAACATAGCATGAAAGATAAAGTTCTAACAATAAGACATAACAACTATGCATGCAACATGAAAAGGCACAAACAAAATATTTATAAATAACAATGCTTTGCAAGACGTTTGTTTGTTTCACATAAACAAAACATATCATAGTGGCATTCAGCTTGTCCCTCATGGAGTAGCAAAACATAAATGCATAGGACACCTTCAAAGTTCATAAGGGTGACTAGATACAAATAGTTTAAGAACAAGCAATATCAAAGTTATGCATCAATCAACAAGTCTTGGGACAATGCACATAGAACTAAGAATGGCCACTATGCTCTCTTAATAGGTGCATAAAGATAGAAGATGGAGACTCAACATAAAAGTAAAAGAAAGACCTTCATAGAAGGAAGTAGGGATTAAAGTCTCATAAAGAGCTTCCAAAAATTATGGTACTTATTAGCTTTCAGCTCTCATTGCCCCTATCATAAGCATCTTTAGGTGATTAAGGTTAAAGTGAACAAACTATGGAGTATATGCTTGACAAAGTATAAGTTGGAAATCTCATGTCCCTTGAATACGAGGGCCGCTCCTCATGCTACTCAAGTTTAGTTACCGGTAAGTTCTTGTCATAGTAAGTACATGTGTATCATAGAGAACTGCCAACGGGGTACCCCTTGCCTGATGATACGGAAGAATCCCCATATCAAAATGACAAGGCAAGCAGACAACGTGAATCTCAGCAATCTTCTTATTTACCATGGGAATATGGTGCTTTTTTCTCTCTTTCCACTTTTCATATATCTCTTTTTTCTCTCTTTTCTTTTTCTCTTTTTTCTCAATATCTGACTCTTTTTTATAAGAAGAATGCTTCATAGAAAGCTCATTATGGTTACGCTGCAGGTTTCCACCATGACAGCATGGATTAGACCACCGGCCTAGGCGTTTCTCTAACACATATACATAACTCCATGGACTTACAGGCTCCCCTTTCATTTCACACCGACAACATCCATAGACAAAAGAGCATGATATCAACTAGGTACAAAGTACAAGTGCAATGTTGAAAGCGTTCCCCATGACTGCATGGTTCTGCTAATTCCCATAAAATAAGTGCAATCATATACAACATAGACGACACAATGGTTCAAGTTTATTAATGGCAAGAAAAGTAAAGTGTGCCATCAAGTTCGTGAGAGCTTTAATCACTAGTTTTCTCATAACAAGTTTAATTCGGAAGGTAGATAAAAACATAAATATACTTGGAAGAGCATCTGCTAGTAGGTAGGTATGGTGGACTCGTTGGAATAACTTGGTTTTAGGAGTTGGATGCATGAGTGGAACTCATACTTGGTTATGGAGGCTAGCAAAAGACTGGGAGCAACAAACTAAGAGAGCAATACTTGCCATAATCATGCAGAGCGATAAAACATCATTGATCAAAGCATAAAGTGATACTACAAGTTGAAAACTAAAGGATCATAAAGGCTATGGTGACTTTGGATAGTTATAACATGGTGTGAGCATGCGCCAAGTCAACCCAAGTAAAGCTTCAAAGGAGAGTACCGCAATACTATGTTTTAATATGCTAAAACAACGCATGACTCTTCCAAGGAACATTAAGCAATCTCAATTATTTATAACATGTCATGCTACAGAAAACATCACTAAGCATAAAGCCAAAAAATATAAAGCATGGCATGACAAAGCATAGGCCACAGTCAAAAACAAACAACTTTTTGCCACTTAAGCATGAACTTTCCTACTCTTTTCCAATGCAAACCAAACTATTTGAAAACCAATGTATGAAAGAGGGGGTCCAACCAATTTATTCAAGCAAACTAAGCATACCAAGCAAACGAAAAACCAAAAACCAAAAACAAAGACGCTCCAAGAACAACACAACTGTGCACGAAACAATAAAAATGAAGTGTTTGTGGTAGAAACCTGAGATTTTTATTGATGAAGAAGGGGATGCCTTGGGCATCCCCAAGCTTTGACGCTTGTACCTCTTGAATATTTCTTGGGGTGACAGGGGGTGGAATCCCCAAGCTTGAGCTTTAGTCCATTCTTCATCTCATTACGTCATTCTCTCCATACACCTGCATTTTTTTGCTTCATACAAAACTTCACACAAACTTTATTAGCAACATTAGTGCACTCAAGATAATAAATCTTTAGGTTCAGTTTCAACACCAATAAAACTTCCATTAAAACACAAGCTACTATATCACTTCCCTCAAAAAGCTCAGTTCCCCAAAAGAACTCAAAAAGGAACCAACAAGAAGCAAATGCAAATAATGGCAGAAATCTATCAGAACAGACCAGCAGGTAAAAACCAATTTTTTGTAAGACCTTCGGTTGCTCAAATCGAAAAGTGTTGAACTAACTAAAGTTAGATAACAACCTGGGGCAGAAGCACAAAAATTCACGCCTTAAAACGACGTACAGAGATTTTACACGAAGTTTTATGGTGAAGCACAAAAATCTGTTTCGGGACAGCAACTTTCCCAAGCATTACTTCTCTCTCATTAGAGGTTACTCTTGGCGCAAAAAGCAAATAAAAAGAATAAGGAGCGGTTATTACAGACGTAATAACTTCCAAGACTCATCTAAAACTTTTGGGTTATCTCCCAATAAGAACTTTTTTTAACGCCTGTAAGTTAGGCATGATAGTTTGAGAAGATGCTCACATAAGAAATATGAATTGAAGTAAAAGAGAGCATCAAGAAGCAAATTCAAAGCACATTTAAGTCTAATCCACTTCCTATGCATAGGAATCTTGTAAAGAAACAAGTCATGAAAGCACAAAGAAACAAGCATAGTAACGCAACATACCTGCAACTTCAATAATTTCAATATAAAGAGGGGAAACTTAATATTATTAAGATGCATAAAACCATATTTCCCTCTCTCATAATAACTTTCAGTAGCATCATGAATAAAATTAACAATATAACTATCACATAAAACATTCTTATCATGAGCCACATGCATAAAAGAATTAATACTCCCCACATAAACATAGTCATTCTTATTAATTGTAGTGGGAGCAAATTCAACAAAATAGCTATCATTATTATTCTCATCACCATAGTCATCAAATATAGGAGGCATATTGTAATCATAATTAATTTTCTTCTCAATTGTAGGTGGACTAAAAATATCATATTCATCAAAATATTGGAGGCATAGTATCATCAAAGTAATTTTTCTCCTCCATGCTTGGGGGAATAAAAATATCATGCTCATCAAAACCAGCTTCCCCAAGCTTAGACTTTTCCATAACATTAACAATAATGGTGTTCAAAGAATTCATACTAATAACATTGCTATTAGCATGCAAATAAAGTTCCATATGTTTTTTAATTTTCTCTTCAAACACTTCATGTCCTAACTCAAGATAAATACTATAAAGCTCTCTAATTTTGTTGTTGTTTTCCATTAAGCCTAACTAGTGAAAATAAGAAACAAAAAGACAAAATTGCAGAATCTAAAGGAAATAACTAGGGACTAGGGAGTGGCTGGTTTATGACCTGGTTGGGACTAGGGGAGACAAGGAAGGTTAATGGTGATCAAATGGCTCGACCAAATTTGATCAAAACAATATTAGTTAGGCAGGTTTGATTATGCTCACAAGGTGTTCGACACAATGGCCGCATGAGTTCAACTTTTGAATTTTGAAATGAATTTTGGTGGAGTTGTTATTCACATGCTTACATATCTGTGGTTGCTAGGATTTGTCAAATTGAATTCATTTGCATGGTTTTTGAGAAAGTGGGATCTAGGTACATACAACTTGATTCCATTTTCAAATTTCTTTTAAATTGGGTGATTTGGATCTTGATAACTTGGATTAAAGTTTTGGGATGTTACAAACCTTCCCCCCTTAAACAAAATCTCGTCCCGAGATTTAAGAAAGAAAACTAGGAACTAAAGAGATCTAGGAACTCAGTCCTAATGTAATCTTCTCGCTCCCAAGTATCTTCTTCTTTGGTATGGTTGCTCCATTGAATCTTGAGAAATTTGATACTTTGGGTCCTGGTGGTTCTGTAAGCTTCCTCCAAGATACGGATGGGTACTTCGCGATACGTCAGATCCTTGTTGATATCAACTGCTCGGTGGTCGATGTTCTTGAAAACATCAGTCTTCTCCGGCACTTCTAAGCACTTGCGAAGTAACGAGATATGGAACACATTGTGGATGGCTGACATTTCTTCTAGAAGTTCCAGTTGATACGATACTTCTCCTCGGCGATTCAGAATCTTGAAGGGTCCGATATATCTGGGGGCTAACTTTCCTTTCAAACTAAAACGTTGTGTTCCCTTTAATGTCGAAACTTTGAGAAACACAAAATCTCCGACATTGAAAGTCAGGTCTCTCCTTCTCTTGTCAGCATAACTCGTCTGTCTGGATTGGGCGGTCTTGAGGTATTCACGGACTTTGTGAACCTTCTCTTCGGCGTCTCGTAGGATGTCGGGTCCAAAAATCTGAATCTCTCCTACTTGCGACCAATTCAAAGGGGTACGTCACTTTCTTCCATATAAGAACTCAAATGGGGCCATTTGCAAACTAGCTTGATAACTATTGTTGTATGAGAATTCTGCGAAAGGCAGACAATCTTCCCATTTTGATCCGTACTCTAACACACAAGCTCTCAACATATCTTCTAAGATTTGGTTGAGTCTTTCATTCTGTCCATCGGTCTGCGGGTGATAAGCTGTGCTGAAATTCAACTTGGTTCCTAATCCTTCTTGGACTTTCTGCCAAAATCTCGAGGTAAATTGGGTTCCTCGATCCGACACTATGGTCTTGGGGGTTCCATGCAAACTGACGATTCTAGCAATGTACAACTCTGCTAGCTTCGAACTCTGGTAGGTTGTCTTGACAGGTACAAAATGGGCTACCTTTGACAATCTATCAACGATGACCCAAATTAAGTCATTTCCCCTACTAGAAGTAGGCAAACCGATGATAAAGTCCATTCCGATGGAATCCCATTTCCATTCTGGAAACTACAATGGTTGCAATAGTCCTACGGGTCTCTGATGTTTTACTTTGAGTCTTTGACAGATATCCCACTTGGTGATGTAGCTTCTGATTTCTCTCTTCATCTTGTGCCACCAAAATTGCTCCTTCAAATCCTGATACATCTTCGTTCCTCCGGGGTGGATAGAATAAAGAGTATCATGAGCTTCTTGCATGATAACTTTCTTCAGCTCTGAATCTGCTGGCACACAGATACGTCCTTTGTACCACATAACTCCTTCTTCATCTTCGGTGAATCCAGGTACCTTTCCTGTACCAATACGACGCTTGATTCCATCGATACTTGCATTTCCCTTCTGGGCTTCCTTGATTTGGCTAATCAAAGTGGGTTGAAGTTCAATGCTAGCTAAGAATCCTTTGCTAACTAGCTCAGTTCTAAACTGCTCCAACTCCTCATGCAAACTTGGTTGCTTCTCGTTGATCATGGTGTTTAACCTACACGACAATCTACTAAGAGCATCCGCTACCACATTGGCTTTGCCGGGGTGATAGTGAATTTCAAGGTCATAATCCTTGATTAACTCTATCCATCTCCTTTGCCTCATATTCAGCTCCTTCTGAGTGAAAATATACTTCAAGCTCTTGTGATCTGAGTAAATCTCACAGTGATTACCCATAAGGTAATGACGCCATGTCTTTAATGCCAACACTATGGCTGCTACCTCAAGATCATGGGTAGGATAGTTCTGCTCATGCTGCTTCAGTTGTCGAGACAGATACGCAATGACTTTGCCTTCTTGCATCAATACACATCCTAGACCAATCTTGGATGCATCACAATACATACAAAACGGCTTCTTGATATCTGGCATGATCAATATTGGGGCTGAAATCAATCTCTTCTTGAGCTCTTGGAAACTTGCCTCACATTTGTCGGCCATTCAAACTTCTTGTCCTTCTTTAACAATTGGGTCATGGGTCTTGCGATGCTCGAAAATCCTTCTACGAACTTGTGGTAATATCTCGCTAATCTGAGAAATGCATGGACTTGAGTTTGAGTGGCCGGGGTTCCGATTCTTCAACATCTTTGATCTTGGCGGGATCAACAGCGACTCCTCCTATAGACACTATATGTCCTAGGAATCCTACTTCTTTCAGCCAAAACTCACATTTACTGAATTTGGCATACAACTGCTGCTCTCTAAGGGTTCAAGGATGATTCTCAGATGTTGCTCATGCTCTTCTTCTGACTTGGAGTAGATAAGGATGTCGTCGATAAACACAACGACAAACTTATCTAGAAAAATCATAAAGATCTTATTCATGAGATTCATGAAATAAGCAGGGGCAGTGGTTAATCCAAAAGACATAACCGTATACTCGTATAATCCATATCTGGTGGTAAAGGCGGTCTTTGGAATATCCATTGCATGAATATTAAGTTGGTGATAACCAGTCCTAAGATCGATCTTAGAGAACACTCTGGCACCAGTCAACTGATCAAATAGATCCTCTATCTTTGGCAATGGGTACTTGTTCTTGATGGTGACATCATTCAGCTTCCTGTAATCTGTGCACAAACAGTTACCTCCATCCTTCTTGTCGACGAATAACATGGGCGATCTCCATGGCGATGCTCTTGGTTGAATCAAGCTTGTTACCAACATAGCATCCAATTGCTTCTTCAATTCCATTAACTCTGATGGGTTCATGCTATAGGGTCTCTGAGCTATGGGTCCGGTTCCGGGGATTAGTTCAATAATGAACTCAATATCCCTATCCGGGGGCATACCGGGCAATTCATCTGGGAATACGTCGGGGTATTCACAGACTACTCTGACTTGGTCTATGGTGGGTAGGGCTAGACTCTTGTTGCACTTGAATTGACGGGTGAAGGTTTCATATATATGCTCTACTGATACTCCAGAGCTACTGGTCATTGTGATGGCTTTCTTGGCACAGTCTATCAATCCCTTATGCTTCGACATCCAATCCATTCCTAGTACTACTTCCAAACTTTTGGTTCCAAGTACTATTAGATTGGCATAAAAATCTATCCCATGTATTCTGATAGGTACAACTTTGCAAATTTTTCTAGCTTTTGTGGTTGAACCAGGTATTTGAACTATCATGACATGCTTCAAGTTGGTTGGGTGAATCTTACTAGTGCATGCAAATTCTTCGGTGACAAATGAGTGCGATGCTCCAGAATCAAACAACACTCTTCCTAGAACTGACTTGGCAGAAAACATACCCAACACTACATCTGGTGCTTCTTGGGCTTCTTCGGTGTTCATGTGGAAGAGACGGCCGTTGTGGTTGTGAGGGTTCCCTGGGGCGAATCTTCTTCCAGGTTGAACACGACGCTTCTGTTGAGCTGGGGCATTCACATTTGCAGTGGCGGCAATCTTCTTGGGGTACTCATTGGAGTAGTGACCCTTCACTCCACACTCAAAACAAGTAATTTGAGACTTGTCTTTTGCTGCCACAGGCACATCATTGCTTCCAGTTCTGGGTGCAGTGTTGTTGTTGTTAGGCTTGGGCGGTGCACATTTGAAATTGCTGGAGTTCCTAGGATGATTGTTGTTTCCTCCGGACTTCACATTTCCTCCGCTACGGTTGGGGAAGCTTGGCCGAGACATTGGGGGTCGATTGTTCCGCGGGGCATTTCCAGTAGACGGGTTGGGGCGATACTTCTGGTGACTGCTGGATCCAGCTTGGTGCATCATCCAACGTTTGCGGTTATCATTTGCTTGATTAATCTTCCCTTCCATCTAAATGGCAGAGTCGACTAGTTCTTCAAGATCCTCGAAACAGATGTTGACAAGTACAATCTGCATCTCATCATGCAGTCCGTTCAGGAATCTCTCCTTCTTCTTGGCCTCCGTGTTGATCTCATCAGGTGCATACCTGGCGAGGGACAAGAATCTGTCACGGTACTCCACTACAGTCATTCTGCCTTGCTTTAACTCTCTGAATTAATCTCTCATTCTGGTGACTAGACCATGTGGCACATGGGTGCGGCTGAACTTGACTTTGAAGGCTTCCCATGTCATCACTTGACCATGGTTCATCGTGCGGGTGCTGTTCCACCATGCTCTTGCATCTCCGTCCAGATAGTGGGTGGCAAAAAGAACTTTCTCATTGGCATCCACTCCGGCGACTTCTAAGTTGTTCTCCATGGTCTGCAACCAATCATCAGCATCCAGTGGGTTTTTAGACTGGCTAAAAGACTAGGGGATTGGTATTCTGGAAGTTTTTGAGTTTGGATCCATGATGATCCTGATTTCCATGGTTCTGATTGTTGTGAGCCATCTGGACGATCTGCTGCAGGGTGGCTAGATTTGCTTGGCGCTCTGCCCTACTAGCTTCACAGTCTGCAATGAGCGTCTGCAGAATCTGCAACATTGGGTCCTGCGATGAGCTGCTCCCTCCTTGGTTTCCACGAGTCATCTGAGTATTGAGATAGATAATGGGATAAGACGGAAAGTTCTAAGGTTCATGATTTTGGTTTCAAAGCTAAAACTTTGAGTTTGACTCAGGTTTTGCAACTAACTTCTTTTCATTCATTCAAGAAAATCACACGATACAAGCTCACACACACCACCCCAAAAGGAAAACAAATGGTTTTAAGAACCATTCTGCAAGCTAAGATACAATTGGACCAATACTTCTCACTCCTACGATAGTTCTCTAGTGCATCTACTCATCATCGATGAAGTCGGAGTCATCATCGTCGGTGTAGAAGTCCATGGCATCATCCTCCAGGTAGTCATCATCATTGCTGAGGTATGAGTCAATATCCCCTTGGATATCTTCTCCTTCTTCCTCTTCTTCTTTTGCTGCAAGCTGAGCTTCTTGCTCCTTGATGATCTTCTCGATGTCGGCCACCTTCTTGCAAAGACGGTCGATGGTGCGATCCTTCTTTGCTTGTTGACGGCAAAGTGACTGATGATCCTTGACGAGCAGGGAGAAAGTCTAGGCCTTCTGGGCGGCAATGGCGAGGTTGTGGTTGGTGAACTCTCTAGCATTGTCCAATTCCTTCTGTCTGTCGTACAACAGAAAGTCGAGGTTCTCCAATTGACGCTTCAACTCCGGGTGACTTGGCATCTCTAGAGGCATTACCATATAATCACGCCTTGCATAGTGAGCAAAGCGGGTTCCTTGGATCAAGTTGACATTCTATGCGCAAATATGAGCGAGAGCTTCATGCATTGCCCTGGCTAATCCATCTAGCCAGTTGTTCTCCCTCATAGTGAACTGAATCCTGTCGGACATTGGTGCCTCCAACTTGCCTCGAAGATCAGCAACTACTAGCCATTGTAAATCTCCTCCTGGGGGTCCATTGAGTTGAGCTCCAAGGAATTCCGGATGCGGACACTCCAAGTACTCTAACAGTGCATCTAGATCCCTTTCGAAGATCAGTTGGCCTTCGTTGCCTAACTGGCAGAACTTGTTGTACTGAACTTCCATCTATATGGATTTAGGATGAGAAACTTAGTGAAGTGATCAAGTGTGTCAAAATTTTAGGTAGTAATGTAAGAATTTGGGGGAACATGTATTTTTTTTGAGAGAAAGAATCCCAAGGATAAGAGAGGAAATAAGTTTTCATAAATACTCACTTTGGTTTTAGAAACTAAGTTTTTGTTCGGACGTCCATTCTAAGTAGGTTCTCCTAAGTGGGAACTAGTTTTTGAAACCTAAGCTGAGTTCAGAAACAAAGAAAGATAAAATAAAGTTTGAAATCACCTAAGTGGCAACTTAGTTTTCATAGTCACAACCATGTTGTGGTCAAGTCATGTCACAATTCATTTCATAAGTCATTTTGAAAACATATGACAATGGAACAGTATGGCCACTCCAACTGTCGCGGACGCAGTTATTCGAATTGTTTGACACTCTACAGAGGTGGTACACTTTCAACACAAAATTCGATAATCTGGCAGGGATAACCCTGAATCATCATACTTAGTATGTAGATAATCAAACATAACCTTTCCTTTACACACTCTAGTATAAGCATCTCTCCTATGAGCTTGGCCTCCCAGCCATGGCCATCTGCCATCCTGGGAACTGCATAGGTGGACAACATTTAGAGGTAGCCTCAGCTCAAATCTCTCCCACGAGGGAACTAATACTAATGCATATAAATTTCTAGCCAAGCCTTACCCAATTCACGTATTGTGGTTGTATGGTAAAATTGGAATGGTATCGCATCCAAACCCAACCATCAGTTTTTATAAAAGGGCTAAGGCTCATGCCTCAACATTTTCCTCATCACAAACCATTTGTGTTTCTCAACACATGTCAAAACATCTCAATAGAATGACTCATCATTCCAAGGTTTTCACAAGTCATTTTCACCAAGTATTCCCATCTAAATTGATCAAGTTTTGGGTTTAGCTATAAATTACTAAGTTAAGAGTGTTCACTAATGTGGGATGCTAATATCAATCTCATGCCATATAATGACATCTAAACCTAACTAGATAGGTCAAGTTTTATACTCTTCATGCTATGTATAAACAAAGTAAACACTTTGGTAAAGTAAAAGGAAGTAAAGCTTGTAAGTAAACTTGGGGTAGGTATAAGTCAACATGTATAACCAAGCATGCCTAATGCATCTTGCGTAAGTCATCTTGTATAACTCTAGCTTGCCAATAATAGCTTGCCTTGGTTGGTGAAGTGGTTGAAATTGTCTTCCTCCTCTTCTTGGTAGAACTCCTCCTCCTTGAAGACTTGTTCGGTACTATCGTCTATAAATACATACGGAATACACAATCACCAAACAATACTTAACTAGTCTATTTAGCACACTAAGACACACATTGGATGATCTAGTATCATCACAAACATCACAAGGTTTAATGACTAGTTTCATTTATTTTATTTGAGAAAAGTAATTTCTACTCATTTAAATTAACTAAGATTTAATATTCTCCAATTAAAATATGGGATCATGTGGAAACATGTCATCACCACATATTCTACTATATGGTAACATGATTTAAAGGTTTGATCACATTTTAATAAGTTTAAGTTTAATATTTAATGATTTAAAGTTACTAGAAATGCCTATATAGCATTATTTTGGTACTAGTCCAAGGTCATTGCATGCAAACCTTAATATTATTACGTATTCAGATAGGTATGGTTAAATGTGATTTTTGAGAGTTGGAATCAACTCAAAAGCTATTATGGTTGATTTTAGAAAAATGTTTGAATGTGAAAAATCTTCTGTTTTGTTATTTTTGCTAGGAGAGATCTCTAACTCTAATTGATTTAAATCCAACGACTTGGATAGAGATTTTCATTACCTTTCCAAAAAATTGGAATCACTCAATTTGGATTTGTACAACTTTCTGAATTGATTTTCGAACTAGGGGACATAATTTAGTTTAAGTCTAAAAAGAAAAAGGTTTATTTGAATCTGCTGGGTTGCGCGGGAACACTAATGGGCTGGCCCAGTCTCACTCTGCGGTGCTGAGGACAACTGATAGGGGGCCCCACATGTCAGTGGATCCTTAAACGCGAAGCGGTACGGGGCAACATGGACCGTAGGATTAGAACTAGGATCGACGGCTCACGATCATCGTCGACGACGGACACGTCGCCGACGAGACAGAAACCTAGAGGTGCTGTGGGGGTGTAGTGGGGGCATATCAGGGCTCCAGCTAGTGCAGCGATGGGGGCGTTTGAACGAGGAGACGACGGCAGGCTTAGGCGAGGTCACGGCAGCTCCGGGGGTGGACGAAATCGATGGGGGTGTCTCCTCCTCTGCTGTGGCTATCTCCGGCGAAATTCCGGCGGAGGGCTGCTCGAGCTGCTACAACGAGAGGTGGGGAAGGACCAGTGGTGAGAGGGGAGAGGGGTGGTGTGAAGAAATGGTACTGGGGAGGCTCCCTTATATAGGCTCGGCGAGGCGGCAGAGAAGCATGGGCGGAGCTCATCGATGACGATGGCACAGGGTGCTATCGGCGTGGGCAAGGTAGGCGGACGGTGGGCGGTTCCCTAGCGGTTAGCTAGGGCTTAATGGCGATGCTAGGGGTGGTGGATTGCGGTCAGGAGCGTCTAGCACTCCGCGCGGCAGAGGCGGTGCTCGACGCGGTCCACAGCGGCTGTGGGTCGCGCTGTGGGGAAAGGGCGTGTCTAGCGGGGTGGTGTGGTCAAGGCGGAGTGGCGCGCGCGGGCTATGGTCGAGGGGCGGCTTGTGGAGCTCTGTCGGGGACGGCGCTCTGGCGTGCGCTGCGCATGGCATAGAGGCATTGGGCGCGAGCAATTGGAGGTGGTCCAGGGGCTGTCTGTGCTTGAAGAAGGGACCGTGAGCGGCAGTGCTACCACGCTTACCTCCCTGGAGCAGCGGAAGAGGGTGGGGCTGTCTGCTGCGAGCTGCTTGTGCTCGACCGGCGGGCATGGTGTTAGGGTGGCGCTGCACGGTGGCTAGGGACTAGGGAGTGGCTGGTTTATGACCTGGTTGGGACTAGGGGAGACAAGGAAGGTTAATGGTGATCAAATGGCTCGACAAAATTTGATCAAAACAGTATTAGTTAGGCAGGTTTGATTCTTCTCACAAGGTGTTCGACACAATGGCCGCATGAGTTCAACTTTTGAATTTTGAAATGAATTTTGGTGGAGTTGCTTTTCACATGCTTACGCATCTGTGGTTGCTAGGATTTGTCAAATTGAATTCATTTGCATGGTTTTTGAAAAAGTGGGATCTAGGTACATACACTTGATTCCATATTCAAATGTCTTTTAAATTTAGAGTTTGAATGTTTTTGGAAGATCACAAAGTGGGCCTTGGTACATCACTACTTGTACTAGCAAGGGGTGGAAAGATCCACAATTGTTTTTGTTTGAAATTGAGTGCTAGGAACACCTAAAATGTGCTAGTTGATTAAAATGGCCAAAGTGACCATTTCAATTTTTTAATTCTTTTCGATTTCTTTTTCTTTGGGCTTTGCTTGGGAATGATCTAGATGATGTAGAAATCATCTTAGAAACATTTTACAACCATTAGAACAAACAAACATGGCAATTCAAAACAATTCCAATTTTAATGCAACACACATATGCATGCTTATTTATTTAAAGGAGAAAAGTTTTAGTTAACCCTAAATTGGGTGATTTGGATCTTGATAACTTGGATTAAAGTTTTGGGATGTTACAAAACGTCACACCATAATATGGTGTTTATAAAGGTGTCATCGGGTACTTGGAAAGTGTTAGTTGAGGCTCGTGTATCAAGAGTAGGATTTATCCATCCAGATAATGGAGATATATACTCAGGGCCCTCTCGGTGATATCACATTAACATAGCTTGCAAGCAAAGTGATGTGATCACTAGAATATTATGTCACAGGAATGAGAAAACATGTACTTGCTAGGAAAAAGATTAAACAAGGTATGGATGATACCGAGTGATTGAATCTCAGACAAGTAAAATATCGTGAGTAAAAATGAATTTGATACAGCAAAAAAGGTTCAGACGATCATTGGATTTTCGCGGAACTAGTGGGAGTTATTATGGATCTCCAGATCCCGCTAATGATTATTGATCGTAGAAAGTCTTGATCATGGCTACATAGTTCTCGAGCCCGTAGGGAGACACACTTAAGGTTAGTCAACTCAATTGAGTGGATAGGCAATGCATGAGAAGATAATGGACATCGTAGGAATTTGTTTAGTCGAACCTTCCAAAATAGTTTTGGGGTATTGAAACAAAGGAAGGGAATAAAATGTTAATGTGTTCATTAAATGAAGTGTTCACTAAATGAAGTATTCATTAAATGAAGTTTTCATTAAGTTGAGTTGCATTGAACGAAGAGAATTAAAGTGCTTTAATTGAAAGACCTTGGATTTTTGAGTGGAAACTAAATGGAAGATGAGTAGAGCTATATTGATGTGAGTGGAGTGTCCACCCACATAATAGGGGAAGATATGGGCACAACCATATGGCTTTTCTCCATGCCCCCTTGGGCTGCCCCCTCACCTATAAAAGGCCCCCTCCTCTGCTCTCTCTCACACCATTCACCCTTCCTCTCATATGCCCTTTGGTTGGCATCTTCCTCTCCATTGTAGCCTTGTCCATTGCCACGAGCAAGGTGCTTAGGAGAAGCCCTGCTCAAGATCTTCTTCACCATCACCACTATGTCGTAGTGTTGGCGGAGTTCCCAAGGATTCACTACTTCCGCTGCCCAACATGGAGCCAGGGATGGGAGTCTTCAGCACACCGTATGTGTGACCAATTATGAAGGCGCTACCCTCTTGTGGCGCTGATCAGCTGCACGTCCTTGAGGATGGTCATGTACACTCTACATCATCCACATTTGTTTGTGGGAAAGTTATCTCGCGTTATGGTCTTCGAGGGTGAGTCCATCTAAAACCGTTACATGTATCTCCTAGATATGATCTTGGTGGTTGCAACCGTAGGATAGTTTTTTGTTTTCTATGCAATGAACACCATCAGTGGTATCAGAGCTATGTCTATGCGTATATGATTTGTACGGTTATAATACATAGAGATGTGGGCGTTGATAGTCTTGTTGTTTCATACTTGCATAAATTTTAATCATGGTGGCATGTTGGGATGAAGCGACCCGGACTAACTTTACATGTCCTCGCACATGAGACTGATCCCACGCTTGACATGCAACTCATATTGCATAAGTGGTTCAGCAGGTGTCTGTATCTCCCAACATAATCGTGATCTAATTTACAACGGTTTGCAAATAACTTGATTGTCAATGTTGTGGCTGAAATTCGTATGTAGAATGGGTCTCTCCTAGAAAACCCAAAGCTGCGTAAAATATGAAAAAATAAATTATAGGCGTCTAACTTGTTTTTGTAGGGCATGTGATGTGATATGGTATATGATACAAAGATTGTTGTATGCAATGTGTTTTATTGTAAAACAAATGGTAGGAGCCATATGGTTGTTATTTTATTGTATGGCTTGCATGTTGGAAAATGGAAATCCATGTAATTAGATTAGTGGAGAACAACCATGATGGCGGCGCCATGGACCTTGGTGGCTGATGACCCACAAGTATAGGGGGTGTATCACAATATTTTCGATAAGTAAGAGTGTCGAACCCAACGAGGAACAGAAGGTGATGGCTAGTGGCTTGGAGCAGGAATTCTCTGTAAATACTTAGCAAACAGGTTTTTAGGGTTTTTTTGATAATGCAAGTAAATAAAGTATGAGTGAATAAAAGACAATAAGAATAAATGGAGCAAGTGGCCCAATCCTTTATTCAGCAAAGGACAAGCCGGTTATATTACTTAAGATGACCAAACGTTCTCGAGGACACATGGGGATACCGCCAAGTGCTTTCGCTTCATATAGTTGATTAATCTTCTTTAGTTTGCTAAGTGTTGTGTGGGTGAACTTGTGCTAATGTACCGACCTTCCTAGGACTAATACATACTTGTGATTAAACCCCTTACAAGCATCCGCAAGTACAAGAAAGTAATTAAGGTAGAAACCTAACCACAACTTTAAACTCTAAGACCCTAACGTCCCATGTGCAATGGTTTCCTAATGGGGGTTCAGGTTTCTGTCACTCCGGCAACCCCTACGATTAGTAGCCAAATACACAATGCATTCCCCTAGGCCCATATAGGTGAAGTGTCATGTAGTCGACGTTCACATGACACCACTAGAAGAAGTACACCACGACTTAAATATCAAACTATTGAATCTTTCTCAACACAATTTCACTACTAACAACATGACTTCTCCCATGTCCTCAAGAACAAAACGAACTACTCACAAGACATCATATGGATCATGATTAGAGATGGAATAATGATGTATAACAATCTGAACATTAAACAATAATTCAATGGTTCCACTCAATAGCATTAACTACAAAGAGTCATCAACACCATGAAAGTTCCCCTAAGAACTATGCAAGATTCAACCCAATTGTTACAGCGATATGGAGATGGTAATGAAGGTGCTAGTGGTGTTGATGGTGGTGATAATGATGATGACCCCGATGAAGTCCAGCTTGATGGTGGTGTTGATGGTGACAATCTCCCCTCTCCGGGAAGGAATTCCCCCGGCAGAATTCTGTCTGCCGGAGAGATCTTTCTCTCTCGATGTTTTCTGCCTCGCAGAGGTGGCGGTATCTTTATGTGGTGGCTCCCCGAGTCTTAGGGTTTCGGGAGGATAATATACGCCAGAGGGGAGAGCTAGGGGTGGACCAGGGCGGCCACACCACCTGGTGGCGCGACCTAGGCTGCCCGCGCCAGGGGGTGGTGTGGGCCCCTTATGGCCCATCTCAGCCTCCCCTTCTAGCTTCCTTTGTCTTCTGGAAAAATAGGATTTTCCATGTATTTTCCTGGATTTTCAGATCTTCATGAGTTTTGCCTCCAAACAACACCTTTTCCATCAGAATCCTGACTGCAGCGGTCCATGCTCCAAAAGTCATCAACCATGCAAAAATAGATGAAATAACATAAGTATCACCTCTCAATACAAAATATATCAATGAATAATAGTGAATTAAGACATAGAATAGTGATGCGAAATGGACGTATCAACTCCCCCAAGCTTAGACTTCGCTTGTCCCCAAGCGATACTGAACTCAATAAATATGACCTCAGGTTTATGGAGTGAAGAGTCGATAAAACAATACGGACAAGAAGCATCATATTCATCAATACATAAGTCATAATAGAAGACAACTCACTATTATATAACTTAACTTGCAATAGGTAAAGGAACCACAATAAAGATACATAAAGTAAATCATAATTGGTAATGGCAAACTTAGCTCTTGGTCGAAGAATAGTTGATAATTTGCTGGAGTTCACAAATAACTGATTTTCAATGATAGCTTTCAAAGTAGTAAACACTAAGATAAGCGCAAAAGTGCAAAACAAGGAACATAAGAAACATGATTGAATAAAACACCAAATTAATGAATGAAACACAACAACTCAAAATACTTGCTGAGGTAGAAGGGAATAAGTTTACTAACTCAACTAAAAAGCAAAAGAAAGGCCCTTCGCAGAGGGAAGCAGGGATTTCAAGTTTCATAAAGAGCTTCCAAAAATTATGGTACTTACTAGCTTTCAGCTCCCATTGCCCCTATCATAAGCATCTTTAGATGATTAAGGTTAAACTGACACAACTAAGAGGATATGCTTGACAAGTTATAAATTAAAGTCTCATGCCCCTTACTTACGAAGACCGAACCTCATGCTACTCAACTTCAGTCACAAGTAAGCTCTTGTCATTGTAAATACACATGTATCATAGAGAACAACCAATGGGGTACCCCTTGCACATGATACATGAGCTATCCCATAATCAAAATGACAAGGCAAGCAGATAATGAGCATCTCAGCGATCTTTTTATTTGCTATTTGCATAGGTTTTTATTGAGGATGCTTCATAGAGTTCTCATTATGGTTATGTTGCAAGTTTCCACCATGATTAGGCATGGCTTAGGCTAGCGGCTCAGGTGTTTCTCTAACACACATATAAACTACATGATCTTACAAGTTCCCCCTTTATTTCACACCGCTGGGATCCATAGGCAAAAGAACATGATACCAACTAGGTACAAAGTACCAATGCAATGTTGAAAGCGTTCCCCATGATACATGGTTCTGCTAACTTCAACTTATAAAGTGCAAGCATATACGCAACAAAGATGGACACAATGGGTCAAGTTTATTAAATGAAGAAAGTAAAGTGTGCCATCAAGTTCGTGAGAGCTTTAATCACTAATTTTCACATAACAAGTTTAATTTGGGAGGTAGATAAAAACATGAATTTACTTGTAATATCAATAATGCTAATAGGTAGGTATGGTGGACACAAATGGCATAGGTTTGGTTTAAGGATTGGATGCACGAGAAGAATTACCTCTCAGTACAGGGTTTTGGCTAGAAAGGCTGGGTAGCAAGTATAAGAGTTGAAGGAAACAAACAAACATACAAGTGATAAAAACAAACATGCAATCTTCCTTGGAAGCACAAAAAATCTTAACTAGGGAATACTAGACTTATGAGCAAATCAAGAAAGAAAGATGATGAAATTATATTTCTTTAGAGTACTTTTTATCATTTTCATTCAATTCTCAAAAATAGTGTTGCTACTGACCAAGCCAGGTTTGCCAAAACCAACTAAATTAACTCAATGATCCCAAAGTGATACCAATAATAACAACAAGATCAATCATATAACCACGAATTGAATACTAATATAAGATATGCAAAAGAGTAAATGATAGAACTTCTCATTAATATTCCATAACGACAACTCACACCAAGGAATACATATCTAACGAAAGAGGGGACACTTCCATAATGCAAACCATTCTACATGATAACTTCTCTGTTCATGATATGACTCTACTAAAAAGGTAAAAAGATAGAAGATAGTGATGTGATACCGCGACACTCCCCCAAGCTTGGAACAAACCAAGAGGATGCCAAACCCGATGATGAATTACTCCTTCGGTGGTGGTGGTATTCTCTCGATGAGCTCTTTGATCAGTTTCCCCAAGTCCTCAATCTCGAAGGTGAGAGTACGAATCAACTCCGAGTTGTGCTCGATGCGGTGCATGATCATGTCAGGTTGTGGATCCCAGCTCTTGCGATTCTTTTCCCACTCTTCCTCCTTGAAGTCTTATTTTCCTGCATGGCTAGAACGAGGCAAATCCTAATTGGAGGGTAATTTCTCTTTGGGCATATTCTGGTGTTGATGCTTATGGATAGGGGTGTGGAAAGGATTCTTGGTGCGTGGAGGAAGTGATCGCGGAGCCAAACAGTGACGTGGAGGTTTCCCTCCAGTTGACATCCGTGCAGTCCTTCTGACCCTGACAGATCTTGCCAACACTCCAATGCTTGCAATGGTAGTGCCGGTGTGCTTTGCCTCCACTTCATCTCCACACTTGATCTCCTTCTCTTGCCCGGGGTCTTTGAGATCTTCCTCCATAAGCTCCTTTGCCTTATCCTTGGCGGGCACCATTGTGCTTCTAAACTTTCAAGAATAGTTCCTGGCAGAAACAGATTGAAACAAAAACATGACGAGAACATGATATACGAATCTCGGGGTATCCAGGGGATTATATATTACGAAGTTTCACAACAAAAGGAAGGTACTGGGAGAAAACGGGTCAGAGACGGAGTCCGAGGTGGCCACACCACCTGGTGGCGCGGCCAGGGGTGGGCCCACACCACAGGGTGGTGTGAGCCACCCTGGCTCTGTTTCCGTCCCTGTTTTGCTTCGTAGCTTTCCTTGTTGGCTAAAAACTACAAAAATATAACTGGATAGATCTTTGGCAGAATTTTTCTTACCAGAACTGTTATCTATTCGAAAACAGACTCTGCAGGTCTCTGAATTTGGTATTTAGTAGATTCTTCCGGAGTCACCACTTGAATAATATCAATATCTTCATATCCATACACATATTTCTTGAGTCATGAAACCTTTCACTTCCTTATTACACCATTATCTCCACTAACCTAGAAATTTCTTTCACACAAAACTTCACACAGTTCTCATTAGCAACATTAGTGTAAGTGAGGTGATAAACCTTTTAAGATCAATTTCAACTGAAATCCATCAAAACATAATCTACTGCAGCAACTTCTTCTGAAAACCCAAAAAGAATTCAAAAAGGAAATCGATTTAAAGAAGCAAATGCAAGAGTGGCAAAAATCTGTCAAAACAAACCAGCAGTTAAAGATCATTTTTTTCTAAAATCTCCTCTTGCTCAAATCAAAAAGTTAAAAACTAAGTAAAGTTAAATAACAACTTGGGTCATAAGCAAAAAAAATTACAGCTCAATACGACATACGGAGATCTCTTACGAATTTTTACGGTGAAGCACAAAAATCTGTTTCAGGACAACAACTTCCCCAAATCTTACTTCTCTCTCATTAGAGGTTGATCTTGAAACAAAAACCAAACAAAAAGATAAGGAGAGGTTATTACCAAAGTAGTAACTTCCAATACTCAAAGAAAACAAAAACAAACCGAAAAAACAAATAAATTGGGCTGTCTCCCAAAAAGCTCTTTCTTTATAGCCATTAAGATGGGCATGATAATTTCAATGATGCTCACATAAGAATATGAATTGAAGTGAAAAAGAGCATTAAGAAGCAAAAATACACATGTTTAAGTCTAAACCACTTCCTATGCAAGGGAATTTTGTAAACAAACAAGTTGTTGAAACCAGAGGCCACTAGCATAGGAAGGTAAAACAAGTGCAACACAAAAACTTTCAGCATAAAACGAGGAAACTTGATATTATTGAGATGCATAAGAACAATTTTTCCTCTCTCATAATAACTTTCAGTATCATGCATAAATTTAACAATATAACTATCACAAGGACCATCGTAATAATGATCACTTATTCTAATAGAAAACACAGGAATACTAGTTCTTATAACACTACTTTGTGAAACAATATTAGAGGTATCCTTACAAAGGATAGTGTGTCCCTCTTCTACATATTTAGTGACAAAGTCTTTCACATTTGCTATTATAGGTTCATCATCCATTTGTTTATCAGGTTCAATAGCTTTATTTTTACTTTCATTAACTATACTAGCTATCATAGAATGTTCCTTTATTTTAACTGGGAAAGGCATTTTCTCAATGTAAGGTTCAGATGAAACGTGATTGGCAGTATAAACTTCAGTATTTCTTGCAGGAACACTCTTAGCAATATCTTTATAAGGTTAATGATACTTATTCCACTTCTTTTTAGGCACTTCAACATAGGAAGCAAAAGCCTTAAAATAAGTTGCAATAGCTTGGGAGTCTAGACCATAAGCATTTTTAATATTTTGAAAGTCACCAGTTCCCATAAAAGATTCAATGCATTCATAATCATAATTTATACCTGACTTTCTTCCTTTGTCATTCTCCCATGCTTCAACATTATCTTGAACACGGTCTAGAAGATCCCATTTAGATTCTTCTTCCATGCGAGTGAATGATCCAGCACAAGAAGCATCCAATAAATCCTTATCATGAAGAGAAAGCCTTGCATAAAATTTATTGATAATAATATTGTTGGGGAGCTCATGAATGGGACATTTGAGCATTAGTAACTTTAATCTCCCCCAAGATTGAGCTGTACTCTCTCCATTAAGATGCCAAAATTTGTATATTTGATTCCGATCTTTATGACTCTCACTAGGAGGATAGAACTTTGAATAAAAGAGAGGTACCATTTCCTCCCATTCAAGAGCTTGACCATTCTTCAGCAGCTTATACCAGTCCTAAGCTCTTCCTTTCATTGATAATGAGAATAAATTCTTCTTAACTTGATCTGTAGTAATACCTACACACTTGAACAACCCGCATAATTCATGTATAAAGAGAAAATGATCACCGAGATGGACAGTTCCATCCCCAACATAATAGTTATCCATAACACGATCATAATTCTTGTTGGTATTTTAAAAGTATCATTCTCAGCAGGTGGTGGTTCATCTACTACCTTAGAAGTGGTAGTAGCATTACGAAATAAGAAACTCAGCGAATTATCCATAATGAAAATAAAGCAACTAACAGAAATAAAGAATACTCACAGTAGAGGTTTCCTTTACCAGTTCCACTCTCCAATAGAGCTTCACTCCCCGGCAACCGCGCTAGAAAATAGTCTTAATGACCCACAAGTATAGGGGGTGTATCGCAGTATTTTCGATAAGTAAGTGTGTCGAACCCAACGAGGAGCAGAAGGTGCTGGCTAGTGGCTTGGAGTAGGAATTCTCTGTAAATACTTAGCAAACGGATTTTTAGGTTTTTTTGATAATGCAAGTAAATAAACTACAAGTAAATAAAAGACAACGAGAATAAATGCAGCAAGTGGCCCAATCCTTTATTCAGCAAAGGACAAGCCGGATGTATTACTTAAGATGACCAAACGTTCTCGAGGACACAAGGGAATACCGTCAAGTGCTTTCGCTTCATATAGTTGATTAATCTTCTTTAGTTTGCTAAGTGTTGTATGGGTGAACCTGTGCTAATGTACTGACATTCCTAGGACTAATACATACTTGTGATTAAACCCCTTGCAAGCATCCACAAGTATAAGAAAGTAATTAAGGTAGAAACCTAACCACAACTTTAAACTCTAAGACCCTGACGTTCCTTGTGCAATGGTTTCCTAACGGGGGTTCTGTCACTCCGGCAACCCCTACCATTAGTAGCCAAATACACAATGCATTCCCCTAGGCCCATATAGGTGAAGTGTCATGTAGTCGGCGTTCACATGACACCACTAGAAGAAGTACACCACAACTTAAATATTAAACTATTGAATCTTTCTCAACACAATCCCACTACTAACAACATGACTTCTCCCATGTCCTCAAGAACAAAACGAACTACTCACAAGACATCATATGGATCATGATCGCAGATGGAATAATGATGTATAACAATATGAACATTAAACAATAATTCAATGGTTCCACTCAATAGCATCAACTACAAAGAGTAATCAACACCGGGAACCCCTAAGAACTATGCAAGATTCAACCCAATTGTTACAGCGATATGGAGATGGTGATGAAGGTGCTGGTGGTGATGATGGTGGTGATGATGATGATCCCAATGAAGTCCAGCTTGATGGTGGTGTTGATGGTGACGATCTCCCCTCTCCGGGAAGGAATTCCCCCGACAGAATTCTGTCTGCCGGAGAGATCTTTCTCTCTCGGTGTTTTCCGCCCCGTAGAGGCGGCGGAATATTTCTATGGTCGCTCCCCGAGTCTTAGGGTTTCAGGAGGATAATATACGCCAGAGGGGAGAGCTAGGGGTGGACCAGGGCAGCCACACCACCTGGTGGCGCAGCCTAGGCTGGCCCACGCCAAGGGGTGGTGTGGACCCCCTATGGCCCATCTCAGCCTCCCCTTCTGGCTTCCTTCGTCTTCTGGAAAAATAGGATTTTCCATGTATTTTCTTGGATTTTCTGATCTTTGCGAATTTTGCCTCCAAACAACACCTTTTTCATCAGAATCCTGACTGCAGCGATCCATGCTCTAAAAGTCATCAACCATGCAAAAACAGGTAAAATAACATAAGTATCATCTCTTAATATGAAATATATCAATGAATAACAGTGAATTATGATATAAAATAGTGATGCAAAATGGAGGTATCAGTGGCATGCCGTTGGAGTGATGGAGATCATACCAAGACGCACAAGATAAAGATCAAATGCGAGAAGGACGATATCATATCACATTATATATGCATGTGATGTTTATCCTTTGATGCATCTTATTTATGCTGATGTGTAACACTACTGGGCTGAAAAGGCTGTAGCTTCTATGCAACATGCCAATCCCTAGATCGGTTCATTGGCTTACGCAGAACATAGATGAAATAACAAAGTAATAATCCGTGTATCATAAATAATGAAGATCTAGAATATTCAAATCATTACATTATTCGCTTAGCTCGAAGGCTAGCTCAAATTATTCAAGTAGCAACATAAATAAAGATAACTACTCCATCTTCAAATTTCCCACAAGGGAACAAGTGTCGAGTGGAGTACCGCGACCTATTTCGATCACTCGGAATCGGAATAACCTGCAACATGAAACATAGCAGCCCTGACTACATGCTTATTTTTCCAAGTGGGGCTTTGGCTAGCTTGCATTTCAAAAAGCATTTGTCCTACTTTCATAATCAGTTTTAGATTTTCTTTGAAAATATCCCAATTAAGTAACTCATCAATATTAAAACAACTAGGAAATTAGAATGAACGAGAACCATGTCATGAACCTCAATATTAAGCAACTCAATTGTTCATAACCGGGGACACGGCTAAGTACTTAGATTAGACACCCTTCAGGGGTTTGTACACTTTACCCATGTGACCTAGACAGCCCAGCTCGTACCATAACACTCATATTGTGTTATGATAGGGAGAAGTCTAAGACAAGACCATTCGAGAAGTAGCTCCCCAAACCCGACACGCACCGTACCAACCTACCAAAATTCTACATATCTGGCTACGTGGGTTCGAGTCGCCACAACCTACTAAGTCCAGCCAACCACCCAATTCATTATTGGCACATGGTTGTACACGTAAGCTACTAAACAAACTAGCCAATCATTTTCTCTAGATACCTGGGTGCATTTCCGCATTGATACCACCAAAAAATGTCAATCCCATCACACCCGGGAGATTCATTGATTATGTTGTTTTTAGCTTTCACAAACCAACACTTCATAAACACTTTCAAAAGATGTAACCCATCCCTCGTCCATCATAGTACGGCTAAGCTTGTCTACCAACGGTGGCTCAACTACAGGAGATTCCTACCACATAGTATCGGACATAGCATAACAGTAGTAGATCCTATTCATGCATCTACAAAATACACAACATCCATTCACAAATATAACAAGTGCACAAATGCATGCATGACAAGTTAAACAAGGATTTGGTAGCAATTGTATGTTCTCTGATCATTATGACTACTGATGACATGCATGGAAAACCTTTGATGCATTAAAACCATTTAACAAGAATTGCTAATTCAATTTAATAGGTTTTAAGGAAATATTAAGCCTTTGTTGCAAACAGTACTAGTAAATCTTGACAAAAAATACTACTAGACATGTAACATAATTTAGAGCCAGGGCAACTGGAATCACGCAAAAAGGTTTTACAGATCTTTTTCTGCAATTTTTATAATGCCATATGCCTTTAATTAAACTCAAAAGTATTCATACAGTAAACTTGCAATTTTAATGTAGAAACAGGTTCTACTCTTTCTTGTGATTCCATAGACATGTTATTTGCAATTTTCTGATTAGTAGTTATTTTCTTATGAATTTATTACTCTAGAAGGGTATTAACCTATTAAAATAACTACAACAAAACCTTACAGTAATTGTCTAAACCAATTGCATATTAATAAACTACATGGAAATAGCTTTCCAACGACATATTACTTTCTATTTTTGGACCAGCAGATTTGTTTCTATGATTTTTACAAGGTATAATAGTTTTCTAGCCTTTTTTAATTATCTAAAGAAATCCGAGGAATTTTCCGGCGGAATATTCCGCTGATGGGTGGGTCCCGCCGATGCGGCGCTGACTAGTTAGCGGCCAGCGGTCGATCGCGACCGTCCGTTTTGCATCCAACTACCGAGACCAGTCATTCTTGCTCACCTAGGTCCAGCGGCAGGGTTGGTCCAGCGACGGTGGCGGCGGCGCTCCGGCGAGGCGGTCCGGTGGCTGTAGGAAAAAAGTTAGGTCAGAAAAGGTGCGGTGCGGCTCTACGGTGATGCTACGCAAGATGATAGGCGTAAAAAAGCGAGCTTGAGCTCGTACAGTCGACAATGGCGGCGGCGGCATACGTACGCCAGCGAGAAATCATTGCGAGGTGGAGGCGCGATAGATAGGTCCGAAAGAGGGGAAAAGTTGGGGGGTGGCGGCGACTTTATGGGTGGCGGAGAAGCACGCATGGGGTGGCTGAACTCGCGCGAAAATCAGAGATAAAACGCGACGGCGGTTCGAGGAGTTCGTGCTGAGTACGAACTAGTGGCGGCGGCGACTGGTGGGTGGGTCCCACCTGTTAGCGACAGGGGGCGGCTCGGGCTGGCGCGGTTGCTGGGCGGCTGCATTTGCTGGCTGCGCGCGCGCAGCGTGCTGCTGCGGTAGGAAGCGTGCTGACTGCGCTGTCGCTGTTGGGCCACGGTGGGCCGCCGCGGCTGGGTTGGCTTGGCTGGCCACGGTGGGCTGCACCGTTTTTTTCTTCTTCTTCCTTTATTCTTTTCTGCTACTGTTTAACTGAATCTGAATTTGTCTGTTTTCTGAATTTCTGAAACTGAATTTTTGGCTGAATCAATTTGACCATAACTTTTGATTTAGAGCTCCGTTTTGAGTGAAACAAATTCCTACATTTTTGTAATTGTGTCCTCTATGTACCTATACATCCCGAACGTTTATATAGTACCATTCTAGCTAATTCAAGGTAAAATCCTAGTAGTCACCTACATGATGAATAAGCATTTGTGTGGTGTTTTAGCAAAAGGCTTTTAAAACTAAAAAATTTCAAATATGATTATGATGCAATGCCATGCATGATATGCAGTACCAATTCTAGAAATTGGGATGTGACATTATGTCTGCCTTAGAACTTGGCGGTAGCATTATAAGATGATCCCTCCTACTAAATATCAAGATAATAATATGTTCTTCCTTAGTATGCACCGTTAAACAAGTTCGTTGTTTTGAAGTACCACGTGATGATCGGGTGTGATAGACTCTACATTCACATACAATGGGTGTAAGACAGTTTTATACACGCGAGTACTAAGGTTCTTACTTGGTGAGCCTAGCATGTAAAGAGATGGCCTCGCTACATGAACCGAAAGGTAAAGCATGAGTCATATGGATAATATGATGCCCATACGATACTTGCCATTGGAGCTGCGCCACCACTCGTGATGATAGGTCATGGCGTAGTGAATTTGGTTTGTGTAATCACTAAAAATGACTAGAGATATGTCATTTTTGAGTGGGAGTTCACATAGTAATATGATTAATGTTGAACATAATTTATCATAAACTGAATCGAAGTGAATTTTCATAGTTCGTTGTAGTTACTGCCATTCATTAACTACCTTGTGTTTAGCTATGATTGAGATAATATAACTACAGGATTCTGGAATTTTTACTTTACGAACTGGCATCGTATTGTTTTATGAGTGTCAATCTAAAGTTTAAAGTACTATTGCAAACTTCTAGCAAAACCTCACTTACTCCGTGAAATTTAGTTAGTAGTATTAACTCAAGAGTAACAAATTCCAGCGTTATTATCTAAGTATCATGCTTTCCTCCATGATTATTGATATTAAAAATTGTTTTAATATCAGTGTTATCTAGGAGCTAAAAATTGTTTTCGTAACCATCATCCGTAGAAGATAGTATGACATCTGAAACAATGCTTGGTTCCCATATGATGGAGTATAACTTAATAAAATACATATTCTCGTATTGTACGAGAATTTGGAAAGGTTGGAGACGCTAAGCGTCCTGATCACCCAAAAAGTGTTGGGAATTAACATTATATTCGTGAGTCGTCCTTTTGAGATATAGTAGCTTGATCATAAAAGTTGTCATGATAAGAATGGATAAAAGATGTAGGTAAAATGTTTACTATATTAAATGGATTACTAAAAGGAATCAATTTTGAAAGAACACCAAACATTTGATGACGGTAATCAACTTCAAAGTGTAAGTCCAAAGGTATTAGTATTTGACTATAAACGTTTTGGACCATGTGTCATATGTATGACACCAGTATTTATGTTGATATATTATTTTAAGAAGGAAAGATAATGCTGAAAGAGAATCTTGTAAATATTTGGTAGAAAGGAAAAAGACTGGAAAAGTCCAGCATAGGTATATAGATAATATGCACGTTATGAGTGTATTATTCGCTTGTTAAACAATGTGGTTCTTGGGTATTGGATACCAAATTTGTTGGTATGTAGTGTCATACATAACAACACAATTCATGAACTGCAATGGCCTAAGTAACTAGCAAAATAATATGTGTTGATGTTCATCAAAAAAAAATAAAGTGTTATTGTGTTTGTCGTTAACATCAAAGCTTGCCTTCAAGATTTATATTAATAATCGTTATATTTTTCTACTATGATGAGAATAATTTTTATTCAAATAATTACCGTATTCCATAGAAGATGGATGAACTTTTACAAATCTAGTTGGATAAATGACGTCCATAAACACTAATGCTAAAAAGTCGCAAGACGAATGATTGAAATATCATTTTTGAGTGATATGTCCATTTAAATTATATTGAAAAGAAAACAAGAAGAAAACTCCATGTTAATGAATTTTTGTAGTATTTTGATTTTGACGAACTGACACTTGTGAAGCTTTCCTAGAGATAATTTAAACCTCGTTCATAGGCCAAAGAAGAACGGACGACTAACCTATTGGACATAATGCATGTTGATGTACATTGTCCATTATGTGTAGTCATATGCGATGGATTTAATCATCATATGCTTTCTTTGAAATTTTAGTAAATATATGTGTATATTTACTTAATAAGGGAGAAGTTTGAAATATTTGAAAATGTTCAAATGATTTCAAGATGAAGTGGAAAATCATTGTAACAAGAACATAAAGAATTTAGGATTGGATCATAAAGGAAGATATTTGAGTTACAAGTTTAGAAAACTCCTATGATTTGAGGAATCGTTCCGTTGACTTGCGTTTCTCAACACACCATAGGAGTATGGAGTGTTCGTGAAATGTAAAAACCCTTTTTGACATGGTAAGATCAATGGTGTTATTTATAAAATTCCATTATATTTTAACGATTAAGTTTTAGTGACTACCGCTTTTAGACTGAAAAGAGCTCCATCATGATCCGTTGAAATGACACCATATGAGTTATGGTTTGGGATAAAATGCAAGTTGTATTTTTATTATATTTTGGTATGCTAGGCATAAGTAAAATGTTTAAAAACCAAAGTCGGATGAGCATGTCTTTGTAGGTTATTCGAAATAACCGTTGGGTATTCCTCCATAGCACCAAAGACAAAAGTGTTTATCGTTTAGAACGTCAAGTTTCTTGAGAAGGAATGTTTTGTGAAATTTTAAGTGGGAGGACAATAGAACTTTGATAAGGTTATTGAAACTAAGATATGTGTGCTAAGTTGCGCAGCGCCAAAAAGTGTCCCAGAGGCAGCGATAATGCTCATAGCTCACGTGCCTCAAAAGTTGTAGTCACAGATATCTAAGTTCTTGTTGAACCGTGTAGGTCAGATAAACAATCAAATACAAAGATTTAAGATTAAATCATTATTGTTTGACAATGATGAACCGACTAAATGCAGAGAAGAGTTGATGGGCCCTGACTCCATCAAATGGCTTGAAGCCATAAAATCCGTGATAGTTCCATACATGAGAAACCAAGTTACTGAACTTGGAAGACCCTCTAGAAGGCATGGAGCCTATCAATCATATTTGGATCTATAAAGAAACATAGATGGATATTTCAAGTAGTCAACATGTCAATAAAGAGTTTACGACAATGTTCAAGGAGTTGAATACGAGAAGATTCGATCTTTCATAGCGATATTTAGTCTAAACGGATTAGTGTAGCAACCATTACACAATGTATATTCTAGTTGACTAAACAAAACAATGTTCTTCTAATATAATGGTTAAGACGTGCATGTGATACGGTCTGAAGGATTTTGTTAAATCAAAGGATGCTAAAAGGGCATCCAAAATTCTATAGTTGAAATAAGCATCGTGGAGTTAGAATCTTAACCATGATGGAATTGTTAAAAGGTTTAATTTCATAAGAGATGATGAAGATGCTTGCATTTTCACGAAATTAAGTGGGAGAATTGAGACATATTTCTAATACATTATGTATAAGACATATTGTTGATTGAAAATGATGTATCTTTTATTGACACAGGTTAAGAATTTAATTGAAATTAGATTTGGATGAAAGTTTTAGGAAAAACCCGAATATTAGGCATCAATGTCTATATGGATAGATTGAGACGCTAATATGGTTATGCCAAATGTACATAGAAGAAATATTAAATGAGTTCAATATGGAAACAACGAGAAAGGTTCTTGCCACATAGAAAAGGTTGATAAATCAAGATTAATGTGTTTTGACACTTGGTGAGTAAAATCACATGGATATCTTGGTAAACGAGATTCAAGTGTTCTGACACTTGGTGAGTAAAATCACTTGAACATCTTAATCAATCAAACCATGATGTGTACATATCCAGATATGTCCTATGCTCTTAATGTTTTGAGCATATACCAGGGTGACTCATAAGATGATCATTGGACGGTAGTAAGGATATTCTTATGATCTTTAGAAGAACTAAGAATATATATTCTGTATGTAGAAGTGGCAAATAGTTTATTGTAAAGTGTTACATTGGCACTATATAGATAATTCATTATAAGGTGATATATTGACACTATACAAATAATTCTTTGTAAGGTGTTACATTAGCACTATACAAATAGTTCATTGTAAAGTGCTACATTGGTACTAAATTCGTCAGAACATACAAATAACGTTTATCTCAATTTAGGCTATAGGTTAAGGTGGCACAGTGTAATACTACAGTACTGAAAAGACTGTAGCTTCTATGCAACATGCCAATCCCTGGATCGGTTTATTGACTTACATAGAACATATATGAATAACAAAGTAATAATCCGTGCATCATAAATAACGAAAGATCTAGAATATTCAATTTCTTACAACATACACTTAGCTCGAAGGCTAGCTCAAATTATTCAAGTAGAAAAACACATAAAGATAACTACTCCATCTTTAAATTTCCCACAAGGGAACAAGTGTCAAGTGGAGTACCACGACCTATTCGATCACTCGGAATCAGAATGACCTGCAACATGAAACGTAGCAGCCCCGAAGGGTCAATACATGGAATGTATGGCAAGTAGAGCTAAGTAAGGAGACAATAAGACTAGCAACTACATGCTTACTTGGCCAAGTGGGGCTTTGGCTAGCTTGCATTTTGAAAAGCATTTGTCATACTTTCATAATCAGTTCTAGATTTTCTTTGAAAAAATCCCAATTAAGTAACCCATCAATATTAAAAGAATTAGGAAATTAGAATGAACGAGAAACATGTCATAACCTCAATATTAAGCAATTCAATTGTCCATAACCGGGGTCACGACTAAGTACTTATATTAGACATCCTGCAAGGGTTTGTACACTTTACCCATATGACCTAGACAACCCAGCTGATACCATAACCCTCATATTGTGTTATGATAGGGAGAAGTCCAAGACGAGACCGCTCGGGAAGTAGTTCCCCAAACCCGACACGCACCATACCAACCTACCAAAATTCTACATCTCTGGCTACGTGGATTCGAGTCACCACAACCTTCTAAGTTCAGCCAACCGCCCATTTCATTATTGGCACATGGTTGTACATATAAGCTACCAAATACAAAAGCCAATCATTTTCCCTAGATACCTGGATGCCTTTCCGCATTGATACCACCAACAAATGTCAATCCCATCACACCCAGGGGATTCATTGATTATGTTGTTTTAGTTTTTGTAAACCAACACTTTCAAAAGATGTAGCCCAGCCCTTGTTCATCATAGCACGGCTAAGCACATTTACCAATGGTGGCTCAACTATAGGAGGTACCTACCACATAGTATAGGACATAGCATAGCATTAGTAGATCCTATTCATGCATCTACAAAATACACAACATATGCAAAGAAAGTAGTAGGATAATATCATGAACAAAATAGCATCTACTTGCCTTGGCTGCGGTTGTCGAACGAATAATCCTCACACGAGCAAGCGTTGCACTCGTCACAATCTACACGCTATAATTGCAAGACATAAACAATCCATACACAATCATAACAAGTGCACAAATGCATGCATAACAAGTTAAACAAGGATTAACTAGTGATTGTATGTCCTCTGATCATTGTGACTACTGATGACATGCATGGAAAACATTAGATACATTAAAACTATTTGATATGAACTGTTATTCCAATTAATAGGCCGTTTGGCAAAATATTAATCCTCTTTTGCAAACATTACTGTTAATCCTGACAAAACTCCTACTAGATAGGTAACATGATTTACAGCCAGGGGCAATAAGAATCTCGCAAAAAGGAGTTATAGATCTTTTTCTACAATTTTTATAGTGCAATATGCCTTTAATTAATCTAAAAAATATTCGTACAGTAAACTTGCAATTTTATTTCAGAATCAAATTCTATACAATTTCGTGATTTCAATGGTGTATTATTTTCTATTTTTGGACTAGTAAATCGTTTTCTATGATTTTTTGAAGTTATAATTGTTATCTGTCTTTTTAATCAATTTACAGAAAACTGCGGGGAATATTCCCGCTGACTGGTGGGGTTAAGCCGGCGTGGCGGGTTAACAGGTCAGCGGTCCACCGTGGGGTCAACAACTGATCTGGGCTATTGGCCATAGATCCAAGGGCTGGCGTGAGGCGGCAGGTGCTCACAGGCGATTTCGTTGGAGGTGGGTGGCGGCGGTGCTTCGATGACCTTCGTCGGTGGCAGGATGGTCAACGGGAAGCGGCAGCGGGCGGCGGTCTCGGGTGTGGTCGTGGTCCCATGGTCTGCTTCCTTGAGTGGAGGAGAAGGGCGACTGGAGGCTCCGAAAGGCATGCGGACTCCGGCGACATTGGGCGCCTACCATGGTGCTCCTGCGGGCAAAGGAAAAGTGTGAGGTGACACGACGCATCAAGGGGAAGCTGGCGAAGGTAAAACGAGCAAGGCGGGAGGGTCGGTGATGTCGAGCTCGCGCTCGTACCGAGCTCGGATGGCGGCGGCGATGGGGACCTTTGGCGAGAGATTTCTGTGGCTCCGTGGCATGATAACTAGATCCGATAGAGGGGAAAAATCAGGGGTGGTGGTGGCTATATAGGTGGGCAAAGGGGAGCGTAAGGGGCGACCGAACTTGCGAGAATTTTGGATGGAATCGCGGCGTGGTTGAGGAGTTCATGCTGAGCACGAACTGGTGGCGGCGGGTGGCTGACAAGTGGGCCCCACCTGGCAGCGACACAACTGTTCGCTAGGCTGGCTATTGGGTCGGTTGCACGCTGCGCTGTGTGCGGCGGATAGCGCTGCTACGGCTGCTGGGCCCTGGGCGGGCCGCCACGGCTGGGCTGGCTCGGCTGGCCGTGGTGGGCTGCGCCGATTCCTTTTTTGTTTTCTCTTTATTCTTTTATGATGCTATTTAACTGAATTCCCTATCTGAACTTTGTCTGAATTTTTCTGCAGTTTCTGAATTTTGGCCATAACTTCAGATTTAGAGCTCCAAATTGAGCAAAACAAAAACCTACAGATTTGTAATTGTCTCCTCTATGTACCTATGCATCCCGAATGTTTATTTAATGTCATTCTAGAAGATGCAAGGTAAAACCCTACTAGTCACCTATATAGGATGATCAAGCAGTTGTGTGGTGTTTTAGCATAAAGGCTTTTAAAACTAAATTTTTGCAATGATGAATATGGTGCAATGCCATGAATGATATGCAGTACCAATTCTAATAATTGGGATTTGACAATACTAACCCCTTTAAGATGAATCTCGTCCCTGAGATTTGCCGTGGCTAGCAAATAGGTGTGGATGGTCCTCTCGGAGGTCATCTTCTCGCTCCCAAGTGGCTTCCTCTTCGGTGTGATGGCTCCATTGCACCTTGCAAAACCTGATCGTCTTGCTACGTGTAAACCTCTCCACTGTCTCCAAAATCTTGACCGGCATCTCCTCATAAGTCAAGTCATTTTCCAGCTGAACCTCACCTAGTGACACGGTGTCTCTCAATGGTGTGTCCACCATCTCCGGATGGCACTTCTTCAGCTGGGACACATGGAACACATCATGACCATCGGATAAATTCTCTGGCATCTCCTACTGATACAGAACCTCTGCTTTGCGTGCTAGGATCTTTTATGGTCCTATAAACCGAGGTGCCAGCTTGCCCTTAATTCCAAATCACTTAATTCCACGCAGAGGTGAAACTCTAAGGTACGCTCAATCCCCAATCTCATACACCACTTCCTTGTGCTTAGCATCAACATAGCTCTTCTGCCTTAATTATGCTACCTTTAGCCTATCCTGAATCAAACTGACCTTCTCCTCAGCATCCTTGATCAGATCAGGTCCAAACAACCGACGCTCACCTACACCATCCCACAACAGTGGTGTTCTGCATCTCTTACCATACAACACATCGAACGGTGACGTCTTGATGCTAGACTGGTAGCTATTGTTGTAAGAAAACTCGACATAAGGAAAATTCTCATCCTAACTAGAGCCATGAGCTAAGGCACAAGCTCTCAACATATCCTCTAGAATCTGATTTGCTCATTTTGCCTGACCATCCGCCTGAGGGTGGAAAGCTATACTGAACTCCAACCTAGTTCCCAACGACTCATGCAGTTGGCGCCAAAAGTGAGAGGTAAATTGAGTGCCTCTATCTGACACAATACTCTTGGGAACTCCATGCATGCACACAATTTTGTCCATGTAAATCTTGGCTAGTCTACCACGTGTGTAGGTGGTCTTCACTGGTATAAAGTGAGCTACCTTGGTCAAGTGATCAACCACTACCCAAATAGAGTCATATCCTGATCTCGTCTTGGCAGTCCCGTGATAAAATCCATTCCAATTCTATCCCACTTCCATTCAGGCACTGGCAATTGCTGTAGCAATCATGCTGGCTTTTGATGCTTAGCCTTCACTCTACTACAGACATCACATCAAGCAATATACTCCGCGATATCTCCCTTCATGTTATTCCACCAAAATCATTCCATCAAATCCATATACATCTTCATGTTACCAGGATGTATGGAATACGGCAAGTCATGGGCTTCCTGGAGAATCAACTTTCTTATTTCCTGAGTGTTGGGCACACACAGACGATCTCCATGCCACAAGGTTTCTTGATCATACTCGCGAAATTCCTTTGCCCGTTCCTCCTTTATCTTCCCTTTTATCACCTCTATTTCCTTGTCCTCCTTTTGAGCCTCCCTGATCATGTCCAGAAGCGTTGGTTTAACTTATAGTGCTGCCAAATATCCCTCGGATACTACCTCCAACGTGAGGTCCCTGAATTGTTCACACAAATCCTTGGGTAATTCCCCTATAGTCAAACCATTTGCATTGACCTTCCGGCTTAGTGCATCAGCTACAACGTTGGCCTTTCCTGGGTGATATTGCAGGTTTAGATCATAATCCTTAATAAGTTCTAACCATCCCCTTTCCCTCATGTTCCGTTCCTTCTGGGTGAATATGTACTTCAAACTCTTGTGGTCCGTGTATACATCGCAATGCTTCCCCATCAGATAGTGTCTCCACACCTTGAGTGCATGCACAACTGACGCTAACTCCAAGTCATGTGTGGGATAATTCCTCTCATGGTGTTTAAGTTGGCGTGAAGCGTAGGATACCACTCTTCCATCTTGCATCAACACACTTCCAAGTCCTTGACGAGATGCATCACAGTACACTTGGAAATCCTTCTGAATATCAAGAAAACACAAGATAGGCACGGTCACTAGGCGTTGCTTCAATTCCTGGAAACTAGCTCCACACTCTTTGGTCCACTCAAACTTCCTCTCCCTCTTCAGTAGCTCAGTCATTGGTTTTGCGATCTTGGAGAAATTCTCTATGAACCTCCTATAATAACCAGCAAGTCCCAAGAAACTCCGAATGTCCCCCACATTTTTGGGAGACTCCCATTCAATAACTAACGATACCTTGCTTGGATCAACTGCAACTCCTTCACCTGATACTATGTGTCCAAGGAAACCAACAGTGTTCAACCAAAACTCGCACTTGCTGAACTTCGCATATAGCTTATGCTCCCCCAACTTCTCCATAACCAAGCACAAATGCTTCTCATGCTCATATCATCCTTTGAATAGATCAATATATCATCAATGAACACCACTACAAATTTATCCAAGTACTCCATGAATACCTTGTTCATCATGGTCATAAAATATGCCGGAGGATTTGTTAGTCCAAAAGACATAACCGTATACTCATATATACCATACCTAGTGGTGAAGGAGGTCTTTGGTATGTATTGCTCATGGATCTTCAATTGGAAATACCCGGATCTTAGATCAATCTTGGAGAATACCTTCGCTCCTTTCAACTGATCAAACAAACCATTTATATTGGGCAGAGGATATTTATTCTTGATGGTAACCTCATTAAGTGAGCGATAGTCAACCACCAATCTTTTACTACTATCCTTCTTCTCCAAAAATAGAACATGTGCACCCCAAGAAGAAGAACTTGGCTGAATAAATCCCTTGTCCAATTGATCTCTCAGTTGCTTCTTCAACTCCTTCAGCTCATCGACATCCATCTTGTACGGCCTCTTGGCTATAGGTCTAGTTCCCGTCATCAAATCAATGAGAAACTCCACATCACGGTCCGGTAGCATTCCTGGTAGCTCCTCCAGAAACACATTGGGGTATTCCCTTACTATAGGTACGGTGTCCATGCTAACCCCCTTGAGATGATTTAACTTGTACCCTCCCACTCGTTCAGACGACTTGAACCTAATCCTTTTTCCTCCTAGGGTTTTGAGTGAGACAACTCGATGTGCACAATCTATGTGTCCCTCATGCATAGACATCCAATCCATGCCTAGTATTACATCTAGGCCCTATGACTCCAATATGACCAAATGTGCAACGAACTCATGTGCCACAATCCTCACGGTCAGATTGCGACATCCCACACTAGCTAACAATTCTCCTCCTGGCGAGCTTACCCTAATAGACCCTCTAAGAGACTCAGTAGGTAACTTATTCTTATCCAAAAATGCCCTTGATATGAATGAATGTGATGCACCAGTATCAAAAAGAATAAGTGTTGGGTGTAGTTGATTGGAAACTTACCAATCACGAGATCAGACTCATCAGGGACTTCCTCCGCATTCATGTAGTTCATTGTGGCCTTCTGGTTGGCGCCTGGCTTGGCTCCTTCTCCCTTCTTTTCTAGGCAATTGTCAGCATAATGTCCCTTCTGGTTGCACTTGAAGCACCGAACTTCACTCAAATCCTTCCTCACATAGTGGCGATCACGGTTGTGGTTGGGACCATTGTGTCCTCCAAAATGGTGAGTGTTTCCTCCCCTGTTGCTGTGGTTGTTGCTCCTGTGACTGTCATGACGGTGTCCACTGCCTCCATGGTTGTGGCGGTCATTGCTCCCATGGAGGCCATGATCATTTCCTCCATGCCTTGAATATCCAGAATGTCCATCATAGGAAGTGCGAGCACGGTGGTGCGATCCTGAGGAGTGATTGCTATGCTTCCTTTTGCGTCTCTCCACCTGCTGGTGTTTCCCCTCCAAGATTCTAGCCTTGTCCAATAGTTCCTGAAATGTCGGGCAATAAACAACGGACAACTGAAGTGAAAGCTCATCATTGAGACCATCCAGGAACCTCTCTCTCCTCTTGGCATCAGTGTCCACATCTTCAGGGGCATAGCGGGACAAGTTGTTGAATTCTTCTATATAATCTGCCACAGTGCGATTGGTCTGGCATAGGTTGCGTAACTCCTTCCTCTTCAAGCTCATGGTCCCTGCATAGATGTGGTTGGTCCTGAACCCTTCCTCAAACATGGCCCAAGTAACTATGTCCAGCGGGTGGGTGATCTGGAAAGCATCCCACCAAGAAGCAGTTGGTCCTTCCAGTAAGTGAGCAGCAAACCTCACTTTTTCAGCATCAATGCAACCAACGGTTACCAAGTCCTTGTTCACAGAACTCATCCAGTCAAGAGCAACCATGGGCTCAGGTGCAGAGGTGAACTTAGCTGGCCTTAGCCTCAGGAACCTGGTGAGAGCATCTCCCTGGGGTTGATTGTTCCTGTTGTTGTTGTTATTGTTGTTCTGATTGGCCATGAACCGTGTCATCACCTAGGTTAACTGTGCCTGAGCGGCCATGAGCTGAGCCATCTCATCAGTTACTCGGCAAGGAGGCATCTGCGGTTCAGCACATGTAAGATTAGAAAGAAGCATCTAAAGAAAATATGTGTAATGCTCATGCAACAACCATATGTCTATAGACAATGACAAACAAGTATCACACAAGCAAACACACAACAAGCACAGTTCCAGTTGTTTATCTTAACAGTATATAACTACAAAATAGTTTATAATCATTTGTATCAACATTGAGATACAATAGAGCAACAAATGAGCAATAAACAAAATTCTGCCAGAACAGTTCTGCTGTGTTCACGAATTTTTCTGACTGGCTTTAAACTTGTGCATGTAGCACAGATAACCACGCACCAGATCCCAATTTTGCAGATTTTTATCAGTTTCCAGTTAAATATGAAAAATCGTACAGTACAGCAGATTCAGAAGAAAACTGCTGCAACAATAACACGGATTTTACCCAAAACTTGCCAAAATCATTTAATAAATGACACAAGAAAATCCTGGAACTTCAGAGTACTTAATAGAGCATCCTAAACACAATAATATAACAGTGCCAAAGTTTACATTGATCGATATATAACGACTAACGAAATTCCTAACGGAGACTAATTTTGGAGGACCATCTCTAACTATTTGATGAATAAATTGCAATAAGTTCCGGAGTCCATGCGTTGGTTCTTTGGTCCTCGTGCAATCCATGGTGGTGGCGTGTACACCTCTCCTGAATCTTCATCACTCCAGTTCTCGAAGTCCATGTCATCAGGGTCTTCCTCCTCGCTTGCTTCAGCAAAGGCGTTCGCTTCATCTCCTCCATTGTCATTGCCTCCATCATCTCCATCATCGTCATTGTTACCACCATCACCATTATCCGCATCATCATCATCATCATTACCAGCACTGTTGTCATTATTTGGTGGAGGGTTCTGCTGTGCTTGAAGGGCAGCAATCTGGGCAGCCATATCCACAATGGTTTGATCTTGCTCCGCCACAACTTGAGTAATTCTCACAATAGTTTGGTTCAGCTCCGCAATTGTGGCATCCCTTTCCACCACAACATTCTTTTGTTCCTCAATGGTGGCATCCTTTTCTACTATGGTCCCATTGAGGTCCGCTATGGTTTGATACCTACCAATGAGGCTTGCTCCATTGTATTCATAGTGGTGTGTGGGGTTTCCATCTCATACCCTTGTAAATGCACAATGCCCTGAAAATAGTCCAACTCCTCCTTTTGCTGCATCAGCTTCTCTTCCCTCTCCCAAGATTTAATTTCCATGTCCTCTATGTTCTTCTCATGGGGTGGCATGTCGTTCCGGTTGCCTGGGGTAACCATCACGTTGTTGTCCTCATTCCGCTTTCCAAATGCAAGGAAAGGTGATCCTGCTGGTAGTCGGTGTTGGTGAAGATAACATAGGCATGATAATGCCTCATGTATGGCTGATTCCACTCCTTGCTCTGAGGTAAGGTATTTCTTGGTGTGGTTCAGGTTCTCAATGTCGGGCACGGTGGGATCGGCAAGAACAATAGTGGTGATCTCCCACACGGGATCTCTAGGCACATATGCGTTCATCCTCCTCCCTTTGAACATGGGCATTAGCATGCCCAGCTTCTGACAGAGCTCTGCCAACTGCCTTGTGAAGAGCCTTGGTGATTGGAACCCAACATACTCAACTCTGGTGACATCTCCCATCTATTATTTGTAAAGAGGAAAGTGTGAGAATAGCAATGGATAAGAATTTACTAGAATGAAAGGCATACGAATAAAGATAGAATTTGAAGTAGACACAAGTAATACTATGGCTTCCTATTCCAATCCCAGGTCACGATCGTACAGTCAACACACGGGCTCTGATACCATCTGTAACACTATAATACTGAAAAGACTGTAGCTTCTATGCAACATGTCAATCCCTGGATCGGTCCATTGACTTACATAGAACATAGGTAAATAACAAAGTAATAATCCGTGCATCATAATAACGAAATATCCAGAATATTCAATTTATTACAATATACGCTTAGCTCGAAGGCTAGCTCAAATTATTCAAGTAGCAACATAAATAAACATAACTACTCCATCTTTAAATTTCCCACAAGGGAACAAGTGTCGAGTGGAGTACCGTGACCTATTTGATCACTCAGAATCGGAATAACCTGCAACATAAAACATAGCAACCCCGAAGGGTCAATCCATGGATTGTATGGCAAGTAGAGCTAAGTAAGGAGACAATAAGACTAGCAACTACATGCTTATTTGGCCAAGTGGGGCTTTGGCTAGGTTGCATTTTCAAAAGCATTTGTCCTACTTTCGTAATCAGTTTTAGATTTTCTTTGAAGATATCCCAATTAAGTAACCCATCAATATTAAAACTATTTGGAAATTAGAATGAACGAGAAACATGTCATAACCTCAATATTAAACAATTCAATTGTCCATAACCGGGGACACGACTAAGTACTTAGATTAGACACCTTGCATGAGTTTGTACACTTTACTCATATGACCTAGACAGCCCAGCTCGTACCATAACACTCATATTGTGTCATGATAGGGAGAAGTCTAAGACGAGACTGTTCGGGAAGTAGTTCCCCAAACCCGACACACACCATACCAACCTACCAAAATTCTACATCTCTGGCTACGTGGGTTCGAGTCACCACAACCTACTAAGTCCAGCCATCCGTCCATTTCATTATTGGCACATGGTTGTATACGTAAGCTACCAAATACAGAAGACAATCATTTTCTCTAGATACCTGGGTGCCTTTCTGTGTTGATACCACCAAGAAATGTCAATCCCATCACACCCAGGGGATTCATTGATTATGTTGTTTTAGTTTTTGCAAACCAACACTTTATAAACACTTTCAAAAGATGTAGCCTACCCCTGGTTCACCGTAGCACGGCTAAGCACCTCTACAAACGGTGGCTCAACTACAGGAGGTACCTACGACATAGTATAGGACAAAGCATAGCAGTAGTAGATCCTATTCATGTATCTACAAAATACACAACATGTGTAAGGAAAGTAGAAGGACAATATCATGAACAAAATAGCATCTACTTGCCTTGGCTGTGGTTGTCGAATAACAATCCTCAGACGAGCAAGCGTTGCACTTGTCACAATCTACATAGTACAATGCAGCACATAAACAATCCATACACAATCATAACAAGTGCATAAATGCATGCATGACAAGTAAACAAGGATTCAGTAGTGATTGTATGTCCTCTGATCATTGTGACTACTGATGACATCCATGGAAAACCTTTGATGCATGAAAACCATTTGATATGAACTGTTATTCCAATTAATAGGCTGTTTGGCAAAATATTAAGCCTCTATTGCAAATAGTACTGTTAAATCCCGACAAAACTACTACTGGATAGGTAACATGATTTAGAGCCAGGGCAACAAGAATCTCGCAAGAAGGAGTTGCAGTAAACTCAAAAATATTTTATTGTGCAATTTTTATAGTGTAATTTGCCTTTAATTAATCTCAAAAATATTCGTACAGTAAACTTGCAATTTTATTTCAGAATCAAATTCTACACAATTTAGTGATTTCAATGGTATATTATTTTCTATTTTTAGACTAGTAAATCTTTTCCTACGAATTTTTGAAGTTATAATTATTTTCTGTCTTTTTAATCAATTTACATAAAACTATGAGGAATATTCCTAGGGAATATTCCTGTTGACTGGTGGGGCCAAGCCGACGTGGCGGGTTGACCGGTCAGCGGTCCACCGCGGGGTCAACAACTGATCTGGGCCGTTGGCCATAGATCCAAGGGCTGGCACGAGGCGGCGAGTGCTCACCGGCGAGGTCATCGGAGGTGTGCAGCGGCGGTGCTTCGATGACCTTCGTCGATGGCAGGATGGTCAACAGGAAGCGGAAGCGAGCGGCGGTCTCGGGTGTGTTCTGCTTCCTCGAGCAGAGGACAAGGGCGGCTGGACGCTCCGGAAGGCGTGCGGACTCCGGCGCCTACCGTGGTGCTCCTACGGGCAAAGGAAAAGGGTGAGGTGACGTGGCGCATCAAGGGGAAGCTAGGGGAGGTAAAACGAGCGAGGCGGAATGGTCAGTGACGTCGAGCTCGTGCTCGTACCGAGCTCGGATGGCGGCGGCGATGGGGACCTCCGGCAAGAGATTCCGTGGCTCCGCGAAACGATAACTAGATCCGACAGAGGGGAAAAATCGGGGGTGGCGGCGACTATATAGGTGGGCAGAGGGGAGCGTGAGGGGTAACCGAATTTACGAGAATTTCGGACAGAATCGTGACGTGGTTGAGGAGTTCGTGCTGAGCACGAACTGGTGGCGGCAGGCGGCTGACAAGTGGGCCCCACCTGGCAGCGACACAGCTGTTCGCTGGGTTGGCTATTGGGTCGGTTGCGCACTGCGCTGTGTGCGGCGGATTGCGCTACTGGGCCCCGGGCGGGCCGCCGTGGCTGGGCAGGCTCGGCTGGCCGTGGTGGGCTGCGCCGGTTCCTTTTTTGTTTTCTCTTTATTCTTTCCTAATGCTATTTAATTGAATTCCCTATCTGAACTTTGTCTGAATTTTTCTGTAGTTTCTGAATTTTGGCCATAACTTCAGATTTAGAGGTCCTAGTTGAGTGAAAGAAAAACCTACAGATTTGTAATTGTATCCTCTATGTACCTATGCGTCCAGAATGTTTATATAATGCCATTCTAGCAGATGCAAGGTAAAACCCTACTAGTCACCTATATAGGATGATCAAGCAGTTGTGTGATGTTTTAGCAAATAGTCTTTTAAAATTGAATTTTTGCAATGATGAATATGGTGAAATGCCATGAATGATATGCAGTACCAATTCTAATAATTGGGATGTGACACACAGTGTAATGGAAGAAAGTTCCATGATGGATTTGGATGAGTTCCAAAGTTATGGACATTGTGATAGATACTACAACGAAAGGCCAAGTATAATACTACTATGGTAGCAACAAAGGAACAAGGTGTCGTTCAAAATGGGCTAGTAATATGAAGATATATTGTATGACAATTATATCAACATGTTTTAAACCCCAAGGAACTAAGGTCTCACCAAATTTATACAAAGCCATCTCATTAGAGAATGAGTGATGCGTAGAGACGCAAAGACATACAAACACACAGACCTGAAAGTGTCAGATCTTGGGATTATATTTACCACTAGCAAATGCGTATATACAACACCAAAGGGCCATAGGTGCTTAATGCACAAGTTTTTCTAACTAGATTATTGACTCTAGTGCAAGTGGGAGACTGAAAGGAATATGCCCGAGAGGCAATAATAAAGTAGTTATTATATTATTCCATTTTTATGACAAATGTTTATTTTTCATGCTATAATTGTGTGATTTATAAACAGAAAAGTTCATAGCAATGCCTCTCTTAATACTAGCTTGTTGATTAACTCATGATCACAGGTTTCCTGATCATGAACATTGGACGTTATTAATAACAGTGTCATATCATTAGAGAATGATATGATGAATAGTCATTGAAGTATATGTAATAATACGATCATGTCCTCAAGTTTATAGTGTTATCACATTCATAGTAACTCAATGTCCTTAGACCATGAGATCACGTCAATCACTTTCACCCGAAAGGTACTTTGATTCCATCAAATGTCACACCATAACAGGTGATTATAAAAGTGTCGTCGGGTACTTGGAAAGTGTTAGTTGAGGGTCACGGATTAAGAGTGGGAGTTGTACATCTAGATGACAGAGATATATAATCAAGGCCCTCTCGGTGATATCACATTAACATAGCTTGCAAGCAAGTGATTTGATCACTAGAATGTTATATCATAGGAACGAGAAAGAGAGTACTTGTTGGGAACGAGATTAAACAAGGTGTGGATCATACCGAGTGACCGAATCTCGGGTAACTAAAATATCACGAGACAAAATGAATTTGATTACAGCGAAAAAGGTTCAAACGATCATTGGATTTTCGTGGAACTAGTGGGAGTCATTATGGATCTCCAGATCATGCTAATGATTATTGATCGGAGAAAGTATCGATCATGGAAACATAGTTCATGAACCCATAGGGAGACACACTTCAGGTTAGTCGATGCAATTGAGTGGATAGGAAACACAGGAGAAGATAATGGACATGGCAGGAATTTGGTCTGTCGAATCCACCAAAATAGTTTCTCGGTATCGAAACAAAGGAAGGGAAAAAACGTTAATGTGTTCATGAAATGAAGTGTTCATTAAATTAAGTACTCATTAATTGATGTGTTCATTAAATTGAGTTGCATTAAACAAAGATAATTAAAGTTCTTTAATTGAAATACCTTTCATTTTAAGTGGAAATTAAATGGAAGATGAGTGGATCTCTATTGATGTGAGTAAAGTGTCCACCCACATAATTGGGGAAGAGGTGGGGAAGCCATATGGTTGTGTGCCATGCCCCTGGGCTGCCCCTCACATATAAAAGGCCCCCTCCTCTGCTCTCTCTCACACCATTCACCCTTCCTCTCATATGCCCTTTGGTTGGCATCTTCCTCCCCTTCTAGCCTTGTTCATTGCCACAAGCGAGGTGCTTAGGCGAAGCCATTCTCAAGATCATCTCCACCACCTCACCACCATGTCGTAGTGTTAGCGGGGTTCCCAAGGATCCACTACTTCTGCTTCCCAACATGGAGCAATGGACGAGAGTCGTCAGCACACCGTATGTGTGACTAATTACGGAGGCACTGCCCTCTTGTGGTGATGGTCGTCTGCATGTCCTTGAGGATGGTCGTGTACTCTCTACCTCATCTGCGTTTGTTTGAGGGAACATTATCCCGCGTTATGGTCTTTGAGGGTGGGTCCATATGAAATTGTTACATGTATCTCCTAGATATGATCTTGGTGGTTGCAACCGTAGGAATTTTTTTTTCTGTGCAACAAACCCCATCATAACCAACTTCATAGAAAATAATTATGTTGTTGACTTCAATAAGAGGGTCATTGCTACCCATGAGAGCACTAATGTTTTGCAGAAAGAGGATGATAAAAACATAAGCTTGGGGATTGCCATGCAACCCAAAGAAGAGTATAAGGAAGAACAAGTAGATGATTAATGGAGTAGCTACCATCTCCTACTCCCAACAATGGTAAAACACAAATTCCCATGAAAAAACCTTCTTACACAGTTGCAAATGACAATGATCCTTTTATTGCATGACAGTCCACTACGTGAAATAATTATATCTAATATATGGGAGGATGAAAGTGATATAATTTAGTTCGATGATCCATTAACCTAGTTAGATGACTTATCTTATGTGGGGATTCTATTCAAAACTTTGTGATTGAGTTAAGTTTTCATGCCTACAACTATTATGAAAAAGGAAGAAATGAGAGCCCTGTTTATGTTTCCAATTTGTTTAAAATGCAAGATATTGATAATAATATGCATAATCTACCACAAAATTGTTGTTATTTATTCATATACAAAATGCCAATGCATAGGAATAGAGTTAGACTTGAAATTCAGTGGTTATGTGCTTTGTGGAGTTCTCCATATACTTTCAAATACTATTTAGTTTGAGCACACCTTTGCATCCCTGTAACACGTAAAATAAGTTTAGCTACAGTTTTCTAATAATTAGTTTAGGAGTTCACCTAAAAATAAAATTTGGGAAAGTAAATGAGAAGTATGAGCAATGTAGAAGTTGGGCTCGACCTAGAGCATGTGTTGTTCATGCCAATTGTAATGACCCAGATCTGGTACAAATCCTAAGTCCATGTGATTAATATTTTAGTACCTGGATCATTACCTAGCACTCACAGCTGATGAAATACCATGTAAAATACAAGTAATTATTACATGAATATTCCATAGTTTATTTTCTTACATCCTTGCATAGCTCATAGCTAGCTCAAATAAAGCAACATAAACTTAAAATAATCTTGAGTCCATCAATGCTAGAGGCTTATTAGGTGTAGACCGCGAATCCTACGCACCTCTCATCAATATTTAGACTCTGCATACATTAAACGTGTATCCAAAACAGTTGGTCAATACATTAAATGTATTTCCAAATTACACCAAGTAAAATAATTAGCCTATCTATACATGCAGCGCTAAGAGAAGGAAATCCTTTATAGGGCCCATCCTTAAGATGCTCAAAGTTGTTCTTTTTCATGAACATGGTTGATCGATTAAGTTGACTACTCTCGAGAGTTTGTGTACTATTGATGGCTCAATGCACGGCGCCCAGAAAAATGCTTGATGGCGGTGTTGATGTAGACCTCGTTGGGAACCCCAAGAGGAAGGTATGATGAGCACAGCAGCAAGTTTCCCTCAGTTATGAAACCAAGGTTTAATCGAACCAGTAGGAGCAACGAAATACCCCAAAGGTGTTAATATCTGAGCTTTGGCAGGGCGCACTACCGGTGCTAGTAGCAACGTGGAGACCTGCACAACACAACCACAGAACTTTGTTCCCAACTTGCGATGAGGTTGTCAATCTCACCGTGTTTTGCGGAAAACAAAGGATTAAACGTATCGAATGGAAAGAAGTAAAAGTTCGCAGAAAGTAAACACAAAGCACTAAAAAGTTGTAGATTGTATGTAAAGTAAAAGGACCGGGATCCATAGTTCACTAGAGGTGGCTCTCCTTAGATAGATAACATGCTGGGTGAACAAATTACAGCGGGCCAATTGACAAACACCGAGTAAGAAATGCATGCATATACTAATCATCTTGACTCCTTTGAGACTTGATTGGGCATTACAACATAATACATAGACTGCCATCCAACTGCATCTATGACTAATAATCCACCTTCAGGTTATCATCCGAACCCCCACCAGTATTAAGTTGCAAGCAACAGATTATTGCTTTACGAACTGCGTGTAAAGTAAACAATACAATTGTTCTATGAACAAAGGATCGTTGTTTTCTCCCTAGTAGCAACAACACATCTAGTACCTTAGAGATTTCTGTCACTTCCCTAGATTACGAGAGGCATGAACCCACATTCGAGCATAAATACTAACTCTTGGAGTTGCTAGCATCTACTTGGCCAAGATAGCTACTAACAACGGAAATCATGCAAGATCTCAAATAACAAAGACATGATAGAATCAATAATCAATCTGAAATAGCATCTCAATATCCATCAGATCCCCGCAAACACAACATGTATGAATTACAAATAGATGATCTTGATCATGAACGGAGCTCACAAGATCTAAACATGAAAGCACAAAGGAGGAGAGACCAGCCATCTAGCTACTACAAGGATCCGTAGTCCAAGGATGAACTACTCACACATCACACCGGAGGCTTGCATGGTGATGAAGAAGGTCTCCAGGGTGAATTCCCCTCTCCGGCAGGGTGCCGGGAAGAGCTTCAAATCCTCCCCGATCTAGGGACAGAGACGACGGCGGCTACAGACTCTTTCGTGGATTTTTGATCGGGTTCTTAGGATTTTCGTCCCGAAGGCAACTTATAGGCGGAAGGAGAGGCCGAGGGGGTACTGGGGTCGACCATACCACCCCCTGGCGCGGGCCTAGCCTGGCCGCACGGCCAGGTGGTGTGGCCGGCCCCTGGTCCCTCTCCGTCTCGTATTCTGGCACTTGCTCCCTTCCGGAAAAATAGGCACTTTGGCTTTTGTCCCGTCCAATTCCGAGAATATTAATTTTTTGACTTTCCTAGAACCAAAAACAGCAGAAAACAGGCAGCTGGCACTGTGGCTCTTGTTAATAGGTTAGTCCAAGAAATCATAATAAAAGTACTCCAAAGTTGGAACAAAACACAAGAAAGTGGATAAAACTAAGCATGGAACATCAAAAATTATAGATACATTTGCAATGTATCAACATCCCTAAGCTTAACTCCTGCTCTTCTTCGAGTAGGTAAGTGATAAAAAGAAAGAATTTTTGAGGTGACATGCACCATCAAAGACTTGATCAAAATATTTGCAAAACATTCAAAGCTAGGATCATAGTACTTCAATCATAACATGAAAGACAAAGTTCTAGCAATAAGCAAAGAAACTAAGATGCAACATGAAAAGGCACAAACAAAAGATTCATGAATAACAATGCTTTGCAAGACGTTTGTTTGTTTCACATAAAGAAAACATAGCATAAAAGTATTCAGCTTGTCCCTCAATAGAGTAGCAAATATAAATGCATAGGACACCTTCAAAGTTCATAAGAGTGAATAGATACAATAGTTTCAAACAAGCAATAACAAGTTATGCACCAATCAACTAGTCTTGGGACAATGCACATATAACTAAGAATGGCCACTATGCTCTCAAAGTATGTGCATAAAGTTAGAAGGTGGAAACTCAATATAATGGTGGAAGAAAAGCCTTTTGTAAAAGGAAGTAGGGATTCAAGTCTCATAAAGAGCTTCCAAAAATTATGGTACTTGTAGTTTTCAGCTCTCATTGCCCCTATCATAAGCATCTTGAAGGTTATTAAGATTAAAGTGACACAACTAAGAGGATATGCTTGACAAGTTATAAACCGAAATCTCAAGCCCCTTACTTACGAAGACCGATCCTCATGCTACTCAACTTCAGTCACGAGTAAGCTCTTGTCATTGTAAGTATATGTGTATCATTAAGAACCGCCAAAGGGGTACCCCTTGCACATGATACGGGAGCTTTCTCATAATCAAAATGACAAGGCAAGCAGACAATGAGCATCTCAGCGATCTTTTTATTTGCTATTTGCATAGGTTTTTATTGTGGATGCTTCATAGAGTGCTCATTATGGTGATGCTGCAAGTTTCCACCATGATTAGGCATGGCTTAGGCTAGCGGCCCAGGCGTTTCTCTAACACACATACAAACTCCATGATCTTACAAGTTCCACTTTTATTTCACACCGCCGGGATCCGTAAGCAAAAGAACATAATATCAACGGGGTACAAAGTACAAGTGCAATGTTGAATGCGTTCCCCATGAAACATGGTTCTGCTAATTTCAACTTATAAAGCGCAAGCATATACGCAACAAATAAGGACCCAATGGTTCAAGTTTATTAGAGGCAATAAAGTAAAGTGTGCCATCAAGTTCGTGAGAGCTTTAATCACTAGTTTTCTCATAACAAGTGGAAGGTAAACAAAAGCATGAATATACTTGGAACAGCATAAGCTAGTAGGTAGGTATGGTGGACTCTTTGGAATAACTTGGTTTAGGGACTTGGATGCATGAGTGGAACTCATACTTTGTTGTGGAGCCTAGCAAAAGACTGGTATCGACAAACTAAGAGTGCAATAATGGCCATAATCATGTAGAGCGACAAAACATCATTGATCAAAGCATAAAGTGATACTACAAGTTGAAAACTAAAGGATCATAAAGGCTATGGTGACTTGAGGTAGTCATAACATGGTGTGAGCATGTGCCAAATCAACCCAAATAAAGCATCAAAGGAGAATACCAGTATACTATGCTTTAATATGCTAAAACAACGCATGATTCATCCAAGGCACATTCAGCAATCTCAATTGTTTATAACAAGTCATGCTACAGCAAAGAATACTAATCATAAGGCCAAAACAATATCAAGCATGGCATGACAAAGAATAGGCCACAGTCAAAAACAAGCTCTTTTTACCACATAAGCATGAACTTTCCTACTCTTTGACAAAACCAAACCAAACTATTTGCAAACCAATGTGTGAAAGAGGGGGTCCAACCAAATTATTCAGAAAACTAAGCAAACCAAGCAAACTAAAAACCAAAAAAAAACGAAAAAGAAGACGCTCCAAGAAAAACACAACTGTGCATGAAACAATAAAATGAAGCGTTTGGAAGAAACCTGGAATTTTTATTGATGAAGAAGGGGATTCCTTGGGCATCCCCAAGCTTTGACGTTTGTACTTCTTGTATATTTCTTGGGGTGAAACGCGTGGCATCCCCAAGCTTGAGCTTTAGTCCATCCTTCATCTTATTACTCATTCCTTCCATACACCTGAAAATTTTCCTTCATACAAAACTTCACACAATCTCATTAGCAACATTAGTGCATTTTAAGATAAATAAGTCTCAAGGTTCAGTTCTAACACCAAATAAACTTCCATTAGAACACTATCTACTGTAGCACTTCCCTCAAAAAGCTCAATTACCCAAAGGAACTCAAGAAGGAACTAACAAGAAGCAAATGCAGAAAATGAAAGAAATCTGTCAAAATAGACCAGCAGGTAAAGATGAATTTTGTCGAAGGCCTTATGTTGCTCAAATCAAAACGTGTTGAACTAACTAAAGTTAGATAACAACTTGGGTCAGAAGCAAAAAAAATTACAGCTCAATCCGATGTACAGAGCTCTCTCACGAATTTTTACGGTAAATCACAGAAATCTATTTCGGGACAGCAACTTTTCCAATCATTACTTCACTCTCATTAGAGGTTACTCTTGGCACAAAGAGAAAATAAAAAGGATAAGGAGAGTTTATTACAGAGGTAATAACTTACAATACTCAACTAAAACTCTTGGGTTATCTCCCAACAATTACTTTTCTTTAACGCCTTTAAGTTAGGCATAAGAACCAAAGAAAGAATCAAGTGTTCTCAAATAAAGAAGCATTAGGACCAAATTTTGTTTTCATAGGAGAAACAAAATAAATCTTTTCTCTCTTTTTAGGAAAGTGTTCTATACCTTTCTTGAGTGGGAGTTGATATTTAATGATGCCTTCTTTCATATCAATGATGGCACCAACAGTTCTAAGAAAAGGTCTTCCAAAAGTAATATGACAAGAAGCATTGTATTCAACATCCAAAACATAGAAATCAACGGGAACATAGGAATCATTAACCATAATAAGAACATCACTAAGACTCCCCATGAGTTTCTTTTTAGCATTAGCATCAAGTGGGACATTCAAATAACAATCTTCAAGAGGAGGCAGATCAAGCATATCATAAATCCTTCTAGGCATAATAGAAACACTACTATCAAGATCACACAAGGCTTTGAAATCAAAGTCATTCACTTTCATATTAATGATGGGCTCCCAACCATCTTCTTGTTTTATAGGAATATAAGCTTTATGTTTCATCTTTTCTTCTTTAATCTTTATGAGAGCATCAGTAATGTGTTTTGTAAAAGCCATGTTCATAGCACTAGCATTAGGACTTTTAGCAAGCTTTTGTAGGAACTTAATAACTTCAGAGATGTTGCAACCATCAAGATCAAAATCAACTTTATCATCTAAAGTAGTAGAACTATTATTAGCCTCAACACTAGTGGTGGTAATAGTAGAAACACTAATGTTTCTAGCAATTTCATCTTCTCTTTCCCACTTAGCATGTAATTCAGCTAATAGTCTAACATTTTCATCAATTCTTACTTGTATGGCATTAGTGGCTGCAAAGGGATTCTCATTAGTTTCAGGTTTAGCAACCATTTTATTCAAAGTAGATTGAGCTTCAGCCAAAGATGCTATATTTCTTTCAGCATTAGAGAGTTTTTCCTCAATAGTTTTATTGAAAGCAGTTTATTTACTAATAAACTCTTTAAGCATAACTAAGTTCCGAGGGAGCACTCTTATTACTGTTGTAAGAATTTCCATAAGCATTACCATGTTGGGAGAATATGGCTTATAATTGTTCTTACCTAAATTGTTCCTATAAGCATTTTTACCATAAGCATTGTTGCCAAAATTGTTATTTCTTATGAAGTTCACATCAACTTGCTCTTCTTGAGCAACCAAAAAGGCTAAAGCAACATTATTTGGATCAATATGGGCTTTCCCATTAACAAGCATAGACATAATAATATCAATCTTATCACTCAAGGAGGAGGTTTCCTCAACATAATTTACCTTCTTACCTTGTGGAGCTCTCTCAATATGCCATTCAGAATAAGTAACCATCATATTGTCCAATAGTTTTGTTGCAGCACACAAAGTGATGGTCATAAAGGTACCTCCAGCAGCTGAATCCAATAGGTTCCTTGAAGAATAGTTCAATCCTTGTGAAGATGTCCTTGACTCCCCGGCAACGGCGCTAGAAAAATGCTTGATGGCTCAATGCACGGCGCCTAGAAAAATGCTTCATGGCGATGTTGATGTAGAGCTCGTTAGGAACCCCAAGAGGAAGGTATGATGAGCACAGCAGCAAGTTTTCCTCAGTTATGAAACCAAGGTTTAATCAAACCAATAGGAGCAAGGAAACACCCCAAAGGTGTTACTAGCTGAGCTTTGGCAGGGCGCACTACCGGTGCTAGTAGCAACATGGAGACCTGCACAACACAACCACAAAACTTTGTCCCCAACTTGCGATGAGGTTGTCAATCTCACCGTGTTTTGCGGAAAACAAAGGATTAAACGTATCGAATGGAAAGAAGTACAAGTTTGTAGAAAGTAAACACAAAGCAGTAAACAGTTGTAGATTTTATGTAAAGTAAAAGGACCGGGATCCATAGTTCACTAGAGGTGGCTCTCCTTAGATAGATAACATGATGGGTGAACAAATTACAACGGGGCAATTGACAAACACCGAGAAAGCAATACATGCATATACTAATCATCTTGACTCCTTTGATACTTGATTGGGCATTACAACATAATACATAGACCGCCATCCAACTGCATCTATGACTAATAATCCACCTTCAGGTTATCATCCGAATCCCCTACAGTATTAAGTTGCAAGCAACAGATTATTGCTTTACGAACTGCGTGTAAAGTAAATAATACAATTGTTCTATGAACAAATCATCGTTGTTTCCCCCTAGTAGCAACAACACATCTAGTACCTTAGAGATTTATGTCACTTCCCCAGATTACCAGAGGCATGAACCCACTATCGAGCATAAATACTAACTCTTGGAGTTGCTAGCATCTACTTGGCCAAGATAGCTACTAACAACGGAAAGCATGCAATATGTCAAATAACAAAGACATGATAGAATCAATAATCAATCTGAAATAGCATCTCAATATCCATCGGATCCCCGCAAACACAACTTGTATGAATTACAAATAGATGATCTTGATCATGAACGGAGCTCACAAGATCTAAACATGAAAGCACAAAGGAGGAGAGACCAGCGATCTAGCTACTACATGGATCCGTAGTCCAAGGATGAACTACTCACGCATCACACCGGAGGCTTGCATGGTGATGAAGAAGGCCTCCAGGGTGAATTCCCCTCTCTGGCAGGGTGCCGGGAAGAGCTTCAGATCCCCCCTGATCTAGGGACAGAGACGACGGCGGCTACAGACTCTTTCGTGGATTTTTGATCAGGTTCTTAGGGTTTTCGTCCCAAAGGCAACTTATATGCCGAAGGAGAGGCCGAGGGGGTGCTGGGGTCGGCCAGACCACCCCCTGGCGCGGGCCAAGCCTGGCCTCGCGGCCAGGTGGTGTGGCTGGCCCCTGGCCCCTCTCCGTCTCGTATTCTTGCACTTGATCCCTTCCGGAAAAATAGGCACTTTGGCTTTTGTCCCGTCCAATTCCGAGAATATTCATTTTCTGACTTTCCTGGAACCAAAAATAGTAGAAAACAGGCAGGTGGCATTGTGGCTCTTGTTAATAGGTTAGTCCAAGAAATCATAATAAAAATACTCCAATGTTGGAACAAAACACAAGAAAGTGCATAAAACTAAGCATGGAACATCAAAAATTATAGATACATTTGCAATGTATCAACTATACCCACAATCCATGATCAAGTCCTTTTACAAACAATACGATGGTGAAGCTTTCCCTTAGTAGACCCTCTACCTTTTTTGGATCCACCCATGCCAGAAAATCCTCCAATCAGTGGTACCGAGGTGAGGTTTCCCACTAAGTACTAGACCAAGATAGAGCCCATATGTATTGTAGTTGCACTAGAAACTTTTTCAATCCTAGGTGGCGATCCTCCACCAAAAGTCAGGTACAATAAGAGACAATCCAAGATACTTGTACCTGGGCGCAAGAAGAGCCAATCCAATATACTTTCCCCTTGTCGACACTCCTACACACCACTCCACCTAGAAGAAAATTTAGTTTTATTTTGAAGTAGATTTCAGGAGGAAAACTTGCACTCATAAATAGATCTCTTATACTTAGAAATACTTCAATCTTTGGAACCCCCATAGGTAATTATATATAGCATAATACATAGAAAATTCAGGGAAATCCTAATTAGAGTGTAAATAATCCTAAATATAATTATACTCATGGCATACTAAAAAACAACACCGCACTTGTAAAATATTGATACACAATTCTTCTAAAACATCCTACACATATGTACTACTATTTTAAAGGCAAACCATGCTTAGTAGAAAAACTAGGACAAAGTATGAACAAAGGTTTAACTTGCCTTGATCCAAACAACACACTAAGCAACAATACTCCTCAGCACACTCTGAGCAATCCAATGATAAAAAAATACATCAAATCATAACTTGCACAAAAACAATGCCACAACAATAACATATGCACACATGAAACATGGTATGAAGACAAAATTAAAATTTTAACTCTATCATGAAAACTATACAGTAGTTATAATATGTTAAGATGTCATTAGGATCAATTTCTAGTAGGTTATTAATTTATTTTGATTATCATTATGCCAAATAAGCTCATAAAGAGGCCCATACTTCCAATCTACCACGAGATATATCTATATTATCTAAGAAAAATATTCCAACATCAAATTGTAGATCTCGTAAATGCAAAGCTAATGCAATAAAAATCAACTAAAATCTAGTTAGAGTTATTTTTCTACGAATTTTGCAAGATTCAAAGTTTTTTCTGAAAACACTAGAAAAAGGGCGCGCTCTTGGGAGCGCAACCTCTACCGCTGCCTACACATGGAGATCATTTGTGCATTTTGTAGATGCACTCATCTCGTCCCTACGTGACACTAGCGAGTCTGCAAAGTTCATGGTGGGGATTGATTGATGTGAAAATAATCATCTTTCTTCTTGTTTAAATCACATTTTTGTCAAACAAATGACTAAGAATCTCTATAGTCTTGCTACTAATGACTAATTATTGCAAAGATGTTCAATCCTTTGTTTTAAACTATGTTATGCTGCAAATCACATTTTAAGGCAAAATCAGGAGATATTAATGAAGTTTATGATGATGTCTACACGGCCAAGCAAACCGGGTCAAAACCCAGCCTCTAGAGGTTTTAGCGACCAATGGTATGAGTAAGATCCACGCATACCTCCCGGCCATACTAGGGGGCAGAGGCTTTGTCAAGTCAGATCCTACAACTTGCGTGGACGCGCCTATATATTTCAAGGTCCCAGCCGTTACACAGAGGGCTGTCATTCTTAGATTGCATCACAACATCACCAAAGGAGATCCACTACCATAGTTCATCCTCTCCATCCTCCATCCACTCCATAGCCATTTCCATTAGCTTCTACTTGAGATCTCCTTATGATTCAACGACCATTATAAGAATATTTGATTTCAATCTAAGTATTTTTCACAATGTATTCTATCCTTGGTCTTATTGTTATGAGTGAGTAGTCCTTATTGGATGCAGGTTAGTGTGAAACCTCACATCATTATTATACATCTAATCCATGGGAGTATTGTGTATTGATTTAATAGATATTTATATCTTTGTTTCCTCATCTCTTCTCTAAATCTATGGACTTGTGGGTACCCAAGATCCCATAGATTGATAAAGGCTTGAGGTGAGATGCTTGGTGAGAAGAAATTTTGTAGGAGACCCAGTGACAAACATTGGAGTACGGTCTTCATTTAGTAATCCATTTGGGAACAACAACAACATCACTTCTTAAGGCTTTGATCTATGTATTCACTTAATAATTGTTATAGCCTGTTATTTCGTGGTATATTGGTTGGATAAAAAGACTATTTCTATGCTTGTGACTCACATGGTAGTATATTAGGATTTCATGCCCATAAATTTTATCTTTGTTAAATAATTATGCATGAATATGCGTATTACTATCTTTATCCCATATGATGTGCAGCTGCAGGTAATCTTTAACCCTGGCCTATTTCCATCCATTACAACAAACAACGTTGTAAAAGTAAACTAGAAACGTCCAGTAAACGAAGGTAGGACAAAAAAAGTTTTATAGATGTGTCTGGTTTAATTTCCATTTAGCATTGTTTCCCTTGGTTTAATTAAATCCAGGTCTACTAGGGTAAAAGCTACTATACTGCATCCGTAAATCTGGATCGAAAGTATCAGGGAGGCAAGTGGAGAGGTCACATGTTGCTTTTTTCTCTTTTTCATTTGTTGAAATGGATATGAAAAAATTAATATCTTTCAAACCAAGTGTTAAAATCACGATCCATTTTCACTGTTGCACTAGTCACGTCAAGAACTATAAAACTAGATCTCATTTTGATAGTCTACCCCAACAAGAAGAACTCGTGGGTGAAGAAGGATAAGATGAAGAAGTAGAACAAGAAGGACCCGAACAAGAGCAACAACCACCAAACTACTACACCACCTATGAAGATATATATTCTCTCGAAGGAAGCATTCAAAACATGAGTGACCTCTACATCAACCTTCGAGATGGTACCACCAACCTACCAATGCAGTTCACCAATTGGAGCAGTCAATGGAACTTGGGAGATTATCCACCACCACAACAATGAGCAACAAAAGGGCTTTCAAAAGCCTGAGCTTGGGGACGTGTACTCTGACAGTTGTATTTGTGTAATAATGAGGTTGTACTTTAGCTCTATGTGAACTTTGAAACACTCGTGTTGGTTTGTTCTAATACTTTGTTTTTTATTTTGCTTTTCATTTTCGTTTTCTTTTGCTTTTGCTTTTGGTTTTTTTGTTTTTCTTTTCTTAGTTTCTTGCTTGGTCACAAGATTTTTCTATTCTTTAATCCCCATCCTAAAAAACACAAAAAAAATCCCTTTATCCTTTTTCGTAAAAGTGGATTTGCATATTGCCTATTTGCTTCAATATTATTATGAGATTCATATTAATTGAGTTTTGAAGGATGACATCCCCGTAAGGAAGATAATTATGAAGTCACTCATGAGAGGTATGCCCTAGTTAGTTGATTTGTTAAGATGCTATGATAGTGGGAGTAATTCAAAATAGTTAGAAAATATCTTTTATATTTGTATGAGTAATTACTTGTGCAAGCTTTTTCTCTAGTTCTTGTAGTTAACCGAGTCTTGCCTTGGAAATAATATTGCCAAATAACTACAACAAGAAAAAATCTCTAATTTATGATTTTTTTGATGAGTGATTGTCTTAAGAGTTTACCTCTAAAGATACTTAACCCCATAGATACTTTGATAGACTTGATGGAACTCTTCAAAGGAGTTGTTTGATTGAAATGAAGTCTAGTGGTAATTGTGATTCATTCCAAAGATAAACCTTATGGATCAAAATGTGATACTGCTCAAAGTTTATATGTCTTTGATGCACACCTTTGGATGCCCACCACTCCGCTGGTCTACGAACGATCATTGCTACAACCCCCTGATTTTGGCCATGAGTTGATGACATGGGTAGCACTTGTTACAAGGCTGTGCAAACCATTGCTAAAAGAATCACTCAATGATCCTTGTTGAGAATTGTCTTTGAAAAATAAGGCCACACAAAACATTATTTGGCATGATCTCGTTACTACTCTATGAATTTTCTTCAAAGGTAATGATTGGAACAATAGTGTTTTGATATTCTCGATGTATTTATGTGGGCAACAATGAGGCACTTGCCTGTTATGGTACTTGGGACATGATATCTCTTACTTCATTTTGCTATCATGAAATATTCAAGTGTTCCTTGGCAAGCTGAGAGTTAACTAGAGGAACTAGAATAATTATTACAATTCTACTTATTTATACCTATATTAAACTTTACTTTGATTGTTTCAAGTTATCAAATCTTGTACAATATTCTTGGCACCTATCTAACTTTGATGAAATTTTCATTTGGAAGAACTACTGGATGCATATGAGTACCAACCATAAGTGAATCCATCCTCTCGTTATTTTGTTTTAAACGCTGGGTTCTTAATGGTTTTGTTGTTTTCTTGCTCAAGGACAGTCAAGGTTTGAGCTTTGGGAAAAGTTGATGGCTATGAAAATAGCCATATTTCTCTGTGTTTAAATTGCATTTTTACTCAAAACAAATGAACATGAATCTATCTAGCCTTGCTACTAATGAATAATGATTGCAAAGATGTATAATCCTTTGTTTTAAATTGTGTTGTGCAGGAAATCACACTTTTAAGGAAAAATCAGGAGCTATTAATGAAGATTATGAGGTTGCCTACATAGCTAACCAAACCTAGGTCGAAACCCAGCCTACACGAGAAAGGTCCACCCGTACGCCCATGACAGGTGACAGGGGCTTCGTCAATTCAAGCCCTACAACTTTCGTGAAGGCGCCTATATATTTCGAGGTCCCAGACGCGGTGCAGAGGGACGCCATTCTCAGATTGCATCATAACACCACCTAAGGAGATCCACCACCATAGTTAATCCTCTCCATTTTCCATGCTCTCCATAGCCATAGCCATTAGCTTGTACTTGATATATCCTTGTGATTCGGCGCCCATTGTAAGTATATTTGATTTCAATCTAAGTATTTTGCATAATGTTTTGTATCCTTGATCTTATTGTTATGAGTTAGTAGTCCTCATGGGCTGAGGGTTGGAGTGAAACATCGCATCATTATTATGCACCTAATCCATGAGAGTATTGTGTATTGATTGAATAGAGATTTGTATCTTTGTTTCTTTGTCTCGTGTCTCGATATATGTAATTGTAGGTACCCAAGATCCCATAGATTGATAAAGGCTTGAGCTGAGATTCTTGGTGAGCGGCGATCTTGTAGGAAACCTAGTGGCAGAAAGGGGAGTATGGTCTTCGTTTAGCGATCCATTTGGAAACAACAGCAAAATCACTTCTTAAGGCTTTGATATGTGTTTTCGCTTAATAATTGTTATAGCCCATTATTTAGTGGTATAACGGTTGAATCAAAAGACTATTGCTATTCCTGTGAATCGTAGGGGCTCTAGTATATTCAGATATGCTGCCCACAAATTGTATGTTTGTTAAATCATTACACATGAATATGCTTATTACTATCTTTATCCCATATCTCCATCCATTGCAACAAACAACATTCTATAAGTAAACCAGAATGGTCTAGTAAACAAAGGTAAAACAAACAAAAAAGTCTAGTAGACGTGTCTGATTTAATTTTCATTTAGCATTGTTTTCCAAGATTCGATTAAACCTAGGTCTAATGGGGAAAAAGCTACTATACTACATCCTTAAATCCAGATCGAAAATATAAAGGAGGCAGGTGGAGAGGGCATAGGATACTACATCCTTAAATCCAGATCCATTTTCACGGCTGCACTAGTCTTCTCAAGAACCACAAAACTAGATCCCATTTTGATAGGTTTGGAATTTTTTTTTCAGCACTACCTTGTGGCACTTCCTAATTTTCCGCAGTGCAAAGATCGGTGCACTAGCAATGCACTGATCATGCATTGCCTCCATGTTCCAAGTTGCACTGCCTTGGGTCACAGCGCCTTGAAATGTACACTGACAGTGTACTAGTCGTGCACTACCTTCCTATTCTGAGTTACACTGCTTTGGGTCACAATACACGTGACGACGCACTAGTAGTGCACTACCTTCTATTTGACATTGCATTACCTTATGTTGCAGTGGACATGACGGTGCAGTGATAGTGCCCTGCTCGTGTACTGCTTTGTATTCAGCGTTGCACTGCCTTCAGTCATAGTACATGTGTACGGTGCACTTCCCGTGCCTTGTTTGTCTATTGTGTGTTGCACTACCTTTTGCCTTATTGCAAGGGGTGGTGTCCTCATGGTGCACCACTTGTGCACTCGTTGTTATACTACATCTAACTATCTCTTTTTTATGTGTACCATGTTCTGTTATTTACATTGTTTTTGTGCTTTACGTAAAAAAAATATGAGCGAAGCGTAGATAGTTTGGACAACGTTACTAGCCAGGCAGGGTTGCTACCTTTGTACCGCATAGGACAGAGAAGTGTGAACGTGCGTCATCGAGTGAAGAAGTTTAAACACGCAATAAATGGAGTAGTACGATGCATGCGGTAGCACTGCATATGGCCATGTGGCAGGCAACAAGGCATGCCCACGCACTAGCTAGCACCCTCGCGCACACTGTGGAGATCGATCTCCCGCTAGTTGCTCTCAAGTTTTTCACATTTAAATCCTATTGTGAAAAGTTTGGACCGTTGGATCTGCATATGACAACTGCGACGTGTCTGCTCCTCCCCTGCTCAGATTGGGCTCCATCTTCGGCTCCCAGCTTGGCTCGGCTTGGATTGCTAACGCCACGATGCGTTATTCGCTGATACCTCTTTGCCTACCGATTCTAATCTACACCATAAAATATAGAACAGATGGACTGGATGGGATATGACTTACATTGGTGGCCAACAGTTAATGGAAATGTTGGACGACATGGTGTGGTGCAGGTAGTTGGTGTGGGAATCACTTGGGGGTCCTCCGGTGATGTCGGTGTAACAGACGAGATGCTGGCGATAGGGCGGTTCTATAGTCTCCTCGGCATCATTCTCTGCTTTATGTAATGGCGGCAAATCTCAGTTGTATTCCTTGGTCTTTGATGGTGCTCCGACGAGCAATATCTTTGCGGATGGCTACGCCCGAGAGAGGAAAAACACATGAGGTGGTATGGTAGTTCAGGGAAAACATAGCGGTGGATGAAAAGAGAGACGGGTGTTGGAAATATTCCCTAGAAGCAACCATGTATGATGTAATTCCTAATGTATTCATAAAGTTATTAAGTTATCCTAGTATGGACTTCTAATATGTATCATTGAATATTTTATTTGGTTGTGGAACTATATATTCGTGTTGTCCATACTAAATGTCCTTGGTCGTTGAGGTTGTGATAGACACACAACTTAGACGAATATGAAAGATGGATACTGACTGGGTTCCACTTGTCATGGGTACGGTGATGCTATTCCAACTTACACGGATTCGTCTTAAGAGTTGAGCGAGTCGTACTGACCCATAATTGAGATGCAACGAGCAAATCGTCATTTGTAGTCTGAAGCAATGGAATCCTTAGACCTGAGGTGATTGCATGATCCAAGTTGTGGATCGGCCGACTTAGGTTCTGTCAAACGTTGTCCCGTATCTTGTCATTTATAAAGTCAAAATTTGGGATGGTCGTGAGTCAAGCTGCGTGACGTGGATTACCAAGATGAGATTTTCCCTTCCATAATGGAGAGATATTCTCTAGGCCCTCTCGTCTGATGTGATTCGAAAGCATGGCCATGGGCCACTAAGTTAAGTGTTAATTTAAGAGTCATACTAAGTGTTATTCCAGTGAATCGTATATCATAGAACAAGAAGAGAGTTGAGATATTAAAAGGATGGCAACTACTGGCCTATACCTCAATAGGTATATCATGAAGCCAAGAGAATTGGATAAAAGTTATATTGGAAAGTTTCGTCTTTTGACTTCACGACTCCTGGGAGTTGGCACGTCTTGCTAGAGGACGGTACCAGCTATCGACTAAGAGTGGTGACTCATGTCGTGTCTAGCTGTATGTTAATCTACAGGGTTACACACTTAAGGGAAAGGAGCCCATGTGAATTAGATCCATATGGACATTGGGATACAACCTCGATGGGCCTCAAGCGTTGAGCCCCCTATAGGGATGTATACAAGTAGAATGACAAGGGATAGTCCCTGACCTAGCCATCACTTTCTCCAGTCAGGTTAGACAGGATCTAACAATCCCCTTCATGTGCTCCTTCCTATATGTGTGGATACTGGTAAAGGGAATGCACTTGCAGCGCTGGAGGCAAAGGAGTTCGTGGGATCCGACGAAGGAGTTCGTGGGATCTAGAGGAGCTATTCATGGGATCGACCGGCACTTCATAAACTGAAGTGCTTCATTGATAATCCGCACCTGCGCGTCTAGTGGTAAAATCTTGTGGCCTATCAACTAAGCTACATCTTCAGAGCACCGCGTAGGGTAAAATTTCGTTTATCTTTGAATGGCCCAACCATGGTATCAGAGCGATAGCTTCTAGTTTTAGGATCGTGATCTTGCATATGTGATATGCGATAGGCATTAGCTTGGATCTAATTGATGTTTCGGTGGTTAATATATGGGAAAATCAATTTTGTACAAGGTTCATTGGATCAACCGTACTCGAGAAAATGGATGATCTGGTTTTCGTGATCATACTGCTGAGGTCATGGAACGACATACCCCTACCAGCGGTTTTCTCTATTGGGGTAGACTGTGACATGTAAATATGGATGTGGTGATCGAAGGTCAAAGTATTTTGATCGAATCGCAGTACGGATCAGATTTGGGTATAATTGTTTTATCCGATGAAGAAATCCATGTTTGGAATGTCATTGCGAGTTTCATAACATCGGTAGATATCATTTCTATGCATAACTTGTTTTAGTAGGATGATATTGTGAATATTATGGCTTATGTGCATGTGGTGTGTGTAATCCATACGTGATCTGCGTATCACGGTTTTGTCAGCCGGCTGGAGCCTAGGTGCTGTCATTTTATGGTATAATGACCTGCGTGTCGGATTCTCTATGTAATCTTTATTTACTAAGATAGTGTAGGTTTTGGAGAACCCGGATAGCATGCAAGTCGATGTACAAGTCAGCGACATGGAGTCATATGGCACGTGACAAGAGTTGGCACGAGTCAACTTACAGGTTTCATAGAGATGGAGATCACCATGAAGGTAGCCATACCATTTCACATTATAATTTCTTTATTTTATGTTATTGTTATGTCTCTGTTTTAATTATATTAGATAGTTGGTAGAATTTAATCCCTCAAAGAAGGTCTACTCAGTCTCCCCGCCGGTGATGCACCATCACAAGTAGGACATTCTTGGTAGTGGGCTCATAAAATTGAGGTGCTACCAATTCTTTTAGACTAGGTGGGTTAGAGTCAAACTCTTATAGTGGAAGAACTTGGTAAGCTAGACGGGTCTATCACAACGGTTGTGGGGCTCGGGGAGAGGTAGGCCGGGAGCCGGTGCATGTGATGCCACTCGACTAACATGAGTCGTATGAGATGCGATTAGCAAGGAGTTCCCTACCTAGATCACTTGACGGCTAGAGGTAATTCTAAAGCTCACTAGTCGGCTTGCTTATTTAGGATCCTGAATCACTAGGTAACCATCAAAGGGGTGTTGGTTCTAGTGGGAGCAGAAGTATTATTTTTTTAATATGATTTCTCTTTTATGGATACATGTCTTAAGTGTTTTGCATATTTTCCGTTGTAGATCAATGGCACCTACTGGTAGTCTCCCTCAGATGTCAACGATCCTAGATAAACATAAGCTTAATTGAACTAATTTCACCAATTGGTATCGTAATCTGAGAATTATTCTCAAACAAGAAAAGAAGGACCATGTTCTAGATAACTCACTTCCAGATGTGTCGAACGAGAATGCGACTGTCGCTGCAACCAATGCTACCGTAGGACTAAGGATGAGTCCATAGAAATTAGCTATTTTATGCTTGCTCACATGGAACCGGACTTGCAGCAGGAATTCGAGAATGTTGTGGCCTACGATATGATTGATAGCCTCAAATGTATGTTCCAGGCTCAGGCAAAGACCGAGAGGTATCAAGTCTCTCAAGATTTGCTGAGTTGTGAGCTTAAGGATGGGGATCCACTGAGTCCGCATGTGATGAAGATGGTTAGTTATGTGCAGTCTCTAGAAAGGCTAGGCTACCCCATTAGCGAAGAGTTCGCTACAAATATAATTCCGAACTCTCTTCCTAGTGCATATTTTCAGTTCATCTTGAACTACCACATGCATGGTATGGATAAGTAGCTCACATAATTACATGGGATGCTCAAGTAGGTAGAGGCTGATATCAAGAAAGGTGCTAGTAAAATGCTGATGGTATAGAATAAGGCTAAGTTCAAGAAGAGTTCTGGGACTAAGAGGAAGAAGACTAAGTCAGGAGGTAATTCTTAGGATTTGATCCCAAGCATTTCCTTAGGACTAAGACATCTCCTTTAGCTGGATCCACTTGCTTCTATTGCAAGGCGGATGGCCATTGGAAGAGGAATTGTAGCAAGTTTTTGGCTGAAAAAGCAAAGAGTGGAGGTGTGAGTTCCAACTCAGATACGCTTGTATGCAATGTTATAGACATTTATCTTGTCGATGCACCTAACCATTCTTGGGTATATCATACCAATTAGTAATTCACATCTGCAACTCATTGCTAGGACAGTTAAGAACTAGGAGCATGTCGAGAGGTGAGGTTGACATTCGTGACGGCAACAAAGCAAGAGGCGCTGCGTTGGAAGTTGGCACGATGCAACTTCATTTACCCTCGAGATTCTTAATGGAGGTAAATAATTTTTATTATGTCCAGTGCTTAGTCAAAACACCATTTCTGATTCATGTTTGATGAGAGAAGGCTATCAGTCGAATATTAAGAATATTGGTTGTTTTTTATATTTGAATGATATGTTTCACGGCTTTGCACTCATCCGGGATGGTTTATTTATTTTGAATCTTTATGGGGAAACGGTCTATACCATATATGTGAAAAGGTTGAAACCAAATGATCTGAATATGACTTACTTTTGACAATGTCGACTTGGTCATATAAGTTTGAAATGCATCAAAAGCTCCATGATGATGGACTCCTAACTTCATTCGACTTGGAGTTGTTCGAGACATGTGAATCCTGCCTACTCAATAAAATGACTAAGACACCTTTTGCAAAAATTTGTTAAAGGGCATCCGACGTGGGACCTTATTGTGGCCCGATGAGCACAACAACCAAATGTGGTTATGAGTAGTTCATTACCTTCACTAATGATATGAGTAGGTATGGGCATATCTACTTGATGAAACACAAGTCGTAACCCTTTGAAAAGTTCATTACTCGTCCAGAAAATAAAATTTCTTCGGTCGGACTGAGGAGGATAGTACATGAGCCACGAGTTTGATGACCATCTGAAGAGTTGTGGAATAGTTCATCAACTCACTCCGTCGGAATGCCGCAGAGAAACGGTGTGTCAGAAATGTCGAATCAGACCTTGTTGGACATGGTACGATCAATACTGAGTCGGACAGATCTGCCTTTATCACTTTGGGGTTATTGTCTAGAAACTATAGTGCTCACACTAAACAGAGTACCATCAAAGTTGGTACAGAAGACACCACATGATATGTGGACTGGCAAGGAGTCGAGTTTGTTTCTTATTAAGATTTGGGGTTGTGAAGAATTTGTCATGCGACTTCAGTCGAACAAGCTCATGGCTAAGTTGGATAAGTGTATTTTTGCGGGGTATCCAAGGGAAACCTTTGGTGACTACTTCTACAACTGAGAAGAGGGTAAAGTGTTTATCGCTCGGAACGGTGTCTTCCTTAAGAAATATTTTCTCAGCCGGGGAGTCAGTGGGAGCATGGTGTAGCTCGAGGAAGTTTGAGATGAAGTAGCTAGTTGCGAGTCGGAAAAAGCCTTGGAGGTTGAGCCGATCATGGTAGTTGAACCGGCAGCTGCACCTACACTACAAAGATCGGCCAGATTGGGAAGTGTTCGTGATGTGTTACTGTTAGACAGTGATGAGCCGACAACTTATTTGGAGGCGATGGTGGGATCGGATTCTGAGTCATGGCTTGGAGCCATGAGATCTGAATTAAAGTCCATGGATGAAATCAAGTTTGGAACTTGGTGATTTGCCACACTGTGCAAGACCCGTCTACTACAAATGGGTCTTGAAGAAGAAAACTGATATGGACGGAATGATTTCTGTCAATAAATCATATCTTGTCGCGAAGGGGTTCCGACAAGTTCAAGGAGTTGACTATGATGAGACTTTGTCACCCGTAGCGATGCTTAAGTCAGTTCGGATCATGTTAGATATAGCAGCCTATTTAGACTATAATATATGGCAGATGGATGTCAAGATGACTTTCCTTTATGGAAATCTAACGGAGGATGTGTATATGATAAAGCCCGAGGGTTTTGTTGATCTGGCTAATGCTAACAAGGTATGCAAACTTCAGATATCCATTTATGGGTTAAAGCAAGCATCTCGGAGTTGGAACATTCGCTTTGATGAAGTAGTCAAATTGTTTGGCTTCATCAAGAGTGTTCATGAGTCTTGTTATACACGAAGTTTAGTGGGAGCAAAGTAAACTTTCAGATTTTATATGTGGATTTGATTGAAAATGATGTCTAGATGTTGCAATAAACCAAGGAATCATTGGAAATGAGTTTCTTAATAAAGGACTTGGGCAAGGGAACTTACATACTAGGAATCAGGATCTATAGAAAGGGTTCTTACCGATGTCCCATGGTGTAAAACTTTGCAAGCCTGAGTGTCCTTCGACAACTGATGAGAAAAGTTGGTTGAGTGGGATTCCATATGCTTCGGCAGTTCGATCCATCATGTATGCATGATTCATACTAGAATAGATGTTTCCTATGCTTTAATTGTTGTGAGCAGATAGCAGGATGACCCTGGAGAAATCCATAGGGAAGCGGTTAAAAACATCCTTAAGTACTTGAAAAGGACCAAGGATGTGTTCCTAGTTTATGGAGGTGAGATTGAACTTGGTGTAAAGGGTTACACGAATGTGAGTTATCTTACTTACTCAGATGATTCTCATTCACAATCTAGATACGCGTTTGTAATGGACGGAGGGGTTGTGAGCTAGAAGAGTTCGAAGCAAGAGATTGTGTATGCATAACAACAGAGGCTGAGTATATTGTTGCCTCGGAGGCGGCTAAGGAAGACGTTTCGATGAGGAACTTTCTCATGGACCTTGTTGTGGTTCAGGGCTCATCCAATCCATTAGACATGTATTGTGACAACATTGGTGCTGTCGCACAAGCCAAGGAACCTAGATAACACCATAAGAATAAACATATACTCATGCGGTACCACCTATTTTGCTAGTTTGTTGATCAAGGTGATATCAAGTTATGCAAGGTACACACAGATGCAAATGTTGTGGATCTGTTAACAAAGCCACTACCACATCCTAAGCATGAGGCGCATGTAAGAGCCATGGGAATTAGATGCCTAGACATGTGATTCTGGGATGATTGACTCTAGTGCAAGTGGGAGACTATTGGGAATATGACCTAGAGGCAATCATGCATGATGTAATTCCCAATTTATTCATAAAGTTATTAAGTTGTCCTTGTGTGAACTTCTAATATGCATCATTGAATATGTGATTCGGTTGTGGAACTATATATTCATGTCGTTCACACTAGATGCCCTTGGTCATTGAGGTTGTACTAGACACACACCTTAGACTAATGTGAAATTCGGCTGATGACTATGTTCCACTGTTCATGGGAATGGTGATGGTATTCCGACTTACATGGATTCGACTAAAGAGTTTAGCGAGTCGGACTGACCAACCATTCAGATACAATGAGAAAGTTGGCATTTGACACTCTCAATCAATGGAATCCTTAGACCTCAGGTCATTGTATGATCCGAGTGGTGGATTAGCCGACTTAGGTTCTATCAAGCATTGTTCCATAATTGGGCAGTTATAAATGCAGAGTTTTGGACGGTCATGAATCAAGATGTGTGACGTGTATTACCAAGATAATATTTTCCCCATAATAGAGATATATTCTCTAGGACCTCTTGTGTGATATAATTTGGAAGCATGGCCATGCGCGACGCAGTTAAGTGTTAACTTAGGAGTTGAACTAATTGTTAGTCCAGTGAATCATATATCATGGAATGAGAAGAGAGTTGATCTATTAGGGGTGGCAACTACTCGCCTATAGCTCAACAGGTATATCATGAGGCAAAGGTAATTGGACAAAAGTCACACTGGAAACATTCGTGTTCTGACTTTATGGCGCTTGGGAGTTTGCACGTCTTGCTAGAGGCTGCTACTAGCTATCGACTCAGAGTGGTGACTCTTGTCGTGTCTAGGAGTACGTGAACCTATAGGGTCACATACTTAAGGGAAAGGAGCCCATGTGAATTAGATCTCTGTGAACATTGGGGTATAGATTAGATGGGCCTCAAGCATTGAGACAAACTAGGGATGTATATAAGTGGACTGACAACAGATAGTCCCTAACCTAGCATCTAGTTTCTCCACTCCCAAATCGTGTTAGACAGGATTTAACAATCCCTTGCTCATGCTCCTTCCTCTACGTGTGGATATCGGTAGTGGCATTGCACGTGCGGTGTTGGAGGCAAAGGCGTTCGTGGGTATTCGATGAAGGAGTTCATGAGATTGATCGGCACTGTCAACTGACGCGCTTCATCGATAATCCGCACATGCGCGTCTAGTGGTAAAATCGTCTGGCCTATCACCTGAGCTAGATGTTGGGAGCACCACATAGGATAAAAGTTTTGTTTATCTCTGCATGTCGCAACAAGGGGCGCATGTATTTGATGGGGACTTCAACCTTCCCAAGGTTACTACGGTGGAACTCCGACGATGACATCAGGAGCTTCAAAATTTAGCGAGGGTTTGGATATTTTTCAGAAAGAACTATCGAGGAGGGGTAAGGGGGTAAAAGTAGATCGATTACATGGAGGAGGGGAAATATTCGAGGGCGAATCGGCCGGATTTCATATAGATTGGGTAGGGAATGAGCTGACTTGTGTTCCTCCAAGTCTCCATTCAGAGGTAGGTGATGATGGTGGGCCCCGCCGAGTAGTGACAACAAGAGAGAGAGAGGAGACCAAGTGCACTTTGCTTCTCTGTTGCTAGCTGGGACACTCTGTTTTTTTCTGCATACATGTGTGCGTTAGGTATGATAGATGGGTTGGGTCGCTCGGTCCATTATCTAGGTTAGTTTAAAAATAAACATTTGTTTTCCTTTTTCTTCCATATCTCGAAATGACATGCTTTTCGTTTCTAAAATTTTCTAAAAATCAGCAGAGCATCTTAGGATCATTTTTGCAATCATTTAGTTAGTTTAACATATTGGATTTTCAAACCTATTAATAATTTCTTATAGTAACATTAATTTCTTATCCTAAGAATTTGAAGTTAGGTTTTTAATTCAAAATTTTGAAACAAAGATTGCATGGATGCAATGCAATGCTCGTGTAATATGCAAATGCGTTTGTTTTGAAGTCCAAATTTTCAAATCTTGGGATACACCAATGGAACCACTAAAAACTATTCATTAAAACTTTTCCCATAAAAAAATAAAAAGAGTTTTTTCTTGTACATATTTTCTTCTTGAATAAATTGGTCCCCTCATAGTATGCGAGTTTGCATCTTGGTTGAAATTATTATATCATTTGTTTTGAAGAACTACCCATTTTGTAGGCTTTAAAGTATAATGGAGATGAAACTATTTTTTTGTTTGAGATGAAACACTATATTATGAGATAGGAGTGGTGGACAAGAACTAGGAAAGCCACAAGCTCGGGGATGCCCTTGCATCCCCCTCTTCTTCAAGAAATCTCAAGTATTATCATTGCAAACTCATCTTTTAGTTTTAACTTCATGTTTTATTTTCTATGTTTGTGGAGACCATGTACTCATTTTCCTTTTTTTTTTGGATTTTTATTTTAAATATTATTTATAATAAAAAATATTAAAAATATTTTATGTTTCTTTATTTGGTTCTTATTTCCTTCTTCTTTTTTCCTTTTTGATAAAATAAAAACAACAAAAAGATGTTCTCTCTTCTCTGTTTGTTTCTCTTGATTCTACCTTGGCTCTTGTTTTCTTCTTATTTTTTCCTTTTCGATAAAAAAATACTTTCTTTCTTATTTTTTTGTTTATCTTGGTTCTTATTTGGTTCTTATTAGGTTCTTATTTGTTTCTTCTTTTTCCGTTTTGATAAAACAAAAACAACAAAAATATTTTCCTTCTTCTTTGTTAGTTTCTATTGATTCTTTCTTGGTTCTTTTTGCATCTTCTTGATTTTTTTCTTTTGAACTTTTCTTCTATGTTAAAATAAGTTATTTAGTTAAGTTTAAATTTTCCCAAAAATAAAGTACCAAGTTTTCCCATTTGGATGTTAAGGTTATTAAACATATTTGGAGTTGCAAATTCCTCCATGCTGCTATTTACCAAATGATTTTTCTATAAATTCAGTTGAACTAAGTTTTCTAATGTAGTTACAACTTTTCATCCTCTGTATGCAAAAAAATTGGATTACTTTTTTGATGTTCCTAAGTGGGTCATATATGCATGTTTTCCAGCTACTATTTTTCTTGACAGATTCTGCCTTTTATTGCAAGAGTGGCTATTTTGAGTTTCTACTTGATTATTTTTGGTTATTTTGGCTTTTTGAGGATGTTAACCACTTAATAAACTATATCTACATTTTAAACCAAAATTTATTTAGGTCCTGATAACAGCAAAGGAATTATCTTTATACCACTAACATCACTCCATCAGCAAAGAAATGGGAGAAAGTTTTGTGTTGATGTTTTTTCACAAGGAATGGAGGAACACCACACCGAGCTATCCAAGAATGTTTAAATACATAATCTTGTGGATTCCCAAGTCATCCCACTTTACCTATTACACTCACGGTTTTCACACCTCTAAACTTTGTAGCAACATGACATTTTTGCATATAATTGGAGAATTTGTATATTACTTTTATGTTAAGTTTGTATTTTATTCATGTTTCCAAGACCACTATAAATATAGTTGCTATAGAAATGAAATAAAATAAAATAAAATATACGCATGAAAATAAAGGTAAAAGGGTAAGTAAAAGTTGAGGTAAAAGTTATGCGATGCTTTAATGAATGATAATTTGCAAGTGCCTTATGTAGTACTACCTTTTATTTACATACATGGATGACTAGCTTTAAGTTAGTTTGTCTAATATGGAATGATTAGTAATATGTACACTTTTGCATGCTTGTAGATGGTCGCATTTCTCCACTAGCCAACCCAAATATTCAAACAAGCTAAGACTTGTGCATCAAAATCCCTTAAACCAAGTTATTACAACAGTGTACAACATACCTACCTATATAACACTTTCTATTAAAAGTATATTATATGTGCTGTGTCTTTGAATATTTCAAAATCATCTCTTTTGTGTAGTTTAAAGCTCACAAGAAAGTAAGATGTGGGGTGAAACCTGAATGGATCGTATGGGCACCTAGAGGGGGGTGAATAGGTGCTACTTCAAATTTTAATGCTTTTTCAATTTTAGGCTTGACACGAAAGGTAAATTCTCTAGATATACTAATATGGAGAATTTCCCTATATGCAAACCTAACTACTAGCGAGTAAAAGCGAGTGAGATAGAGGAACGAGTAAACGGTAATGGAGCACACGGAGACACACGATTTGTTTTACCACAATTCCTTCCTTGTTAAGGGAAGTACATCTGCGTTGGAGGGGTGGGCGGTACTAAGACCACCACGCCACGACAGGCCTCACCCTGTTCTCCGATGGATCCCGCCACAAAAGGCCTGATCCACCTTTCCACTATAGGAACCCTTCGAGGCGGGAACCAGCGCCTTTACACAACTAGCGGGGCACAACTCCACAACCAAATTGGAGGCTCCCGTATTGACAACAAGCTGCCACAAGAACAATAGTTATCAATAACAAAACACAAGATCTAGATATTAACGAGAACACTAGATCAGGGATTCTCCAAGTAAATGGAGAGGAGTTGATGCGCTTGATTCGTGATGACGACGTATGATGTCTCGTTCTTCAATTCCCCCAAAGATCGAACCCTTTGGGTGGTTAAAGTGGGAGATCTAGAGAGAGAGAGATAGCTTTTGCAACTGGTCTTATCATTTTCGAATGAACCAAGAAGGCTGACAGGGGGAAGACGTGGCTTTTATACCCACTATCCAGATGTAGCCATTGGAGCTTTTTGAGGCCGGATTATCCGGCCCGGGGAAAAACTCTGCCCAGCCTCGGACTATCCGGGGGATAATCCGGCCCTAGACAGAGCGACGCGCCGAGCCAGCCTTTGCTTGTCTCCTGGGGGCCGGATTATCTGGCCCAAGGTAAGGGTCGGATTATCTGGTCGCGGGAAGAAAGTTCGCCCCACTTCAGATTTTCCAGGAGAAAATCCGCCCCCAGTCAGAGCGTCGTGCCATGCCAGCCCTTCGTCGTCTCCTGGGGCTCGGATTATCTGGCCCAAGGTGAGGGCCGGATTATCCGGTCAGGGGAAGAAAATACGCCCCATTTTGGATTATTTGGCCCTTGATGGGGGCGGATAATCTGGCCCCCAAACACAATAAACATTTCCCTTCACACTTAGCACACATGAGAAAACTCCACGGTATTTTTATCTAACACGCAAAACACAGGGAACCATGAAATGTTCTTTCAATCTCCCCCTTTTTGGTGTTAGATGACAATACTAGGATTTGCAAGATAGTTCTCAAGACAATAATATTTAATGAATGAAAAAGACCCCCCCTCAATGTGTGCATAATAAAATTTGCATTTCATTACAAATACACACAAGAAGGTATAAGTCTATTTCATTGAAACATACGCAATATTCATACCACCGAGAGAGATATAGAGGCGTCCTCAATATATCATAAGAATATCCAATAATAGCCATAATGAGTGCCTCCCTCGATATAGATATCTAATATAGCCAATATGATAGATGAATCCATAAGGATAATCCACAAGATAAATCCAGAGGCACACAAACATAGTCTCATACAGAACAAATCACAAATAAAAGTTCAACGCTAAATGGGCACAAGCAAGATAAAGACCGAAAATATAAAGTGCAAATGCTTGTGCTCGACCCATGCAAATCCACGAAGACCTAATATAACTACTTCTCCCCCTTTGGCATCGAAACGCCAAAAGGAAGAAGACCGATGCTAGCGCCCCAAGGGATTACTCGTAGTTATCATCGTCATCCTTGTCTCCGTCCTCGTCCTCATCCTCAAGATCCTCGGTGTCATCCTCCTCATCATCAACAATGGCCGCGGAAGGAAACATGTGATGCTCAATCTCACCATAGTTGAGCCCAGAAGAAGAATTCCACCAAGCACATGGTGTGGGAGTAGTAGGAGTAGGGGGTCGCCTGATGCTCCGGACACATGGTGTAGAATGAGTTGCTGAGTGTGAGCCATCTCGTGGCGCTGCTTGTACGCCTCATACTACCCTTGCGAGTGTCCACTCCCATGCAAAGAATGTTCTACTGGAACCAATTCAGCTGCTTGATCTCACGAGCAATAGGAGGCACTAGGGGCCTACGAGCACTGGCACGAGCATCCCTCATGAGACCCTCAGGAGCAGAAGATGGGTGAGAGGTCTTCCTAACCTTGTTGTAGATCTTATTCGCCTTGTGTTCCACATCGATGTTAAACTCTTCAGTGGGAAGCAAGTGCTTGATCAACATCATAATGTATGGAGCATATGGGATGTGGATAGCCTATTGAACATGGCATCAATCAACTCATGGTAAATAAAGTCCATCACATCCCCCTTGTAAGAAACGGACTTATCCTCACAAGACGCAACCTCATGAGAGAAGGCAAGAAGCTGAACTAGGTGACCATGAATACTGTCATTGTTCCCTCCACTCGGGGTGATAGAATCATGGAAGAGTCCCACCAAGCTAGCATACCAAGGAGAAAGATCAACAAAGTTTCCCACAATACCATTGTCAACTATGCACGGGGAGAGAACTGCATCTTTATTGGGCTTGAGTTGGGTGATGATACGGTGGCCACTGGCATGATCCCTGTTGCGGAAGGAATATCCACGCACCCTAGAAAAAATACGAAAATCAGCTTGCATAGGCCTGTCATGAGTCATCCACTTCATAGTGCGATGCTCATCACCATAAATAACCAAGGTGGAGAAAAACTGCTTCACAATCTCAGAATCATAGGAGCATTGAAGGGCCATGAGATGGTGCAGCCCCATCCTCTTAGTCACATACATGGCATGAACAAGTTGAGGCTTTTCCATGGCCTGAGAAATAATCAAATGATGCATAGATCGAATCTTCTGCTGAGCATAAACATCTTCATAGATACTCATTTGTTCAGCACACCAAAAGCGAGTTACCCAACTCAGTATCATGCGCCAATTCATCAAACAGATCATGATGACGAATGGAAGAGAAAGTAACATGATCCATCTTCTTATAGTCAATCTTGAGATCTTTGCCCTTCTTCTTGGACACACCCTTCCTAGTTCTATCCCTCTTTGCCTGTTTAGCCATGCGTTTTGCCTCGTTCTTCCTTCTCCTCAGCTCAACTTCGTCCACTAAGTTACCCTCACCATCGTCCCGAAAGTATTTAGCACGAGGACGACGCTTGTAGGTCTTGGGAGCACTGGAACCACCTATGAAACGAACAAGACATATAGCATGGGGATAAGCACACACACAAGTGCAAGAGAACACAGAAATAGTAGGCAAACAATCCATAGTCCAATCATACATAATGCACAAAATCCATACGAAACTGAAGCAGTTTTGACTCTGTCAGGCCGGATTATCCGGCCTGGCCAGGGGCGGAAAATCCGGCCCTAGCAGAAAATTTTAGATTCACATAGATTGGATGCAAAAACATAGATCGGGCCTAGGTACTGCAAGACTAGAATCTCTACTCGAAAGAACAACCTTCTAGACAATGTTCCACCCAACAAGTGACACATCAAGCCAAAGATGGGGAGAGAGGGAGTTACCCTCACTCATTGGAGGAAGAACGCGGAGGAGAAGGTACCCGGAGGCGCAGAGAAGAAGATTCGTGGAGGCCCGGAGAATCCGGCGGCCTGAGAGGCTCCGGGGAGGGTGGGGGAGGGGGTGGCAGGCGGCGGCTAGGGAGATGGAGGTGGTTGGGGAGAAGTGCTGCTCGTTATGAGCCCTTCCCCCTGACCCCATCCCTTAAAGACTGCAACTGTCAGTGCCGGATTATCCGGCCTACACTTGGGCTGGATTATCTGGCCTAAAATCTGAAATTCTGTTACACACAGATTCACGCCCGCGCGTCCCCAAACAAAACCCCCACAAGGTGAACAATGGACTTGTGTGCTAGAAGAGATGGCTTAGGGGTAGGGAGAGGCTTGGGATTAGAAAACCAAACTGAGATGGTACTGCACACTCAAGGTTGCAAGAAACAAATCATCTAAAAGGCAAAATTGAGTGTGATTTCCATAAGAACATGAGATGAGCAAAAACAACCAAAAAGATCCACATAAATCCAACTCTTCTCATGGAAGAGGGCGGTGGCCGAGGCCACCTTGTTGGTGTACATGGTATGACACTGCGAAGATATATCTTGGGTTCATGACCAATACTCATCAATAAGCTCACATATCACAAAATGATATTAGGAGAAATGATTTGAATTTCTTTCGGCATTATGGGGGGAGTGTTAGCCCAATCAATTAGGACCACACCCCCTATATCCATACCCACACCTAGACCAAATAAGGATGAGATGTAAGGATGAGTGCATGGGTAATCAAGACAAGCTCGTTGAATCAACGATATTTAGCTCATTCCTCAAGTAACAAAACCTTGCTTCATCAAGTGGCTTCATGAAAATATCAGTAAGTTGGTTCTTCGTGCTCACAAAAGATAGATCAATATCGCCTCAAGCTACATGGTCCCGGATAAAATGATTCCGAATCTCAATATGTTTCGTCCTTGTGAGCTGTACTGGATTTTACGCAATTTTGATTGCACTTTCATTATCGCATAAAAGAGGCACTTTGTCACAATTGACACCGTATTCCTTTAAAGTTTGCCTCATCCATAATAATTGCGTACATGCACTAGCAGCGGCCACATATTCAGCTTCGGCGGTCGAGAGAGATATACAATTCTGCTTTTTAGAAGACCAACATACTAGAGACCTTCCCAAGAATTGACAAGCTCTAGAAGTTGATTTCCGATCATCCTTATCACCAGCCCAATCTATCTATACTATAATTTTGATTGAGGTAGGTTTGTCGTACTGAGTTTTCCATCCGACATTATTCTGGACGAGTTTACCCCTAGCGTTTAGGACATATTACCCACCTTGCCGCCGGAAATTAGACGGTTCGTTTGAGAAAAAAAGCCCCGACACCGCCGATCCTTCCCCTGTCACCGGAGTGCTCCACATCCCGTGCTATTCCCCACCGCCACCCTCTAGGCAATTCGACGACGACGACCTACGCCCATGCTTAGCTCCAAAACGGCGGTGTCCAGTGTCCCGAACTAGAACAAGGGCGTTCCACGATGAAGACCTGCGTGCAGGCTTAGCTCACGCCACGTCGGTGTCCCGATCCCGACCTTGCTCTACAGGGTTCAGAGGGGTCGAGCTGTCGTCCCCTGCCGTCCGTCCGTAGGGATACATGGATGGACACCGGCCGTCCTTACGGATGCAGGGACAAGTTGGGGTGTCCCCATCTGCCGAGCCTCCTTCCCCGAGGCCTCCCGATTTGGTGATGTCCTGACCTGCTCGTCAGAAGCAGTCAAACTGCAACCCCATGGTCTCTTGGTACCGCACTGTGACGTTCTTGGCGGCCGCCACCAGCCGTCCCAGCGGCCCAGCCCCTACCCGACCGGCGCCAACTTAGTGGAGCCGCCGTCGCCGCTCGCGAACTGCCTAACCCCGCCCACGAGCCACTGCATTGCCTGCGCAAATGGATGAGATATGGCAGGGGTTACATGTTGGGAGTGTGGGGACGGGGGAGGGCCGCAACATGGGAGGGGTGTAGCGGACTTGCTGCCGTGGGGGATCGATATCGATCCATTGCTGGAGCCTGGAGGAGGCAGAGCCCCGGAGTGCTGGACGCCCTTGCTTGCTTCAATATCGGGAAGATTAACATCGATGGATCTCATTTTCTATTCCCTTCTCTTCTATGATAAATTCGGTGATTCTGATCCACAAATTTCAAACTCAGAGAGGACAATCAGATCTGAGGACATGAATGGCTGAAGAATCAGCAAAGAAACTGTCTAATTATGCAGAGAATGTAGAGGATACAACTACCGCAGGAATAACAATGTTGGTGAACACCAATAATTTCTAATTTCATACAGTTACGGGTTTCAGGTTTCTACAGACAACTGAAAAGACAGCTTGTTGGGAGTCGTCTATGGTGTTTAGAGCTGACATGTACATGTACTGCAAACTGTTGATGTACTCAGTATCTTATTTCCAGAAATATGCAGTTGCATACAATTTTCTCCATAGTTTCGAAATATGCAGTTGCATACAATTTTCTGTAACACCATTAATATTATGCATGCAGACATTCTTGAAAAATTAAACAAATTATCTCTTAAAGAAGAATTCAGAAAGAAGATCCGTTGAGAGAGATGCATGATGTCCATGAACATTTTATCCTTACACTTCTCTTATGTCATGCTATTTATTGTTGTGATTGAAGTATTATATTGTGCCTATTACATGCTCGCCTGGGTACCTGGTTTCATGCCGATCATGATGTGCTGGATGAGAAAGCCAGGTTTGAAAATTTCATCTATGAGGTTTACCTGGTTAAAAAATATATTATGAGCCAGTACTTCTCAAACCAAGTTCAATCGGAGACCGACGATGACAACAGAGAATTTTGATGGAGACGAGTCGCTAAGTGCAGTAAACGCACATGAGGAACATGATACGCAAAGCGCAACATGGACGGTAGCACTGGATCTTCAAGCAGAAGCATATAAAGAACCAATTTTATTTACGCGTAATTTTACTTATAATGATTAGGGAAACCATTTATACATAATATGTCTACAACGCTGATTCAGAATTTGCAAAAAGCTTAATCTATCATGGCTTGGCTTGTGTATTGATCCTCTTTTTTGGTACAATATTTAACAAAAGTCGACCGGTAGCAACACACAACCTTGTTACCTATTAACCGAATAGAGAAACATATGAAGTTCAACTACACAACCAACTGGAAATATTTGAGGACAGGAATTGATTAAGACATGACCATATGCTTTTTTTGCGTAATTTCACCGATCAATTAATAATCATCAACAATAGTATAAAAGATCTCAAAAGTAATAAAAATTACAAATATGTTATGAGACATACACTAGCACGAGCCGAAGGCGCGACATCGTCCCTGCCCTGCCATCACCGGAGTCGTACAAAGCTTCTCATAGTAGAGATTGTTATAGTGGACGGACGTGAAGTCAGCGTGCTAAGGCAACAAAGACCAGCACAACAGAGCAATAACCATTGCCAAAGATGACAACCATAGATCGGAAGAAACTGATCTCAAACCACACCAACAAATACGAAAAAACCCGGATTTCAAGAGATCCAGCAGACACACGGCTCCACGCGCGCTCCGCCAGCGATAGGGCGAGGAAGACCTTATTCTGACTTTTGGACATAGCCGCCACCTCAACATCCAGAAGAAGACACTGGAAATATTCTAAACAAAGAACGTGAACGTTCTCGAGAGGTCATGGTCCGCCACACCTCCAAGACATCAAAGCCATCGGAGGAGGAGGAGGCCGACAGCATCGCCAGCGAGAGGGACAAAACCCTAGATGGGTCTGGGATTGCCGCCACCTCTCTCTTTCCCTCATGCTTCGTGTACCGACCATGATTATGCTTGACAAAGTAGTTTGACGGTGAAGCAATAGGAGAAGATCAACATACATGAATATTTGTGTGTGTATTTTTTTATATTTAAAAATGATCACAGAAAAAATAAGTGACCGTAGCACCACACAGGCACAGCTAGTATTTATAGTGCATAGACCGGCCGAGAGGAGTCGTGGGTGGTTTGCAAGTTCTATTTGTGTTGAGATCGGCCGGGAGTAGTCGGTTTTGTGTGTGACACACGGATAATTTGGTCAGCAAGCTTTTACAGCTGTGGCTAGCTAGGCTGGTGTCATCTGGATTGGACTCGCCATCAAGCAACTGGTGTGGGCTGCAAACCAGCGATGGCATATACGAATCCAAACGTGACGGACAGAGCGCGACATATGAAAGCGCCTTAGACGATGGACGAAAGCATAAAGTAACGGACCGAGAATTCAGTGCACGTTACAGGTTTGCAGGCCACATATGTACATAGGAGTCATTCCATAACAAATCGTCCATAAACATAGGATTATTGCACAATTATATAGTATGAGCTTTTTGGTGCCCGGACACTTACGGACCAGATGGCTATGAATTTTTTTACGGGGCTGACGTGTCCATCAGTAAGTATCTGCGGGGGAATTTTATGGGCCAACTACATGCGATTTCATTCAATCATTTGTCTGCACGATGTCTTCGTAAGCAAATTTCGGACTAGGAGAGAGTCCGTAAGTTCACTCTTGTTGCTGTCCATGTAGGCTACATGCCTTTTCTTGACGGAAAAAGTTCATAAAAGAACTTGAACTCGTTTTTTAACAGGGGAGGGGTCTCGAAGGACCCCGACTACCGCATATATAATCGTCGGTGGAGAAACTTTTACATTGATGACCTTGAAAAAAATATAAAATACAACTTGGCCCTTGCATTTTGTACCGAAGACCCTAGCAAAGAAAACATAAAAGCAATCAAGTCCGAGACTTCGCCTTGCTCCTTCTCTACCAAATCTTCAACGAAGCAACCGACTGCGGTCGAGCACACCACCACCAGGAACATGGCCACTTGGGGGTAGAGCATCGGGAGCGCACCGCATCGGCGCTAGAGGGCCTCTAATCTGGCACCAAGGCCTGGAGGTTGCATACCGTTCGCCTGCTTGCCAGTGACCAGGGAGGGCGTGGCTGCCCCACAACCATGAAAGTTAGCAGCTAGATGGTAGCCCACCGTCGTCGAATAGCCGTTGAGGATGAACTTCCGGAGATGATCTCTCCAAGGCACAGCGGAAACCTTCCCTGCAATCCTCCTGTTGTAGAGCACATACCACCTGAGCACCTCCTCTCGTCGCCACCAAGGCCGGTCAGAGGAAGGTTCCTAGCGCCCCTTTTCCACAGCATGCGATGGCACCGTGCGGCGGCTTTATTGAAGGAGATCGTGGCCCAGCGGCAGACCTAGGATTTTTGCGAAGGGTATGCCACACCAAAATTTGGCATGCCTACCGACATAGATTTTCTCTTAGAATATAAAAAATAAATAATGATTATGAAATACAAGAATATAATAGAAAATAAATGATGAATATGAAAATATAACTAAATAAAATAGTTACTTTGTATTATAGTTAAAAGCAAGGTAAATTGTTGGACACAATGACCATCGGTCCTAAATTTTTGAAGTATTCCAACATAGGGTAATTATTCCGGCAAACATATAAAATTCAGTTAGAGATACTAAAATACAGTAATAAAAAATTATGTAAAAAATAAACACGCTCCGTCCCAAAATAATCTAAGTCACTTACTTTGGGAGGACGGTGGGATATTAAAAAACTAAAATGGAGCATATGAAAATTAATCTCTCTCCAACCTACATACAACGACGTCTAATCTATACCTAATAATAAATGACGAAGTGTTTCTTCCGGTCCAACACTTTTTTAGACCATTTTACCTTTAATAGTTCTGAGCTATTACATTCTCTGTCACTGTAAAGCTGAAAAACGGGTTCGCTTGTGTTTGGCGCGGTAGGGAGGCCAGGCAGTCTCAGCCGCAGATGAGATGAAGCGGCGCGTGGACGAACGAGGAGCACGTCCTGGTCGAGCTCGTGCGCATCAAGGCCTCTAGCTGGGCCTTGGGCCTATACGATATAATAGATGGATGGAATGATTGAGATTCTGTACGCATTAACGAGAGGACCAATGGATATATTTTATGCCATTGAATAGTCCCACATCTTTTCTTTACATCGAATCTCACCATCTCATATACTTTTGCAAGCTGCTTTAGATCCGTCCGTCAGAACAAGCAGCACCATCGTGATCTGAAATCAAATGATATTAAATGGGGCAGCGGCGGGACGAACGGAGGAAGCCGAAACTCGGTCCGGGGAACATGCTCCCCTGAGTTAGGGGTGATGATGTGAGTTTGGAAGCCACCGTGGAGGGGCGGCGCCAGGAACGAACAGAGGAGCCGAGGAGGTGTTGTCCTGGAGTTGGAGCGGGGAGCATCACTATGGCCCACGGCAGCCCACGGAGCTGGGCGGCGAAGATGCCACGCAGTCAACGCTGTGGTTGGGGTCTCCGGTCGGGGATGCCGGTGGATAAGTGGAAGAGGGAAGGATGAACTTGGGTGCAGTGTTGGTTGGTGCCCGGAGGTCAGGGATGGTCGCGCGCCGGTGCGTCGAGGAAACTCCGATGCGAGTAGCAGATTGGGTATGGTAGTTGGCGTTAGCCAACCCAGTGGCGGCGGCGCATCACTAGGACGGACGAGGACATACAGTCGAGATTGGGGAAAATGTGCTATCGCTGGGAGCTAGGGTGGGCTTTAAACGGGGAAGGGATATCGGGCATGGAAGGCTGGGCCATGGTGACATTTTCAGGCCGGGCTAGGCAGCTTGACGGCTATCCTCTCTGGAGAAAAACAGTTTTATTTAAATTAATTTTTTATCATAGCCGCATCTACTAGAGATAGTGTGCAAGCTGCAAGGTAGTTTAAGTTGCGGCCCAACAACAGAAGAAAAAACATCAGACATGAGACTGGTTTTATCGTGTAAGATTTAAAAATAAAAGGGCTCCATAACAATCCGATCGGTGTTATCGAGCAAGATAAGATCTGCCCACGTGTGAGGCTACGACATGCCACTAATTCTCTGAAGAAAGCGAATACCCCTGGTTTAAAAAAAATTGATTATCAAGGAAATTGGATAACAGATTTCTATTTTGATTTTTCACATAAACTATTTATTATTAATTGCCCCGGTGCAAAGCACGGGCACTTTTGCTAGTCTGAATCAGTATAGCCACATAGAGAGAAATTGGAGCCCTTGGAATAACATAGACCAAAATTAGGGGAATGGACCAAATATTGGAAGATCCTCTGACCATCACTAAGTGGCTTTCTTTAGGAGCTGCTTGATACCTTGCACACACCCCTACACTCAACACAATATCGGGTCTAGATGCGCAGAGGTAAAGAAGAGAGCCGATCATGGACGGGTATACCTTTTGGTCCACATCTTTACCATGGGGATTAAGTTAAAGGTGACATTTTGTTTGCATCAGAGTGGCGACTCCATTAAGATCTGTCATCTTGAATCTCTTGAGCATGTCTTGGATGTATTTTGCTTGATTTATGAAGGTTCCTTCTCTAAGTTGTTTGATCTCAAATCCAAGAAAGAACCATAACTCCCCTATCATAGACATCTCAAACCTATCAGTCATAAGCTTTGAAAATTCATCATTAAAAACTTTATTAGTAGAACCAAAGATAATGTCGTCTACATATAGTTGGCATATGAAGAGCTCCCCCTTAACCTTCTTAGTAAAAAGAGTGGGATTGATTTTCCTAACTTCGAAGCCACGGTCTAGCAAAATCTCTTTAAGGTGCTCATACCACGCACGTGGGGCTTGTTTAAGGCCATAGAGTGCCTTATCGAGTTTGTAGACATGGTTCAGAAAGTTAGGATCCTCAAATCCCGGGGGTTGCTTTACATATACCAACTCATGTAGAGGACCATTAAGAAAAGCACTCCTAACATCCATTTGCTGTAATTTAAAATTGTTATGAGTAGCATAAGCAAGAAGGATACGGATTGACTCAAGACGTGCCACTGGAGCATAAGTCTCACCGAAGTCGATGCCTTCCACTTGGGAATAGCCTTGTGCCACGAGTCTTGCTTTGTTCCTTACAACAATGCCATTTTCATCTTACTTATTCCTGAAGATCCACTTTGTGCCGATAACATTGCGGCAATCATTGGGCATCTCTACTAATTTCCAGACCTTGTTGCGCTCAAAATTATTCAACTCTTTATGCATAGCAACAACCCATTCCGGATCTTCAAGAGCTTCAAACACTTTCTTGGGTTCCACCATGGATATGTGAGGTTGGTGCTCACCAAAACTTGCTAGCTCCCTTCTTGTGGACACCCCACGTCGGAGATCACCTACAACTTTGTCAAGGGTGTGACCCCTCAATTCAAGGTTCCTATCTGCACGAGCTTTGCGACGAAGTTCAATTAGCTTGTTGTCTCTTGGGGGAATAACTTCATCATGAGAGTCTTCATTGAAATCATTGGCTTGTCCTTGATCTTCAGCTTGATTAACATGAATAGGAGATGATGAATCATGCACTTGATGTTGATCAACAGCCGTAACAGGAGGCTGCTGGTCTTCAGGATTTTTAGGGCCGGATAATCTAGATGAGGGAGGGGCCAGATAATCCGTCCTGGGAGAACTTGAATCACCATCACCAGCTTGAGTGGTCCTGGCACGAACTAGGGAGGGGCCGGATAATCCGGGGTCAGCCGGAAAATCCCGCCTGGGACTTGCAGCAGAATCTTCACCATTTTGATCATTTCTGCTAGTTGAAGGGGGTTGCCTACATAATTTCAGGAGCATTTTGATCTTCAACATTTTGTGGGATTGGTGTAGAAGTTTCTCCATTGGTTGGAGCATGTTGAGCTTGTGTGGATGAGGGCTCTACTTGAGTAAAGCATTGTCCTCCCCAATCCACTACAAGGGGTTCCTCAATGGGGCGGAAAAATCCCACTCCCATTCTTCTAATGCCATCTTGGGGTATTTCAACATCTGCATCACAAACATCAACTTGCCCGCACGGGAGCCATCATTTTACTCGAACACCACACTACAAGATTCTATAATAGTTCCGGAGAGCTTATTGTAGACTCTATAAGTGTGGGATTTGGCACCATAACCAATAAAAATGCCTTCTAAAGCCTTAGACTCAAATTTAGATAAATGAACTCCTTTGATGAGAAAGAAACACTTACAACCAAATACCCGAAAGTAGGAGATGTTTGGCTTGTTACCAGTAAGTATTTCATACGGAGTCTTGTCCAAGATTTTGCGGAGATAGAGCCGGTTGGATGAATGGAAAGCGGTAGAGATTGCTTCAGCCCAGAAGTTATAAGGAGACTTAAATTCAGCTAGCATAGATCTTGCCATATCCATTTAGGTACGGTTCTTCCTCTCAGCAACACCATTTTGTTGAGGGGTGTACGCAGCGGAATATTGACGTCTTATTCCCTCTTCACTTAAGGTGTAGTTCTTGAAATCGGAGCCGTTATCACTTCTGATTGCCAATATAGGAACATTGTGTTGATGTTGAACCTTGTTGGAAAAATAGATGACTGTTTGTTGAGTCTCACTCTTCAACTTGAAGAAATAGACCCATGTGTATCTTGAGTAATCATCAACAATCACAAGGCAATATTTCTTCCCACCGAGACTTGCATGAGATGGAGGACCAAAGATATCCACATGGAGGAGCTCCAAAATCCTCTTTGATGAAATAATTGTCTTCCTTCGATGGGGAGAGTCATGCATTTTCCCTTCAACACACGCCCTCTAAACACGATCTTTGGCAAAGGAACATTTTCTTTTAGTCTAAGGATGTGGCCACCCTTGTGGAGACTTTGCAAAGTTCTCATATTGATGTGGGCTAGTGGGCGATGCCATAACCAACCCACGTCGGCCTTTCCGAAAAGACACATCAGGTCTGTAGTGGTTTTCCCCGAGAACTCCACCACGTACATGTCATTTTCGACATATCCCACAAAAGCAACCTTTAGAGACTTGCTCCACAAGAGTACCACCAAATCAGCATCAATGAAAACTACAAAGCCCATCTTACCAAGGGCACAGACTGAAAGTAAATTGTAACCGTGGGTGTCAACAAGCATGACGTCCACAAGAGAGATATCGTGAGCAACCACAACTTTGCCAATACCCAATACCTCAGATTTACACTTGTCACCATAGGAGACAGTTATGTGATCATGGTTTGGCCGCATCTCTGAGATGATCTCCTTGATTCCGATAATATGACTAGTGCACCCACTATCGAGTACCCATTTAGACCCACCGGAAGCATAGCCCTACAGGAAAGTTACTTCTTGGTTTTAGGTACCCATTTTTCAATGGGTCCTCTCATGTTAGTGACAAGGGTTTTGGGAATCCAAATAGACCAAGATATGTAACTATCAAAAGGACCTACATAGCTAGCATAGACATCACCATAATAATCACAAAATAATTCATAGTTAGGATTATTAGCCCCTGAAATACCATCATAGTTAGTCTTGTCATTAGTGGTGGTGCTTGTCTTTGGTTGAGCAGTTTTGCTCTTCTTCTTTTTCTTCTTCTTCTTCTTCTTTGTCTTGGAAACATAACCAAGACCTTCTTTTCCATTGTTTGTCTTTGCTTGCTAAGCACCTCATCTAGAACTTGTTTACCTTTATGTTGAGATCCCTTTACAAGTTCTTCTTGTCCACAAGTTGGATTGGAGGTGCTGGGCATATCATACTTTTCCAATTGAGTTTGGACCTGGTCACGAGACTCATTTAGAGTAGAATGTTCACTCTCCAATGCCTTATGAGCAATGTCAAGTTTCTCAAACTTCTCCGAGAGTCTAGCATTAGCAACCCCAAATTCAATCTTTTCCTTCTTTAGTTTCTTTACCTTAGCAAGAGCATTGTCACGTTCTTTACTGAGTTGAGTAACAACCTCTTCATGGGACTCCTCAATTGACTCGAGTTTCTCTTCCAAGGATACTCGAGCTTACTCTTCTTCCTCGAAGGCATTCTTCAAGGAGGCTATCTCCAAGGCTTTCTTTGAGAAGTTCTTCAGAATGGGCAAGTTGACTCATAAGAGCATCAAAATGGAGTTTGTGCTCACCTTGCAAGTTAGTGAAAAAATTGTCCAAAGCAATAACTTCTTATTTTATCTTAAGACTAGTATGATCATCCATATCCATATTTATATTAGTCTTAGGAAATGAAGAAATAGAAGATGATACCTCGGACCCTCTTGCCATAAGACAAGTGACGTTGGTATTGACGACATTTTCGTTTGGAGAGTCGAAGAGAGATGACGGGGTAGATCTGATAGCTATAGCAGCCACCTCTCGAGAACTATCTTCATCCTCTTCATCTTCACTTGCAGAGGAATATTCTTCTTGTGCCACCAAGACAATCTTGGGTTGCTTCTTGTAAGGACCATTCTTTTTGATAAATGGCTTCTTTCGAGTAGCCTTGGATTTTTCTTTAAGGATGAGCCTGCCACCATTTTCTTCCCTACTTGGATAAGGACATTCATCCACAAAGTGTAACCTATCTCCACAATTGTAGCATGTCCTCAGTTTTGGGCCATTCTCTCTTCTTCCACTTGACCCAATCTTGCGTTCAAGTTCAGACTTGGTCTTGGCTGCATCCTTCCAAAAATTCCTTGCATAAAAAGCCATGTACTCCCCATGAGCACACTTGACTTCCTTGGGACAGCCCATGGAGACAACATCGTATCCTCTTTCACCCCTATCTTGCTCAACAACATTTGCTTTTAGAGCCACATTGACTCCTTTTTGCATTCCAATAGCCCGAGCACGAGCATCTTCGGCGTTCTTGGCGGAAGCCTTGAAGGCCGCCATTTCTTGCATGACTTCATTAGCAGTCATTTGGTGGTAGTTGTGTCTACCTTGAAAACTCTTCAAATCTGTTGGCTCAAATGGCATGAGGGCACTCACATATTTCCTTTTGATCCAGGCATTGTCAATGTGCGTGGCTCTTGCAATGATATTGAGCCTTCTATACATGTCTTCATGGTCCTCACCATCCAACATGTAGAAACCTTCAGCTTCATTACTAAGAGCATCGTACCTATTCCTTCTCATGCTTTCATTTCCAATGAATAGGTCGGTGAGATCATCCCATGCTTCTTTGCCGGTGTTGAAATGCTCAATGTGGGGCATGTCCTTGGGACCCACTCCGAGCTGAATCATGTGGAGAGCCATTGCATTCAATTGACTATCCACAACTTCTCTTCTAGTCAAGTTGGTGGGGTCTCCAATATGAAGACCATCTTCGATAATTCTCTAAAGTTCAATTGACGAACTGCATACATGAGATTTCATTAAGAATTATCATTGATTAAAAGTAGATATAGTAAGCTTGGGTGGATCACCCCTATTATTTATATGAGGCTCAGGGATAGGTGGGTCAGGAGAATGTAGATGAGGAACCTCACTATAGTCCTCGTTACCACTTCCCTTTTTGGAGGCGGAACCATTATGTTTTTCACCTACCACTTCATCTTCCTTAGATCTGGTGTGATCCTTATCTTTGGATAGAGGAGTGGTGGCCTCAGAGGAAGATGGAGATGGGGTTGTAGATGATGTGAGGCGAGCAATCATTTGCTGCATCTCCTCCATCTTGGTATGAAAGGATTTCAACAAGGTTGTTTCCAACGTCTTGAGGTCATCCATTGTGACCTTGTCCATAGCCTCATTCCCATTTTCCTTAGTACCCATACTTCTCTTAGGCGGTTAAGCCCAAATAAAGAGCCGGGGCTCTGATACCAATTGAAATGGATTGTATGGGCACCTAGAGGGGGGTGAATAGGTGCTACTTCAAATTTTAATGCTTTTTCAATTTTCGGCTTGACACAAAAGGTAAATTCTCTAGATATACTAATATGGAGAATTTCCCTATATGCGAACCTAACTACTAGCGAGTAAAGGCGAGTGAGATAGAGGAATGAGTAAACTGTAGTGGAGCAAGCAGAGACATATGATTTTTTTACCGCAATTCCTTCCGTGTTAAGGGAAGTACATCTACGTTGGAGGGGTGGGTGGTACTAAGACCACCACGCCATGATAGGCCTCATCCTGTTCTCTGATGGATCTCGTCACCAAAGGCATGATCCACCTTTCCAATATAGGAACCCTTCAAGGCGGGAACCGACGCCTTTACACAACTAGCAGGACACAACTCCACAACCAAATTGGAGGCTCCCGTAGTGACAACAAGCTGCCACAAGAACAATAGTTATCAATAACAAAACACAAGATCTAGATATTAACGAGAATACTAGATCGGGGATTCTCCAAGTGAATGGAGAGGAGTTGATGCGCTTGATTCGTGATGACGACGTATGATGTCTCCTCCTTCAATTCCCCCAAAGATCAAAGCCTTTAGGTGGTTGAAGTGGGAGATATAGAGAGAGAGAGAGCTTGTGCAACTGGTCTGATCATTTTCGAATGAACTAAGAAGGCTGACAGGGGAGAGACGTGGCTTTTATACCCACTGTCCAGATGTAGCCGTTGGAGCTTTTTGGGGCCGGATTATCTGGCCCGGGGAAAAACTCCGCCTAGCCTCAGACTATCTAGGGGATAATCCGCCCCTAGAAAAAGCGATGCGCTGAGCCAGCCTTTGCTTGTCTCCTGGGGGCCGGATTATCCGGCCCAAGGTGAGGGCCAAATTATCCGGTCGAGGGAAGAAAGTCTGCCCCACTTTGGATTTTCTGGGAGAAAATCCGCCCCGAGTCAGAGCTTCGCGCCATGCCATCCCTTGCTCGTCTCCTAGGGCTAGATTATCCGACCCAAGGTGAGGGCCGGATTATCCGCTCACGGGAAGAAAATCTGCCACATTTCAGATTTTTCGGGGGAAAATCCACCCCCAGTCGGAGACTCGCGCCATGCTAGCCTTTGCCAAGAGGGCCAGGACGGATTATCCGGCCCTTGATGGGGGTGGATAATCCGCCCCGAACACAATAAACATTTCCCTGCACACTTAGCACACATGAGAAAACTCCACGGTATTGTTATCTAACACGCAAAACACAAGGAACCATGAAATGTTCTTTCAAAACCACTAGTGCACAACTTCTTGAAATAAGGCATAATAATTAAACCTAGCCCACTATGATTGGAATTATGTCAGTTATGTACTTGACAACTTATGAGTTGAGTGTTAGTAGAACCACGATGACATGGGGAACGCTTTCATCATTGCACTACATGTTGATATCATGTTTTCTTTCGGCTGTGGATGCCTACCATGTAAAATAAGTTGGATCAAGTTTTTTTGAATATGCATATGCATCCGAGGGAGAATTTATCCGCTAACCTAAGCGATGCTATGCATCATGGTGGAAATTTATAGCATGGTAATGAGAAGAAGCACTTCAAATAAAAAGTTAGGCAAATAGTAAAGAAAAAGAATTGCTGAGAATGCTAATTTGTCTGTCTGTCTTGTCATATAGGTATGGATAGTCCCTCAAAGACTCCTTATACAATGGTCATGGGACATTCAACTTGTAACGGGTCATGCATATAAACCATACTTGTGTTTAATTTATCCATAACTCTAAAATATGCCATGAACCCCACTCTTATGATTACTGTTGACATGAGCTACATATTCAAAAACATTATTTTAGTTTCTCTTAAAATCTTTTTATTTTATCTAAGATCTAGCATATGTACTCCATGATTACTATCTGTTACTCAAGTTTCTAGGAACAGAGAAAGAAAGAAGTGAAAAGATGAGCCTAAATGACCAATATAGGATTTACCTTTGTTATGTTCAGTTTATAAGCTAAATAGTCCATAGTACTTTCATTTGTTATTATGCAAGTTAATATACTGTTATGTAGAGACGTGAGTACATAACAACCATCATTTCATAGCTCATTTGTGTGTTGTTTTTATTTAAAGAATGAACTATTTAACCTTGTGTCGCAATGATATATCTTATGATTTCCAACATTGCAACAAACTCCAAAATACATGTTTAGTTTTATCAGTTTTATGCTCGAGGACGAGCATCGGTTAAGGTTGGATATGTTGATGCATGTAAAAGGCATACATGAACTTTCTAGTTCATTGACACAAATTCCTATGTATTTTTATCTTATATAATGTGATATCCATGTATTAGATTCATTTATGGAACTCAGCAGTACGGGAAAATTCTGTTTTGTGTATTTTTATCTTTCAAGGACCTAAACAAAGTCAAATAGACTAGGGATTTTTTGAGGATTATTTTTTCATGAAGGGAAGCAGCTGCAGCACCAAAACCACAAAAGGGGCCTCATTGGATAAGAAAGAGGTCCAGTAGCGTGGGCCTCTATAGTGGTCGTGCCACCTACCCTCGTTAGGGCCTTGTTGCTCAGATGTCGTCGATTCCACTGTCATCGTATTTGTCTTGACCTAAAATATTCTATAAAAGGGTCCCTGATGTGATCTCAGAACATAAAAAGGCAGATATCGAAAACACATAAATAGAGAGTCTATAGGCTGTCGCTTGCGGAGATTGGAGGAGAGAACCACTGCAGGAATTGCCTCTAGTTGCCTCCATACCCCTCCAACATGGTCATCATAAACCTATATAGTGATATCATATCCATCAATCTACTTTAATATCTTGGCAAACATGATGTGTGATGCAATATATTTTTTCCCATGACCTATTGTATCTTTCTGACTATGTTTCAATAGTGATTTGTTTATGGAAATTGTGAAATAGTTAGTTGTTGCTTGGATACATGTATATGTTATCTTCTATGATGATCTTATGTACTAATATATGAGAGCAAACATATGTCTGGGGATTCATAAGGTTGTCACCATTACATATTTGATAGGAAGCGGGATGGCTAGAGTTTGATAGAAACCTTGCCCTAAGTCTAAAATATGCATGCTATGTTAATGCATGGTTAATTAACGGGGGGCTAAGTTACAGGGACCTTGAAACTTACATTGGTGGTTATATTTTATGTTTTAATAACTCCCTTGCTTACTTGGAACCAGCCTTGGAATCAATCACTAGGGGTATATTTGCTCAGTAACATGGCTATATCTATTTATGGCTCCTCTCTAAAAGAAATAATAAAATACTATCCATGTTCTTCACTAATTGTGACAACCAAATGAATGAAATAAAAATTAGCCTAAACACTTTTTCCCTTGAGTTACCTGCTTCTACTTTACTCGTTGTTACTTTTATTTGATGTTACTTTACTTGTGTTTGCCTTACTTGCAATAATTTTACTTTTTTTATTACTTTTATAAGTAAAAAGTACCATACACACTCTACTTAGAAGTAGAAAGTACTTTACACACTCTAGTTCATTGCTTTCCACGAAAGGGCAGATAAGTGGGTTATAGGGCTTTAGAGAATATATAGTTCACCTTCAGCTCCTCGTGGGTTTGACACTTGTAACACCCCCGGGATCAGGGTTAAACAAATCCAGACCTTAGCCTGACATAAGCTTAACCTAGAACTCAAGGATATCCAGTGAGAAATCGGTAACACAACAGTAACCCTGCGACATAAAAATTATTACAGCAAGCTCATAACTGAGCGAAGAACCAAAATATTACAAGCAGCTTGAACTGATCACAAACATCAAACAACAGAAGGCAAATTATGCTATTAACTATAACAAACTTAACAAATGGCCTAAGAGGCCTAAAGCATAACGATGACGTCCCAGCCCATAGATTCCAGGCTGCCAGCCGGGAACCCCAACCTACTCGTCGGTGTCGACATCGTACCAAACTTATCTTCAAGGAAAACACTTATTCTGCTACAAAAGTATCCACAAAGAAAGGGTGAGTACAGGATATACTCGGCAAGACTTATGGCTGGTGGGGTTATTTTGCATAAAGCCATATTTGTTTATAAAACAAGAGGGAGAAGAAGCTCGTCTAATCAGATTATTTTAAAAGGGGGTAAGAGAGCGACGTGTCTGAAGAATTGATCATCATCTTGATATCCACCAAAGTAATCCTCATATCACAACTAGGATCACTCCCTCGTACCCAAGAGGAAGCATCCTTAAGCACACGTTGATCTGCCAAGTTTTACGATTAGGTTAAAGTTCTCTATGATCTTAGAATTCGGTCACTAAGCGTTCATAACCGTGAACACGGCTTTTCGAAAAGATTTAACCCTGCAGGGGTGTAGAACTTTACCCACATGTAGTAACCGACTCTTAATGCTAGTACATTAGCCCTCTTCCTTGGAAGGCCGGCAGAGGGTGGTTAGACACGACCTTTACCTTGCTTTCGCCGAGACCATGAGTCATGCCCTAAGGATGGTTCCGCCGTAACGGGTCAAATCCCGAAGCCGGTCCCTAGAGATGTGAGTCAGGGTTGGTTTACCAGGGGCTCCATCCACCCCAAGCAACCCCGGTCACGCTTACCTACCTGTTATGATGCACCTTCACCCGCCAAATCTTTCAAAATGTTTTGTATGCATATGTCGAATGGAATGCCAAAAGTATGTGACTTGTGGAATCTACTAGGCAAGTTAGTTACTCGTGAGGTCCCCATAAACCCCATGTGGCTGTACGCTCGTCTTGGTCCAAAGGCAATAACTCGTTTCCTAATGGTGGTGAGCATGGGACTACAAAAACCACATCCCACCGTGGCCTCCCATACAAGCCTTAGCATGTTTAACCTTTACCATTGATCTTACCTCATCAGTATATCTCGATCTCCTGTCATACGAGATTCTCTGCATTTGGTACATCATCTGGATGAACCAGCACTAATAGCTAAGCATGGCTTAGAAAGACACAAATAGTATCTCTAGCAGTGCACACAAGCCAAACCTAGTTATGCTAGGACTAGTGGATCAGGTAATATAAGCTCTATGGGAGTAATACAACAGATAGGATACTCTATCTATGGATAAAAGACCACAGTAGAATCATATGCAACATGGCAAGAATGAAATACTTTCGAAACCATAGGATTATATAATGGTGGGGCTTTGCTTGCCTTGTTTGTTGATACCCAGATATAGATCTTCGGAAGTCTTGTACTTGACTTGATTATAGTTGGTCAGGTATTGATCTTCGATCTTCGATGGTGTTAACCTTGGTCTTCGATCTTGATCTCGATATCGTATTCTACCGAGAAGAAGCGAACACCGGAAGAAAGGGAAAACAATCAACACATGTCATCGATGCAATGCTCAAGAAAGCATGATGAACAAGTTAAATATTACTTAAATGAAACCCTAGGTCATGCTCGACCATTTTAAATAGGGTCCGGGGTCGCAAACCCTAGAACAGGGGAAACCTCGGAGTCACCTACGGGGGTTGATTTGTTCTCCTAATTAAACTTGTCATTTAAGTTGCTTAATAATGCATGATTATAGTTTAAACAGATAGATCTCATTTTTCTGAACATTTTGATATATTATACATATTTTTCTGACATATAAATAATTATTTATTGAATTTATAAAATTTATCGTTTTTCTAAAATTATTAAAACAAAAGGGGTGTATACTTTTTACACTGGGGCGCACCTAGCCACCCTGGCTGATAGAGGGGCCCCAGGCCACCTCAGCTGCCACGTGCGCAGAGGCAGGACCCAGCTGGGTTTGACCAGAGCTGACCTCACGCTCGCTGACATCATGCTGACGTCAGCGTGACACCAGCATAGCGGTGGGCTCAGATTGGCGGCGGGGACAGGGATTGGATGTGCACGGGCAAGCAGGGGCAGGCGCGTTCGAACCGCGGTTGCAAGGTGAGCCTCTGGGTGGCGGCGCCGCTCAAGTTGGGTCACCGGAGCGAGGTCCCCGTCGACGACTGGCGGTAGGGCACAGCGAGCTACGGTGGCAGAGCGCTATAGAGCGGGAGAGAGAGGTAGAAGGGGTCGGGAAGAAACACATGCTCACCCTGAAGCTGATAAGCTCGACGACGAGGTTGTAGGTAGCCTATAGCAATGGCAAGGACAACGGCGAGCGGCGGCCAGACTTCGGAAAGAAGGCGATGTAGAGCTCGATTCCGTATGTCCAGGATCGATTCCGTTGGCGGAGGGGTAGCGGACAAGGAGACGGTCATGCCAGCATGCTCGAAGAAGCTTGGGGCAGCCGGAGACGGCGGCAATTCGAGTCGGTGGTGGCTAGGGTTTCGGCCTCGTTTGGAGAACGAGAGAGAGGCTCTGGGAGGGAAGTGAGAGGATAGGGTGAGAAAGAGGGCTTCGGTGCGGTCTTATCCATGCTCCAGAGCAACGAGCGATGAGGATCACAGCAGCGATGGCAGACGGCAGCCACCGAGCTGCTTAGCATCGTCGTCGAAGACGACGAGAGCAACGATGCTGAAGCGGTACGGGCCGTCTGGGCCGTGAACGGGTCAGGGGTGGGCTGCACGCGAGCAGCAGGGAGAGAGAGAAGAGAGATGGGCCAGCTGGGCTGCTTGGTCTGAGTAGCTAGGTTCTCTTATTTTTTTAACAAAAACTCTTTTCTTTTTCTGAAATATTGTTTCTCTTTTGTATTTGAGTTCAAATCTGTTTTGGCTCATTTCAAAATATTAGAGGTTTACAAATATATAAAATACTCCAGGGACCCCTTTAGTCAATTTGGGCTCCATGAGTTTTGATGGTTTTCAAAATATTCAAACCCATTTGAATTGTTTTCAAGAGGGAGAGGGAAATTAGGGATTAGGGTTTTGCATTTAGATCTTATTTGCATGCATTTTAAAGAGATGATGCTCGTGAATGCACAAACAAACCCTAATTTAACATTAGCTAAAACTGGGGTGTTACAACACTCCAGTACTTATTGAATTGTGCTAAAGTGATTCCCTACTCCTGGGGATTATCGAGTACTTTTATTGCACCGTTGCAAGGGAGAGTAGTGGTTGGATTATATTCTTGTTTACATTGCTAGTTTATTTTCAGCAACTAACATATAAAACTCAAACTCACAAAAATTAGAAAATGGAAACTATCAAAAATACTCATGTTATGAGCACAAGTATGGATATAAATGACACTTTGTTTATGTACTTGAATGCTTCTAAAATTGCTAAGAAACATAGAGAATCAAAAGAAGGGATAATGCTAGAATATTTCATGAAAAAACTAAGATCTATTGCTAGTGAGTTTCTTGAATATTATGATTAAACTTGTTTCTCTAAACAATGGGGTAGACACTTTGAGTTTCAATGTATGTTCCATGAAGAATATGTTATAGAATCTTACCATAGAGGTGATTATGCTTATTTAGGGATGGAACAAGTAGAGAAATTTGTTACTTTTATGATAGCTTATGAATTAGAAATCTTCATTGATGAACACGAAAACGGCACTATAGCTAGTAAATTTAAATGGGGGATCATTCTCATCATTGATTATTGCATAACCAATTTCATAGAAAATATTTATGTTGTTGACTTCAATAAGAGGGTAATTGCTTCCCAAGAGAGACTAAGGTTGTTCACTTCAATAAGAGGGTCATTGCTGCCCAAGACTGGTTCTTTTGATCAATGATGTGCTTCAGTTCGATGGATCTCTCTATAGCAAAGTAACATATAAGAATTGCGAACAATATGGGGTAATGAAGATTTCATCTCCACGGAGGTCATGTGTAGATTTTAGATAGGGTTGGAAGATTTCTCATGAGAAGTCACTCCTATATCACCCCCAAGTTAGTCTAGCATATGATGGATCGATTCTTATGTTTTACATAGGTAGTTTATCGTGTTTTAAGGAAAACCATAAAAGCCACATAAACTTGCAAAGAACAAATAGATGTGTCTAACTAATTTTTGCAGGGAATACATGTGATGTGGTATAATCTTCTTCATTATCATAACTAGACTTCTCTCTCCGTATCCCGGGGCATGGTTGGTATACAGAACGCTTTATGATATGATCGCGCTACATCTATGTGTAAGAGAAAAGAGCTGGTTTAGAAACACTAAGTAATAGCACGTTGTTTTTAAATCATAAGTCTCGCTGCAACTAGAAATTGTTCTCGCTCCACTAAATGCTCTGAGAGTTTTCAGAAGCACGTAGTGTACGGTTCAGTCGGTGCCAATTATGTGCATCGCAATGTTACTATACGTGCATCGTCATTTACCATGAACAATTATTTATATTACTGTTATTTCATCTCGGACGACATTGTAGCCAGCATAGGCGCGACAACAAAGGACAATTTTTTTCTCTTCGATGTATTCTAAAGGTTATCAGCTGTTCATCCCGAGGTACACAATGTGTGTTCGCGATGGAGATAAATTTTTACATTGTAAAATCGTACACGCTTATGTGGTTCTATTCGTAGTACATGCGCATCTATAACACAAAACTGCAAGACATCAAGTCTAAACTCCAAGACAGAAATAACGTACAAACGTAAGAACCTAGCAGACTTTCCTGTATTAAACAAACATAGAACATGCACATGTGGCTTTCCTGTAAGACCAAACTACGAGACGGAAGTCTAAACACCAAGACAAAGACGTCGTACGAACGTAAAAACCATAAAGCATACATTGTGTAAATTAGTAAACAAACTATTTTCATTCATTATACGTATACATATTATAGCAGATATTCTTGTGACAGACGTACATAGAACATGTACAGATAGCTTGATTGTATAAGTCACAGTATATATTCGCAAGCTATATTAACATTTTGTACTGCAAATAGCACAAACTATACAACACAAAAGATACAAGGTACAATTTAAACAACTTGAACAGCCTTCGCATGATGTGGACGCAATAGTCATTGTTCTTCCATGTACTGCATCGAGAAGTTGTAGAAAGAACCTCGTCAGCAACGCATAGTCGGCATTCGTCGTGGACGCTTAATATGGATCAACAGCGGCATCGAGGCGTACTGTAAATGGTGATGAATCTGGTTATCACTCGCGCCACTAGGTAGATATCACGTTCGATCATGTTCCTCGTCACTTATATTTGCGAGATTTTGCTTGTCACTTATATTTGCGAGAGTGGTACTCATGGCGTTTTGTAAATGATGATGATGTTGGGTGTCATTCGTGCCACTTTTCTATCATGTTCGATTACGTTTGCTCGTCATTTATATTTGCTCATCACTTATGTTTGCGAGTGTGACGTTCGATCACGTTTGCTCGTCATTGATGATCATGAGAGCGTTTATTTCATTTTAGACGTGTTTTACTCCTAATACGTACAAACGCTTAAGAAGCAGAAAAATCATAAAAGGCAGACAAACGCGGGAGAACTTCAAGTTAAAAAAACCAAATGACACTAAGAAGTCTAAAAAGAAAAAATGCAAACAAAGAAAACATCATAAGAGAATACATAAAAAGGAAACGAAGGGAAGGACGCCAACACCAAAAATAAAAAAATTGAGAAGAAAAGAGAGAAAGAAGAAAATAGAACTAAAATAAAACAAGAAGGAAAACACAAAGAAAATAAAAAGCAAACAAAAAGCAAGAATGTTGAGAAAACGAAATAAAAGCTAAAAAGGAAAGAGAGAAAAACAATAGTAGGGACACGAGAGCGCTCACCGCGCATGTAAACATGCAAACATCATTGCCGCACATTGCCATGCCAAGAGACGACAGACCAGGAAATATTTCTGTCCAGACGGATAAGCGTCGACATGGCGGCAGACATAGAGTCGTCGAACGTATGCAGGGAACCGAACATGCTCAGCGCATCCTTACCACCTACACACCGATATACCTTATTTACCAAACTACCAAATCTGAGTAGCTATTCTATCTACGCAACAAATGTCGGCAAAGGTTTAGCTCGCGATGCCGTGTTCGCCTGAAACCTATAACTAACCTATCGGTTCATTTTACTTCGGCGAGTTGTCGCTTACAACACCGATCCACCTAAAAGAAACCATGCAGCCACCCAGAACGCGTTGTGTGCAGCTATGCCATCGTTCAGATGGTCAAGCTTGGCTACCTAATGGACGGTGTGACACTGAAGCTAAGGCCCATTGAGGAGGAATAAAAAGAAAAACGATGCGACGAGTAACAAAGAAGGGGCGTTTTATACCGCACGGACGAGGCATGGACCCTACCATGCATTCTACGCAAGTGAGATGCACTCTACTGCGCAAACGGGGACCCATTGTACTATATCACCACGAGAACGGGCGTCAACCTATATTGTATACTTGTCCATGTAGGATATCCATCGCGAGCACCCATGGATGTGTACATCGCACGCTGCCAGCTCGTCCGTCCGATGCATAGAAACCCTACCACTAAGACTGCACGATGCCATGTCTCCACCATCCGCGTAAATCTTCGTATGTCTGTAACCTATGCACCCATCTCAGATATATCCCGCCCACGAGGAACCACGTATGACTATAGCCTACGGTTCTAGCTCGGTTGTTCACTGTGAAACAACGGTTTCGGAAAGGGTCCACAGTGCCAAGTCGCCGGTGTACACGCATGTCTATGGCCTACGGTTTAATCTCACATGTATGCCGGCTGCGAAAAGGCACGACCCATAGAAACCGATCCCGTCCATGCCTTCCGATGCGCCATGACGGCTCTCGGCGGGCCTCACAACCCGGCGGGTTTGGAGCATTACCATGCAGGGAATGCTTTTCACCCCGCGTGTTCTAATCCATGGACGCTGAGGACATGCCCCTATCACGTAGGGTACAACGGCGCAAGGTACACCCGTCCGCTGTATGGAATATTTTCCCTTGGCGTGTAGCAGGACCCGTCTCACGGGATAGTAGGGATCCATTGCAATGTTGCCATGTGTTCTCCTAGGAGCCCATACCACGGGCAAAAAGAATCGGGACGACGTGGATATTAGTTTGAGTCTAAACAATATAGCGCTATTATTTACATAATGTAATTTATTCATGATGTAGAAATCATGGAAAGGTATGATGGCTGGAGCCATGTTATTGTCTTTATGACCTGCGTGTCAACTTCATTATGCATTTACTTTATTAGCTACTAGACTTCTCTCCGCGCCCCATGAGGCGCGGCTATGAGAACAACCATTGCATGTAATCTATGGTTAGGCAGATTGTCTAGTTACAGAGACAAATACCATCAGTTGTACCACCTCCTAGGGCGCGACCGTTCGATAAAACACTTGACAATTAAACGCGAAAGATCAGTGTAGTTGAGAATGTTAGGAAAGTGCAGTCCAGCATGGGTGGTTAGAAAGTATAGTCGAGCATGGTAGGAAAGGCCTAGGATAGTGATATTTAAAATGGATGAATTAAAGCTACCACACACAAAAAAACCTAGAGCTCATAAACCATCTATCACCTAGGGCTGGGTGATAGATGGCGTTTGAACTACCGGTTGCATGCGAGCTTCATTTTCGTGTTTATAAGATTTTTTACCGCTATGTAAACTACCGAGGTGGGACTAAACATCGATACGAAAAGCGTCCATACAGCGCGATATCCTTTCTGTGCGTCTCGGGGGAGTAACTGTTAGGAAAAAACTGTGACAATTTAGTGTTATTTACAAGAAAAAGTTGTTAGGCGGAACATATGAAAACACGTTTGATTTTCCATGCCGCAAAGGCGCATCGGCGTCACAAATAGGTTTTTCCACAATATAATTCTTTTTAGCAAGTTGTTTTATCCTGCTATATAAAGTCTTACACGTTGGCATCATCAGCCTACGTAAAACCTATACACGATTGTTACTTGTAAATGTCTAACTCTTACCCTACCATTTTGCAACATTGAGTATGTTCAATAGCCACGCGTGCAGAACGTTTGATGACATAAGAAAATGCAGACAACTCGTGGATGAGGAGCAACGTCAACGTGAAGTCAACAAAATAATTAGTCTAGCGAAAACTCTTGGATAACGACGCAGACCAAATAACCAATAGACACATTACTCTTTAAATTTTCACTTTATTTTATTATATTTAAACCATACACATATGCAAAACTAAAAATAATAATATAATATTATAAAAACATGTCTTTAAAAAACAATAAACTCTTATAGTCGTCATCATCTTCTACTTAATACCTGCATCCTTTTTCTTTGCTCCTCCTTAGAAGAGTCGGGAAGAAAAAGTATTTTCCTAATGTCCTTCATCTCGACCATGAGCTTCGTCACAGTCTTTTGATTCTCCTTCACACCTCCGTGGATGGGACAAAGTTTTCTTCTAAGTGCGTTGAAGACTTTGAGTATGTCTTTATCAGTCAGCACCCGTTGTCGCTACTGGCAATACCGGTAGAACATTGCCTCTGTTTCCTTTTCTGCGGGAATCTTGTCACCTTGGTTTGAAGGTTGGGAAAATGTAGGATGCTCAATAGCTTCCCAAGGACATCTTTATCCATCGGAAGCCGACTAACACACAATGCATCGTCTGTCGGCGTAGTATTGGAGAAGCCGATGGCAAGGGGCTGACATGTAGAAGAATCTAAAAAGCAAGAAGCAATGGTTATCGAAAAGAGATCGAGGGTCAGTGTTGAGGGCTTACCTCGAGGATGTCATGATCTTTCATGAATCCCTTGAAAACGGAGAGGGGGATGTGGGAGTGGAGTAAATCCGTGAACTCACGCACGAAGAACACGATGAACATGCGCACACTTGAAGACACAATACACACCTATAGCTCACGCCGGCGTTGACCGGTCCGGCGCAATCCCTAGGATCAGCGTCGGGCGGAGTGCTCTCTCTCGAACCGGCATGGCGAGTAGGGAGTTTCAGTGAGATCTTGACGTCTTAGCAATGTGCTCCAATGCCAAGGCCTTGTACAACGAGGGATGCACGATGCAAACTCTAACGAGGTGGGGTATAATTGGTGCTCCTTTCTCAAGGAGCATGAGACTAAAAATTAGGGAGATCCACAAGGGTGTATTCTAATTTCAATTATCCAAGTCTGAGTAATACAAGGGGGTGTGGGGGATATATATAGGCCAGCAATTAAAATAGGGGTAGTTTGGGCACAAAAGGGTAAAAACTGGACGAAATAGGAATATTCTCGGGCATCAAACCCTAGTTGATTTTGAGACTGGGCAGTTCTGGCGGTAAGTCCGGTCGCACCGGACTGGACGCCGGAAATTCCGGTCCATGCCGATTCTTCTGGTCGGCCACCAGAATGGCTTACAGATGCGCCTTTTCGCTTGCGCCGGTTGGTTCCGGTTTGCGCTGGAATTTCTGGTATGGGGTATGGTCCGCCGGGATGTGCGCCGGTATTACTAGCGAGAATTCCGATCGGCCGGTCCTGCCGCCGGTTTGGTCTAAAGCTCTGTCTTGCGATGACTTGGCTCCTTCTCTTGGCATTTCTTCATGGGGTTCATATCTGAGGATGCATAGGGTATTGGCATGAAGTAGTAAGCCATCCAATGATGTGTCGAAATCACACGATACAAGGAGCGAATTCACCTTAGCTTGTAGTAGTTTAGCTCGGGAACGAGTAATTGGTCCGCTTGGGGGACTTGGTGGTGGAGATGTAGAGACGTCCGTAGGACGTGCTGCATTAGCTCTCCCCCCCTTTGGAAAGAGTCGTCCTCGACTCTACATGTCATCATCTTGAACATCTCCATAGAAAGGTGAAAGGTCCTTGATGTTGAACGTATTGCTTACAAGGTACTTGGATGTCAGAATGTCGATAATGTAGGCATTGTTGTTGATTCTATTTATGACCTTCAAGGGACCATCTCCTCATGGCTTGAGCTTGGAGTCGCGTTATTTGGGGAAGCGGTCCTTGCTTAGGTGTATCCACACGAGGTTACCTTCCTTGAAGATCAACTCTATCTTGTCCTTGCTGAGCCTTGTTGCTTAGCGTTGCAATTGTTGCTCGATTGTAGCTCTTGTTTCTTTGTGAAGTTTCTTCATAGCTTCACGCGCTTGTCGACGTCCATGTTGGCATGCTCATGGAGAGGTAGAGGTAGGATGTCGAGCGCGATGAGGGGCTCGAAACCATAGACGATCATGAAGGGACTCATCTTGGTTGTAGAGTGCTTGACTTGATTGTAGGAAAACTCGGTGTGGGGAATGCATTCCTTCCAATCTTTTGAGGTCTTGTTGATCAACACACGAAGGATAGTCTTGAGGCTTCGGTTGACGACCTCGGTTTGTCCATCAGTTTGCGGGTGCGATGTAGAAGAGAAGAGTAGCTTGACACCGAGCTTGGCCATGAGGGTCTTCCACAAGTAGCTCATGAATTTGACATTGTTATCGAAGACGATTGTTCTTGGCACACCGTGAAGATGAATGATTTCCCTGAAAAACAAGTTGGCAACATGTGAAGCATCGTCGGTCTTAGGACATGGTATGAAGTGTGCCATTTTTGAGAAGCGATCCATGACAAAAGATACAGAATCATGACTATGCTTAGACCTAGGTGCATGAGGTATTGGCAATGGCATATAAAGACCAAATGGGTTAGACTTAGACTTAGATTGAACACATGTCGTGCATCATTGAATGTAGTGCTCCATGTCTCTGTTCATCTTGGGCCAATAGTAATGAGTGGAAAGCATGTCCAACGTATTGTCACGGCCAAAGTGACCCATGAGGCCTCCACCATGTGATTCTTGGAGAATCAAAAGTTGAAGAGAGGACTTCGGAATGCAAAGCTTGTTTTGTTTAAATAGAAAGCCTTTATGGAAATAGAAATCATCAATTCCTTTATCAATGGAGCACTTAACGAAAATTGGTCCAAAGAATAGGTCGGAAGCATACAGAGTTTTGATTTTATCTAGACCCAACACATTTACTTCGGAAGGCCTGTGTGCTTGCAAGACAAAGCGTCTGCAACTACATTATCTTGGCCCTTCTTGTATTTGACAATCTACAAAAAAGAATCCATGAACTCAACCCACATAGCTTGTCGCTTACTCAAGTTTCCTTGGCCTTTGAGATATTTCAATGACTCATGGTGGGAATGTATGATAAATTCCATAGGCCAAAGATAGTGTTGGCAAACGTGAAGAACACGAACTAAGGAAAAAAGCTCTTTGTCATAAATCGGATAATTGAGGCATGCGCCATCAAGTTTCTCGCTATGGTAGGCAATAGGACGTCCGTTTTGCATAAGGAATCCTCCAATACCAATACCACTAGCATCACACTCTATCTTAGAAGTTTTTGTAAAATACGGTAATGCGAGAAGAGGTGCTTCGGTAAGCATCTTTTTGAGTTCATCAAAAGCTCTTTGTTGTGCTTTACCCCACACGAAGGTGACATTATTTTTGGTCAACTCGTTGAGAGGGCAAGCAATGGTAGAAAAGTCTTTCACAAAGCGTCGATAGAAACCAGCCAACCCATGAAAACTTTGGAGTTTAATAACATTTGTGGGGATGGGCCAATATCGTATGTCCTTTACCTTGGAAACATGAACTTCAATGCCCTTCGAAGAAATGAGAAATCCAAGAAAAATCAACTTGTCTTTAGCAAAAGTGCACTTGGGAAGATTAGCATATACTTTTTCATGCCAAAGGATTTGCAAAACCTCCTGGACATGTGTAACATGTTCCTCAAGTGGCTTGCTATAAAAAAGTATATTATCGAAATAGACAACGACACACTTGCTAATGAGAGAACACAAAATATGATTCATAAGGAGCATGAAGGTGGATGGGGCACTAGATAAGCCAAAGGGCATGACAAACCATTCATGGAGACCAAGTTTGGTCTTGAAGGCGGTTTTCCACTCATCACCTTCTGCCATGCGTATTTGATGGTAACCACTACGGAGATCAATTTTTGAGAAAATAGTGGTTCCACACAACTCGTCAAGCATGTTGTCGAGACGTGGTATTGGATGTCGATAATGCATGGTGATAACATTGATTGGACGACGGTCCATGCATAACCACAACGTATCATCCGTTTTTGGCACAAGAATCATGGGTACCGCACTCGGACTTGTGCTAACTTGGATCAAACCTTTGGAGACAAGTTGGTTGATTTAACATTCGATCTCCTTCGTCTCCTCCAGGTTCATGTGGTAGGCAGAGCGGTTTGGAAGGGGTGCGTTGGGTATGAGGTTAATGTGATGCTCAATTCCATGAAGGGGAGGTAGTCCATGTGGGAGCTCTTCGGGGAACACATACTTGAATTCCTGCAAAACAATCATCAAAATGGAGGAATATTTGTCAAGTCTTTAGTTCCTTGTGCTAGTCCGTTGCAAATGAGGACATAGTGCAAGATGGATGGGTCGTTCTTCACATCTCTTATCTCAGTTTTGGTGGCAAGGAGAACACTCTTTGTTTTTCCACTCAAGTTAGGATTATGGATCTCACTCACTCACTATGAGGTGGTTCTCTTTCTCACCGCTCTTCTCACAAGTTTGGGGTGTGGTTTGCGCCCTCGCTAAAGCTTTTGCATTATCCGCAATTATTTGGCTAGGAGTCATCAATTACAAAACACATGTCTTGTTAAGCCATTTGAAGGTGTATAAATTTGTGCGACCATCATGTAGAGCACCTTTGTCGAATTGACATGGCCGACCAAGCAACATATGGCAAACCGTCAATGGAACTACATCACACTCCACTGTGTCTTTGTATGGGCCAATAGAGAATTTTACTGAGACGATGTGCTTGATCTTCACGGAGCCTTGGTCACTTAGCCATTGGACATGGTAGGGGTGCTTGTGAGGATGGAGGGTGAGGTTGAGCTTCTCACACAACTTGGTGCTAGCAAGGTTGTGGAAACTCCCTCCATCAATGATCACTTTGGTAGATTTCCCATTGATGACTGCTCGTCTTTAGAATATGTTGGATCTTTGATCTTCATGCTCTTGTGCTTGAGTAGTCAAGATCCTTGTAACGACAAGCGATGGACTTGCGTCATGTTCACACATGAGGAGTTCTTGGTCATCTTCCACACGTTTCATTGTCATTGCTTCCTTGACTCAAGCATCAAATTCATCTTCACTCAAGTACTCTTTGTCACCATTGTCATGGATAAAAAATACTTTATTTTTTCCACACTCGTCCGACTTGTGTCCTTTGCCTCCACGCTTGTAGCATTCGCCGTTTAATGGCGTGGTATCCTTTGTGTAATTTCCATTTGGGGGTGGTTTTCCTTGAGGAAGTGTGGGCTTCAAGGGAATCTTGGAGGTTCTTGAGGAACTTCCATTGAAGGTTGTTGGTGTAGCGGTTGGAGCTTGCTTGTAGGTGAAATACATCTTGGGCTTGTTGTACTTGATGTCCTCTTGTACTTGACGTTCGGCTTTGATGGTGATGTGCACAAGATCAACCACGTCGTTGTATGTTTGGAACTCGATGATGCGCTCGATTTGATGGTTCAAGCCAATAAGGAAACATGACATAGTTCGCTCCTTGCGCTCTTCAATGTTGGAGAAGATCATGTTGAGCTCCATTTGCTTGAAGTACTCTTCCACGTTCTTTGTCCCTTGACTAAGTGATTGAAGCTTGTTGAAGAGGTCACGCGTGTAGTGCGAAGGAACAAAGGAGGAACTCATATGAGCCTTCATGTCATGCCAAGTTGTGATTGGAGGATCTTATCTTGCATCAAGAGAAACTTGACCGTGTTCCCACCATAGGTTGGCATAATCATCAAACTCAAGCGAAGCCATGGTAACCATCTTATCGTTGCTATAGTTGTGCATATGGAAGATCTTGTCGACTTTGAGTGCCCATGAGAGGTATTCTTCGGGGTCATTTGATCTGGTGAACTTGGGCATTGTGAACTTGAGCTTGCCATATGTTTCTTCCTCATTGTAGTCACGGTGGCGGTGGTTTCCATGGTGATGACGGTCTTCATCTTCCATGCGATCATTGCGACGAGCTTGGTGACCTTGTTGATGCACTTGCAGTTAAGGAGCCGCATTTGGAGGTGGTGGAACTTGCTCTTTCTCTTAGCGCGGTTGTTGACAAGGAGGAGGCACTTGGGCCTCGTGACGATCATGAGGAGGTGGAGCCTCTTGAGGTTGTTGTGGACGAAGAGGAGGCTCGTTCCTTGGGTGTTGTTGCGGGTTAGGCACTTGGGCCTCATGTCGAAGATAATGGTCTTGAGCCTCATGAAGTGGTGGACGTCGCTCAATATGAACCATTTGACACTCCATATCTTGATGTTGTCGAGGAGGCTCGTCATGGTGACCATGGTGGCGGTGTTGACATTCATGATGGCGATGACAAAGATGGGGGTCTTGACGAGCTTCACGTTGATGACGAGCTTGATTCTCCAAGTTGGAGTCATCACTTATTGAGTCAAGAATGTCTCGCGGATGATGGCGATGTAGTTGAGGTTATACTCGAGGTTCCACTTGTGGTTGCGCTTGTTGGATCACTAGTGCCCTTGCGTGATGACGGTGTCCTTCTCGCCTGGCTTGGGGCCTTGAGAAGAAATCACCATCATAGCTTGACGATGTGGCATGCCGTGGGGAAGGTACATAGTGCGAAGAGCTTCCATCTTCAACCAAGGGAGCATCATTCCGTCTTGGAGCACTTGGATGATGGTCTTGACGAAGAGGATAACAGTGACGTGACGATCTTGAAGAGCTTGATAGGCGGGAGCACGGTCTTGTCATTCCGTCGATGAGGAGTCGAATCTTGTCATTTGTTTTTGCAACGGAGCGTTGGAGCACTTCATTTTGATAGACAAAGTTGTGTTGCATCGCATGCATTTGTCTTTCGAGGTCATCAAAGCGGCATTCAATGTTCTGAACTCGGCTTGCGTCTCAACGAATTGTTCATCTTGTTGTGTCTCAAGCGCTTGGCAACGATCACAGAACTCATGTCAGATGATGTAGTGGCTTGCGCGCATCATATATGGACCTTGTTCTTCTTCTTGGGGAGGTGGTTTGATCGACTCACCGTGCCTATCCATCATGCAAAATACACAAGGATTGTATATGGAAGTGGAATATGGTGGTGTTAGCCTTTTACCTCACCTTGGGGATTGCACCAAACTAGAAACCACAAGTGAGAGCTATAAGCGTGCAAAGTGAAATCGCAAAGAAACCTCACACTAAAGAAAGAACTAACTCTCAAAATCTTTTGGTGGAAGGTTATGGTGGTGGAAAACCAAACAAAACGATCCAAAGAAAAGTTTATTGTTAAAGGTGGTAGAGAACCAAAAATGAAAAGCAAAAAGTAAACGATCTACAAAAACAGAAGGATACACACACGTGGAGGCAGATGTGGTTAGCACAACTATGAAAATGAGAAAAAATGTAATTACGAAGACTACGCTCGGTGTCGTGCCATCGCAAGGAGAGACCACAACTCGTTCGCCAAAAGAGAAATAGGCAACTTTTTGTGACTTGCCTTGGTTGCGCTCTTTCTCTCTCTTTGCTTACAAGCTTGGGAATCTCGTTGTATTGGGAGACTATGTATCTTGCTATTTTTTCTTTTTATTTTTATTTCTTTTTGATTCTTTTTCTCCCTTTCTATACTACTATGTCAACTCTTGAATTTGCTTACACACTCTCACTTTCCAAGGACAAGTGCACAATGCTTAGGAAAACACAAGATGAGTTGCTCTCATAGGATAGATACACACAAGGAAGAAGGGTTAACAAGGTGAAACAAGTTATACCTTCGGTATTGATGACTTGCTGCCGGTGTTGGGAATGACGTTTGGGCGTTGCGGTGTCGAGGAGCGCGGTATGTGATGACTTACAGAAGCTCGATGTTAGTTGGGCGACACGCACATGAGCCACGAAAAACAGAAGAGGAAAAATGGACAAAAGTGGATCAAATCAGCAATTTCGGTGGCCAAATTGGTGGCGCCGGACCTGGCGCCGGAATTTCCGGTTGCACTTCTGGTTCGACGGAACATGCGTTAGAAATTTTGGTGGCTGGTCCGGTCCGCCGGATCTAGTGCCGATTTGAGTTCGTGATGAACTCCAAATGTAAAATCTGTCAATTTTTTTGAAAATCTGTCCAAATTGGAATGAGGAAAGGTTCTAGGAAGGTAGATCGGTACCCAAAGCAATAGATTTGTTGTACAAAACCACGAAAAAATGCACCAAATCCAGAGATTGACCCGAAGGAAATTTGTGGTTCTTTTTGGGGGATTTTCGAATTTTTGGTGTATAGAAGAAAATTTTGTGGGGGAATTCGTGAGCAACGAAGCTCTTGATACCAATATGTTGAGGGCAAACCTCAAGGATGGCCCAATCTTTCACGAATCCCTTGAAATCAAAGAGGGGGATGTGGGAGTGGAGGAAATCCGTGAACTCAATGATGTCTAGAAGTGCACATATCGTTCATAGCTAGTATAGATATCGATCCCACAGGGAGCCCAAAGGTAAGTGTTTATGAGTGCACTCTCTGTCACACTCAAAGTTGTCACTGGTCTTCGAGTGAATCGACTGCAAGTGTGGAAATAATAATGATCTCGTGCTATTGCCGACGAGTACACCATGGAGGGGTCCTCACAGTGCGTTGATGGCCCAAAATATGTCGAGCTCGTTGGGGAACCCCAAGAGGAAGGTATGAGGAGCACAACAGCAAGTTTTCCCTCAGTTATGAAACCAAGGTTATCAATCCAGTAGGAGCAAGGAAACACCTCCAAGGTGTTGCTAGCTGAACTTTGGCAGGGCGCACTACCGGTGCCAGTAGCAAAGTGGAAACATGAAGAACAAAACCACAGAACTTTGCCCCCAACTTGCGATGAGGTTGTGAATCTCACCGATTTTGCTGAAAACAAAGGATTAAACGTATTGAGTGGAAGAAAGTAATAGTTTGCAGAAAGTAAACATAAAGCAGTAAACAGTTGTAGATTGATGGTAAAAGAAAGGCCCAGGGTCCATAGTTCACTAGTGGTGGCTCTCCTTCAGATAGATGACATGTTGGGTGAACAAATTACAACGGGGCAATTGACAAACATCGAGAAAGCAATCATGCATATATTACTCATCTTGACTCCTTTGAGATTTGATTGGGCATTATACCATTATACATATACCGTAATCTAACTGCATCTATGACTAATAATCCACCTTCACGTTATCATCTGAACCCCCTCCAGTATTAAGTTGCAAGCAACAGATAATTGAATTACGCATTGCGTGTAAAGTAAACAATACGATTGTTCTCTGAACAAAGGATTGTTGTTTTCTCCCTAGTAGCAACAACACATCTAGTACCTTAGCGATTTCTGCCACTTCCCCATATTACAAGCGGCATGAACCCACTATCGAGCATAAATACTAACTCTTGGAGTTTCTAGCATCTACTTGGCCAAAATAGCTACTGACAACGGAAAGCATGCAAGATCACAAATAACAAAGACATGATAGAATCAATAATCAATCTGAAATAGCATCTCAATATCCATCGGATCCCCACAAACACAACATGTATGATTACAAATAGGTGATATTGATCATGAACGGAGCTCACAAGATCTAAACATGATAGCACAAAGGAGAAGAACCAGCCATCTAGCTACTACATGGACTCGTAGTCCAAGGATGAACTACTCACACATCACACCGGAGGCTTGCATGGTGATGAAGAAGGCCTCCAGGGTGAATTCCCCTCTCCGGCAGGGTGCCGGGAAGAGCTTCAGATCCCTCCCGATCTCGGGATGGAGATGACGGTGGCTACAGACTCTTTCGTGGAATTTTTATCGGGTCCTTAGGGTTTCTGTATTAGAGGCATCTTATAGGCGAAAGCGGAGACCGAGGGGGTGCCGGAGGAGGCCAGACCACCCCCTAGCGTGGGCCAGGCTAGGCCGCGCGACCAGGTGGTGTGGTGGCCCCTTGGCCCCTCTCCGTCTCGTATTCTGGCTCCTTGTGTCCCTCGGTGAAAAACTGACTTTGGCTTTTGTCCCGTCCAATTCCGAGAATATTCATTTTCTGATTTCCTGGAACCAAAAACAGTAGAAAATAGGCAGCTGGCACTGTGTCATCTTGTTAATAGGTTAGTCCAAGGAAGTGTATAGAAAGTACTCCAAAGTGTGGACAAAACATAAGAAAGTAGATAAAACCAAGCATGGAACATCAAAAATTATGGATACATTAGCAACATATCAACATCCCCAAGCTTAACTCCTACTCATCCTCGAGTAGGTAAGTGATAAAAAGAAAGAATAATTTTTGAGGTGACATGCACCATCATAAACTTGATCATAGTATTTGTAAAACATTGATAGCTAGGATCATAGTACTTCAATCATAACATGGAAGATAAAGTTCCAACAATAAGACAAAGCAACTAAGTTGCAACATGACAAGGCACAAACAAAAGATTCATCAATAACAATGCTTTGCAAGACGTTTGTTTGTTTCACATAAAGAAAACATAGCATAGTGGCATTCAGCTTGTCCCTCATTGAGTAGCAAACATAAATGCATAGGACACCTTCAAAGTTCATAAGAGTGACTAGATACAAATATTTTAAAACAAGCAATATCAAAGTTATGCATCGATCAACAAGTCTTGGGACAATGCACATAGAACTAAGAATGGCCACTATGCTCTCAAAATAGGTGCATAAAGATAGAAGGTGGAGACTCAACATAAAATTAAAAGAAAGGCCTTCATAGAAGGAAGTAGGGAATTAAGTTTCATAAAGAGCTTCCAAAAATTATGGTACTTATTAGCTTTCAACTCTCATTGCCCCTATCATTAGCATCTTGAAGTGATTAATGTTAAACTAAACAAACTATGGAGTATATGCTTGATGAAGTATAAGTTGGAAATCTCATGTCCCTTGAATATGAGGGCCGCTCCTCATGCTACTCAAGTTTAGTTACCGGTAAGTTCTTGTCATAGTAAGTACATGTGTATCATAGAGAACCGCCAACGGGTTACCCCTTGCCCGATGATACGGAAGAATCCCCATATCAAAATGACAAGGCAAGCAGACAACGAGCATCTCAACAATCTTCTTATTTACCATGGGAAAATGGTGCTTTTTTCTCTCTTTCCTCTTTTCTCATATCTTTTTTCTTTTTCTCTTTTTTCTCAATATCTAACTCTTCTTTTTTATAAGAAGAATGCTTCATAGACAGCTCATTATGGTTGCGCTGCAGGTTTCCACCATGACAACATGGATTAGACCAGCAGCCCAGGCGTTTCTCTAACACACATACATAACTCCATGGACTTACAAGCTCCCCTTTCATTCACACCGACGACATCCATAGACAAAAGAGCATGATATCAACTAGGTACAAAGTACAAGTGCAATGTTGAAATTGTTCCCCATGACAGCATGGTTCTGCTAATCCCCAACATATAAGTGCAAGCATATACAACATAGACGACACAATGGTTCAAGTTTATCAAGGGCAAGAAAAGTAAAGTGTGCCATTGAGTTCGTGAGAGCTTTAATCGCTAGTTTTCTCATAACAAGTTTAATTCGGAAGGTAGATAAAAACATGAATATACTTGGAATAGCAAGTGTTAATAGGTAGGTATTTTGGACTCTTTGGAATAACTTGGTTTTAGGAGTTCGATGAATGAGTGGAACTCATACTTGGTTACGGAGGCTAGCAAAAGACTGGGAGTGACCGACTAAGATACAATAATGGCCATAATCATGCAGAGCGACAAAACATCATTAATCAAAGCATAAAGTGATATTACAAGTCGAAAACTAAAGGATCATAAAGGCTATGGTGACTTGGGATACTCTTAACATGGTGTGAGCATGTGCCAAGTCAACCCAAATAAAGCATCAAAGGAGAATACCACAATACTATGCTTTAATATGCTAAAACAACGCATGATTCTTCAAAGGCACATTAAGAAATATCAATTGTTTATAACAATTCATGCTACAGCAAAGAATACTAAGCATAAAGCCAAAACAATATCAAGCATGGCATGAAAAAGCATAGGCCACAGTCAAAAACAAGCTCTTTTTACCACTTAAGCATGAACTTTCCTACTCTTTTCCAATCCAAACCAAACTATTTGAAAACCAATGTATGAAAGTGGGGGTCCAACCAATTTATTCAGCAAACTAAGCAAACCAAGCAAATGAAAACCAAAACAAAAAAGAAGACGCTCCAAGAACAACACAACTGTGCATGAAACAATAAACATGAAGTGTTTGGAAGAAACCTGGGATTTTATTGATGAAGAAGGGGATGCCTTGGGCATCCCCAAGCTTTGACGCTTGTACCTCTTGAATATTTCTTGGGGTGACATGGGGTGGCATCCCCAAGCTTGAGCTTTAGTCCATTCTTCATCTCATTACTCATTCCTTCCATACACCTGAAATTTTTCCTTCATACAAAACTTCACACAATCTTTATTGCCAACATTAGTGCACTCAAGATAATAAGTCTTTGGGTTCAGTTCCAGCACCAATGAAAATTCCATTAAAACACAATCTACTGTAGCATTTCCCTCAAAAATCTCAATTCCCCAAAAGAACTCAAAAAGGAACCAACAAGAAGCAAATGGAAATAATGGCAGAAATCTGACAAAACAGACCAGCAGGTAAAGACGAATTTTTTCAAAGACCTTATGTTGCTCAAATCAAAAATTGTTGAACTAATGAAAGTTAGATTACAACCTGGGTCAGAAGCACACAAATTCACACCTTAAAAAGATGTACATATATGTTTCAAGATTTTTTACGAGGAAGCACAGAAATCTGTTTCGGGACAACAACTTTCCCAATCATTACTTCTCTCTCATTAGAGGTTACTCTTGGCACAAAAAGCAAATAAAAAGGATAAGGAGCGGTTATTACAGAAATAATAACTTCCAAGACTCATCTAAAACTTTTGGGTTATCTCCCAATAAGTAGTTTTCTTTAACGCCTTTAAGTTAGGCATAAGAAGCAAGAAGAAGAATCAAGTGTTCTCAAATGAAGACGCATTAAGGTTGATACCAGAAATATCTTCAACAAGGCAAGGTATCTCATCCAAATAAGTCCTAGAGGATCCTTTCTCAATGCTCTTGGGTTCACTATTTTCATGAAACGGGTTTTCAGGAACAATCCAATCAAGATTCTTTTCTATGGCTTCATGCATTGCTATAAGTTTGAAAGGTATTGGTATCTTAATTTCCTCCCCATTAGGTTCAGTTTTGTTCATCCTTTCTCGTGTACCAATAACATCTACACATGAGCCTAGCATATTAAAATGATCACACACTTTTCTTGCTTCCTTAGCAACATCATAGAATTCTTTAAGCAAGGTTTCCAGAATAAAATCTCTCTTTTCAGGGTCCTCAATTTCCTTAAGTTTAAGAAACATTACTTGCATTAAGGGGTTAAGGTTATCAAACCTAGCCTCCAACATGTGAACTAAAGAAGTTGTAGCAATTTCATAATTTGGAGCAAGCTCTGCAAGGGATCTATCCTCAATATCCTCATGCTTACTAACATGATTAAAGAATTCTTCAATATTATCTTTCACAATTATATGGCCACTACCTATTGAAAGGTCTTTCAGAGTGAATTTAGGGATCAACATGGTGAGCTAAGAAAGAGGTAACAACTATGAAAAGACTTTTTTGTGTTTTTAACAAAGAAATCAAACAAGCAAAACTATTTTTGTGTGTTTTTGATAAAGAAACAAGCAAATAGAAGAAAAGTAAACTAAGAAAAACAAAAATAACAAAGTAAAGAGATTGGTTATGAGGGACTTCCCTTGTGAAGATGTCATTGACTCCCGGCAACGGCGCCAGATAAAGTTGCTTGATGGCCCAAAATATATCGAGCTCGTTGGGGAACCCCAAGAGGAAGGTATGATGAGCACAGCAACAAGTTTTCCCTCAGTTATGAAACCAAGGTTATCAATCCAGTAGGACCAAGGAAACACCTCCAAGGTGTTGCTAGCTGAACTTTGGTAGGGCGCACTACCGGTGCCAGCAGCAACGTGGAAACCTGCAGAACACAACCACAGAACTTTGCCCCCAACTTGCGATGAGGTTGTCAATCTCACCGATTTTGCTGAAAACAAAGGATTAAACGTATCGAGTGGAAGAAAGTAATAGTTTGCAGAAAGTAAACAGAAAGCAGTAAAAAATTGTAGATTGATGGAAAAAGAAAGGACCGGGGTCCATAGTTCACTAGTGGTAGCTCTCCTTAAGATAGATGACATGTTGGGTGAAAAAATTACAGTGGGGCAATTGACAAACATCGAGAAAGTAATCATGCATATACTACTCATCTTGACTCCTTTGAGATTTGATTGGGCATTACAACATTATACATAGAATGTAATCCAACTGCATCTATGACTAATAATCCACCTTTAGGTTATCATCCAAACCCCCTCCAGTATTAAGTTGCAAGCAACAGATAATTGCATTACGCATTGCGTGTAAAGTAAACAATACGATTGTTCTATGAACAAAGGGTTGTTGTTTTCTCCCTAGTAGCAACAACACATCTAGTACCTTAGAGATTTATGTTACTTCCCCTGATTACTAGAGGCATGAACCCACTATCGAGCATAAATACTAACTCTTGCAATTGCTAGCATCTACTTGGCCAAGATAGCTACTAACAAAGGAAAGCATGCAAGATCACAAATAACAAAGACATGATAGAATCAATAATCAATCTGAAATAGCATCTCAATATCCATCGGATCCCCGCAAACACAACATGTATGATTACAAATAGATGATCTGGATCATGAATGGAGCTCACAAGATATAAACATGATAGCACAAAGGAGAAGAACTAACCATCTAGCTACTACATGGACCCATAGTCCAAGGATGAACTACTCACACATCACACCGGAGGCTTGCATGGTGATGAAGAAGGCCTCCAGGGTGTATTCCCCTCTACGGCAGAGTGCCGTGAAGAGCTTCAGATCCCTCCCGATCTAGGTATGGAGATGATGGCGGCTATAGACTCTTTCGTGGATTTTTTATCGGGTCCTTAGGGTCTCTGTATCGGAGGCATCTTATAGGCGAAAGCGGAGGCTGAGGGGGTGCCGGAAGCGGCCAGTCCACCCCCTGGCACGGGCCAGGATGGGCCGCGCGGCCAGGTGGTGTGGTGGCCCCTGGCCCCTCTCCGTCTCGTATTCTGGCTCCTTATGTCCCTCGGTGAAAAACTGGCTTTGGCTTTTGTCCCATCCAATTCTGAGAATATTCATTTTCTGACTTCCTGGAACCAAAAACAGCAAAAAACAGGCAGGTGGCACTGTGGCATCTTGTTAATAGGTTAGTCCAATAAAATGTATACAAAGTACTCCAAAGTGTGGAGAAAACATAAGAAAGTAGATAAAACTAAGTATGGAACATCAAAACTAATACGAACTAGTCTTTCGTGTCTTGTACTCCAAGGCTCAGAGTATATCGGTGACTCCCGCGTAGCCTTCCTCTATCCGGCATGGGCCTCCCTTTAGGATCCGTCTAACTCGGCCGCCCAGCAGGCCATAGGCCTTGCTACCAACTATGGGCCACCCAGATTAGGCGGATTGGTGACATTCTATGAGGATACCCATATAGTATATCCCCATCAGTAGCCCCTGAAGGACTTTGAAATCTTGCGTCGTCTTGCTCATTGATCTCTGATTACCCCGTCTAAGTGATGCAGGAAATCCGTCAAGCAATATATGAAAGGTCTCCCAAAGAACCCTGCAATCCTCTCCAGCTTCGCAATGTAGCCAAAGATTCCTTGAGTCTTCATTTCTCGAGTCGGGTGATTTCCGTCTTTGATGGAATCTTTCGGACATGACCCTTCACTGCAACTGTCAGGAGGATGACGTAGGGTACAACCTACGCTACCTCGAAACTCACAGAAAACAAAGAATTAATCATCAGCTATTTTTACGCATGTGAAATCCAAAACGGTGGAGCGGCAAAAGACAGAGGACGTGGCGAAATTACCGCGCACGTTCACTTCCACGTCGGCAACGTTCCAACCATCAGATCTTTTTGGCCGAATCTTGACGCGAGGCTTATATATTTCCTCCGCGGTCAATTTATTTCTTTTTACCCGCATTCGTCTCCTAGTCTTCGTCTTCCTCCAGCCGCACGCCCCTTCGAGCTCTCCTGCAAAAACCCTAACCAAAGCCCTTTCTTTCTCCACACACCTCTCGTCGTAATGGCTTCTAGCAGCTCTATTCCTTCCATGGTGGTGATTCCCGAGGCTACGACGGAGCCATCCCAGGGAGTGATTGTTCCGCCAGAGGGGGTGGTCGTTCTCATCTCCACCGTGACGGAAACCGCCGGCGATGACCAAGAACGGGCGGCGCCCGAAGCTACTAAAGAAGAAAGTGACTGCCACAAGGGGGTGTGGAGGGGTTCTGATCTCTCCGCCGAGGATCTCCAAGAACTGGTCGACGAAGGATACCCCTCGCAGCGGAGAAGTTCGTCTGGCGGGCGGCGCCGGCTGGCGAGGTGGTCCCTTCTCCCCAACCCGGAGAGAAGGTATACGTCAAATCTCAGCTGGTACGGGGCGTAACCCTACCAGTGTCCGACTTCTTCCTGGACATCCTTTGACACTTCCGGGTAGTTCCCCATATCCTCTCTCCCAACAACATCCTAGTCCTTAGCAATTTTGTAGCTCTGTGCGAAGGATATCTAGAAATCAAACCTAAATTAGATCTGTTTGTATATTTTTTCACCGTCAAGAGAGAGTCCTTAGATTCCAAGGATGAATTGTGGATCTGCGGAACCATTAGCTTTAAGATCCGGTCTAGCTGGCGCTTCCTTGACATCGTGGGGCATGAGTCTTGCAAGAACTGGGCCAGATGTCCCTCTGCCAGACCATCTTTAGACCTACCACGACTTCATCAATGGAGCTGCCATCGAAGTGCCCGCATGGCGGACCCTAGCCTCTCTTCCTTCCGACAACAAAGACAATCATGTCGTAAGGCGGATCGAATGGCTCGTAGACAGAGGTCTAACGGGCTTGGACCTTGCCATGTGCTGGTACATTAGGTGGATCCAGCCTCTGCAGCACCACGCCTAGCTAATGTGCAAATATAGCCAAGAGAGGAGGGATCCCATGCGAATTTCACGGGATAACTTATCTACTGACTCCATCAAGCTCCGTCTAAAGGACATCATCAAGGTGAAGGACAAGAAGCGTGGCTTCAAGATCACCTTTGATATGTTCGATTGCGGTACATGCCCTGAGGTAGCTTTTGTTTCCTTTGTCGCTCGTTATATACTCTAAGGTTTTTTCTATCTTGAAGTTGTCCATTTAACACTCCTCTGTATCGTAGCTGGTGACCTTGGCAGCGGATCAAATGGCCTCCCAGGTCTATGATCCAAAGCTGAAGGATACCTAGGTGGTGTCTGATGACGACGCCCCCAAGGATCAACCAACTCCAGCAGTGCGAAAGCGGAAGAGCTGCACCTCTGACGCTGCTGCCGAGGCCAAGAAGAAGAAAAGAACGGAGAGTGGAGTCTCCAAACGTTCCACTGCCGCCTTAGAGGCGAAGAAGAAGAAGTCCACGGACATTCCCCTCACCAAGGCTCCTGCCGTGGAGTAAGTACTTTCATTCTCCGACTTATACTTATAGCTCGCACCTTTCCTCAACTCTTGTACTTATACTTCGTACTTTTTAGGAGGAAAGCCGGTTTCAGTTTGAAGCGATCCTCCAAAGATGTTGGAGGGTCAAAAAATATTCGTGACATGTTAACCAAGGGGTCGTCCGTCAAGCCCTCTCCCACCACCGCTCCCCCTACTCCTGCCGCCAAACCCTCTTCTGGTCCCGCTGGGCCGTCATCTCCCATCATCCCTGAGACCTCCGCCATGGAGACAGATATCAATCCAAACCTTCATGTCTCAGGATCTATCGAGGATGATGTTGCTCCTAGCGGCCAGGTGACGTAGGAGAGGACCTCCTCAAAAGTGGATGAAGCTCCGGCTAAGGATGCCACTGGGAAGTGGAAGGAAGTGGAAGAGGTGGACGTGGAAGCTGCGATCGAGACGTTGAGCTTGGATGATCTCATCAAGCAGGCCGTCACAATATATAAGAATGCCCAGACCTTCCATGATTCCTATGCTCATCTGGCCAACAATCTCAGGATCATTGCCATCGTAAGTTTTTTGAACTTCGCTTGCTTTACTTTGTGTAGTATATCCCACTGTAGCCCCCGAGCTCTTAGGCAGATAATCCAATAGTTATATGCCTGAGTGCTACAAAGAACTAAGCGTAGAATTTGTCCGTGTAGCCCCCGAGCGTTTAGTTGAAACTGTAAAGTTTCGACTAAATGCTCTAGAGAAACTAGTTTACTTCAAAATCATGTACTATAGCCCCCAAGCATTTGGTTGAAACTGAATAGTTCCGACTGGATTCTCTTAGAGAAACTAAGCATGTTTATATCTTGGTTCAGAATGAGAATAAACGGAGGATAGCTGCCAATGAGAGATTTGCTGCTCTTCAGAAGGAGATGGACATTGTACAGGGTAAAACCAAATTCCTCAAGGAACAGATCGAAAATAGCCAGAGTATGTTTCCTACGACATCTCCTTGCTTTCTCATTGAGTCATTTCTTCCAGCTTCTGATAGCACTTTCTGATTTCCGTCTTATAGAAGCAATTGCTAAGGCCAAGAGCATCGTCGAGCAATCCAAGCATATCCATGAGCTCGATGCTGAAAACAAGATTCTGAAGAAGGACCTGGCCGATGCCGTCAAGGGCCATGAGGTGACGATGAAATCTATGCAAGAGTCTGCTAACGTCGAGATGCAGTGCCTGAAGGACGAGATTGCACAGCTAAAAGACCAGAACCAAGCTGCCAAAGAGCAAAAATGCTAGGAGTCTTGAGATGTTCAAATCAGTCCAGAAGGAGCGCGATGACTTGACGGAGACATGCATGCAAGCGGAAACGAGCATCTTTGGTAACCTTTCTCCGTCTTGGTCTTTTTTCTGTAAGTTGGATAACCATTTTTTCTGTATACTCATGGTCGTTGTATGCTTTTGCAAACTGCAACTCCCATTGGCTTAGCCAACTTGGGTGAGGGTGCTCCGAGTACCAAGGAACACATGATTCTTGCTGGCAAATTCGTCAGCACCGCCATCACCCAAGCCAAGGAGATATCTCAACCTCTGGGCATCAATTTCAAGGCGGTAGATTCAGCGGCCAAGTTTTCAGAAATCCTACGCCGAGCCCCCGAGAAAATCAAGGACTGGAAAGCCTCTTGTATCCGGGCTGGTGCTAGGATGACCCTATGCTTGGTCAAGGCTCACTACGACAATGTCGATATCGACCTAGTGACCTCCGGTATGCCCAAGCTAGAAGAGGAAGGACAAGAGATTGATAGCGATGCTATTTGGAACTCTCTCGCCGGCTTCGATACCAGGGTTGCCAAGATGGACAAGGCTGATGTATTCATGCCTGCCGAGATTCTGGATGACGGTATGGATTCTTTTGAGTCTAGCCCTTCTCCTTTAGAGTTTGACGAGCTCTCGCGGCCTAGCTCTCCTGATGATGCCACCACGAAGCCCCCTGCAGTAGAGCCATAAAAACAATGTCTGTATTAAATGTATATCTGCAGAATGTATTGCGGAAAAAGCTTATGTTTGTCTAAGGCAGAAGAAACTTGTACTCAAGTTTCCTGCAACTTATCTGTTTCCAGCATGTGTATATATTTTTTAAGCAAGTGCTGGCTTATCCATTATTCTGGTTCGTATGCTTGACCTTTCGTGAGAGGGAAGACTCGCAGCACAGAACTATGCTCTCAAGCGATGATGCTTAATAGCACCGTCCAGAACCTAAGAACAAAATTGCCGGCTTTGAGTGCCAAAAAGTCACTAGTCCGGAATCCACATAAGAACTTTAGAAAACGTGTAGACCAGAAAACTTAAGCTAACGCTCGTAGGCAGAATTTTCACAAGGGCAAATGTAACCTTGCGCATAAAGGGTTTATATGATCCAAAAATGAAAAACTAAAGGAGGTAAAAGACTCAAAGAATATGAGTGAACCAAAAGCTTTGTTTCATTGATCATATAAGAAACTTATTACATAATATAAATGTGCTAAGTGTAAAAGGGGCATAGTTGTGCTATGTTGCATGGCCGATCTATCTCCGAGTAATCATCGTCGGAGTCACGTTGCTTGCGCTTGCGATTTTTTGGCCTATCTTTCAACTCGTGAATATCGACGAGGTAATAGGAACCATTGAGAAATGCTTTGCTTATGCAGAACGGTCCTTCCCAAGGTGGGGATAGTTTGTGCTATTTCTCCTGCTTGAGTCTAAGCACTTGATCCACTTCTTTAAACGAGCGATGCTTTACACGGCGACTATGGTAGTCGCATAGCTTCTGCTGGTAAACGGCAGATCTCTGGCATATCATCACGTGCTCTTCTTCGAGTAGGTCCAGAGATAGTCGCCTGGATTCTTCAGCGTCATCCTCCTTGTAGGCGGAAACTCTTGGTGCATCGTGGAGGATGTCAGATGGGAGAACTTCTTCTACTCCATAAACCATGAAGAAAGGCGTCAAGCCGGTGGATCTTTTGGGTGTTGTTCTTAAACTCCACAAGATAGATGGTAGTTCCTCCGCCTAGGCTCCAGCTGCTCTATGTAGCGGTGCCTCTAAGCGTGGCTTGATTCCATGCAGAATTAGTCCATTGGCCCTTTTAACTTGCCCATTTGACTGTGGATGTGCCACATATGCTAGGTCAAGGTGGATGCCTTTCTCATGACAGTACTCCTCAACTTCTCCGAGAGATGGATTTTTGCCATTGTCGGTGATGATGCTATGTGGGAGACCAAATCTCACCACTAGATCCCGGACAAACTTTAGGGTTGTTGCCCCATCAAGCTTTCTAATGGGTTTAGCTTCAATCCATTTTGAGAATTTGTCCACTGCTACTAGCAAGTGTGTGAATCCACACGGTGCTGTCTACAAAGGTCCCACCATGTCCAGCCCCCAGACTACAAACGACCAAGTTATTGGTATTGTTCGCAATTCTTCAGCTCGAACATTTGGTTGTCTCGCATAAAACTAACACCCAAGGCATCTTTGTACCAACTTTTCGGCGTTCTCCTTGGCAATTATCTAGTAGAATCCTTGTCAGAAAGCCTTGGCCACCAATGATCGGGGAGCGGCGTGATGCCCACAATCTCCAAGATGTATTTCTCTAAGGACTTCAATACGTTGCTGCTGGGAGACACATCGTAGGAAAACTCCTGTGGTACTTCTCTTGTATAGCTGGCCGTCAATAATGTAGCCTTTTTCGCTGCATACTATTTGCCAGCTTTCGACTTCGTTGGCGGGCAAAGTTCCGTCTAGTAGATAATCCATGAACGGCTTCATCCAAGCCGGAGAGGTCACTATTACTACGTTAACAAATGAATCCACTCTATCCGGGTTGTCGGGGTCCGCTCCCTTCACAGATGGAGTCCGTAAATGCTCCAGGAAAACACCTAGTGGAATTGGTCAACGAGCCGATCCAAGCTTTGACAGCAGATCTTCCGCCTCATTATCCTCCCTTTTAATGTACTTGACTTCGTAGTCATCGAAGCACATGGCTATTTTGTCTACTTCATCTCGATATGCCGCCATCATAGGGTTCCACGCGTTCCAGGTGCTAGCTACTTGCTAGGCAACCAAGTCGGAATCTCCACAACAAACTATGTGCTTGATGCCAATATCCTTGGCTACACGAAGTCCGTGAATGAGGGCCTCATACTTCGCCATGTTATTTGTAGCGTTGAAGTGGATTTGCAGGACGTATGGCAACTTCTCTCCTATTGGTGATTGCAATAATACACCATCCCCCGAGCCATTGAGTAGCTTCGATCTGTCAAAGTGCATGACCTAATACTCTGGCTCTGGCACAGGAGTGTCTTCTGGCAGTTCTGTCCAATCTGCAAGAAAATCCGCCAATGCTTGTGACTTGATAGCGTCGCATCGCTTGTAGGTGATGTCAAAGGAGGCAAGTTTAGTGCCCCACTTTGCCACTCTTCTTGTAGCATCGCTGTTGTTGATGATGTCGGATAGTGGAGCTTTGCTCACTAGTGTGATGGGGTGCTCCTGGAAATAATGCCTTAGCTTACGTGAAGCAAGGAAAACTCCATAAGCTATCTTCTTGTAGTGTGGGTAACGCTTCTTGGATTCCGTCAAGACCTTGCTTACATAGTAAACGGGTCGCTGAACTCCGTATTCGTGCGTTGGCTCCTGGTGCTCCACCACGATGATGATGCTGATTACTCGGTTGGTTGCCGCCATTCAGACTAACATAGGCTCCCTTGGTACCGGTGCTGCAAGTATAGGTGGGGAGGAGAGTATTCTCTTCAACTCCTGAAGTGCTGCATCAGCTTCGTCCGTCCATGTGAATTTGTCCGCCTTCTTGAACAACTTGTAGAGCGACATAGCCTTCTCACCAAGTCGGCTGATGAATAGGCTTACTGCTGCAATGCAGCCTGCGAGCCTTTGTATGTCCTTCAGGCAAGTCGGGTGTTTGATGTCGAGGATGGCCTTGATTTTATCCGGGTTCACCTCAATTTCGTGATGCAAAACGATGAAGCCCAACAGTTTGCCGGATGGTACCCCGAAGACGCACTTCTTTGGGTTCAACATCATGTTGTATTTCTGGAGATTATTGAAGGTTTCTTGCAAGTCAGCGATAAGATCATTTGATTTCTTTGACATTTCCGCAATGCCATCCATGTAAGAGTGTACGTTGCGACCTATTTGGTCATGTAGGCAATGTTGCATCGTCCGCTGGTACATAGCACCAGCATTTTTCAACCCAAAGGGCATCGTGACGTAGCAATACGTGCCATAGGGTGTGGTGAACAAAGTGGCTAATTGGTCCGACTTTCGCATCCGGATCTGGTGGTATCCTCAATAGGTATCGATAAAACACAGAAGTTCCGAGCCAGCCATCGAATCAATGACTTCGTCAATGCGAGGCAAAGCAAACGGATCCTTCGGACACGCTTTGTTCAAGCCGGTAATCAACGCACATTCTTAATTTATTGGTTCCATTTTTGGGGACAAGTACAGGATTTTCCACCCATCGGGTGTGAATAACTTCTCGGATAAAGCCAGCCTTAAGTAACCTAGCTATTTCTTTGCCTATATCCCTTTCTCTTTCATCACCAAAGCATCGTAGAGGTTGTTTCACCGGTTTGGCAATAGGATCAATATTCAAGATGTGCTCAGCAAGTTCCCTAGGTACACCTTTCATGTCGGCAGGTTGCCAGGCAAAGATGTCCCTATTCTCATGGCAGAACTCGATGAGCGCGCTTTCCTATTTGGGATCCAGGTCCATGCCAATGGCGGTGGTCTTGGAGGAATCACCTTCGACAAGCTCCACCTGCTTGGTATTGATGGCGGCCTTGAAGGCGGGTTCGGTAGCAGTGATCTTCTTCTTTGAAGCCGGCATCTCCGAGGCATCGACCTAGTTCTAGATCTCATTGAATTCCTCACCGTAGAGGACTGCTTCGGCGAAGGTGGCTTTGCTGAGCTCGCACTCCCATGCCTTGGTGAAGCTTCCGTCAACGGTGATGATACCATTTGGTCCGGGAATCTTGAGTTTGTTGTATACAAAGCATGGCCTTGCAAGGAAGGAGTGGAAGATGTCGCGTCCGAAGATGACATGGTACATGCTCTTGAAAGGCACCACTTCGAAGGTCATGCGTGCTTGGCGGTAATTGTTTACATCGCCAAAAGCGACCGGAAGGGTGATGCATCCCAAGGAATTTGCTTGTCAGCCAGGGACAACCCCATGGAACACGGTGTTGCTCTTCCTTAGCTGGGTATCCGTCAAGTTCATCTTGTGCAGTGTATCTAGGTACATGATGTTGATGCTGCTTCCACTGTCCATGAGGCACTTGGTCAACTCTGTGCCGTCAATCAAAGGGTTGATGACCATGGCATACTAGTTCTCTGTTGGGATACGTTCTGGGTGATCTTTCCTATCCCAAGTAATTGGAACTTCCAACCACCTGACGTACTAGGGAACCGGAGGGAGGGTAGCCATCAGTATCCTCAGAGAGATTTTCTGGGCCTGGATGGTTGGAGTACCAAGGAAGGTGTAGTAACATGGAGCCTTCTTTTCGAAGGGATTTTCCCCTTTATCCTATCCCTTGTCGGAAGATTTTGGGTCCATGTCCTCGTCCATATCACTTGATTCCTTGGGCTCTTCCTCCTCCTTCTTCCCTTTGCCCTTTCCGCGGGGTCTGTTCTACCGACTTCGCTTGTAGCCGGACTCAGGGTCCTCCTTGAGATCATTAACAAACTTGCACTAGCGATTGGTGTAGTGGATTTACCATTGGCATCGAGATGGACGAAGAACGGCATATCGCGGTACTCTTCGTACGTCTGGGGAACGTGGGGCCCTGAGGGTGTAGTGTCGCTCCTCTGCTGTCCACTGCTAGCCCCCCCGACCACGTCCACATTGTCCGACATTGTCACTGCCAGTGAATGTTGCGGCGACCATGTCGACTACTTGATTCTCTTCGGGCAGATTCTTCCGCTTGTTATTGCTATTTTTCCTGGCCTAGGTAGGAATTGCTATCGCCGGCAACGATCCACGCGCGTCATCGTCAGCAGCGGCAAATTCGCTAGCCATCTTGATCATTGCGTTGAGGTCAAGGTCATTGTTGCCATGCCTACGTTTCAACGTATGTCGGAGCAAAGTGCCCTTTTCCAGACCATTAATGAAGGCGGCCATAGCAGTCTGTTCGTGCACCCCTGCGCAGGAATTTTTCATATCCAGCCAGCGAGAAAGGTATGCATGGGAGGTTTCATCCTTCTCTTGCACACATCGTTGTAGGTCTCCGACAGTACATGGACGTTTGTACGTACCCTCGAAGTTCTTGGTGAACGCTTCATGCATGTCAAACCAATTGCATATTTATTTCTCCGGTAAGTCGTCGATCCATTGCCGGGCGGTGCTGGTCAACATAAGTGGGAGGTACTTGATGATGACGTTAGGGTTTCCCCCTGCGATGTGGATCGCTTTGCTGTAGTCCTGCAACCACGTTGCTGGCCTGGCTGTGCCATTGTATGGCTTGATGGTCTTGTCTATCCGGAGGCCCTTGGGGTAGGTTGTGGCCCGTATGACTAGTCCAAAACAACGTGGCCCAAGGTATGGGAGCTCCCGAGCTTCTTGGATGCTGTCCAGCCACGATCGTGCATCATATGGCTCTGGTTGCTTCCCTTTGCCGTCATGGGGAGGGGAGTTGTGGCGCGATCTGTGGGATCCACCGTGTCCTCCGCCATGATGGCTGCTAGGTGGCGATGGCGGCGGTGGAGGCGGTGGGTTAGCTCTCTTGCTATGGCCCTCCTGCGACTCTTCATGCCTGTCGCGGTTGCTTGTTGGACGCGGCGGTTCCTTGTGAGACCTGCTTCTATGTCCGTCATGGCCACTGCGCTCTCCAGCATGCCTAGGATGTTCGCCCTGATCGTGTATGACGATACCGAGCTGGGACTGCCTTGGAGGTGGCATGCTTGTGCGATGGCGCGGCTCTGGTTCCTCGTGATGTCGAGGTGGTGGTGGAGGTTGCAAGAGACGGGGACAAGCCTTATCTTTGTGGTCAGAGGATATGGGGATATCGTCATTCCTGTTGCGCGCCTCCCTCCATCTTCGCTCTATGGAGTCTATATGCGATTCATCGTCACGGGGAGATTTTGTCCTTTTGCGGTTGTTCAGGGTTGACTGGCAAAGCTCCGGGTTAGACTCAAGCCTCTGCGAGACGGCCTTTTCCTATTGCTTGCATGCCTTAGCGACAAGGTCTTACACCTGAGGAACTGCTTCTAGCGACCGGTCCTGCTCCAGGAGGGTCTTGGCGACGGCAATGTTGAGAGAGGGGGTTGGCATGACCTGCCTTCCCTCTGAATCTTTGTAAGGGGTGGATTTTGTGGGCTTAGACTCGTTAAATCCCAAGCTTCGTCGAACACCGGGGTCTTCGACGACGTGAGCTGGTACCTTCTTTGCCTTATGCTTTAACAACAATTGCTTGTATTCGGCCTCTATAGCTCTTGCCGCCTTGATGGATTGATGCGCCTTAGCCATGTCTTCGTCCAGCTTAGCGCCTTCCTCCGTGATGCAATTGGCCTCCACCAAGATTTCTGCACGCTTCTCATCGTAACGCTCCTGATATGGGTGACGGTGATTGGCTCAACGAGGAGTGTGCCGTAGATTGCTTTTGTCGGCGGTAGTGGGTAGTGGGTTGCCAGCTGCAAACATTGACGGTGGCATTGGCGGCTAATTTGATTGTTGGGCCGTATTAGGGGCAGTGGTAAGTTCCTACGCCGGTGGCGGGCGGGAAATCGGAGGAGGCAGAGCCTTGGCCGGAGCCGGAGGCTCAGCGGCTTTCTTAGCTACTGCTTCTCTGGTGACCGTTGGCATGGGCGGAGCTCTCTCACGTTCCCGTTCATGTCCTTCTTCTTCCATGACGCTCCCAATGGCGACTAGCACCTGGTGGGAGGTGTTGGTCTTCTCGGCGTGCTCCTCCTTCTCGATCTCCTGCTCGATCTCCCTCATGACAGCGTCGTACTCCTCTGCGTTAGCGTCCGAGCCATCAACATCCATACTGATGTCGGTGTAAAGTGCGTCGAGGACGGAGTCGGAGTTAGCTTCGGTGTTGGCGATGGTGGACATGGAGGGTGATGGAGGCAGGTCGTTGTTGTTATCTCCTCTGGCTATGACGACGATTGCCGTCATGGCCTCTTCATTGGCATCCGCGTATTCGTTGATGATGGCAACCATCTCACCAAGGGTAAGAGGGCCTGCCGTCTTCGGAGGGTATGCCGGAGAAGTGTTCCAGGCGTGAGCCCTTCCACAAAGTGGTACACGAGTTCATCGGCACGGTGGCCCTCTAGGGTTTTCCTCACCCACATCCATCTGGCAAGGTATTCGCAGGGAGGTTCCCCGTCCCTTTGAATGCATCTGGCCAGATCAAAGTTGGTGACGACGCTGACAAAGTGCGACCTACGCATCTCTAACGCTCAGGGAAGCCAAGCGGGGTCCTTCCACCTTTATATCCTGCACATGGGGGGTTTGGGTGGGCCTTGAATTTTCCTGATCCGAGCCACCATACTCCAAAGAGAGGTATGGCCCAGATCCTTCCGCAAACGTGTCCTGCTCATAGGCGGTCTGTGCGGGGCTTGACGAGTTTCCGACTTCCTGGGAGCTAGGACCCGAGTTAGTTTCACGGATGAAGATGTGGATGTGTCCGAAGGGGATGACGGAGAAGTGCGTGGGGTTCATCGTTGCCGGCACCTGAAACTCATCTGGAGGGATGATCGGGACGTTGCCGGAGAACAGAACGCGACCAATGGCTACGGTATCGCTGATTCCCCCGAAGATATTGGACCTCGCCTGGTGTAGAGCTCGAAGCGCCTCTTGCCCCATGGTGGGCGCCAACTGTTGTGGTATTGCCGACAAGTACTCCATGGAGGGATCCTCACAATGCGTGTTTAGAGATGTGGGGTAAGGCGAAGAGTTGGTGGGTACGAGGTAACACAGCTTACCCAGGTTCAAGTCCCACATCGGTGGCAGAACTCTACTCCTGCTATAAATCACTATAATGGCAATACGCCGAGTTACAGAGATAGGTTTGCTGTGCGAGGTGTTGCGCGTTGTATGCTGCAATATGATGTCTGGTGTGTGCCCTAAAGGCTTCCCACATGCCGTCTTATAAAGACGCCAGGACCTAGGGTTTACAGGGAAGGGTCCTTGCCAAACAAGGTAAAGAGTCCTAGAGTAATACGAACTAGTCTTCCGTGTCTTGTACTCCAAGGCTCCGAGTATGTCAGTGACTCCGCATAGCCTTCCTCTATCCGGCATGGGCCTCCCTTCAGGATCTGTCTAACTGTGCCGCCCAGCAGGCCATATGCCTTGCTACCAACTATGGGCCACCCCGGTTAGGCGGATTGGTGACATGCTATGAGGATACCCATATAGCATATCCCCATCAAATGAAATTTGTATTAAAGTAGATATATTTAAATAAAACAAAAATGTGAACTTCAGGAATAAAAAGCATAAAAGTAAAGAACGATTCGATTGTTTGTGGTTTTCTACGGATGACGAAGAAGGGGCGGGAAGATTTAGTTCATGGTGATAGTGACTATGTCAGGTGGACAAATGATAAATGTAAAAATTATAATCTTATAAGTATATGTGTAGGTGAGCAACCCATAATTAGCCGGAACTCCTCTTGGTAGATTTCATCCCAACTTCAATAATCCTACTAGCCTGTTACCAAAACCATGGTCAGTCACTAGACGATTAAGATCCTTCAGGTTGCTTAGGAATTAAGCTCCTTGGATCGAACTAATGCAATAGGCATAGTGGTTCCTCATTATGCTCAGTCAAACTAGTTTCCCATTGATATCCCCGTGTCACTCGAGGGTTGCCGGTCTGCTAGCGAACAAGATCCTATCCATGTAGAAGAAATCATCATGTTGTCTGGGCCCTTAATTGGACAACAAGCATTAGGCATCCCACAGATAGTCAAGCACACATAATATAGTAATTACAATCAATCACAAACTAATGTAAAATATATGGGGGCACATCACATCTCACCAATCCATTACATCTCCCACGCCCAAGGAACTTACTCACACATGAGAGAAGAAAGCATCATCGATATAATTAAATAAAGGGAGTTCTTCTCGATATTACCGTGGAGATCCACAATAAGAATAGAAAAGTAATCCAACACAATTCAAGATAGGAAGAAACAATCTCAAACCCTAATCTTGCAAGGTGAAGATATCTCTCTCTCACTCAAGTACAAGTAATGGATATGAGGGTGTGATGGCTAGGAGGTAGAAGATCATGGATCAAGATGAAGAACATATTCACCTCCTTCTCTGAATCTCTTCTTTCTCCTTTCTGGATGGAATGGCAGCTGTTGTGTTATGATTTTGCCTCTGGCCTCTTCATGAAAGTTGTCCCTTTTGACAAGATGGAGGCGGCAATAGCTATACGGCGGGAACTATACGGCCGGAAAAATATTCCCACCGTATAGTTGCTCGTTAAATCTTCTGTATGCCTCCCTCGATTTCTTCCAACAAGAGACTTGCTTGTTTGCGCTTGAATATTGTGTTTCTCTTGTTGAAACCTTCTGTTGATGTTCAAAACCTGAAACACACATTAAAAACCAAGTTTTCTTTTCTACCGAAGTATTAATTAGGTAAAGCTAGGAAACGATCAAATCCAGGAGAAAACCATCAATAAAAACCATAATAAATTTGTCGAATCTCACAGCTATCAACTCCCCCAAGATTAGATGTTGCTCGCCCTCGAATGACACGAAAATAAGAAAGAATAGCGGAGAGTCGATAGTGAAATAAAAGAACTTACAAGCTCAAATTGGTGTCAAATTCTTTTCTTCACAATTCCTGCAATCTTAAATATGATCATACAAGTATTCACAAGATTGCACTGAGTCCACTTCAAAACCATGTATATCTTGCTCGCAAATAAATCATATACCCAAGAAAGTGTCAAAAGTTTAGCTAGGAAAGTGAACCAAATTCGTTTGGACTCTCTCTTTGTTGAGAGATGAAAACTATTTTCTCTTGTTTCTTTAATCAATTAAGAGTACCCAAGTTGGCACCAAAAACATTCAATTTAAGAACAACTCATATATTCCCACGTAAAAATTTCAAGACTCTCAAAGCACCTTTTTCCTTTCCTTTCTTTTCAAAACCTTCAACTCTTTCATAGAGAAATCATGCCACTATTTTTAACATGTTAATTGGGACTGTGTTGTGCACTCGTGACCGTGCTAATAAATAATTCTTTAGAAATAGTGGGTCAGAGGAGTACTACAACATCAATTGGAACATGAAACCACAAGGAGACAAAAATTTTACCTATCATAGCATTGCTGCTATAGACGTTTACATAAGTCAATAGCTGAAATCAAGTGGTTTCCCACATTTAGATCGTTCATTGGCTAGTGAAATTAATAGTTCCCGACGGAGCACGACAATGTTGTAATGACACACGTAAAGAAATATCTTACGGTAATTATTAGAAAAAGCAGTGGCATAATCTCTACAACTTCGAAGCACCCATTTTATCAGACAATTTCATTCAAGCAGTGGCATAATTCAAATGGGATGGAGTAGTTCTAAAATCAAATCCTTTGGGCTAAACATGGACTCAAGTAATCTTTTGATGCTTTTTCTTGTTGTAAAAATGTAGGAAATATTTTTAACCAAGTTCTTTGCTCATTGTTTCAAATCTAAAAAGGAGACACTAGCAAAGGAATGTAATTTATATGATAGGAAGCTAAGTGGGGAGTGACTCCAGTGCAAGTGAGTAAATAATTCTAGGATCAATTTAAAGTTGCAGAAAAGGTGATGAAAGGAATGTGATACCTCCCCTTTCTTGCTTCATTCTCGTACTTGAGTCGAACCCCCTCTATATTTCCCTATTGCCAAGTCACCTGAAATTGTGCAATCTCCGAGAGAAACAAAGAAACGATTTTGCAATAAAAGTTATAACTATTTTTTTGTATTTTTGGTTTAGGAATGCAAACTTAAAGTAAGCATGCAATTTTGAATAAGTAAAATAAATCAAAAGAAGAAATAAAAATATGAATGCAAGGTTTGTAGGTTTTCAAACCTCCCCAAGCTTAGGCTATTGGCAGTCTTAGTTGTTGCCGTCATTCGGCGGCTGGTGCGGATACTGCTGGTAGTAGTCGCGGAAGTTGGTCATGAAGTGACTGAATTTTTGAGTTAAGGTACTCACATCTTCATTCACTCCTTGTAGAGTGTGGTCAATCTCCCCAACACGCTGGTTGAGCTACTGAAATTCTTGATAGGGGACGTAGTTTAACCCCTGCTACGGCTGATTGGGCCATGGGTCCCAAGATCTCCCTTGTTGCTGCTTCTGTCCCTCCCAGGCAGGGTTGTATTCCTGATCCTGCTCCTGCTCCTACTCTTCCTCATCCTGCTGTTCTCCTTCTTCATCTTCTTCTTGATCAGGCTGGAATTTAGCCATCATCTCCACCACTTGATCCTTCGTGAGGCTCCAGTTGTCCTTCTCCACAACCGTGAAGGCTTGTGGACAGAGCAACAGAACCTGCTCAACCTCTGCATCACCTGGATAACCAAACTAATTTGCTCGGAGCCTCTTGTGAGCTTGATAAATGCCGAGGAAACCACAGGAAGTCAAATATTTGACATCCATAAGTTTGGAGCCATCAACAGGTTGCATCACATGTAATATAATTTTTAATGCATGGGCAAGGTGGACTACCAATCCACCAATGCGAATGTCACCTTTCGTCTTGTTTCTCTGGTTAAGAAAGTGTTGGATGAGTAGAGCCACGGGATTGGGGCTTTGTGGTGCATTGGGAAAGAGTGCCTTTGTGATAATGGCCATGTCCGCATTGGCCATGGAACTGGTATCTCCTCTTCCTAGGAGTGTATTGGTGAGGAACAAGCCATAGTAGCGAATTGTTGGGTTCTGAATGGTGGACATATTCTTCTGGTAAAAGTCACTGCCACCATTAAGAGAAACAACCTCCCAAGTTTCTCCACTTGTGATGCTATCTAAATATGTAAAAGTTGACTCCCCATCATGAGGGAAGCCAAAAGCATCACAAAATTGTTCAAAAGTTATTTCATATTGCTGTTGGTTCATGGTGAAGCTTACCATGCACACATTACCTTTCTCTCCGTGATCATCGTAGAAGGAGGTAAGGAACTCATAAGTGAGCTCGGCGTAGGTATTGTGGCTTGCATAGGCAAGTAGTGCTAGCCTTGAATTTGCACACATGAGGTCGAAGTCCGCCCTTAACCCTGCTGCAGCGAGAAAGCTATCATCGGCCCAACGTGCGGGCATCATCCTCCTTGATGAAACAATGGACAGCTTGGGGTTGAGCTCGGCCCGGTGCCCCGAACTCTCGCCACATTGGCACTTGCTCTTGCAAAAAATGCTACCAATTTTGTTCATCTTGATGCACTGAAAAATTTCATCATGAAACCTTAGGCATATAGTTTCTACATGATGTACGAACGATTCTACGTGGAATTTTTTAAATCCTAATGTGAGAAATCAAAAGAAAAAACAAAATAAGCTTGAGTTCATCCACTAGATCAATGTGAGAGTTTCAACCCTGGAAATCTAAAAATAAAGTATGGATAGGAAGAGAAACATACCGATCTGTTGATTCCCCCACTCAACTGAACTAAATCCGCGAAGAAGCAAGAGTTCCAAGAGGGTTTTGAGAGGTTTGGAGAGAGAATATGAGAGAAAAAGTGAGGAGGGAGAAGAAACCTAGCCACCATGGCACGATTATGAGGTCGCGCCAAACTATACGGTCGCAACTATACGGACAACATATGTAGTTCCCGCCGTATAGTTGCGGCGGTGCCGCCAATTAGGGTTTCTTTATGCCAGAACATAGCTATACGGGCACAACAATACGGCTGGATCATAATGGTCCTGCCATATAGTTAGTCGTCAAAACGTCTGTGTCCTCGAGATAAATTTTCTTGGCCAAGCCTCGATAATTATACGGCCGGAATTTTTATTCCCGCTATATAGTTGGTCGTCAAACCATCAGTACCTTTGAGAAGAAATGCAACGAAGGCATTAATATCTATACGGCCAGAATTTTTATTGCCACCATATAGTTGGTCGTTAAATCCACTGTGCCTATGAAAGAAAATTTGTTGATGGCAAAGATATCTATACGGACAAACTATATAGCTGAAATATTTATTCCCACCATATAGTTGGTCGTTAAACCTTCAATACTCATCAAAAAATTTCTATTTCTTCAAGAATACCTTCTTATACTGAAAATTAGCAAAACACCTTGTTTTTGACCGAAAAATGATGGTAGAAATTGTCGACCAAAAACAACATGTATAGGATTTCTAGTACTACCTAACTTGTTCTCCTCAACTGGAGGTTCACTTTTTAATCCGGACAAAATGATTAAGCTAGTTTTTGTAGATAAAACTAAAATTTTATTTTTATACTTATTCTACGATTGTTCAATCGATATTTCTACTACTTTTTGATAGCTGCATCTTCACGGGCGTGCTTATGCAAGAATGTATGTGAAAAAGTTGTAGGAATGCGATGAACATTTTATTCTTTAGTTTATTTTATTAATGTGATGGGTTGACTCCCATTAAGAATTTTATTAAGAATGGTTGAATAACTCAGCCCCTTCTGTTCTCGAATTCTTACATTGGGTTTCCCCTTATCAAAGGCACCTACCACACGAACTCGTTTTGCCGGTGGAATATATCTTTCTCCTGCTTCTAGCTTCTTTGGAAAATACCAGATGATTTCAGCATCATAAACATTAAAGATTATTTTTCCCTCAGCACAATCAATTGATGCTCCTGTAGTACTAAGGAAAGGTCTTCCAAGTATTATGGATACTTTTTCATCCTCTGGCATTTCAAGAATAATAAAATCAGGGGGAATAACATGCTCATCTATTCTAAGTAGAACATCCTCAATCATACCAGTGGGTTGTTTAGTGGACTTGTCAGCCATTTGTAAAGTGATAGTAGTAGGGGAATACTCCCCTAATCCTAACCTTTTATAGAGGGAATATGGCATTACAATAACTCCTGCACCTAAATCACACAAGGCATTGTGATTATCAGTTTTGCCAATTGAGCATGAAATAGTTGGTATTCCGGGATCTCCCGATTTAGACAATAGCTTCCCATTAGCAGGATAACTAGTCAGCATGGCAATGGTTTCAGTTATTTCTTTCTTTTTACTAAGAATATCACGGAGGAATTTAGAATAGGTGGGAACTGTTATTGCATCCGCAAATGGAATTACTATATGAAGATCACCAAGTGCCTTTTTGAAAGAATCATAGATTACCTGATCCGGTGCTTTCTTTTTTTGATCTGGATAAGGAAGCTTTTGCTCACCTTTCTTATTCTTGTCTTTTACCTTTTGTGGGGGATCAGGATCTTTTGTCGCTTTCTTTTGTTGTTGCTTCTCGCTTTTCTTCTTTTCTACTACAACAACTTCATCTTCATTGCTTGTCTCTTTCTCTTCTCTTGGATCAACCCTCTCTGCATCAGAGTCATAACGGTCATCTTGTGCATCATTTTGGTCCTCCTTGGTTTGATCTTGTGTTTCTTGAGCAGTTTCATCTTGAGGATCCACCAGTGTATCATCTTCTTGGCTTGCTTTGAGCAAGGCTTTTTCCTGTCGCTGTTTTCAGCTTCATATTCCGGTGGTCCTAATGGTCATGTAACAACTGCACCTCTCCTTGTAACAACATTAGTAGACAGAGGAATATCTATATCATCTCGAAGAAAATTTTGATAACCAGATGCTATTTGTTCACATCGGGTTTCAATAATACTAAGATAGTTGTGAAATAATTTTATTTCTTGGGCCAATCTCATCATAATTTTCCAGGAGTTCTGCCAAAATATTTTTATGTTTTTGAAAATGCTTATGCAGGTTATTATGAGATTTTGCTTGTCGATGTTTTAACTCTTGAAAAAAAATTCTAGTTTCATCTTCTTCAGTAAAAACTTGTAACAAGTCTACTTTGTTTTCCTTAACAAGTTTAGAACATATACCTTTTTCTTTCATTGTTTTACGGACTTCAGGCATAAGATCAGGATTTATACGAAGCATCCCTTTTTCTAGCTTAGTGTCGAAATCATGATTGTATATAGAATCATTCTTAGCCCTAGTAGACATTAATTCCAAACATGCTTTAACAGTTAAAGTATTAATCGATCCTCCTGCTGATAAGTCGAGCAACTCTCTGTTTTGAGTATTAAGACCATGGTAAAATAAATGGCAAATAGTTGATTCAGAATAGCCATGATTAGGAATTCTATTGATCATTCCAAAGAATCTATCTCAGGCTTATGGGTAGTTTTCTCCCACGTTCTGACTAAAGTTGCCTATGTTCTTTCTAGTTTCAGTTACCTTTTTAAAAGGATTAAACCTGTTTATGAATTTCACAATACAGTTTTCCCAACATTTAATGTAATAACGAGGGAGAGAATATAACCAGTCTAGAGCTTTACCTTTAAGAGTGAAAAATTTAGACGAGAGAAGTCTCTTGGCAAACCTTTTGGTCCAAGTGTTGTCATCAGATCATCAAACTCTGTAATATGTCTTCCTGGGTCTTCATCTTACCTTCCACTGAAAGCTTTTTCCTACAAAATTTTATTAATTCCACCATTAAATCGATATTCTCTAACTCCAGGGTTAGGAAATTCTATTGGTTGTTTAAGGAAAGCAGAGTTTGGAGCACTGTATTCTCTAAGAGTTTTCTCAGGTTTCTTGGGAGTTGTCCTGGAAATGGACATGATTTCCATAAAATCACTCAGGTTTTCAACTTCAACCTTGTCTGATCTTAAAAGTTTCTCAATAATTTCTTCGCGCCTTTGAATAGGCACGTGCTCAAAATAATCTGGTCAATGGACCTACCAGAGCGTATAGACCCTTTGTCTCCTAGGGAGACCATTTTGTAGTAGTAACACCTGAAATGTCAAGAGACAAACACTTAGCGCTTAGCTCCCCAGCAACGGTGCCAAAAAATAGCTTGATGTCTGCAAGCGCACATATCGTTTGTAGCTAGTTTCGAAGTATAGATATCGGTCCCACAGGGAGCCCAAAGGTAAGTGTTTATGAGTGAAGTCTCTGTCACACTCAAAGTTGTCACTGGTCTTCCAGTGATTTGACTGCAAGTGTGGAAATAAGAATGAAATTTGGATTAAACTAGATGTATTTAAATAAAACTAAAATGTAAACTTCAGGAATAAAAAGCATAAAAGTAAAGAACGATTCGATTGTTTGTGGTTTTCTGCAGATGATGAAGAAGGCACGGGGAGATTCAGTTCATGGTAATAGTGGCTGTGCGAGGTGGACGAATGATAAATGTAACAATTATAATCTTATTAATATATTTGTAGGCGAGCAACCCATAATTAGCCGGAACTCCTCTTGGTAGATTTCATCCCAACTTCAATAATCCTACTTGCCTGTTACCAAAACCATGGTCAGTCACTAGACAATTAAGATCCTTCAGGTTGCTTAACAATTAAGCTCCTTGGATCGGTCTAATGCAATAAGCATAGTGGTTGCTCGTTATCCTCGAGTAAAACTAGTTTCCCATTGATATCCCTGTGTCACTCGAGGGTCACCGGTCTGCTAGCGAACAAGATCCTATCCATGTAGAACAAATAATCATGTTGTTTGGGCCCTTAACTGGACAACAAGCATTAGGCATCCCACAGATAGTCAAGCACACATAATATAGTAATTAAAATCAATCAAAAACTAATGGAAAATATATGGAGGCACATCACATCTCACCAATACCTTACATCTCCCACGTCCAAGGAACTTACTCACACATGAGAGAAGAAAGCATCATCGATATAACTGAATAAAGGGAGTTCTTCTCGATATTACCATGGAGATCCACAATATAGAAAGTAATCCAATACAATTCTAGATAGGAAGAAACAATCTCAAACCCTAATCTTGCAAGGTGAAGATCTCTCTCTCGCTCTCAAGTATAAGTAATGGCTATGAGGGTGTGATGGCTAGGAGGTCGAAGATTGTGGAGCGAGGTGAAGAACGCCTTCTCCTCCTTCTCCAGATCTCTTCTTTCTCCTTTATGGATGGGATGGCGGCAGCTGTGTTATGATTTTGCCTCTGGCCTCTTCACGAAAGTTGTCCCTTTTGACAAGACGGAGGCGGCATCAGCTATACGGCGAGAACTATACGACCGGAAAAATGTTTCCGCCATATAGTTGCTCGTTAAAGCTTCTGTGTGTGTCCCTCGATTCCTTACAAAGAGAGACTTGCTTGTTCTTGCCTGAATATTGTGTTCCTCTTGTTAAAACCTCCTGTTGACGTTCAGAACCTGAAACACACATTAAAAACCAAGTTTTCTATGGTACCAAAGTATCAGCGTTAGGTAAAGCTAGAAAACGATCAAATCCAGGAGAAAACCATCAATAAAAACCATAAAAAATGTGTCAAATCTCACACCTATCACTCACGCATGAAGAACACGATGAACACACGCACACTCAAAGACACAATACACGCCTATAGCTTACATCGGCAGTGACCAGTCCGGCGCAATCCCTAGGATCGGCGTCGGGCCGAGTGCTCTCTCTCGAACTGGAACGGCGAGTAGGGAGTCTTTGTGAGACCTTGACATATTGGCAAGGGGCTCCGATGCCAAGGCCTTGTACAACGAGGGAGGCATGATGCAAACTCAAATGAGGTGGGAAATAATTGGTGCTCCTTTCTCAAGGATCATGAGACTAGAAATTAGGAAGATCCATAAGGGTGTCTTCTAATTTCAATTATCCAAGTCTAAGTAATACAAGGGGGTGTGGCTATATATACGCCAGCCACTAAAACATGGGTAGTTTGGGCACAAAAGGGTAAAAACTGGACAAAATAGGAATATTCTCGGGCATCAAACCTTTGTTGCCTTTGAGACTGGTCCGTTCTGGTGGTAAGTCCGGTCACGCCGGGCTAGACGCCGAAAATTCTAGTCTGCGCCGATTGTTTTGGTCGGCCACCGGAACGGCTTACATATTCGTGTTTTTGGAATGCGACGGTTGGTTCCGGTGTGCGCCGGAATTTCCGGTCCGCTATGATGTGTGTCGGGATTTCCGGCAAGAATTCCGGTCCGCTGGTCCTGGCGCCGGTTTGGTCCGGAGCTCCGTCTTGCGATGGCTTGGCTTCTTCTCTTGGCATTTCTTTATGGGGTTCATATCTGAGGATGCATAAGGTATTGGCATGAATTAGCAAGCCATCCAATGATGTGTTGAAATCACACGAGACAAGGAGCAAATTCACCTTAGCTTGTAGTAGTTTAGCTCGAAAACGAGTCATTGGTCCACTTGGGGGACTTGGTGGTGTAGAGGCAGGGACGTCCGTAGGACGGGCTGCATCAGCCAAAGTCGAGTAGGCAGCACCATCATTGGAAGAGCAAGGCAACGTACCATGGTTTGTAGCTTCTTGAAAGCCGTCTTTCTCCATAAGCAACCGGTCGTGATGTAAGAAGTCAGTGGCAGTTGTAGTCGAGAAGAAGCCGGTGATGGAGTGCTCGCAAAGAGAAGACCCTAAAAGTCAAGAAGAAATGGTCATCCTAGCAAAGCAAAAGGGTAAGTCAACTCGAGAAGAAGTTAGCTAAGGAAGCCTACCATATTTTTTGTCATCCTAAAGGTTGTCTTCCTTTGTCGGAAGCAGGCGAACGTGTAGGAAGTCACCGGCCGTCGTGGTCAAGAAGCACCGGACATCAGTAGGTCGACGCACTACAGACCCTAGTAAGAAGAAAGCAAACATGAATATATCAAAAGACAATGGTGTAGAATTTATAAGAGCAGGCAATGAAAAGAAAACAAATACCATTGACGTCATGACATTCGTATTCCTTGAGCAGCTCTTCCATCGTCATCTTGTCTAACATCTAATGACGTAGGATTAAACTTCTACAACACTCCTTAGCTAGCAGACTCGCAGAGCTGAAAAAATAAATATTATGAGAGTTAAAATAAAATAAATATGAGAATTACCGTACTAAAAAATACAAAAATAAATCCAAAAATGAAGAGAAAAATATCGTCGTACCAGAAGAGCGGACGAAGAATACAAAAATCTACAGACATAAAAAGTTCACTAGTTAGCGTGTTAACTCCTACTATCCAAAGAAAGGAAAGAAACGTGTGTGGGTAAAGAAGGACACATGTCGTGAGAAGAGATCCTTCATAAGAAAGAGAAGCATAGATAATCAGAAAAAACAAGGTACAAAGATATCAGAGAAAAGTGGCTCGTAGGTTAACAACTAAAGTAAAATAAGTACGAAAACCCAATAGAGATGCCGTCTGAGAAAATGTAGGAGCTTACCTTGCGTGAGGGGCCGGAGGAAGTCGCCATGCATGGAGGCATAAGGGTAAGGAGTAACAAGCTCGATGTCCAAGCACATGGCATAAAAGATCAAGGAAGGAAAAGCTAGATACTCCGAGTTTTTTCTGCAAGATGCAGATGAAAGAGTTAATAGCAACCTTCCTGCAAGAACCCGCACACATCTATTATCTACATTATCTTCTAGAGTCTATGCTAAAGGAGATATGCCCTAGAGGCAAATAATAAATATGTTTATTATCATATCTCAAACTAGTTAATAATAATCCCTAGAAGCACAAGTTAGGTCATTCCATGCGTTGGAAACCCTAGCTCTAGTCAAGTTTAGTCCAGCCGTCGTACCGGACCTAGCAGTCCACCGCCAGCGCTCCTCCTCGTATGTGTGGATACTAGAAAAGATGTTGTATGTTCAGCACTTAGACGATCGTGGATTGGATTGGATCGGATCGGATCGGATCGTGAGGACTCCACTGCATCAACTGATGTGCTTCATCAATTCCGCAACTACGCGTCTAGTGGTAATCCTTGTGGCCTTCTATCTCAGCAAGATCGTGGGATCACCGCGTAGGAATGTTTTTTATCTCTATGTGGCCCAACACCACGTGAGGACTTTAGGGTAGGGATTCCCCTTTCCCCTATATAAATAGGTACATATTAGAGGAAAAATAACACATAAAAATAAAAGGGGATTTCCTAAGGGTATTTTCCTTAGGGAATTTCCCCCTCTTTTTCAGTTGAATCTCGCGAGTGCGGTTCCATGATGAACTGCGCACGACAGAGTCGATACCACCGGCATGCCGTCACGATGCTGGATCCCAGTTTCAGATGGTCTACTTCCGTATCCTGGCTGGACCAAGGAGAACATGATTTATCAGCGAACAACGTACGTGTGCGATACCTTAGGGGCACTACCACTTGTGGTGCCGGAGCTGTCGTTAAAGGACCAGGATGAGACCAGCAAGGAGCTTTGTGACCCTGAGGTCAAGAGAGTATGAATACTTCATCCATGTTCCCCATGGGATGTTAATAGCATTTAGTATAGAAGGGTATATAACAGAAACACCATCTCCATTACTACATTAACTCGTAGTTTTCCTGGCATATGAGTCCCACTAGCTAGGAATTTTTTTGTTTCCTGCTACTGAAACCCTTCAATAGTATCAGAGCTTATCTATGCGTAGTTATGCTAGTACGGACAGAACAAATATTGAATGTGGGCATTGATCTCTTAGTTGTTTCCCTCCATGTGTACCTTTTCATATCACGACACTATGAGATAAAGCGGCTGGACCAACTTTAAGCATAATCGTACGTGACACTGGTTGCAACCTTGACATGTGGCTATTACCGTATAATTGGCCGGTGGGTGTGTGTCTATCTCACAGTAGTTAATATGGCATTTACATCAGAGGGCCCCGAGAGGGGTTTAATAGAGACAACTACTTGAGAAATGTTCTGGTTGATTCCTAGGTATGAATGATTCTATCTCAGAATCCCCTAGCAGCCACATAAAACTTGCAATAAATAAAGTAGAGCTGTATAACTTTATGTTGCAGGAGGGGGTATGTGATGTGATATAGTCAATTGTATGAATACACTTCATAGACGACCATCTGATGGCGCCATGGAGTTGGCATCATGCTAGTGGAACACGATGGTGATCGAGGCATGGCGCATGAAGGAGATCAGAGCGCAATACATGAAGGACCATATCATATCACACATTACAATTTGCATGTGATATGCATGGCACATGTGATATTGCATTTTGTGTGCATCTTGTTTTTCTTAGTTGTATTAGATAAGCGACGGTAGTTTTAATATGATGATCTCTAATATAATAACAATACTAGTGTTCTTCCTAAAGTGTGCAGCACCAAGAAAGTCCATCGTTATAGGACGTGACGATCGGGTGCTAGACATATTGTTTTTCGCATATAGTGGGTACACGACACTGCAGATACACTTAGGTTGAATTGGCAAGAAAAGCATGTACATACATGGTTTCGGAACACGGAAAGATCGAAAGATCGAGCATGAGTCACATGAATGATGTGATCAACGGATATAGTCCACCTTGGCAGCTATATCAAAGGCCATGGCAATTGGGATGATATAGTGTAAAAGGATCGTGTGAGCGCTAAACAATCTTAGGGATGATAGTTTTAGTGGGAGTTTTTGTGATAATTGTGATTATAAAACTAGAATTCATGCTATGAACTTAGTCTTATGTCTTGAAAATGTGTTTGTAGATAATGTCGCTTCAATCGACATTTAAAATGCATGAAGTGATAATTTTTGGCAAAAAAATGAAAACAAGAGACACAAATGGTAAATTAAGCCAAAAACATGGCAAGGACGAAACTTTGGCTGCCAATCTTTGGGTGGGGGGCTTACATTAGGTGTTACATGATTTCTACTACAACTGCTATGAACATGAAGACTATGTACTCCATTGTTTCTCCTATGCATATAGGTAAGGCCAACTATAAATACAAACAAGTTCCAACATGATATACATTGGCATGCGCCATTCACTCTATGATATTGTGTGCAAACTGAGACCGCTCCTTGCATAATAAGAGCAAACAGTTAGAACTGCAGGTTAAGAGGGATAAAATCGATAGTACATAATAGTCAAATAATATGACATGTGTAAACGTGTAGTATAGGATATCAAGACAATAGAAGGATGGAAATACTATAGTTTGTAAATCGGCCAACTAGAGAGACATTATATAATTATATCTCATGTGGATAGGTATAGCAACGAATGTAAACTAATATGTTAAGTGACTAATAATTCACAAAGAAATATACATAAAAAAGTTCAATGCGTGGAGTTTAATCCTAACCAAAACGAGTTAATTGAGTAAATTACAGGTATATTAAGAAAATAACATGTTAGTTAGGAAATGTAGCATGAACACAGTACATTTCCAACAAAGAAAATCATGTAGGAAGGCCTCCTACGCACCCTCATGGGTCACGTAGAGGTCACCGAAGGTGCTGCGGGTGTAGTGGGTGTCCTCGAGAGGGGGAGCAAATCTTAGGAGGGCGAGGATATGAGCAGAGCGTTGGACCACAGTGTCCGTGGAGCAGATCTGGAGTGGTGGATGATGTGCTCAGCGTGCCGGATAAGAGGGTCGGTTAAGAAGATCAGGTGTGGCGGGTCCGCTGGCTAAAGTGCAGCAGCAATGTTCCGGCCGGTGATGTATTCTTGGAGGAGAGAGGGGTTAGGGTTTATAGGTACTACTAGTACTATTCTGGGAAAATTACAACTGAATCCCCCCACACACCAAGTTCATTAGCGGTCGAATGGGAATTTTGAAGTATCTGAAATTTTGGGGCAGGAAGTATGTCCGGATAGGCGGGAAATTTTACCGCTTTTATTTTGGTTTTGAATTTGGTCATGGTCCATGTAATAAAAGAAAAATGGTAGGCCGTACTCCCTCTGTGCTCAGAAATCCAACACCTCAACTGATCATCCATGGCCATACTCCCAATGTTCAGGAATCTCGAAGAAGAATGGATATCATACTTAGGAGACCATACTTAGGAGTTTTGAAAAATTATGAGATAAATATTAGGTGGAAACCACATTACAATGAAAACTTCGTGGAAACCATACTTAGGAGTTTCAAAAAATTATACAATCATGTTTGGAGGATGATATCAATCATGAAAATTTGAAAGTTCCAACTCATATTCATTCCACGGTCATATAAAAAAATTCAGCAATGAATAGTAGAGTTTACTATATTCTACTATTCATTGCTCAATATGGCATTTTCATAGCTCCTAAATAATTTTGAGTTTCAACTTGAAATTTTATATGTCTATAGAAAGTCTATCTCCCAAATACAATGCATATTTTTTGATTTTATCTAGAAAATCTAAACATCACTTTTAAGTGGTTTTCACCGGTTTCCACTAAAAGTTGGTTTTCACCAAATACTTTTCTCTTTATACTCTGTAGCCATTGCCAAGGGCTAATTAATTAGTAGTAACACAAATCAGATGTAAATATGAGGCAAATCTCCACACAAAAAATGAGGAAAAATAAATATTGATGCAAACTATCATAACACACCCACACGCACAAATGGACCCGCACACAATAGGAACACCAACTTCAAATATAGTCTCTCAGTTCCACAATATAAGCCTTTTTAGCAATCATTGGTGGAATGATTTATTTAAACGTTTTGGTAGATAGGTTTAAAAATAAGTTGTTAATGACATGACAATTTCATGACATAAACACAAACCCACATAACAAAGAGATATCATACAAAATGAACCTGAAAGCCTGAGATACAACTGGAAGCTACTGTTGTGGAGCTACAGAACAAACAAGGGTGCGAACATAGTTGATTTGTCGTGCTAGGGTCCTTTATATAAAGTGGGAGGCCTTATCCTCAAATTTTTGGTTTTTCTGGACAAGGAATGTTATGGGTCTCCCTGTAAACTTGTACTCGCCGATTTTTTTTAATATAGCTTCTGGGCCTTTTGAGGCCTTTTCTATTCAAAAAAAGAGAGAGAGAGGGTTGTCTGATTTTCTTTGATCGGAGGGGAGACCTTTTATTGTACTCTATGATGGCAGATAGTTCCATTTATATTCTACTTAGCACCCCTATTCCCCGCAAAATAATTCGCACCACTATTTCGTGAAAATCCCATCCATACCTTTAATTCAGAACATGTCTCACGTTGCCTAGCTATTGGAATTTTAATAAAACTTGGGGATTATCCATAAAACATGGTCCACTTTGTGTGAAACTAGGGTGGTAGCATTCTAAGCCATACTAGTATGTCACGTGTGCCTTGCACGAGAGAACTCGTATAATCAAAGTATGACATATCATCTGAAAGATGTCTCTTGTAATTAAGTACCCCGTTTTTACCTTCATATGCAAAATATAAATGACTATAAAAATATAGTCTCATCAAAAGATAAGAAAAAAATAAAACAATGGAATTATTGAAAAAGTAAGTTGGAATATTTTAAGTATAAAAGATTGTAGAATGGTTAGAGAAGTGTGTTTTGTGTTCTATGAACGGTTTCATTGTGTTAAAGGCTACCAACAGAATCTCCATGTAGATGGTAGACATGACAGAACCTAATGCATTGAAAGAGATCCAACAACCAGCTATGTTGGGATATGTCAATCTATATCTAACGGTCGATGTTCAGAGTTATTCCTGCACTATATCTTACTAGTAAATTGCACGTTTCTTGCACGTGAGAATCAGATAATAGAAGTATGACATATCATTTTTATATAAAATTATAACAGGTGAAGTTCAAAAACTAATTATAATTTCGAGCCACATTCATAATTTATAAGGTGTATATTTGGTTCTTGTACTTGTTGTATCATGGAGAAATCAACCTATCAACTACCCAATACTCGACATTCTCTAGATAAATGACGGGGAATATTATAGAATTGTTGACAAGTGTGTTTTGAGGTTTATACATAGTGTTCATTGTGCTAATAAATACTACCAAAATAATCTTATAGATGCTAGAATGGATAGAAGATCTAACGACTAGCAACGTTCATCCAACGGTCAGAGATCAAAGTTATTTGCACACTATATAGTTGTAAGACTAGTAAGTTGCATGTGCCTTACACATGAGACTCGGAAAATAGAAGTATGATATATATATAACCACTATAAAATTATAATAGGTAAAGATCAAAAAAATTATAATTTTGAGTCAGATCCATAAAGTACTGGGTGTATATTTGGTTGTTGTACTATATATATATCATGTAGAAATTAACATTATTACCTACCCAATACTCAGAAATTTTGGTAACATGGCCCAAATAAATGAGAGAGAAGATTCTAAAATGATAGAGAACTCTATTTAATATGAGGTTTGTGCATATCTTTGCTCATTGTTCTAAAGACTATCCATAGAGTCTTCTACATGCTATAATAGAAAAAGAAGATCCAACCGCTAGCAATGTTGGGATTTGCCTGTCTTGATCTAACGGTCAATGATCAAAGTTATTTGTACACTATATAGTGGTAAGATAAGATACGTTGTATCGCATTCGATGCACTTCATCAACAAGATATGGCTAAAGTGAGCACCACGTTGATTTCTTTTTTAAACAAGAACTATCTAGTTCTAGTACGAAGAGTATGTCTCGGCTAGTGGACGATGGAGAATGAGAGCTAGAGCCGACTGCTTTTCCATGCTTATTTTAGGGCCCTTTGTACTAAATATATGGACTTGGATGTAATTTTCTCTTTTCTTGGTCCTTGATTTAACATGTACTTCCATTGACCGTGTTAAGTTGTTAACTGAAGCATCTCACTCCTTCTAGGCCTACCCTAGTTGGAAAAAATGCCACCACCCCACATTTCAGACAAAGTAGACCATGCTTTTCTTACAATTCCCTAGTTTTAGAAATTTTAAGTTTCCTAGCTAACTTCGCCGAATTAGAGAAATTTATGTCGATTTAACAAAATTAGGTTAGATATGAACTATAAGTAAGTGTGATAGGTTGCTCTTGAATTTTACAAATGTCTTTTGAAGGTACCAATGTTGTCAATATTTCGAGAACTAGCACGAGTTTTTAAAAATGCAACTAACTTCGTGCTAAGAATCAACATGAAAGCACATCATGCGTATATCTTTTTATTTTACTTTATTTCATGTGAGTATTTTCAAACGGGTTAAAAATTGTCAAGATGCAAAATCTTAGCAAGAACTTCGAACCTATTGTCAAAACTGTTGGTGGTTTACGATATATTAAGTGACCGCCTGATGGGTACCTCTAAAAGGTTTTTCTTAAATCTTTCAAAGCAACCAACAATTTACTTGTAGTTCAAATTTGACCTAATTTCGATAAATCGACTTAAAGTCATTCAAGCTCACAGAGTTAGCTAGGAAGTTTGAAAACTCATAAAACATGGGTATCATCTGTACAACATGATGGTCCACTATATATGTTTGTAAACTTGGCTTACGGCATTCACATTCATATTCTTCATACTTTCTTTAAGAGAAAGAACAATCTCGTCATACCTGAGAATGTTCTTTTTTGATAGTTGGAAACTCACACCAACATCATTGTTTACTACAAGAAGATGCCCACATGTGCCTCCAAAGTACATTTAATTAAAGAGCAATATATCACGCTTACTTGTGTAGCTCAAGTTTAACCAAATTCCGCTAAATTGTCAAGATGCAAATTCTTAGCAAGAAGTTAAACCTATCCTCTAAAATGTCAGTTGTTTCTGATATTTTAGTTGTGGTCCCCAATGGGTACCAACAAAATATTTTTCATAAACTTCTAAAGAACGAAACCTACAATTTACTTGTAGTCGAAATTTGACCTAATTTCGATAAATAGACTTAAAGTCATTCAAGAGGTCAGAGTTACCTAGGAAGTTTGAGAACTCATTAAACATAGGAATCGTAAGTACAACATGTTGGTACCCTATATATGTCTAAAATCTTGGCTTTGTGGCATTCAGATCCATATTCTCTAGACTTTCTGATGGGGACATCCCTACAATTACACCTACCACAATGACTACTAAAGATGCTACAACTGTTGCAAGAAAGGATTAGTCCAATGATATTAGAATTGGACCTATTACAAGAGCTCGTGCTATGCTACTTGAACAACGGGTGAATTTACTCCTAAATGAATCTGGTACTTTGATTGATGAGAACTTTATACTGCCTAAGTCTATGCATTTATGTATGATAAGGTTCGTTGGAGACACAAGCATGGCGCGAGGAGGAGAAGGGCTACAAGAGAATCCCAACATGATGATCGCCCAAGCATGCGCGAGGGAGGAGCGGGAGGAAGGCGCAATACAAGCAAGGGATATCATCACAGAGAAGAAACGTTCAATTCGGACAGACAGAAGTCCTGAAATTGAAACAGACATGGATTCCTCATATGAACTCCAAATCAAGGAAATAAGCACTTGTTGGATAGATAATTCCAAGGTCTTTCCAATGAGTGCTTCCATGTCTCAAGACCCCGGATAATCCGGCCCCCACACCCCGGATAATCCGGCCCTGCTTTGGAGATTCTGCAAAGGACTTCGGCGAGACGTTCTGTCCTGGGGCAGATATTTGACCGGACTTTTCCCCCGGAAAATCTGGCCCTCAGATAATCGGCCCTCTTAGACCAGATAATCCAGCCCAAAAAGGTCCCATCATATCCGGACGGATCTGACTGTATCCGACATGTTTTCGTTTCGTGTTTTTCGGACGTTCCGGTGGCCATATAACCATGGGAACACCCTCTAGTTTAGGTTAGACCATGTTAAAACTATTTTGGAGTTGTTTCTTTCATAGAACCTCTGGAATTACCCTATGATCGATTTTACCAATTATAATTGAGTGTGATCTGTTGTTCCATTGGAAATTAGTAGATTGCAAACTACCGTTTGTGGTCGACGGCTGCATGCGCAAGAGCGTGGTGTTGTGAATATCCTTCAAGGTTCGAGAGATGTTACATTGGTATCAGGGATCGAGCGGGAGAGTTCATAGATACAAGCTAGTTACCTATGATCCACCATCATCACCGCCATCCGCTTACTGAGAAGATCGGGCCACCCCATATCATCTTGGTATCAGATTTCCAGTGTTTTCTCGGTAAGCATTCACAAATCCATCCATAGATTAGAGAGTGTTTTTCGTCCTATACAGAAAAAGCCTTACAAAAAGATTTGCCATAGACTAGATTGCATCGTTTTCGAGTTTTAGTTGCTGATTGTATCTTCTCGTAGATCCGATTTGCAGGTTTTTTCCTCGTAGGAGTCTAGTTTTTTTGTTTGTGTCTAGGTTTAGGGTTTGATCTTGTTTCCGCCGTGTCAACCATCACCGTGTTTCCGCAAGTTTTCCTCATTTGTCTTAGTCCACATAGCGTACCTTTGTTTGCATACCATAGACACAGCCTATCTACAGCATCTGTGCCTAGGAACGTACCCACGAGACTAATTGCTTTGCTCCGACAGGATGCTCATTAGGGTTTGAAGTGCAAATTTTTCGTCTAGGTAGACCGGATTATCCGGCCCCTGACAAACCGGAATATACGGCCCATAATTGCTCAGAATTGTTGCATCACGTATTGCATTGTGTAAGATAGTTGAAAAATCAAAAAAAGAAAGAAGAGAAAAAAAGTTGTTAAAAAAAAGAGAAAAGAAAAGAGATACAAAACTAGACAACAAAAGGGAGATATCAAGGTTGATTGGAGGACTAGTTTTATAATTGCACTAGTAGATTGAGCAATCTTGTCCCTTTTCTATTTGAGCTATTACTAGCGTTCCTCTTGTGCATTAATATTCCTTTTCATAAGTTCCTTTGCCACGTTTATCTCCACCGTGTGTGTTTCTTGGGTTTTGTACGATCAGCACTAGGACTTGTTTGCGGTGTAGATAGGATATCATACCTATAGCTCCACCATAAATAACTTGTGTGCCCTATGATCGTTCTCTATACCTTTGATATTCACTTCATCACATCAGTGCATCAGTCTTTGATTTTGTTTGGTAGAGCATCTCTATTCACTTTGGAACGGTAAGATCTCCTTTCTTATTAGTTGTGAGTGAGTTGTGAGAGTTTCCACCATATAGATTTTGATTTTTGCACTAACCTACTAATCATGTCTTCTAGTGATGATGATGTTGTGTTGCAGAAAAAGAAGGATGAGGAGCTTGTCAATTGGCATGAATATGAGGCTTTGAAGTCCCACTTGACACGTGTGTTTACTCACACGGCAGATGCCATTGACAAGAATCTCCAGGACATGAATATGAGATTGGATCAGAATGTTGGAGCAGTCAATACTATCCAAATGCAAGTGGCTACACTCAATGTCAATGTCGCCACTTTGCAGCGTTCCATTGAGGACTTGACAGTCGCCATACATAGAAGGCAGGAACCTCAACATGATGATTCCTTTGATGACTTTGATGAGGGTAGCGCTGTTGATGCTGCTCCACATGTTTGCAGGGGATGTGCTATTCCCCCTGTACATGCACCTGCTCATGGCCGTGGGTTTGCTCCTCTTGGGCGTGCTCAACGTGTTCCCAACCAAGCTACTGATGATGGTTTGGGGAAGCCAAAATTCTCGATTCCCAAGTTTGATGGTTGTATTGACCCGAAAGATTACCTCACATGGGAGTTGAAGATTGATAAGCTCTGGCGTTTATTTGACTATCCTAGAGACAAGAAGATCAAGCTTGCAGCATCTGAATTTGGTGGTTATGCTTTGCGTTGGTGGGATGCTCTTGTGCAGCATAAAAGGAAGGACAATGAACTTCATGTGATGGATTGACGCGAGATGAAGCAAATCATGAAGTCTCGTTTCGTACCAACCAACTACTTGCGATCAGTTTTTGATAAATTGACGCAACTGAAGCAAGGCACCATGACAGTTCATGAGTACTACATGGAGATGGTGATGCTTATGCAACGTGCTAGAATTCGTGAGTCCATTGAGATGACCATGCAGCGATTCCTAAACAATTTGAAGTTACCGATCAAGAGCATTGTTCTCATCACAAGTATGAGACCATGAATGGTTGTTGCATCATGCTAGAGAAGCCAAATCCCAGTTGGCAGAAGAGGCGAAGTCACGTGCTCGTTTTCCGTCCTCTAGCAGATTTTCGGCCAAGTCTACACCTCCTACAGTCACGCCACCAGCTGCTGCTCCTTTTACACCATCAACCAAGCCAGCAAGTACACCTTCGTTGGGTTCTAATGCTCGGAAACCCGCTGCTTCTGCTGCTAGCTCGGGTTCCAACATGTCTACGGCATGTACTCGTGATGTGGTGTGCCATACTTGTGGAGGTAGAGGGCACTACAAGAAAGATTGTCCAAACAACAAAGTTATGTTTATTAACGAACAAGGTGAAGTAGAGAGTGGAGATGAAGCTTCTAATGATGATGTTGATGATGCCGAGGATGGTGCTGATGCATATGCTGAGTGTGCTCCAACTATTGTCGTATCTTCATGTATACTTAGTGTGCAACCGGTTGAGGAATCCCAGCGTTGCAACTTATTCCAAACAAAAGCTCTAGTTGGACCTAACAACGCTTGCAAGGTCATTATTGATGGAGGTAGCTGCAGAAATCTTGCAAGTAAGGAACTATGTGCCAAACTGAATTTGACATACTTACCTCATCCCAAGCCATACTACATACAATGGTTGAGCAACAATGGAGAGATGAAGGTAAATCATATGGTACGAGTGAATTTTCAAATAGGGCCATACAAAGATTCTATTGATTTTGATGTGGTTCCTATGACTGTTTGTCACCTACTATTGGGTGGGCCTTGGCTCTATGATCGTCATGTGCAGCACAATGGCCGTGCCAATACATATCACTTGGAATGCAAAGGGAAGAAGATTACTATGCAGCCAATGACACCACACGATATTATCAATGATTCTCGCCAGAAAATAGAGGTGAATTTGAAGGAAGATCCTACAACTCGGCGAGATTGTGTGACAGCTATTCCTGATGTAATTGAGCCTAAATTGAGTGATATAACGAAAAGTGAGAGAGTGCCTGGTTTATTGATATTAGCCACTAAGGAAGATATGAGAGAATTTCGTGAGGATCCTACAGCCATGCCCCTTGTGCTCAATTATAAGGGTGAGGTATTGGTTTCTAACGACATGTCCCCTATTTCTCTTGGTGTCTCTTCTGTTTTGCAGGACTTTGGGGATGTGTTTCCAAAAGATGTACCCGCAGGCTTACCTCCATTGCGTGGTATAGAACATCAAGTGGACCTGATTCCTGGCGCCACACATCCCAACTGTGCACCCTACAGGACTAATCTCGAAGAAACTAAGGAAATTCAGAAGTAAGTACAAGCGTTGCTGGATAATGGGTACATTCGTGTTTCTCTTAGCCCTTGTGTTGTTCCTGTTATTTTAGTTCCTAAGAAAGCTAGTACATGGCGCATGTGTGTTGATTGTAGAGTGATTAATAACACCACTATTCGATATCGTCATACTATTCCACGCTTAGAGGATATGCTAGATGAATTGAGCGATGTTGTTGTTTTCTCTAAAATTGACTTGCATAGTGGTTATCATCAAATTAGGATGAAAGAAGGGGATGAGTGGAAAACTGCTTTCAAAACTAAATTCGGCTTGTATGAGTGGTTAGTCATGCCGTTTGGTCTTACTAATGCACCTAGTACATTCATGCATTTGATGAATCATGTGTTGAGAGAGTTTATTGGTCGTTTTGTGGTTGTTTACTTTGATGATATACTTATATACAGTCACACTGAAACTGAACATTGCACTCATATTTAACAAGTTTTGTGAGTGGTGCGTGATAATAAACTGTATGCTAATCTTGAGAAGTGCACATTTGCAAAAGATAAGGTCATATTCCTTAGATTTGTTGTATCTAAGCATGGGGTAGAGGTAGATCAATCTAAAATTGAATCAATTCACAATTGGCCTATTCCCACGAATGTAAGTCAAGTGCGTAGTTTCCACGGATTAGCTGGTTTCTATAGGCGCTTTGTGAAAGAGTTTAACACCATTTCTGCACCTTTGAATGATTTGACAAAGAAAGGTGTTCCTTTTGTATGGGGCGCGGCCCAACACATTGCATTTGATACATTGAAACGTTTGCTTACTTCTGCACCATTACTTGCATTACCTGATTTTTCGAAGCAAATTGAAGTTGAATGTGATGCTAGTGGTATAGGCATAGGTGGCGTTTTGATGCAAGAGGGTCCGCCTATATCTTATTTTTCTGAGAAATTGACTGGTGCTCGTTTGAATTATTCAATCTATGATAAAGAATTGTATGCACTTGTTAGTGTACTTGAGGTTTGGCAACATTATTTGTGGCCAAAGGAATTCATCATACATTCTGATCATGAAGCATTGAAATACTTGAAAGCTCAATCAAACTTGCATAGAAGATTAGCTAAATGGGTTGAGTTCATTGAGTCTTTTCCTTACATCATTAATTATAAGAAGGGAAAAGAGAATGTTGTTCCTGATGCTCTATCTAGGAAGAACATGCTATTAACCAATCTTGATGTTAAAATTCCTGGATTAGAAGCTATTTGTGCACTTTATGCAACTCACCATGATTTTGCTGAACTATATCGTTTGTGTGCTCTTAGAAACGCATGGGATAAGTATCATATACATGATGGCTATTTGTTTCGAGCTAACAAACTATGTATTCTAGAATTGTCGTTGCGTTTGTTCTTAGTGCAGGAATCACATGCTGGTGGTTTGATGGGTCACTTTGGGCATGAAAAGACGTTGTTCATGCTTGCTGATCACTTTTATTGGCCCAAGATGAGGTGTGATGTGTACCGATTTGTGAGCCGATGTATTACATGCCACAAGTCGAAATCTAAGCTGAAGCCTCACGGTTTGTATACACCTCTCTCTACACCTACTACTCCATTGGAAGACATTAGTATGGATTTTGTGATAGGTCTACCTAAAACTTAGAGAGTTCATGATTCTATATTTGTGGTAGTGGATAGGTTCTCTAAGATGGCTCATTTTATTGCCTGCCACAAAAGCGACGATGTGTCGCATGTTGCTAACCTATTTTTCAGGGACATCGTGAGATTACATGGAGTACCAAAAATGATTGTTTCTGACCGTGATGTGAAGTTCATGAGATACTTTTGGAAGACCTTATGGGGAAGCTAGGAACGAAGCTGCTGTTTAGTACTACATGTCATCCCCAAACAGATGGTCAAATAGAGGTGGTGAATCGAACATTGTCACAGTTGCTAAGGACCATGATTAAAAAGAATCTGCGGGAGTGGGAAGAGTGTTTGCCACATGTTGAGTTTGCTTATAACAGGGCGGTGCATTCAACTACTCATCTTTGTCCTTTTGAGGTGGTGTATGGTTTCAAGCCATTGACGCCACTTGATATGTTGCCTCTGCCATTACATGAGAGAGTTGATATGTAGGCATCAAAACATGCTGATTATGTGAAGAAAGTACATGAGAAGACTCGATAGGCTATTGAGAAGAAAGGAAAGAACATTGTTGCTGCAAGGAATCAAGCAAGGAAAGAAGTGTTGTTCGAGCCTGGAGATATGGTTTGGGTGCATCTGCGCAAGGATAGGTTCCCACTACTTCGAAAGTCAAAATTGAAGCCACGTGGTGCTAGTCCTTACAAGGTGTTAGACAAGATTAATGATAACGCCTACTCGGTTGATATACTATTGAGGAGTTTGGTGGAGTTAACAACAGCTTCAACGTTGCTGATTTGTCACCATATGCTGGAGAAGACCTTGGAGCGTCGAGGTCAACGCCTTTTGAAGGGGGGGAGATGGTGAGGACATCCCTACAATTACACCTACCCCAATGACTACTGAAGATGCTACAACTGTTGTAAGAAAGGATCGGTCCAATGATATTAGAAGTGGACCTATTACAAGAGCTCGTGATAAGCTACTTGAACAACAGGTGAATTTACTCCTAAACGAATCTGGTACTTTGATTGATGGGAACTTTATACTGCCTAAGTCTATGCATTTATGTATGATCAGGTTCGTTGGAGAAACAAGCATGGCGCGAGGAGGAGAAGGGCTACAAGAGAAGCCCAACATGATGATTGCCCAAGGATGCGCGAGCGAGGAGCGGGAGGAAGGCGCAATACATGCAAGGGAGATCATCAAAGAGAAGAAACGTTCAATTCGGACAGACAGAAGTCTTGAAATTGAAACGGACGTGGATTCCTCATACGAACTCCAAATCAAGCAAATAAGCACTTGTTGGATAGATAATTCCAAGATCTTTCCAATGAGTGCTTCCACGTCTCAAGACCCCGGATAATCCGGCCCCCAAACCACGGATAATCTGGCCCTGCTTTGGAGATTCTGCAAAGGACTTCAGCGCGACGTTTTGTAACAGGGCGGATATTTGACCGGACTTTTCCCCCGAAAAATCCAGCCCCCGGATAATCCGGCCCTCTTAGACCGGATAATCCGGACGGATCTGACTGTATCCGACACGTTTCCGTTTCGCGTTTTTCGGACGTTTCGGTGGCCATATAAGCCTGGGAACGCCCTGCAGTTTAGGTTAGTCCACGTTAAATCTATTTTGGAGTTGTTTCTTTCATAGAACCTCTGGAATTACCCTATGATTGATTTTACCAACTATAATTGAGTGTGATCTGTTGTTCCATCGAGAATTATTAGATTGCAAACTACCATTCGTGGTCGACGGCTGCGTGCGCAAGAGCATGGTGTTGTGAATATCCTACAAGGTTCGAGAGCTGTTGCATCGGCATCAGGGATCGAGCGGGAGAGTTCATAGCTATAGGCTAGTTATCTGTCATCCACCATCATCACCGCCATCCGCTTACTGAGAAGATCGGGCCACCCCATATCACTTTCTTTATGGAAAAGAACAATCTCATCATCACTCAGAAAATTGAGAATGTTCTTTCCTGATAGTTGGAAACTCACATCGATGGACTATTTACTACAAGAAAATGCACCCATTTACCTCCGGAAATACATTTATTTCAAGAGAAATCTACCGCTCTTACTTGTAGCTCAAGTTTAACCTAATTTCGTTAAATTGTCAAGATACAAAATCTTAGAAAGAAGTTAAACCTGTTGTCAAAACTCTCAGTGGTTTCTGATATATTAATCGACCCCCGATGGGTACCACCAAAAGTTTTTTTTAAATCTTTAAAAGCAACCTATAATTTAGTCGTATTTCAAATTTGACCTAATTTTGATAAATCGACATAAAGTCATTCAAGTGGGTGGAGTTAGATAGGGAATTTAGTCCAGTTAATATATCTGTATGCTTAACTTGCGGAATTGAGATCCATATTCTTCAGACTTTCTTAACAGTAAAGAAGAATATTGTCATCACTCTGAAAACTGAGAATTTTCTTTACTTATAGTTGGAAACTCACACCGACGACATTGTTTACTATAAGAAGATGCACCCATCTACATTCGACAAGACATTTAATTCAAGAGAAATCTATCACACTTACTTATAGCTCAAGTTTGACCTAATTTCGTTAATTTGGCAAGAAGTCACTAAACTGTGCGAAGTTAGCTAGGAAGCTTGAAAATTCCTACTATTAAAAACTTGGGTATTATGTATAAGAAAATGTGGTCCACTTTGTGTGATAATTGGGGAGGAAGCATTTTATTTTAACTGTGGTAGGTCCCGTAGGAGCAAGGTGCTTGAGTTAACACGGTCGGTGGAAGTACATGTTACATCAAGGACCTCATAAAAATAAAAATTGCATCCAAGTACATGCATTTAGCACAAGGACCCTGAAATTGAGCAATGAAGTGTGTTTTGAGGTTTGCGCATAATAGCGTTCATTGTTTGATGGCTGCAAGTGCACATATAAATTGTAGCTAGTTTTGAGATAAGAGTATTGTACCCACAGAGAGCTATTTGGTTAATGTAGTTATGCCTCTCATCACATTCTACCAAAGGATACTTATAAGCTTCCTTTGATCTCAAGTAAAGGGTGTTTGAAAAAAAAATTTAGTGTAGAAAAATAATTTAAAACAAGTAAAAGAAAGCAACTAAAAAGGTTGTGTGAAAACGTGGTTGAACTCAATAGGGCTAAAACATTCCCGGGGGTGTAGGACACACCACTAGCATGATATTATTATTTATAATTAACATACCATACTTCTTGTGTCATGATATGTGCGGATAGAGCTCCATAATAACATGTTCACTACAAGGCTCGTAGGAAGCCACTTTGTTGAGCCAAGAATGAGGTCACCTCTAAATAACCATTGTGATGTCTGAGATCAATCACCCATACAGTTTACCACAATTAAGAGTCTCCCCGTGGATATCGTAATTAGCTTAGGGAGTCTCTCTTTATCCTCCTGTGACCATGTAGGTTGCACTACAAGAAAAGTTGGCTTTTACATGGACGATTTTCATGGTTGAAGGCCTATTTTTCGTGGCTCAAAAGTCTTCCGTGATCGATGGCCTTCATGGTAAAAGCCCCATCACAAATGAATCAACCATAGTTTTTTTTCGATCGTGGAGGATTACACCCTTCGGCCACGAAAATTTGTTCCATCATAGATCTGTTCGTTAGCCACGCTGACTATTGACGTCATGCAAACTACCACGTGGCATCCGCCGTTAACTACCGATTACTACCGTTAATGGTCACAGAAACCATGGTAGAAGCCAAGCCCAACCAAGGCCCGCTAATTATTAAATGTTCGGCCCATGAGGAGAGACCAATAGGAATACGCCCTTTACTGTTTTGTCCTACACTATTTGAAATCGGCGTAGTACTACAGCCTGTCACGACCCATACACTTGCGGGCCTGATACTCTTTTGGCCTACACGAGGCCCAAGTTAGTCCAGAACTGTGCAGCCACTTGAGGCCTGCACCAAGACGGTCCGTTACTATTCATGCCTGGTGACAAAATAGTTGTTTATTGTTAAGGCATGTTACTGTTCTAGTCTTTTAGGTTTTTACCCCGTTACTGGTTAGGACATTTAGTGTTTGGGATTTTGGCTATTCAAGTTGGTACAGTTTGGCGTGTTACTATAGTGGCTTGCCACTGTACTGGTCTTTCAATGTTCTGGCCTTCTACTTTAATATCGTTTTACTGTTCTAACCTTTTACTATTCTGGCCTTTAAAAGTTCTGGCCTTCTACTGGTCTGCCCTTATGAGTTCCAGCCTTCTACTATTGAGGTCATTCACTGTTCCATCCTCCACTATTCATGCATTTCACTGTTCTGGCTTTCTACTGTTCAGGCCTTTCATAGTTATGGTTTTCTACTGTTCTAGCCTTTCACTATTCTAGCCTTTCACTATTATTTCCTTTCACTATTCTGGCCTTCTACTGTTCTAGCCTTTAAAGTTCTGTCCTTATACTATTCTAGTCTTCTACTGTTCTAGCCTTCTACTGTTCTAGCCTTCTACTATTCTAGCCTTCAAGTTTTCGTTTTCGACCGTATGTTCATGTTGTTTCAATGTTCGGCATGTTACTGCTCCGTCCTGTTAATGTTTCGGCTTTTTTGCTAGCGTCTACTTTTTTGTAGAACAACACATGAATATCAAGACATCATTTAATAAACACGCCCAAATTTAAACTAATTACACAATAATAAAAATTTATTACAACAGATTATACAAAAAGATCGACATTCTGAAAGATTACAAAGTGTTGGTATTATCAATAAGAGATCGGTACGTGGAGATTCGCTTAAATGTATCATCTATCCTCTTCTTCAATATTTCAGCTAGAGATCTAAGAGCAGCTACACCTTTTCTTTCAACAAGCAATACAAGCTTTATGTATTTATCACCTGCAGGAGTTGTTCTAGGTGGACTATTAAGTAAGTTGTTTGCTTCATAAATTAACATTAGCAGATACAAACACAACAAAACATGAATGCAAATGTCATAGCAAGGTTTTAGGTAGAATGAATAATTAACTTATTAGGCATGCAAGTTATATAACTTATTAACATGACAAGAAACTGGCCTAATTAACACAAGGAAACCTCTCACTTCAACCTTGCTTGGTGTCAGATTGTCAGTATTGGATCCTGTATGAGCTATTTGCATGACCTGGTATGGATCAAGTAGATGATCCTATAGTTTTGTCCCGATCTTTCACAGCGAGTAACCCGGATAATAATCCTTCCAATAACGCCGATAAACGTCACCTAAAGAAGAGGAATCAATCTAGCAAGTAACGTGATGAAGAGCACCACACCTCAAACCTGGGCACGATAATCCTTGATAAACACAAGAACCTCCACAACAATAATCTGATAAACGGTATCACCGTCCCCGGAGGGATGATACATGGTGGAGCACAATATAGTTTTTAGACTAAACAACTGAACTCCCCTAAACCCTAGGCGGCTGGCTCCTTTATATAGGAGGCATGCAACTAGTCGGTTGGATAGACCCAAACCAAACACACAAACGGACTCGAACCTAACCTGGACTTGGACTCAGTAACATATCAACAATATTTGACACAACCTTAGACTTATCCTTACATATCGTAGGTAGTCTTGGTGTGCCAGTCATCAATGGGGCGCGCCTGCATCACCTAGCTTGGTGGAGTCCTGAAATTAGGCTTCACCTCCTCCTTCGTGCCCATATCATCATCCCCCCTTCAAGAAGCATTGTCCCTAACGCGTGCGGGTCGGGTCGGAAAGGTGGGGTGATATGAACAATAGCTTCACACGTCTTCGCCATCTTCAAGTCTTGCTTGCCTTCCACTCCGCATACTCCCTCTCGGCTTGCTTGACTTGAAACAGCCCTTGGCGCCTGCACCTCCTTGTGTCTCCATACGAGCATGGACCTAGGCACCTCCATCTTATTCTTCTTCTCAACTCTCGTTGGAACCCGTGGTTGCTGAACATGGACCTTCTTTGCACGACCTTGCATAAGATGAGTAATGCCTGGAACACACAACTGACGAACATGTCCATCCTTGCCTCTATGCATTCGCACAACTATCCCAACAAAACGCCTCACATGTGTGCTAACAAAACTACTCTTGTTACCCCGCTGCACCACATGCACTGGAACATCAGGAGCTCAACTATCATCTGTATGAACACCTATGTCAACACAAACAAACTTCTGAACACATGCTGCATCATCCTTCCTCTCAGCAATAAGAGGATGCACTTCAACTGGCTAATCACTAACAAGTTCCACTGGCTTGTCATCTACAGGCATAGATGAATCAATATCAACATTGTCGCACTATGCATCATGCTCTCCATCCTGCACCTTAGCTAGCCCAGATTTTGTATAGCCTTGCGCACCTTCTCCTTATGTACCACCAGCTCTATATCAGACTTTATGTGATCATCCTACATAGGTTTCAAACTCTGTTGTTTGCCACCATGCACAAAACAATATGTATTTGCTCTTCCAGCATGTGTAACATTGTGATCATACTGCCATGGACGACCAAATAATAGCCCACATACCTCCAATGGCAATACATCGCACTCAATCTCATCAACATAATCACCAACTGTAAATGGCACACACACCTTATGAGTTATCTTCACCATACCTCAACTATTTAACCACTACAGATGCTTAGGTTCAAGAATACGCCATATGGACAACCCCAACACTGCCACCATTGCCTTGCTAATGCCATTAGTACAACTTCCTCCATCAACAATCAACTTGCATGCTTTGCCTTTGATCATACACTACGCCTGCAATAAATTCCAATGCTGGCCCTTATCAACTGTCATGCAAGCATCGTCTTGTACTTTCTTGAGTTGCAAATTCAGCCCACTCAATGGTACAATGTCATCCTCCACGACATCCGTAACAATATCAGCCTTAACAACATCAACCGCTAATGCTTCAGAAATCGTGGCTACCACCTTGCTAATTGCCGGCAATGGAACAACTATCAACTTCTCATGAGTAGTCACAGCCGTCGCGACCTTCGATATAATTGCTATACTCTTGCCAACATCCACTATCCCATTCACAACCTTGGGCGGCTGCTCATTTTCCTCCATATACGGTAATACAAAACCATTACGGAGAAAACTTTTGTAGTCCTCCCAATGATGAGAAAAACCATCTATATCAACTGCCTCGGACCACCAACTGTCTAACTCCTTGTCCACACGCCGGTGAGCAAGAACATACCCATCATACCCACTAAACCTGCCATTGTATTTGCCACATCAATGGAAACCCCGTTCCATGTGCCTTTCCCAAATCTTGGTACTCCTCAACTGTCGCAAGTATATGTAGGCACCAACTAATCTCGGATGCATCACGTGCCACTCCATTCAGGAGATCAAGATAGTCATTGAAAACAACACTAGACTTTTTGCCACGTGTACACCTCAAGCCCAAAGTATCTCCTGAAAAAGAATCCATCATGTCCTATCTTGTCCGTCAGTTTTGAATCAGGATATTCCGGTCTACACAAATCTGAACTGAAGTGATCCTTTTTTATCTTGGAATCTTCCTTGGCTTATTCTCCCGATGCAAACCAGAACGTACGTGAGCTGCTAGTGATCATAAAGGATTTCTTTTGCTGTCTCAATACGTACCAAACCAATTATCTATCTCTTTTTTTGACCCCACGTTTTCTTCCTTCAAATCACCAGATCGCTGCCCTCTTTTTTTCCTCACGTGGCATAACTCACGTACTTGGTCAGCTGATCCCTAGTTTTTTTTGCTTCGCTACTTTCCAATTCAAACTAATACGTACCGGATCCTTCGATCTCACGATCGATCCAATTCACAACGGGGCATGCACGTACCAAACTTTCCTTTTCTCTCAGCCAGACTTCACGCGCAACAGGGTGTTCCCCTTTTTTGTCCTTTCCTCCAGCAGGGATAGACGCGTGTGTATAGGCACCACCGAATGGCTGACACCTTTTTCGTTTCTTTTCTAGTAGACAGAAACGAACCAAACTAATACTTCCAATCGGTCAGCTCAGCGGACACCAAAAACTCGAACAGATCTCGCTGAGATTGTAATTGGTACACGAGCCGCCCTTTTCTTTCCTCTTGCCTTGATCAGATCTGCACGATCGCTCTTCTCCCAAACCAATCTGTAACTGCTTGTCGAAAAACAGTCCGCGTATGATCCAAAAACACGCTGTGATCAACGAGAGCTCTGATACCACCTGATACAGATCAAGAAGATGATCCTATAGTTTTGTCCCGATCTTTCACAGCGAGTAACCCGGATAATAATCCTTCCAATAACACTGATAAACGTCACCTTAAGAAGAGGAACCAATCCGTCAAGTAACGGGATGAAGATCACCACGCCTCAAACCTGAGCATGACAATCCTTGATGAACACAAGAACCTCCACAACAATAATCTGATAAACGCTATCGCTGTCCTCGAAGGGATGATACACGGCGGAGCACAATATAGTTTTTAGACTAAACAACTGAACTCCCCTAAACCCTAGGCGGCTGGCTCCTTTATATAGGAGGCCTGCAACTAGTCGGTTGGATAGACCCAAACCGAACACACAAACGGACTCGAACCTAACCTGGACTCGGACTTAATAACATAGCAACAACATTTGACACAACCTTAGACTTATTATTACATATCGTAGGTCGTCCTGGCGTGCCAGTCATCAATGGGAGGCGCCCGCATCACCTAGCTTGGTGGAGTCCTAAAATTAGGCTTCACCTCCTTCTTCATGCCCATATCATGACCCCTGCGAGCACTCGAAATAATAGCATCTATGAGTTAGTGCTACAAGATTATACCGATAGTGTGAGAATGTAAGAAAGGGAATAAAAGAGAGAAGCTAATGATGTGGATAGGACCTACCAGATGTGGGGTGTAAATAAAATGGCAATAAAATGCAGGATATTGAGCAACATTCTATTGATTTCGTAGCATACAAATACCAAAAAATATCAAACAGGCAAGATAAATTACCGCTGCATGGCGAGGACGGGTGGGACGGGCAAGAGAGTGGCGGGGGCAGTGGCTAGGCATTTTGGGGTCAGCAACGAGTGATTTGGTGAAGTGGCCCCTGTAGGGTAGACGATGGTGTTGGTGAAGCAGACACGGTGCGATGAGGGAGTCGGTGAAATAGTTTCGGTGTGCAAGAGAGAGCGATGGAAGTGAAGGAGCTCCGGTGTGGAAGAGAGGGCTGGCAGTGAAGCAGCTGGAGGGGAAGGTCCATGTCGAAGGGGTGTGGGCGAGGAAGAGGTGATGGGGGGATATAGGTGGGATGACACACATTTACCACATATACCTCTCTATTATTGTAATACTCCTCTAGTCCTTGTTTCTAGACCAGGGATAGAAGAGGAATTTTGCATTTGCAAAAAGCAGGGTAGGATATTTGAATAGATGCGTGGGATGTTTCGACGCCCTTCAGAAATTGTGAGGTTGAAGCTTCTGACGTGCGTTACTCTGATGCAGCCGCTCTCACATGTTGGTCCCGTCTAGACCCACACGCCTGCAACAATATGCTTACCAACATTTAAATGAGATTCCACACATTTACTAACATTGAAAAACATTATATTTTGAAGGCTTACATACAAGTGAAGGAAATATGCCCTGAGAGGCAATAATAAAGTTTTTATTATATATTCCTTATATATATGATAGATGTTTATTTTACATGCTAGAATTGTATTGATCGGAAACATCAATACATGTGTGTTTAATAAACAAAAAGGGTTCCTAGTTATGCCTCTCTTATAGACTAGCTTGTTGATTAACAAGATGATCAAGGTTTCCTGTTCATGCACATTGGATGTTGTTAATAACAAGGTCACACCATTGGTGGAATGATGTGATGAACATTCATCCGAAGTATAGCATTACGATCAAGTCATTATGTTTATATTGCTATAACATCATACGAAGTAATCTTCATCCTTAGACCATGAGATCATGTTAATTGCTAACACCGGAAGAGTATCTTGACAACATCAAACGTCACACCGTAACAGGGTGACTATAAAGATGGGTTCAGTACTACGAATGTGTTATGTTGAGGCTCATGGATTAAGAGTGGAATTTGTCAATCCAGATGACGGATAGATATACTCTGGGCCCTCTCGGTGATATCACATTAAGATAGCTTGCAAGCAAGTGATGTGATCACTCGAATGTTATATCACGGGAATGAGAAAAGAGTGCATGTCGGTAACGAGATCAAACTAGGTATGGAGATACCGACGATCGAATCTCGGACATGTAATATATCGAGAGACAAAGGGATTTAGTTACAAGCGTTAAAGGTTCTCACGATCACATAAGTCATCGTTGAATGTGTAGGAGTCAGTACGGATCTCTAGGTCCCGCTGCTGATTATTGATCGGAGAAGGGTCTCGATCATGTCTACATTATTCGCAAACCGTAGGGTGGCACACTTAAGAGTTACCGGACACCATTTTGGAGCACATATGTTTCACACGAAAGAATTGCAAAGCGCGGGAATTGTTTCAATAGAAACCGGAAATTGTTTCGGGTGAAATTGCAGAAAGTGGTTCTGCATGTGATATTGAAATATTGCAAGGGGCAATATGTGAATGTTTGTTAATTAAAGTAATTAACAAAATTCTGAATAAATTTAATAAAAAAGGTTTTATTAAATGAGAGAGCATTAAATTTGGAGAAATTTAATGTATTTAAAGTGGAGACTTTGAAAGGGAATGTGAAGAGGCATTTTATTGTGGAGGGGTTACCACCACATGAATGGGGGAGGTGAGGGGTCACCCCCCCATGCGCCGGCCATGGAGAGAGGGGGCACCCCCCCTCCTCCTACAAAAGGCCACCCATTCCCTCCTTCATCCTCATACCTCCTTGTGAAGGATCTCTCTTCCCCTCTAGAATTATTCCCCCATGGTCTCGGATTAGCGAGATACATGTTCCCGGTGGCATTTCGTGTGGAAGGAGTTGCTGCTTCCGCTGGATCGCTGGACCGAGGCGGTGGAGGTTGTCTGGTGGCTTGAACGTGTGTGCGAGTGCGGATGCGCTGCTGAGTTGCGGCGCTCGAACTTCCTCACAATCTTGAGATCGGAAAGTGTACGACTACATCAACCACGAGTTCCTACTCGTTAACAAAACTCATGGTCTTCGAGGGTAAGTTCTCGTTGGATGTATGTCCACCCATTGCTTTGTACCTAGTAGATAGATCTTGGCGTGTAGTTCACACCGTAGGAATTTTTTTGTTTTCTATGCTGCGGACCCAACAGTGGTATCGAAGCATGATCTATGCGTAGGTGCTTTGCACGGGTAGTACACATATGTTTATATGTGGGCGATGATGATCATGTTATTGCATCTTCTATGTATTTTGGATATTGGTGGCATAGTGGGATGAAGCGGCCCAGACCAACCTTACATGTCATCGTACATGAGACCGGTTCCACGACTGACATGCAACTTGTTTTGCGTAAGTGGCTGGCGGGTGTCTGTCTCTCCTACTATAGTCAATATCTGATTTACAACGAGTTGCTAATAATTTAGTTATTCTCGTTGTGGTTCATGTTTGTAGGTGAGAACGGTTCTATCTCCGAAAGCCCTAAGCCACGTAAAACTTGCAATTGATAAATTAGAGGCGTCTAGTTTAGATCGTTGCTGGGCTAGTGTATTGATATGGTATTGTTGTAAGTAGATGTATGATAGATACTCTTACAACAAACTCAATGTGTAAGTTCCATAGACCTTGGCCTTACACACAAAGGAATGATAGAGATCATACCACGATGCAAGTGATAGAGATCAAATGCATGGACCATATCATCTCACTTTACACATTAGATGTTAGCATCTTATACTGCTAGTTTGGTGCTTTTGGTAGCATTATAAGATGATCCCTCATTTAGATATCAAGATAAAAATGTGTTCTTCCTTAAGTGTGCACCGTTCTGTGGATCGTGTTTCGAGACATCACGTGATGATCGGCTGTACTCGAATCTACGCTTTCATAGGAACGGGTGTAAGACAGTTTTACACATGCGAATACTAAGGTTCTTACTTGGCGAGCCTAGCATGTACAGACATGGCCTCGGAACATGGACCGAAAGGTTAAGCATGAGTCATATAGTTGATATGATGCCCATATAGATGCTCGCCTTTGAAGCTACGTCCACTCACGTGATGATTGGACTTGGTGTAGTGGATTTGGTTCATGTAATCACCAAAAAGACACGAGGGATGTCGTTTTTGAGTGGGAGTTCATTAGTAATTTGGATTAGTTGAACTCAATCTATCATAAACTTAGTCTAAATAAACTTTACAAATTCTGCTGTAGATGGCACCACCTGCTTTTAATTTCAATGTATTCATGGAGAAAGAGAAACTTGCTGCGAATGGTAGCAACTTCACCAACCGGGCTATGAATTTGAGGATTCTCCTCACTGTTGCACAAAAGCAATATGTGCTAGATGCACCGCTAGGCCCCTCACCAGCTCCTGATGTCCCTGACAAGGAAAATAATGTCTATGTGACTCGTCAGGAGGACCACAACTTAGTTCATTGCGGCATACTGTATGGGCTAGAGCCAGAATTTCGAAAGCGTTTCGAAAATGGCAATTCCTCTGATACCATGGGAGAATTGAAAATGATTTTCGATACCCATGCTGCCGTAGAGAGTTATAATGCTACAAAAAAGTTCTTTAGCTGCATGATGGAGGAAAACAGCTCCGTTAGTGAGCACGTACTCAAAATGTCTGGGTACGCCGATAAGCTTGTGTCCTTGGGAATAACGATTCCCATTGACTTAGGCATATATCGTGTTCTCCAATCTCTTCCACCTAGCTACAAGAGCTTCGTGATGAACTATAATATGCAGGGCATGAAGAAGTATCTTCCCGAGCTTCTGTCAATGCTTAAGACTGCAGAAGTGGAGATTAGGAAAGAACATCAAGTGTTGATGATCAATAGGACCACCGGTTTCAAGAAAGACAAGAAAGGCAAGCACAAGGGAAAGAAGGGTGGCAAGTCTGTTGCCACGCCTAAAAAGAAACCCCGAGCTGGCCCTAAGGCTGACACCGAGTGCTACTATTGTAAGGGGACTAGCCATTGGAAGCGCAACTGCCCCCAAGTATTTGGCGGATAAGAAGTCCGGCAAGGCAAACAAAGGTATATGTGATATACATGTTATTGATGTGTACTTTACTAGTACTCGTAGTAGCACCTAGGTATTTGATACGGGATCGGTTGCTAATATATGTAACTCGGTTTAGGGGCTACGGAACAAGCGACAACTAGCAAGGGATGAGGTCAGAATGCGGGTTGGCAATGGATCAAAAGTTGATGTGATCGCCGTCGGGACGCTACCTCTCCATTTGCCATCGGGATTAGTTATAAACCTAAATAATTGTTATTTAGTGCCTGCACTGAGCATGAAAATTGTATCTGGATCGTGTTTGATGCAAAATGGTCATTCCTTTAAATCTGAAAACAATGGTTGTTCGATTTATAAGAATGATATCTTTTATGGTCATGCACCTATGTTGAATGGTTTATTTCTGTTGGATCTCGATAGTAATATTACACACATTCATAATGTTAATGCTAAAAAGATTAAACTTGATGATGATATGTCTACATATATGTGGCACTGCCGCCTAGGTCATATTGGCGTTAAACGCATGGAGAAACTCCATTCTGATGGACTTTTGGAATCACTTGATTTTGAATCATTTGATACATGTGAGCCATGCCTTGTGGGCAAGATGACTAGAACGCCGTTTTCTGGTTCAATGGAACGGGTGATAGATCTATTGGAAATCATACATACTGATGTGTGTGGACCAATGAGTGTGTCGGCGCGAGGTGGATATCGTTATTTTGTTACTTTCATGGATGATTTGAGTAGATATGGGTATATCTATTTGATGAAACACAAGTCTGAAACTTTTGAAAAGTTCAAGGAATTTCAGAATGAAGTGGAAAATCATCGTAATAGAAAGATCAAATTTCTACGGTCTGACCGTGGAGGAGGGTATCTAAGTTACGAGTTTAGCACACACATGAAAGAGTGTGGAATAGTTTCACAACTCACGCCTGCCGGAACACCACAACGTAATGGTGTATCGGAACGTCGTAATCATACCTTATTGGATATGGTTCGATCTATGATGTCTCTGACTGACTTGCCACTGTCATTTTGGGGTTATGCACTGGAAACAGCTGCATTCACTTTAAATCGGGCACCATCTAAATCCGTTGAAACGACACCGTATGAATTATGGTTTGGAAACAAACCTAAGCTATCATTTCTTAAAGTTTGGGGATGCGATGTTTATGTGAAGAAACTTTAACCAGATAAACTCGAACCCAAAGAGGAAAAATGCGTCTTCATAGGATACCCTAAGGAAACAATTGGGTATACCTTCTATCGCAGATCCGAGGGCAAGGTTTCTGTTGCCAAGAATGGATCCTTTCTTGAGAAGGAGTTTCTCGCGAAAGGTGTGAGTAGTCGGAAGGTAGAACTCAAAGAGGTTATTGAACCTTCTCTTCATGGAATGGCGAGTGGCGCAGCACCGGAAGTTGTTTCGGAGTTGACTTCACCTGATGAAGAGAGAGCTAATGATAATGATCATGAAACTCCGAAAGAGGACACTACCGAACCTCGCAGGTCAAGCAGGACACGTGCAGCTCCTGAACTATACGGCAATCCTATTGTGAATTTCATGGTTGATGAAATGGATGACCCTGCGACGTATGAAGAAGCGATGATGAGCCCGGATTCCAACAAATGTCTAGAAGCCATGAAATCCGAGATGGAATCCATTTCGAGAACCAAGTTTGGAACTTGGTGGACTTACCTCACGATCGAAAGGCCGTTGAGAATAAATGGATTTTCAAAAGAAAAACTGATGCTGATGGTAATGTGACCATCTATAAGGATCGACTTGTCGCAAAGGGGTTTCGACAAGTTCAAGGAGTTGACTACGATGAGACATTCTCTCCCGTAGCGATGCTTAAGTCGGTTAGGATTATGTTAGCAATTGCTGCATATTTTGATTATGAAATATGGTAGATGGATGTCAAAAATGCGTTCCTCAATGGTAATATTGAATAAGAGTTGTATATGATACAACCTAAGGGTTTTGTCGATCCTAAGGATGCTAATAAGGTATGCAAACTTCAGCGATCCATCTATGGACTGAAGAAAGCATCCCGAAGTTGGAATCTCCGCTTTGATGAGGTGATCAAAGAGTTTGGATTTGTCCAAACTTATGGAGAGGCTTGTATTTACAAGAAAGTGACTGGGAGCAATGTGGCATTTCTGATATTATATGTGGATGACATATTATTGATTGGAAATTATATAGATCTTCTAAAAAGTGTTAAAAGTTATCTAAACAGCAAATTTTTGATGAAAGACCTTGGTGAAGCATCATATATATTAGGCATTAAAATCTATAGAGATAGATCAAGGCGCCTAATTGGGCTATCATAGAGTACATACCTTGATAAGATATTAAAGAAGTTTAATATGGACGAAAGTAATAAGGGGTTCTTACCTATGTTGCAAGGCAAGACATTGAGTAAGACTCAAAGTCCGGCTACGGCGGAAGAAAGAGAGATGATGGATAAGATCCCCTATGCCTCGGCCATAGGCTCTATTATGTATGCCATGCTATGTACAAGACCGGATGTGGCACATGCTATTAGTTTGACTAGTAGGTACCAATCTGATCCAGGTTCAGAACACTGGATAGCGGTAGAGAACATCCTCAAGTACTTGAGAAGAACTAAGGATATGTTTCTTATATACGGAGGTGAAGAAGAGCTGGTCGCTAAGTGTTATGTCGATGCTAGCTTTGACACCGATCTGGATGACTCTAAGTCTCAATCCGGATACATATTTCTCTTGAACGGAGCAGCAGTTAGTTGGAGGAGTTCCAAACAAGCTGTGGTGGCTGGATCAACGACGGAGGCAGAATATGTTGCTGCTTCAGAAGCGGCACAGGAGGCGGTTTGGATGAAAGAGTTCATTACGGAACTAGGTGTGGTACCTAGTGCGTTGGACCCCATGGTGATCTATTGTGACAATAATGGAGCCATAGCCAACGCAAAGGAACCGAGGTCTCACAAGAATTCCAAGCATATTAAGCGCCGGTTTCACTCCATCCGCGAGCATGTCAAGGATGGAGATATAAAGATTTGTAAAGTACACACGGACCTAAATGTAGCAGATCCGTTGACTAAAGTTCTCCCTAGGGCAAAACATGATCAACACCAGAACTCCATGGGTGTTAGATTTATCACTATGTGAACTATATTATTGTCTCTAGTGCAAGTGGGAGACTGAAGGAAATATGCCCTGAGAGGCAATAATAAAGTTGTTATTATATATTCCTTATATATATATGATAGATGTTTATTTTACATGCTAGAATTGTATTGATCGGAAACATCAATACATGTGTGTTTAATAAACAAAAAGGGTTCCTAGTTATGCCTCTCTTATAGACTAGCTTGTTGATTAACAAGATGATCAAGGTTTCCTAATCATGGACATTGGATGTTGTTAATAACAAGGTCACACTATTGGTGGAATGATGTGATGAACATTCATCCGAAGTATAGCACTACGATCAAGTCATTATGTTTATATTGCTATAACATCATACGAAGTAATCTTTATCCTTAGACCATGAGATCATGTTAATTGCTAACACCGGAAGAGTATCTTGATAACATCAAACGTCACACCGTAACAGGGTGACTATAAAGATGGATTCAGTACTCCGAAGGTGTTATGTTGAGGCTCATGGATCAAGAGTGGAATTTGTCAATCCAGAAGACGGATAGATATACTCTGGGCCCTCTCGGTGATATCACATTAAGATAGCTTGCAAGCAAGTGATGTGATCACTAGAATGTTATATCACGGGAACGAGAAAAGAGTGCATGTCGGCAACGAGATCAAACTAGGTATGGAGATACCGATGATCGAATCTCAGACATGTAATATATCAAGAGAGAAAGGGATTTAGTTACAAGCGTTAAAGGTTCTCATGATCACCGAAGTCATCGTCGAATGTGTAGGAGTCAGTACGGAGCTTCAGGTCCCGCTGCTGATTATTGATCGGAGAAGGGTCTCGATCATGTATGCATTATTCGCGAACCGTAGGGTGGCACACTTAAGAGTTACCGGACACCATTTTGGAGCACATATGTTTCAGACAAAAGAATTGAAAGCGCAGGAATGGTTTCAATAAAATCCGGAAATTGTTTCCGGTGAAATTGCAGAAAGTGGTTCTGCATGTGATATTGAAATATTGCAAGGGGATATATGTGAATGTTTTTTAATTAAAGTAATTAACAAAATTCTGAATAAATTTAATAAAAAGAGTTTTATTAATTGAGAGAGCATTAAATTTGGAGAAATTTAATGCATTTAAAGTGGAGACTTTAAAAGGGAATGTGAAGAGGCATTTTAATGTGGAGGGGTTACCACCACATGAATGGTGGAGGTGAGGGGTCACCCCCCATGCGCCGGCCATGGAGAGAGGGGGCACCCCCTCCTCCTATAAAAGGCCACCCATTCCCTCCTTCATCCTCACACCTCCTTGTGAAGGATCTCTCTCCCCCTCTAGAATTATTCCCCCATGGTCTCGGATTAGCGAGAGACATGTTCCCGGTGGCATTTCGTCTGGAAGGAGTTGCTGCTTCCACTGGATCGCTAGAGCGAGGAGGTGGAGGTTGTCCGGTGGCTTGAACGTGTGTGTGAGTGCGGATGCGCTGCTGAGTTGCGGCGCTCGAACTTCCTCACGATCTTGAGATCGGCAAGTGTACGACTACATCAACCATGAGTTCCTACTCGTTAACAAAACTCGTTGGCTTCGAGGGTAAGTTCTCGTTGGATGTATGTCCACCCGTTGCTTTGTACCTAGTAGATAGATCTTGGCGTGTAGTTCACACCGTAGGAAATTTTTTGTTTTCTATGCTGCGGACCCAACAACAAGATGACCAAGGTCACGTCCATATCTGTACTATAGTTTATGTTAGCATCTCCATATCTGTTAGATCGCTGCATCTTGGCATTTCAAAATAATATTCCTGATTTGATGGATAATGCCCTACTTTCATGAATTTTTGACAAGCTGAAGTAAGTATGTCTAATTTTGAACTACGAAGAGTGTGATATACCTTCCTCTTGACTTTTTAAAATAATTCAAAGGTACCAAGTAGTCAAATATTGGAGAACCACCAAGAGTTTCACAAGATCCAACTTTTTGATATGAATGGTAATGACACCAAATTTTGGCCATTTTTAAAAAAATACAAAGAAACAAAATATAAAACGAAATACAACCATTCTTTTCTCTCTCAATGTCTCATTATGTGCACTAGATAGTTTCCATGGAAAAATGTAATCTTAAATTTGATAACTTTTGAAAAAACTTGTTTCACAATATATGGAGTACCATGTTTGAATATGCATGGCTTTCAAACCATATGACCAAAGTCATGATGGCCATATCTTTTCTATAATTTATAATAACTTGTCCATATTTGGTAGTTGGTGCGTATTGGCATCTAATATATTATTTACAAAGGAAGATTCCAAATTTGAAGTTATTTCATTTTTCTAAGGCACAACAATAGATTTTGTCATGAAGCAACTACAAAATATGGCCCAAAATCCCACTACCCTAGCTTTCACAAAAATTATATATGGCCTAGGATTGAGGGTCCGGGGTTTATTTTGGGTTGAGGGTTTAGGGGTTCATAGTTTAGGGCCTGATTGATCGAGGGATGGGAAAAACGTAGGAATAGGAAAACTGCAGGATTAGAATGTCATGTCCACTTAAATTCTATAGGATTTGGAGACTATAGGAGTTTTCTAGAATAATTGTTTGATTCGCAGGAAAGTCAAAGGAATTGTAACATGAGGTTTGGGTGGATGGATAATTTCCTCCAAAACATAGTGTAGTGCAATCCTATGATAAAAAATCCTAAGGATATAATCCTAAGAATTAAACAGCACAAAGAAAAAATTCCTAAGGATCAAAATCTTCCAAATTTCCTATGGGATTTTAGGGTTTAGGCTTTAGGGTTTAGGGGTTTAGGGTTCATGATTTAGGGTTTGGGGTTCAGGATTTAGGGTTTAGGGTTGTTTAGGGTTTTAGGGTTTAGGGAATTTTCAGTAATAAAGTTCAAGATTTATATATGCTAATATTTGTGGAATAGAATGGCATTATCGCATTTTAATAAACGTATCTAAAATTTTGATCTATAAGTGCATTATACCTACTTGGTAACGGTTTAGGGTTATAGGGTTATAGGGTTAAGAGGTTAGGGTTAAGGGTTTAGGGGTCTAGGGTTAGGAGGTTAGGGTTTTTGATTTTTAATAATGTTCAAGCTTTATTCTTATATTCGTGGAATAGAATGTCATTACCGCAATTAAACGAAAGTATCTCCAATTTTGATCTATAAGTACATGGTACCTGCTTGGTTAGGGTTTATGGGTCAAGGATTTAGGAAACGGCTTTACGATTTAGATTTTATGGTTTGTTTAGGGTTTATGGTTTAGCGAATTTTCAATAATTCTCAAGATTTATGCTTATATTCATTGAATAGAATGGCGTTACCTGATTTAATGAAGGTATCTCAAATTTTGATATATGAGAGCATGACACCTTCTTGGTTAGGGTTTATGGGCTCAGGGTCTAGGGTTTTAGGGTTTAGGGTTTAGGTTTTAGGGGTTGTTTAGGGTTTAGAGTTTAGGGAATTTTCGATAATGCTCAAGATTTATGCTTATATTCGTCAAATAGAATGGTGTTACTCAATTTAACAAAAGTATCTCAAATTTTGATCTATAAGTGCATGCTATGTGATTGGTCAGGTTTTATGGTGTAAGGGTTTAGGGGTTTAGGGTTTGGGTTTTAGGGGTTTAGGGTTTAGAGTTTCAGGAATTTTCAATAATAATGTTCAAGCTTTATGCTTATATTCATGGTATTGAATTGTGTTACCCAATTTAACAAAAGTATCTCAAATGATGATATATAAGTGCATGATACCTTCTTGGTCATGGTTTAGGTGTTTAGAGTTTATGGTTTAGGATTCCATGAATTATCAATAATATGTTCAAACTTTATGGTTATATTCGTGGAATAGAATGGTGTTATCGCAATTTAATGAAAGTATCTCAAAATTTGATCTATAAGTCGATGATACTTGCTTGGTCATATTTTTTGTTAAATTCAATTGAAGGTACCCAAGAACTAAAATAAGGGAGAAACACCAAGAGTTCCGTGAGATTTAGGCGTTGTTTGGTTGGGCTCTAATTCTGGATTTTGATTTTTGGCTTATAAGGCAAGAACATGTTTTTGGATTTATTTTTTAGCTTTTACTCTGACATAGTTGAATGATAGTATAAGCCAATAGGCAAAATCTAAAGTGGCTTGAAAAATAAAGCTAAAAGCGATAGATAATCTTAACTAAAAACCCCTCAACTTCTTGATATGAATGCTAATGCAGCCAAATTTGGGAACTTTTGAAAGAAAAATCCAAATAAAAAATATATAAATTGAAGCAATCTCTTTCTTTCGAAGATTATCTTGTTATGTGCACTGCCTAATTTCCAAAAAAGTATGCTAAAACATGACAACTTTCAAAGAAACCTGTTTCTCAACATTGCATACCATGTATGAACATTCATGGATTTCAAATGAGATAACCAAGGTCATGGCAATATGTTTGTCATAGTTTATGATAATGTGTCCATGTTTAGTAGATCGGTGCATCACTACATATTAGCATTTCAAACTATGTTTAAAAATGGTGCATCCAAATTCGAAGTTATTTTAAATTGTCCAAGTGACAACAATGGATTTCGTTGTGAAGCAACTATAATGACTATATGTGGTTCAAAATCTCACCGCACCAATTTTCTCACAAAGTATAAAATTGATGGATAATGCCCAAATTTTGATGAATTTTCAAGCTTTCAAGCCAGGTTTACTGATTTTAACGATTTTATCTCGGTTTAGCAAAAAATGTTCAAATTTTGAACAACGAGCGATGTGAATCTCTACTGCCCATAATTCTAGCTCACTGACATGTGGGTTACTTGCATGGTGGGTCCAAAATGTTAGTGTATGTCGGAGTGGGTGGCAGGTAAATATTGAAGAAGTGTAGGGAAACATCGATGGGGTGATGCACTTGGGAGAACGAAAATTTACCACCTATATCCCTCTATTATTGCAATGATCCTCAGGTTCTTGTTTCTGGAGAAGGGATAGAAGAAAAATTTTGCATTCTAAAAAGAGGTGAAGCATGTTTGAATGGATGTGAGGGATATTTTAATGGATGGGTGTGATATTTGGGCCTCGTACCAAAATTTTGAGGTCAAAGCTTCTAGCATACGCTACTCTCACGTGGGGCCGCTCATATGCGATATCACCATCTAGACCCACACGCCAGCGAGAGTTCCTTTCGAGCATTTAAATGAGTTTCTAGGCATTTGATGACATTTTCGAACAATTTAAGGCTTTCAAGAAGATGACCATCATCCGAAAAAAGTTGACCAAGGTCATGGCCGTAGTTTATGATTATGTGTCCGCATTTGGTAGATCGGTGCATCTTGGCAAATCAACCAATATGTCTGGTTCCAAATTTGAAGTTTGTTTTCAAATTTCCATGTAACAATAATGTATTTTGTTGTGGAGCAACTACAAAGATGATGGCTTAAAATGCCATCGCCCCCATTTTTCACACATTGTATAATGGGCTTTCAAGCATCCAAGCTATATTTGTGCAATAAAATAATTTTTGGGGCTAGATGTTTGATTGGATGGGCAGGATACTTCGCCGCTCAGCCAAAATTTTGAAGTTGAAGCTTCTAAGATATGCCACTCCCACGTGGGTGATGTCCCCGTCAGATAGGCCCACAGGCCTATATGCTTTCCAGCATATAATGGGTTTATAGACATCTGCCGAAATTAATGAACATTAATTCAAGGCTTTCAAACAAGATGACCAAGGTCACAACCATAGTTTCTATACCATTTCCATGTTTTGTTCTACTCCATACGTTGATGCATCTTCGTTAATCAAGGTTACAAACATGTCCATATTTGGTAGATCAGTGCATCTTGGCATCTCAAGTAATGTTTACAAAAGGTGATTCCAGATTTGATGGATAATGCCCTACTTTCATGAATTTCCAAGCTTCCTAGCAAAATATGCACAATAAAATAACTTTTTGACAATGTAAAGTAAGTATGTCTAATTACGAAGTACAAAGTGTGTGAGATAGCTTGCTCTTGACTTTTAAAAAATAATTTCAAGGTACCGAATTTGTCGAATATTGGAGAAGCACCAAGAGTTTTACAAGATTCAACTTTTTGATATGAATGGTAATAACACCAAATTTGGGTCATTTCTTTAATAACACCAAATTTGGGTCATTTCTTTAATACAAGATTCTCTGTTGGTGTCTCAATATGTGTATTAGATAATTTCCATGAAAAACCATAATCTTAAAATTTGATTACTCTTGAAAAAACTTGTTTCACAATATGGAGTACCGCGTATGAACATTCATGGCTTCGAAAAACTAGATGACAAATGTCAAGGCCATATGTGTTACCATACTTTATGATAATGTAAGCATGTCAGGTAGATTGGTGCATATTGGCATTTAAACATTGTTTACAAAAAGACCTTCCATATTTGAAGTTATTTTAAAAGACCCAATAGATAATAATGGCTTTAATTTTTTCATACGATATATAGCGTATGATGTATAAATATGCATGGCTTTCAAACCAGATGACCAAGGTCATGGGCATATCTTTGCTATAGTTTATAATAACATGTCTGTATTTGGTAGATTGGTGCGTATTGGCATTTAAAATATTATTTACAAAGGAAGCTTCCAAATTGAAGTTATTTTCAATTTTTCAAGTGATGACAGTGGCTTTAATTTTCTCGTGAAGCAACTACAAATAAGTATGACTCAAACCTAGTTTTCACACAAGATATATATAGCCTAGAGTTTAGGGTTCGAGGTTTTTGGGCTAAGGGTTTATGGGTTTAAGGTTTTTGAGTTGAGGGTTTAGGATTTTAGGGTTTAGGAGTTTATGGTTCGGTATTTAGGGTTCAGGATTCAGGGTTCAGGATTCAGGGTTTAGGGTTTAGGGTTGTCTAGGTTTTAGGGTTTAGGGAATTTTCAATAATAATTTTCAAGCTTTATATATATGCTTATATATATTCGTGGAATAGAATGGTATTATCGCAATTTAATGAAAGTATCTCGACTTTTGACCTATAAGTGCATGATACCTGCTTTGCAAGGGGTTGAGGGGATGATGGTTTAGGGTTTATGGGTTTTAGGGGTTTAGGGTTTAGGGGTTGAGGGTTTAGGATTTAGGTAATTTTCAATAAGGTTCAAGTTTCTTTATGCTTATATTCGTGGAATAGAATGGCGTTTGCGCAATTTGATGAAAGTACATCTGAAATTTTGAACTACAAGTGCATGATACCTCATTTGCCAAGGTCATTTAAGGGGTTGAGGGTTTAGGAAATTTTAAATAATGTTCAATATTTATGGTTATATTCGTGGAATAGAATGGCATTACCGTAATTTAATGGAAGTATCTTAGATTTTGATCTATAAGTGCACGATACCAGCTTGGTTAGGGTTTATGGGTCGAAGGTTTAGGGTTTTAGGGTTTTACAGTTTAGGTTTTATGGATTGTATAGGGTTTAGGGTTTAGCGAAATTTCAATAATGCTCAAGCTTTATGCTTATATTCGTGGAATAGAATGGCGTTACCTAATTTATTGAAAGTATCTCAAATTTTGATCTATAAGTGCATGATACCTACCTGCTTAGGGTTTATGGGTTGAGTGTTTGGGGTTTTAAGGTTTATTAGGGTTTAGGTTTTAGGGGTTGTTTACGGTTTAGGGTTTAGGGAATTTTCGATAATGCTAAAGATTTATGCTTATATTCGTCGAATAGAATGGCGCTACCAATTTAACAAAAGAATATCAAATTTTGCTCTATACGTTCGTGCTACATGCTTTGTAAGGGTTTAGGGTTTTATGGTTTAGGGGTTTAGGTTTTGGGTTTTAGGGCTTTAGGGTTTGGGTTTTAGGGGTTTAGGGTTTCGGGAATTTTCAATAATGTTTAAACATTATGCTTATATTCGTGGAATAGAATGGTGTTACCCAATTTAATAGAAGTATCTCAAATTTTGATCTATAAGTGCACGATACCTGCTTGGTCAGGGTTTTGGGGTTTAGAGTTTATGGTTTAGGATTCCATGATTTCTCAATAATATGTTCAAATTTATGGTTATATTTGGGGAATGGAATGGTGTTACCGCAATTTAATGAATGTATCTCAAAATTTGGTCTACAAGTCGATTATACCCTACTTGGTCATTTTATTTGTTAAATTCAATTGAAGTTACCCAAGTACTAAAACAAGGGAGAAACACCAAAAGTTCTCTGAGATTTAGGCATTGTTTGTTTGGGCTCTAGTTCTGGCTTCTTATTTTTGCCTTCTAATCCAGAAACATGTTTTTGGCTTTGTTTTTTAGGTTTTACTCTAACATAGTTGAATGGTGGTATAAGCCTAAAGCCAAAATCTAAAGTGGCTTAAAAATAAAGCGAAAAGCGATAGATAAGCTTAACCAAACAACCCCTCAACTTCTTGATATGAATGCTAATGCGGCCAAATTTTGGACCTTTTGAATGAAAATCCAAATAAAAAAATATATATTGAAGCAATGTCTTTCTTTCGAAAAGTATCTTGTTATGTGCACTACCTAGTTTCCACAAAAAAGTATGCTATACCTTGACAACTTTTGAAGAAACTTGTTTCACAATATGTCATACCTTGTACGAACATTCATGGCTTTCAAACGAGACAACCAAGGTCATGGCAATATGTTTACAATAGTTTTTGATAACGTGTCCATGTTTGGTAGATCGGTGCATATCTACATATTGGCACTTTAAACATTGTTTACAAAGGGTGCAACCAAATTTGAAGTTATTTTAAATTGTCCAAGTGACAACAATGACTTTCGTTGTGAAGCAACTACAAAGACTATATGTGGTTCTAAATCACACAACACCAATTTTCTCACAAAGTATAAAAAATTTGACGGATAATGCCCAAGTTTCATGAATTTTCAAGTTCCGAGCTAGGATTGCCGATTTTAACAGTTTTATCTCGGGTTAGTGAAAATTGTTCTAATTTTGAACATTAAGCGATGGGAATCTCTACTTCCCATAATTTTGGCACGCTGGCATGTGGGTCACTTTCATGGTGAGTCCAAAAAGATAGTGTAGGTTGGAGTGGGCGGGCAGGTAAATATTGAAGAAGGGCAGGGAAACGTCGATGGGGTGATGCACATGGGAGAATGCAAATTTACCACATATATCCCTTTGTTATTGTAGTGCTCCTCGAGTTTTGTTTCCGGTGCAGTGATAGAAAATGCATTTTGCATTCTAAAAACAGGTGAAGCATGTTTGAATGGATGTGTGGGATATTTTAATGGATGGGTGCGATGTTTGGGTGTCATACCAAAATTTTGAGGTCGAAGCTTGTAGCATATGCTTCTCCAACATGGGGCCGCTCAGATGCGATGTCACCATCTACACCCACACGCCAACGAGAGTTGCTTTCTAGCATTTAAATGAGTTGTAAGCATTTGCTGAAATTTTCAAACAATTCAAGATTTTCAAGATGAAGACCATCATCCGAAAAAAGGTGACCAAGGTCATGGCGATACTTTATGATGATGTGTCCTCATTTGGTACAACGGTCCATCTTGGCAAATCAGCCAATATGTCTTGTTCCAAATTTGTTGTTTTTTTTCGAATTTTCAAGTAACAACAATGTGTTTCGTTGTGGAGCAACTACAAAGATGATGGTTCAAAATTCCACTACCCTCATTTTTCACACAATGTATAATGCCCTTTCAAGCTTCCAAGCTAAGTTTGTGCAATACAATAATTTTTGGGGCTAGATGTTTGAATGGGTGGGCGGGATGTTTTAATGGTTGGTGGGATAAATTTGCGTTCTACCAAAAATTTCAAGTTGAAGCTTCTAAGGTATGCTACTCCCACTTGGGATGGTGTCCCCATCAGATAGAACCACAGGCTTGTATGCTTTCCTGCATTTAATAAGTTTATAGACATCTGCCGAAATTAATGAACATTAATTCAAGGCTTTCAAACAAGATGACCAAGGTCACAACCATAGTTTATGTACCGTGTTCATGTTTTGTACTACTCCGTACATTGAAGCATCTTCGCCAATCAAGCTTACAAACGTGTCCATATTTGGTAGATCGGTGCATCTTGACATTTCAAGAAATGTTTACAAAAGGAGATTCCAGATTTGATGGATAATGCCCTACTTTCATGAATTTCCATGCTTCCGAGCTAAATATGTGTAATAAAATGACTTTTTGACAATTTAAAATAAGTATATCGAATTACGAAGTACAAAGTGTGTGATATAGCTTGCTCAGGACTTTTTAAAAATAATTTAAATGTACCGAATTATTGAAATATTGGAGAACCACCGAGACTTTTGCAAGATTCAACTTTTTGATATCAATGGTAATGACACCAAATTTGGGCCATTTAAACAAAAGAAACAATATACAAAACGAAGTACAACCATTATTTTCTATGTTGGTGTCTCATTGTGTGCATTAGATAATTTCCATAAAAAAATATAATCTTTAAAATTTGATAACTCTTGAAAAAACGTGTTTCATAATATGGTGTACCATATATGAACATTCGTGGCTTTCAAAAACTAGATGACCAATGTCAAGGCCATATGTGTTACCATACTTTATGATAATGTAACCATGTTTGGTTGATTGGTTCATATTGGCATTTAAACATTGTTTAGAAAAAGAGCTTCCATATTTGAAGTTATTTTAAAAACCCCAATCGATAATAATGGCTTTAATTTTGTCATACGTAATATGGCATACCATGTATGAATATGCATGGCTTTCAAACTAGATGACCAAGGTCATGGCCATATCATTGCTATATTTTATAATAACATGTCCGTATTTGGTAGTTTGGTGCGTATTGATGACTTCAAGTGCACATATCGTTTGTAGCTAGTTTCTAAATAAAGATATCGATCCCACAGAGAGTAGGAGACTGAAGTCTAGCAACTCTTAAATTAAATACTACAATAGAAATGCGAGTATTGCGTAAAAAGGTGTTTTTGGTTATTTTTGGTTTAAGAGCAACAATAAGTAAAGTAAAACAACTGAACATAGAAAGTAAGTATCGCGTATGTAAGAAATATTTGGAACTGCAATAGGAAAAAGGCATTCTCAGGGAATAGCGGATTGACCACTAGCATTATAAAGAGCTAAGGTAAAGATTATTATCATGAACATTCTCAATTTTTTATGTGTGGGAGGAACTCCGTATTTGGACAAATAGGCAGTAATCACTGCTCACATCATCCTTATAACCACAGCAGTCAGCACTTGACACAATCGAATTACTGTGCTCTTAAGGGACATAATCCCGTAGGATGTATCCCATGGGATGGATAGTGTTCCGAGAGTTTTCTCGGTTCCCAAGTTGATACGTAAGGAGTGCCAACCGCTTTATAGTCACTGTAAGTCCTAACACACCTTCGTCTACCAACAAGTAGTTCCTTCCATCAAGTCCCCATAAGAGGCAAATATTGAGAGGTCGACTTCTCCCAACATCAAGATGAAGACAATCTAACACATGGTCATAGTGATGAATATCATAATAAACTTTATCGTATTCCAATCTCATACTAGGGTTTCGCCATCTCCCCAACAACTAGAGATCTACTTAGACATGGAGGCAATCAACATCATGGCAATAACAATGGAATCTATCATAGATGAATAGTACTTGTATAAATCCACAACGAGTACGGAAATTACAAAAAGATCTAGACAAGATGTTGATGGGAAGGATGGATATGGTGTTGATGCAACACTTGATGATGAAGATTAATGCCTTAGCCTCCCGGATCTGCGTAGTTCGAAGATGGATCCCCGGTGGACGAGTTCCCCCTCCAGATGCCTTCCGGAGGTTAGGTTTTGGCGATTTCTGGTTATTCTGTATGTCATCTCCCTGATCCAGTTGCACAGGGTGAAACTATTTGTAAAGACCCAAACCTGGCTTGGTTTGAATCCCTGTGATTACAGTGCTAGTCCCTGGATCGAATAGCTAGCACCCACAGTTTAAGATGTAATATCAAGATACAAAGGTCATATTACATCGCATGATCCAGAATATGAATACTTTATTACATACTCATAGCCATAGGCTATCTTATTACAAAGCAGCAGAATATAAGTAAAGCATGGAGTCCTTCATCTTCATGTGCCACAGGCAAACATGTTGGGTGTAGACTCATAACCTCTATCATCAATCCATACTCATCAATAGAATAACATGCAACATGATAGGTTGCAGCCACAAAGGGTCAATACTTTGAATGTATTGGCAAGTGTCACAAGTTGGTGAATATAAGTTGGACTATCACTACATGCATATTTGGCTAATTAGATCTTAGGCTCATTTGCAGAAAGCAATATGGTTTTACCCTATGTTTGTAAAAATAGTTTTGATCTTTCAACAACTTTCTGAACTCCTTGGCAAACTCCAAGTGCTTCTACTCTCTTGTTGTCACCATCAAGTTTTACTCTGAGAAATTAGAATGTCGAGATCTTCCATAGCTTTAGGCCTTAGTTGCTCAGAGTTGTCCATAACCTGGGACACGGCTAAATACTTAGAATTTAATCTTCTGCAGAAGTTGTACACTTTACCCACAAGACACAATCTCGTCTTGACGCCACCAGTGGCCGCTGGATTAGTACACACCAAGATGGAGTACCGGCAGATCGAGAATGTGACAAAGTCTTTCCATAGAAGTCCTCCCAATACATAATGCCAACACATCTACCAGGCACCAATGCAAGGATAAACCTCCAATGCATAATTCTAGTTAACCTGAAGAGGTACCAATGCATGGGTCTCCCACTATGTAATTGACTAGGCCAGAGCCCATTTGGCATGTGGCTGTACACGAAAGCCACTGTATGAGAAACATGTTCAATCTCTAAGTTCCTGGGTGGTATTCTCTTAGTGCACACACGAAAGAGAATAGCCATAGACATGGTTCCCTTCGTTGCCACCTTATTCACAACAGAGTATCCACATTCCACCCAGGTGATTCATTGAGTACTTGTTTTATTATATAAAACATATATTTTCCAACTCTTCATATAATCACAATATGGTATATTCCACCCTGAATCTATAGCAGGGCTAAGCATAATATCACTATGGTATTTCCACTAAGGAATATATAAAGGATATCCTAATAGGATTTAGCATAGCATAGTATCACAGAAATCCTATCATGCATACTACAAAAGTCCACTAAGTGTAATGAAAATAGTAGGACATGGATGATAGTGTCACTTGCCTTAGTAGTTGGTGGTGTTGGTACACTCTTTGCAGTAACACACCTGAAAATCCACACAATCTATCAAACAAAACAACCAAACAAAACATGCACAAGATCAACACTAGTGGCAATACAAAATCATGCAAAATATGCAAGCATGCAAGATGGCAATTTTTTTATTGTACAAATTATTATAACAAAGGTTTTGAACATTACTAAGTGTTTTCTGAACATTTTATAATTTCAAGATTACAAATGCAACCATTTGTGCAATTGTAACAATTAGCAATAATTTATAGCATTTGGAAAGGCCAAACTCACTAAATAATTTCCATGCTATTAGGTATAGTCAACCAAATTTATATTTTGGTCTCACAGGACAGAGGGTTCAATTTGCAATCCATAGCAAAAAGATTCACCCAAAAATAATTTACAAAACAATTTTTATGGTTAAAATACTCCTAAAAAGGTTCTGCCTAAAACTTCTATTTTACAGAAGCTAAAGGGTGAAATAAGGCCTCCGCAGTGAAGCTCTCATTTTTCTGAATCCATAGACACCAAATTTGCATTTTTCTGATTTGTGGATCAAAAGTTATTGAATTTCTAAGTTTAATACAAATTCTGCCTATTTTCTAATTTAAACAGACGCTCAGGCCTACGTGGCATGTTCTTATTGGCTCGTACCGGTTCGGGCGGATCGGTAACGTGGGCCGTTGGATTTTAAGTGGCAACGGGCGATCTAGATTAGCCCGTACCGCTTTGATAAGTGGTCTAATCTCAACCGCTGGTGACAGATCGGACGGCGCTCAGCGCGTCGACCATGGAATGGAGGCGCTGGCGACTACGCGCGGCGGCGGCGTGTCGGGAGGGTGGTGCTTTGGTGGTCCTAGCGGGGTAGGGGGTGCGTGGACTATTACCAGCGATCGCCGCGGTCGAGGTGGTCTCGGGATGGTCGCGGTCGATGAAGGGGCGCTCAGATTCGCCGGGGATTCCTCGCCGGAGTTCTGCCGACGGCGGAGCTCGTGTCTCCGAGACGGTGTCGTCGACCTAGGGCTCGAGGAGACAAACAGAAGGTCGAGGAGTGCGCCTGGTAGTGTAGAAGCTGGCTATGGTCAAAAGAGGGCGGCGGGAACCTGTGTCTCGCCGGAAATTGCCGGGAACGCCAGCGGCAGAGGGTGACGCCGGTGGTGACCGTGGCGATGACCTAGGGCACACAAAAAATCGAGCAAAGGGATTAATCGGTACGCTAGAGCATGGAGAAGCCAACAGGACAGAGGGCAGGGCGCGAGGCAGTGAGTTCTCGGCGGAATTGTCGCCGGAGGTCGTCGGTGTCTGCGGTGGTTCAAGCTCGATTCCGAGCAGCCTAGTGGCTCTCAGGTGGCAGTGTCTGAGGCGATTAAATTATGGAAACGCTCGGGTTCGAGTCGATTTGGAAACGGCAGAGGGAGGGAGACCGTTTGTTCGTCGCGGTGGAAGACGGTGAGGTGGAGGTGACGTGGAGGTGGGATCGCGGTGTCAGCGAGAGGGGGTAAAGGGGAAACCGTGAGAAACAGAGGGGGAAAGGGGCGTGCCGGGTGGGCTGTTGTTGGGCTGGGGTGTGGGCCGAGCAGGCCGGCTATGCTGCTGCTGGTTTTTTTTATTCCCTCAGTTTTTCTTTTTCTTTTTTTGTTTTCTTAAATAACTTTTGATTTAATGATCCAATTTCAATCAAACAAATTTCTAAAAATTTGTAAAACTCAAATTAGGTTTTTAGGGCATTACAGGACACATTTACTTTCCAACTCAAATTTTTCTAACCAAATTTATTCAGTTTGGCTTTAATAGTTAATATTTCCTTTCTTAATTCTATTCTCAAAATAATTCATAACTTCTTATCCATGGCTCCAAATTGGATGAAACCAAACTCTATTATTTTATTATTTTGTCCTTTATCTTTTTAGCCCTCATAGGAGTTCTTTTGTTTAATATAAATATGGAGTATATCCATAGTAATGTGTTGTTCTTAGTGTTAACCAATAATTAGAGTTTTAGGGTTTGAAATATTTTTCACTTCTCTTAGGTTTTTAAAATGCAACCAAGTCAAGATGCTCATGCATGCTTCATGATTTGGGATTTTAAAACATGCACACCACTTCACAAACAAAAATCATTTTGTTGGGCTTGGGTTTTGGAGGCATTATATTAAATGTTCCAAAAGTTTTTGTTCCTTCATAAATAATGAAGAACTTGGTTCTTCATTTTGTTTAAAATTTTCACATTTCAAAATTTGGAAAATTTTGGGATGTGACAGACTACCACCCTTAAAAGGAATCTTGTCCCGAGATTCTAGAAGGCTAGAAAGAATAGGTTGGGTTTTAGGATAACTTGGGTGCTACCACCCTGAAAAGGAATCTTTGTTGGGTTGCATTGATGATTCACTTGGCTAAGGGTTTAATGATTGACATCCAAAGGTTGTTAACATTTCTCCATCTTGAGATTCTTGTACCACTGAATTGAGTAGGCTAAAGCTTACCATCCACACCATCTAGTTCTTCAAGGGTTCCATACATGTTGATGTGGTTCACATGTCCTTTCTGGGTCACATTGGAATTGCTCCCATTAGATTCTCCAATATTCTTATTATTCTTCTTCTCAGGACAGTATGCTGCAAAGTGTCCAAGTTGCTTAGAATTGTAACACTGCAAGTGGCTAATGTCTTTCTTGGGATCATTATGTAGGTTCTGACCAAGGTTATCTCCATTGTTAGTACCATTCACATTGTTACTACCACTTCCATTGTTTTTTTTGACATACTACCACTTCCATTGTTGATGTGGTGATTCTTGTGGTGATGGTGATTATGTCCATTTCCTTCATGATGATGTGATCCAGAATCCCCATTGTCCTTTCTGAATGAACGCATCTTCTGTGATGATCCTGAGTGATATTTGTCAAAGCTATGCTTCCTCTTCCTGTCCTCAACCTTGTCCTTCTAACTCTCTAAAATTCTAGCTTTGTCACACAGTGATTGATAAGTTGGAACATAAGCAACTGATAATTGTATGGAAAGTTCATCATTCAGTCCATCTAGGAACTTTTCCTTCCTCTTAGCATCAGTATCAGTATCGTCTGGAGCTTAACGTGATAGATTGTTGAATTCCTCAATATATTCAGCAATTCTGCGATGACGCTGTTTAAGGTTGTGAAACTCCTTCTTTAAGCTCATCACGCCTGAAGAGATATGCTTAGTGCGAAAGCCATCTTCAAATATTTCCCAAGTCACTTCTTCAATGGGGTGAGTGACTTGAAAGTTGTCCCACCATGTAGCTGCAGGGCCTTCAAGCAAGTGCGCTGCAAATCTCACTTTCTCAGCATCAGAGCATCCAACAGTCACTAGGTCCCTGTTTACTAAACGTATCCAGTCATCAGCTACCATCGGATCAGAATTACGAGAGAACTTTGCAGGTCTCAACCTCAGAAATCTAGTGAGCATATCTAGAGGTGGTGGATTGTTGTTATTGTTGTTGTTCTGATTCTGATTGTTGATGGTCGCCATGAATTGTGTCATCATCTGCATTAGCTGAGTCTGTGCAGTCATCATCAGTTGCATCACATTTTCATTGTTGTTGTTGTGTCCATTGTTATCATGGTCGTTGGCGCGTCTTGGAGGCATCTGTTGATTTAATAGGGATAAGTAAGGATAGATAGATAGATAGGTCTAAGGGAGTTCTAACACACTCAACCCAAAACAAACTAGTTCAATCAAACATTCACCAAGCAACTAATCACTTAGCAACTTCTGACTTTAACTCATTATAGAAGAAAACAACAAGTTTTCTTGAAACATGCAACCTTGTATAGTCATACCACATAGGTCGGCATGATCCATACGCTAACACGATATCGATAACTCGAACATGATAATTGGTAGGCAATATAATGTCTCATGGGTCGCACTATGATAACATCAGTGGGAGCTCTCTTTCGAGTTGGGCAATCATCGGTGAAGTGTCCTATCTTCCGGCAGCGATGGCAAAACACTTTTGTCATGTCTCGGGTACTTTTTCTTGAAGTGTTGTTGTGGATTTCCTGAACTTCCTTCTCTGGGCATTCATCGGTATTGTGTCCTTCTTTCTTGCATTTGGAGCAGATGATATGGCTAAGGTTTTCTTCTTTCTTCCTAAGAGCTTGATACATTCCATCCTTGACTTGTTCTTTCACTTGTTGCACTATGATGTCGAGATGGCACTTGGCAGGAATGTGGTTGGTTCCTTCACATAGGTAACAAGTAACTTGAGATGTGGGGCATTGTCCAACTGGATGGTTGTGATCACAAAAGGGACATTGATCTTGATGTTCCTTAGAGGTGTGGCCTACTTCTCCACATATTTTGCAAGCTCGAGGACTTGTCACAACTTGTATCTTGATCTCCTTGTTGGCATGATCCATCCTTAAGGTCCTTAGAGAAAGCGAAGGCTGGTCCTCTACATGTTTGAAGGAGAAGAGATCCAGTAAAGAATGATCAAGGTATACGAGAAAATCTAATAAGTATAAAAATATAAGTTCACTCCTAACAAGGGGTTTGTCCAATACCTAGGGTTACGAACCTATAGGCAACACAGTGCTCTGATACCATCTTTAAAGACCCAAACCTGGCTTAGTTTGAATCCCTGAGATTACAGTGCTAGTCCCTGGATCGAATAGCTAGCACCCACAGTTTAAGATGTAATATCAAGATACAAAGGTCATATTACATCGCATGATCCAGAATATGAATACTTTATTACATACTCATAGCCATAGGCTATCTTATTACAAAGCAGCAGAATATAAGTAAAGCATGGAGTCCTTCATCTTCATGTGCCACATGCAAACATGTTGGGTGTAGACTCATAACCTCTATCATCAATCTATACTCATCAATAGAATAACCTGCAACATGATAGGTTGCAGCCACAAAGGTTCAATACTTTGAATGTATTGGCAAGTGTCACAAGTTGGTGAATATAAGTTGGACTATCACTACATGCATATTTGGCTAAGTAGATCTTAGGCTCATTTGTAGAAAGCAATATGGTTTTATCCTATGTTTGTAAAAATAGTTTTGATCTTTCAACAACTTTCTGTACTCCTTGGCAAACTCCAAGTGCTTCTACTCTCTTGTTGTCACCATCAAGTTTTACTTTGATAAATTAGAATGTCGAGATCTTCCATAGCTTCAGGCCTTAGTTGCTCAGAGTTGTCCATAGCCGGGGACACGGCTAAGTACTTAGAATTTAATCTTTTGCAGAAGTTGTACACTTTACCCACAAGACACAATCTCGTCTTGACGCCACTAGTGGCCGCTGGATTAGTACACACCAAGATGGAGTACCGGCAGATCGAGAATGTGACAAAGTCTTTCCATAGAAGTCCTCCCAATACATAATGCCAGCACATCTACCAGGCACCAATGCAAGGATACACCTCCAATGCATAATTCTAGTTAACCTAAAGAGGTACCAATGCATGGGTCTCCCACTATGTAATTGACTAGGCCAGAGCCCATTTGGCATGTGGCTGTACACGAAAGCCACAGTACGAGAAACATGTTCAATCTCTAAGTTCCTGGGTGGTATTCTCTTAGTGCACACATGAAAGAGAATAGCCATAGACATGGTTCCCTTTGTTGCCACCTTATTCAAAAAAGAGTATCCACATTCCACCCAGGTGATTCATTGAGTACTTGTTTTATTATATAAAACATATATTTTCCAACTCTTCATATAATCACAATATGGTATATTCCACCCTGAATCTATAGCAGGGCTAAGCATACTACCACTATGGTATTTCCACTAAGGAATATATAAAGGATATCCCAATAGGATTTAGCATAGCATAGTATCACAGAAATCCTATCATGCATACTACAAAAGTCCACTAAGTGTAATGAAAATAGTAGGACATGGATGATAGTGTCACTTGCCTTAGTAGTTGGTGGTGTTGGTACACTCTTTGCAGTAACACACCTGATAATCCACACAATCTATCAAACAAAACAACCAAACAAAACATGCACAAGATCAACACTAGTGGCAATACAAAATCATGCAAAATATGCAAGCATGCAAGATGGCAATTTTTTTATTGTACAAATTGTTATAACAAAGGTTTTGAACATTACTAAGTGTTTTCTGAACATTTTATAATTGGAAGATTACAAATGCAACCATTTGTGCAATTGTAACAATTAGCAATAATTTCTAGCATTTGGAAAGGCCGAACTCACTAAGTAATTTTCATGCTATTAGTATAGTCAAACAAATTTATATTTTGGTGTCAGTGGACAGAGGGTTCAATTTGCAATCCATAGCAAAAAGATTCACCGAAAAATTATTTACAAAACAATTTTTATGGTTAAAATACTCCTAAAAAGGTTCTGCCTAAAACTTCTATTTTACAGAAGCTAAAGGGTGTAATAAGGCCTCAGCAGTGAAGCTCTCATTTGTCTGAATCCATAGACACCAAATTTGCATTTTTCTGATTTGTGGATCAAAAGTTATTGAATTTCTAAGTTGAATACAAATTCTGCCTATTTTCTAATTTAAACAGACGCTCAGGCCTACATGGCATGTTCTTATTGGCTCGTACCGGTTCAGGCGGATCGGTAACGTGGGCCATTGGATTTTAAGTGGCAACGGGCAATCTAGATTAGCCCGTACCGCTTCGGTAAGTGGTCTAATCTCAACCGCTATTGACGGATCGGACGGCGCTCAGCGCGTCGACCACGGACTGGCGGCGCTGGCGACTGCGCACGGCGGCGGCGTGTCGGGAGGGTGGTGCTCCGGTGGTCCTAACAGGGTAGGGGGTGCCTGAACTATTACCAGCGATCGCCGCGGTCGAGGTGGTCTCGGGATGGTCTTGATCGATGAAGGGGCGGTCAGATTCGCCGGGGATTCCTCGCCGGAGTTCTGCCGACGGCGAAGCTCGTGTCTCCGAGACGGTGCCCTCCACCTGGGGCTCGAGCAGACAAACAGAAGGTCAGAGGAGTGCACCTGGTAGTGTAGAAGCTGGCTGTGGTCAAAAGAGGGAAGCGGGAACCTGTGTCTCGCCGGAAATCGCCGGTGAACGGCGGCGGCAGAGGGTGACACCGGTGGTGACCGTGGCGATGGCCTGGGCACACAAAAAATCGAGCAAAGGGATTAATCGGTACGCCAGAGCATGGAGAAGCTAACAGGACAGAGGGTAGGGCGTGGGGCAGTGAGTTCTCGCCGGAATCGTCGCCGGAGCTCGTTGGTGTCTGCGGTGGTTCAAGCTCGATTCCGAGCAGCCTAGTGGCTCTCAAGTGGAAGTGTCTGAGGGGAAAACGAAGAGGAGGGGGTAGGGATTAAGAGGACGTGGTCGAAGTGGCGATTAAATCGCGGAAACGCTCGGGTTAGAGCCGATTTGGAAACGGTAGAGGGAGGGAGACCGTCTGTTCGTCGTGGTGGAAGATGGTGAGGTGGAGGTGACGTGGAGGTGGGACCGCGGTGTCAGTGAGAGGGGATAAAGGGGAAACGGTGAGAAACAGAGGGGGAAAGGGGAGTGCCGGGTGGGATGTTGTTGGGCTGGGTTGTGGGCTGAGCAGGCCGGCTATGCTGCTGCTGGTTTTGTTTTTATTCCCTCAATTTTTCTTTTTCTTTTTCTGTTTTCTTAAATAACTTTTGATTTAATGATCCAATTTGAATCAAACAAATTTCTGAAAATTTGTAAAACTCAAATTATGTCTTTAGGGTATTACAGAACACATTTACTTTCCAACTCAAATTTTTCTAACCAAATTTATTCACTTTGGCTTTAATAGTTAATATTGCCTTTCTTAATTCTATTCTCAAAATAATTCATAACTTCTTATCCATGGCTCCAAACTGGATGAAACCAAACTCTATTGTTTTATTATTTTGTCCTTTATCTTTTTAGCCCTCATAGGAGTTCTTTTGTTTAATATAAATATGGAGTATATCCATAGTATTGTGTTGTTCTTAGTGTTCACCAATAATTAGAGTTTTAGGGTTTGAGATATTTTTCACTTCTCTTAGGTTTTTAAAATGCAACCAAGTCAAGATGCTCATGCATGCTTCATGATTTGGGATTTGAAAACATGCACACCACTTCACAAACAAAAATAATTTTGTTGGGCTTGGGTTTTGGAGGCATTATATTAAATGTTCCAAAAGTTTTTGTTCCTTCTAAAATAATGAAGAACGTGGTTCTTCATTTTGTTTAAAATTTTCACATTTCAAATTTGAAATTTTTTGGGATGTGACACTATTTGAGGAGGCAGTGGAGGCGCCAACTATACGGCGGGAACTATATAGCTGGAAAATTTATTCCCGCCGTATAGTTGGTCGTTAAACCGTCTGTTCGCCTTGTTCGCTTCGGGTTTTCTTCTGGTATTATCCATATTTCCCAAATACGCTATTTACATTGTTTTTGACTCCTTTCTCCTTAGTACAACTGCTTTAAGAATTGTGTCCATTGTATCCATCATCTGTCCTGATCCTGGTGAAAACAGACATAAAATGTTCGCGCGAGCGCCATAAAATACCAAGATCCTACATCTACAATGCAAAATAGTAATATAAAACATGATGCAAATATGCACTCATCAACTTCCCCAAGCTTAGATTCTTGCTCGTCCCGAGCAAGTTAGCTTAATGGATGTGATCCTCATATTGAGGAAGCTGAGTCGATAAAATAAATGAGGCAGTTGCTGCATGTGTTTACCATGTATGATACATAGGAATAAGTTCATGAATAGTATCTTACTCTAACCATCCGAGTAATATTTGTAGGCTTCCACACCTTAGCATTTAACAGTTCACGAAAATTCACTCTCAATATGATGTAAAAGTATTCAGTTCAACCAAATGAGTTAGCAAGGTAGTTCCAAGTGTTTTAGGATTAACATATTCATTTGGGATTCAAAATCTCAAAACGTCTCTTTTTCATAATATAGTGGTGTATGCCTATTTTCTCTTTGCACATTCGCTTTTCTTCTTAATTTTTTATATATCCTCACACTTTTGTTTAACTGATGTGCAAAGGATCTAGCCACACAATCCACTTCATGTAGGAATTCAAAGTTTAACGATCTCACTTACCAAATTCCAATTGTATATGAAGCAATCTTTATAGCTTGAATATTCTACCTCATCTTGTTCTCACTCTAATTTTATAGCATTTTTTATTTTCCTTTGTTCAAGGTTTTTTTCAACTTAACTGATTAAATAATTTCTTTCTTCTTTCTTTGTAAATCGAACTATGTACTTACAACAGGTTGACCAAATTATCTTTGTATGTTCCATTAATACCAATGGTGTGGAAGACTCCTTTTGCTATCATCAAGTGCAAGTAAAATTATACTCAAGCCATTCATATATCCAATAGGACAAACACAAACTCAATATTGCTCCATATATGATAAACTCGGAATTTCATAAAAGGGATCGACTATTCCTGAAGGGAATTCTAATGATGTAAACTATATTTCTAGTTTGAACTAATTCAAGACTAAAATAGTAATGTAAAACTTATAATTATTCCTCTCAAAGGTCTTAAAGATCTCCCTAAGCTTGGAATCAAGCCAGGCGGGATCAAATAATCCCTTGCGATTATTTGATACCGTGATTATTGTAGATCACCGTGGCGCCATGGCACGCGGTATCTTCTCTTCACAGGACAGGCTGAGGCGGAGGGATTGATTGACAACCTCTAATTCTTTAACACGCAACTTGTAGAAACGATTATTCCTCTCCAGCACTTTCACTTGTTCTTTAATGAGCTCATTGTTGTCTTGAAGGGTTTGGATCACCTTAAGACTCATAGAAAATCCTGATTCGGTTGTCTGCTTCATATCTTTATCGAATTTATCAAGATAAAGTCGCAGCAACCAAAGATGCTTGGTTGTCCTTAGCATCTCCTTGTCCATCTCTTTAATCTTCCGCTCGAAGGATTTCAACTCCCTCTTCTGATGTTCATTGTCGGCGTCATGGAACTCCATAGGGATGGTCTTGGTCTCCTTGCCCTGCTCGCTATTTCTCCGGATCTCCATAGGAAGTTCTCTCCTTGGCTTCTGTCCCTTCGTTTGCGTGTCCTCAAGTATGAATAAGAGATAGATTGGTTCCTGGAGATTATGATTAGAGAGAGATACAATGATAGTATATAAGAGGGGTCACATGTCGGTAAAACTCGCGAGAAACACCAAATTCACGCCCAAGAAAAGAATCTTAACGGAATAGGAAAAGAAAACACGGATTTGGAGGAGTTCAGCCGCGTAACGATCAACTATACGGGCACGGCCCGTATAGCTCTGGCCGTATAGTTGGTTCCAGGCAGATATTTCCAAATATTTTGAGTCCAGGTCGGTTAAGTTACCAACTTGGAACCAACAATACCGTTTTTTAGATGAATCGGAGAAACGCAAAAGTAAGCGAAGATGTCCGAGAGTTTAACGACCAACTATATGGCCAGAATTTTATCTCCGGTCATATAGTTGCGACCGTATAGATACAGACGTCAAAAAACAAAAGTGCCTAAGAGTTCAACGACTAACTATACGGCTGGAATTTTATCTCCGGTCGTATAGTTGCGACCGCATAGATCCAGACATCAAAAATAATTTCACAAAGAAGATACAGAGGCTTTAACGACCAACTATACGGCATGAGATTTCTCTCCGGTTGTATAGTTGCGCCCGTATAGTCGGTAAAAACCTCTAGAAACTTCAAAAAACACCCGAGGAATTCAAAGGCAAAAAAATTAGGAGTAAAATCTGTGAAAATAAATCACTTATTTAAGTAAGAACACTTACCTTGAACTTACCATTTATTTATTCGGTGATGACAAGCTCTTCCAACAACAAAGACTTCTTCTCTTTTGAAGGAATTTACCTTAGTTCATTGAATAATTCTCATAAACGAAAATCACCAGGACTAAAGTTCATATCAATAAGATTGTTGTCTTGCTGGGCAAATATGGATACTGCATCCAACAACTTTATTTCTTGCATCTGCATGATCTGTAACTCAAATTCTTGAAGTGAAAGAATCCAACGGATCAGTCTTGGCTTATGGTTCTTCCTCTCAAGGAGTTCTTTTAAATCATCATGATCCATATGAATTCTTACTTTTGCTTCAACTATATAAGAAGAAAATTTATCGCACGAGAAGAATACAGCAAAAAGTTCCCTTTCTTCCTTAGGATAATTCTTTTGAGCACTATTAAGATTTCTACTAGCATGATGTATAATATTAAATCTACGACTTATGTGTCGTCCTAGAGTTACTCCTACACCATCATTACTAGATTCACATATTAAGTCAAAATTCATATCCCATATAGGTGGTTAAATAATAGGAGCATGGTATAAAGCATTTTTAAGTTTATCAAAGGCTACAAGACATTTATCATCAAAATTAAATCTTACTCCCTTTTGCAGGAGGTTAGTCAAAGGTTTAGATATTCTAGAGAAATTTCTAATGAATCTTCTATAAAAACCCACATGACCATGGAAACTTCTTATACCTTTTATATCCCTAGGTTGTGGCATTCTCTCTATGGCCTCAACCTTAGCTCTATCCACTCCAATTCTCTTACCTGATACCTTATCTCCAAGGACTATACCTTCTTTGACCATAAAATGACACTTCTCCCAGTTTGAACAAGATTGGTTTATTTGGAACGCTGCAAAACTCTTTTGAGATTATCCATGCAAGTAGCAAACGAAGTTCCATAGACAGAAAAATCATCCACAAATACTTCCATTATCAGTTCTATGAAATCCACAAAAATAGCACTCACACATCTTTGAAAAGTAGCTAGATCATTACATAAACCAAAAGGCATACGTCAGTAAGCATGTAAAACATAGGGACTAATGAAAGTTGTTTTAAGTTGGTCATCATGATGAACAACTATTTGAGAAAAACCAGAGTATCTGTCCAAGTAGCAAAAATGAGTGTGGTTTGCTAACCTTTCTAAAGTTTGATCTATGAACGAAAAATGATAGTGATATTTCCAGTTTCTTTCTTCGATTTCCCAAAATCTATGCACATCCTATGTCCAACAATAGTTCTAGTAGGTATCAATCCATTGTTTTCATTAGGAACAATAGTAAAACTGCCTTTCTTATGGACACAATGAACATGACTTACCCATTCACTTTCTTTAACATGATAGATTATACCTGCGTCCAATAGGTGTACAATCTCTTTTCTTACCACTTCCTTCATTTCGGGCTTCAGTCTTCTATTAAATTCCGCAACTGCTTTAGCACCTTCTTCCATGAATATTCGATGGACCGTTATCATGGGACTAATGCCCTTCAAATCATCCATTGAGTACCCAAAGGCCTTGCGATGCTCCTTAAGTATTTTCATGAGTTCTTCTTCTTCTCCTAAAAGTTTAGCACTAATAATAACAGGAAATTTATTGGTATCATCTAAAAATCTATATTTAAGATTATCTGGTAGAGTCTTCAATTATGGGGGTGGTAATTCCTCGTCCCCTCTCTTTTCTGGCTCTTCAAAATCCTCATTAGTTGGAGGCCCTATAATGGAAGTTAATCGAATACATCTTCTAGTTCTTCTATGGACTTGTCCTCCATAACTATTTCTTCATAATTTAAGTCTTCATTTATTTCTTCTTTTTATCCCTAAATAAAAGAGCTGCCATTTCCTCAATAGTCTTCTCTTCCTCTTCTTCTTGTATTTGTGGAGGCCTGTCTTTAAATTTGGAAAAGTGGAATTCGTTTTCCGTTTCCCCAAGCTTAAGAGACACAATATCCTTTTTGAAATCAACATTGGCACCTACATCACTCAAAAAGTTTCTTCCAAATATATTGGGCAAAGATTGTCAGCTGGCATATCAACAACTACAAAATCTATAGGAAAGTTGTTTTGCCAATTGTGACAGCTGCATCTTCAACTACTCCCATTGGAATTCTAAGAGTTTTATTGGCTAACATGATTATCATATCAGTATTTTCAATTGTAGCCAGTTATATTTCTTCTTTTATTTCTAAATAGAAATTATAAGATACAACATTAACTTTGGTGCCAAGATCGCATAAACCATAATGCGAGGTTTCTTTAAATTTGCAGGGAAGAATAGGCTTACCCACATCTTTTACCTTTGTTTTACCTTCAACCAATACGGAAGTATCTTTATCAAGTTCAACTATGTTACAATGTGCATACATAGCCATAATTGCTTTGTTGGTTAGCTCTTCATCTTTGGTTTCTTCCAGATGTTCCACGACTTCTAGCATCCTTTCCTCTTCCTTCTTCTCCTGTACTGCTTTGACCTAATCAAATTGAGAAATATGGTTATGAACAGTGTTAGGGAAAGGTATCTCATATGTTGGTTCTAGGGAGGCCAATGTTGCTTTAACTTCTCTTTTCTTCTCAGGTTTGGGTGGTGTATCATACTTGACCAAATCCTCTTTTGGAGCTTTGATGTGTTATGTAAAAGCTTTAACAACTTGCAACACAAGATCTGAATCCAAATAAAGTTCCTTAGATAATTCTTTATCATGGCCCTTTTTATTATAGTCATGAATACAATCATGATCTATATCTATACCTCCTTCACTTCCTAGAACAAAATTCCATGAAACTCTATGATCTCGAATTCTATTAAGTAAATCCCAAGCTTTAGTTATAGGAAGATTCATAAAGGCTCATTGCACGGAAGAGTCTAGTTCAATTTTATTAGGTTCAATTAAACCGCCATAAAAGATAGGCAATAAATACGATTCAGGCAAATCAGGATGAGGACATAGATTAAGTAAATCTTTAAATCTGATATAAGCTCTTACTAGTCCTTCATTAGGACAGTTCCTCCAAGTTATTATAAGACGCCTGATTCCAAAAGATTTCGATAATGGGTAATATTTTGCTAGAAACTCACAGGCTAAATTATTCCAAGTAGTAGTGGCTTCTGGGGTAGAGATCTATACCATGAGAGAGCTGAACTAGTCAAAGTATGACTAATTTTTTTAACCCTTACCTCATTAGCAGTATATCCCATCAATTGAAAAGTTCCACATATATCTTTGAAACATGCAATATGCTCATATGGATCAGGATCTTCTTCATCCCGAGTAAATTGCTTCTTGTGTAGAATACAATGTAATAGAGGATTTATTTCAAACCCCCTTGTATTCTCGTTGGAGTTGTCTCTTTTATAAATATGATAGGGCTTCCCAATGTGGTTGAGTGGGTTAGCACTAGTCATATGCTTAAACTCCATCATGTTGGTGGAAACCTGTAACTCAAAACAAAACTTAGCAAGACAAAAATAAATAAGCTTAAACTAAAAGACCTACAATGCTTAGCTCGCCGGCAATGGCGCCAGAAAATATCTTGATGACTTCAAGTGCATAGATCGTTTGTAGCTAGTTTCGAAATAAAGATATTGATACCACACGGAGCAGGAGACTGAAGTCTAATAACTCTTGAATTAAATACTACAATAGAAATTCTAAATAAAGTTCTAAGTGACAAGATAAAATGCGAGTATTGCGTAAAAAGGTGTTTTGGGGGTTTTTTGGTATAAGAGCAACAATAAGTAATGTAAAACAACTGAACACAGAAAGTAAGGATCGCGTATGTAAGAGAGATTCGGAACTGCAGTAGGGAAAAGGCGTTCTCAGGAAGTAGCGGATACGCCACTAGCATAATAAAGAGCTAAGGTAAATATTATTATCATGAACATTCTAAACTGTGTATGTGTGAGAGGAACTCTGTATTTGGACAAATAAGCAGCAACCACTGCTCACATCATCCTCATAACCACAGCAGTCATCAATCGACTTACTACGCTATTAAGGGACATAATCCCGTAGGACTTATCCCATGGCACGGATATTGTTCTATGAGTTTCCTCGATTCCCAAGTTGAATGTAAGGAGTGCCAATATCTTTATAGTCACTGTAAGTGCTAACACGCCTCCATCTTCCAACAAGTATTTCCCTCCATGAAGTCCCCATAAGAGGCAAATATTGAGAGGTCGTCTTCTCCCAACATCAAGATGAAGACAATCTAACAGATGGTCACATCGATGAATATCATAATAAACTTTATCATATTCCAATCTCATACTAGGGTTTCTCTATCTCCCCAAGAACTAGAGATCTACTTAGACATGGAGGCAATCAACATCATGGCAATAAGAATGGAATATATCATAGATGAATAGTACTTGCATAAATCCACAATGGGTATGGAAATTACAACAAGATCTAGACAAGATGTAGATGGGATGGATGGAGATGGTGGTGATGCAGCGGTTGATGATGAATATTGATGCCTTAGCCTCCCGGATCTGTGCAGGGCGAAGATGGATCCTCGGTGGACGAGTTCCCCCTCCATATGCCTTCTGGAGGTTAGGTTTCGGTGATTTCTAGTTGTTTTGTATGTTGTCTCCCCGATCTTGTTGCACGGGGTTAAACTATTTGAGGCGATAGTGGCGCCCAATATACGGCGGGAACTATACGGCCGGAAAATTTATTCCCGCCGTATAGTTGGTCGTTAAACCGTTTGTATGCCTTGTTCATTTCGAGTTTTCTTCTGGTATTATTGATATTTCCCAAATAAGCGATTTATGTTGTTTTGGACTCCTTTTATCCTTAGTACAACTGCTTTAAGAATTGTGTCCGTTGTATCCATCATCTGTCCTGATCCTGGTGAAAACAGACATAAAATGTGCACACGAGCAATGTAAAATACCAAGATCCTACATCTACAATGCAAAATAGTAATATAAAACATGATGCGAATATGCACTCATAACGTATTGGAATTTAAAATATTATATACAAAGGAAGCTTCCAAATTTGAAGTTATTTACAATTTTTCATGCGACAACAGTGGCTCAAAATCCCACTGTCCTAGTCTTCACACAAGATATATATAGCCTAGGGTTTAGGGTTCGGGGTTTTTGGGTTGAGGGTTTAGGGATTTAGGGTTTAGGTTTTTTGTTATATGGTTTATGATTTTAGGGTTTACGGTTTAGGAGTGTAAAGTTCAGTATTTAGGGTTTAGGGTTCATGATCGAGGGTTTAGGGTTTTAAGGTTTATGGTTTTCTAGGTTTTAGGGTTTAGCGAATTTTCAATAATAATGTTCAAGCTTTATATATATATGCTTATATATTTTTGTGGAATAGAATGGTGTTATCACAATTTAATGAAAGAATCTCGAATTTTGATCTATAAGTCCATGATACTTGCTTGGTAAGGGGTTGATTGGATGAGGGTTTAGGGTTTAGGGTTTAGGTTTCTAGGGTTTATTGTTTTTAGGGTTTTAGGGTTTAGGGGTTTAGGGTTTACGTTTTAGGGAATTTTAAATAATGTTCAAGCTTCTTTATGCTTATGTTAGTGGAATAGAATGGCGTTGGCGCAATTTGATGAAAATACATCTGAAATTTTGATCTACAAGTGCATGATACCTCATTTGCCAGGGTCGTTTAAGGGGTTGAGGGTTTAGGGTTTTAGGGATTAGGGAATTTTCAACAATGTTCAAGATTTATGGTTATATTCGTGGAATAGAATGGCATTACCGCAATTTAATGAAAGTATCTCAGATTTTGATCTATAAGGGCACGATACCGGCTTCGTTAGGGTTTATGGGTCGAAGGTTTAGGGTTTTAGGGTTTTACAGTTTAGGTTTTATGGGTTGTATAGGGTTTAGGGTTTTATGAATTTTTGATAATGCTCAAGCTTTATGCTTATATTCGTCGAATAGAATGGTGTTACCTAATTTATTGTAAGTATCTCAAATTTTGATCTATAAGTGCATGATACCTACATGGCTAGGGTTTATGGGTTGAGTGTTTGGGGTTTAGGGTTTATTAGGGTTTAGGTTTTTGAGGTTGTTTAGGATTTAGGGTTTAGCGAATTTTGAATAATTTACAAGATTTATGCTTATATTCGTCAAATAGAATGGCGTTACCAATTTAATGAAAGTATGTCAAATTTTGATCTATACGTCCATGCTACATGCTTTGTAAGGGTGAAGGATTTAGGGTTTTAGGGTTTAAGGGTATACGTTTTCGGTTTTAGGGGTTTAGGGTTTCAGGAATTTTCAATAATGTTCAAGCTTTAGGGTTTAGGTACCTCATTTGCCAGGGTCGTTTTGGGTTGAGGGTTTAGGGTTTTATGGTTCAGGGAATTTTCAATAATATTCAACCTTTATGGTTATATTCGTGGAATAGAATGGCGTTACGGCAATTTAATGAAAGAATATCAGATTTTGATCTATAAGTGCACATTACCTGCTTCGTTAGGGTTTATGGGTCGAGGTTTTAGGGTTTTACGGTTTAGGTTTTATGGGTTGTATAGGGTTTAGGGTTTTACGAATTTTTTATAATGCTCAAGCTTTATGCTTATATTCGTCGAATAGAATGGTGTTACCTAATTTATTGGAAGTATCCCAAATTTTAATCTATAAGAGCATGATACCTTCCTGGTTAGGGTTTATGGGTTGATGGTTTGGGGTTTTAGGGTTTAGGTTTTCAGTGGTTGTTTAGGGTTTAGGGTTTAGGGAATTTTCCATAATGCTCAAGATTTATTCTTATATTCGTTGAATAAAATGGCATTACCAATTTAACAAAATTATCAAATTTTCATCTATAAGTGCATGCTACATGCTTGGTAAGGGTTTAGCGTCTTTGGGGTTTTAGATATTTAGGGTTTGGGTTTTAGTGGTTTATTTTTATTGGTTTTGGGAATTTTCAATAATGTTCAAGCTTTATGCTTATATTCGTGGAATAGAATGGCATTACTGTAATTTAATGAAAGTATCTCAAATTTTGATCTGTAAGTGCACGATACCTGCTTGGTTAGTGTTTATGGGTCGAGAGTTTAGGGATTTACGGTTTATTTGTATGGGTTGTTTAGGGTTTAGCGAATTTTCAATAATGCTCAAGTTTTATGCTTATATTCGTTGAATAGAATGGCGTTACCTGATTTGATGAAAGTATCTCAAATTTTGACCTATGAGTGCATGACACCTGCTTGGTTAGGGTTTATGGGCTAAGGGTTTAGGGGTTTAGTGTTGAGGGTTCAGGTTTTAGGGGTTGTTTAGGGTTTATGGTTTAGGTAATTTTCGAGAATGCTCAAGATTTATGCTTACATTCGTCAAACAGAATGGCGTTACCGAATTTAATGAAAGTATCTTAAGTTCGATCTATAAGTGCATGCTACGTGCTTGGTCAGGGTTTAGGGTTTTAGGGTTTAGGGGGTTCGTCTTTGGGTGTTCGGGGTTTAGGGTTTCAGTAATTTTCAATAATGTTCAAGATTTATGCTTATATTCATAGAATAGAATGGTGTTACCCAATTTAACGATAGTATCTCAAATTTTGATCTATAAGTGCACTATACTTGGTTGGTCAAGGTTTAGGAGTTTAGAGTTTATGGTTTAGGATTCAGTGAATTCTCAATAATATGTTCAAAATTTATGGTTTAGGATTTCGTGAATTCTCAATAATATGTTCAAAATTTATGGTTTTATTTGTGGAGTAGAATTGTGTTACTACAATATAATGAAAGTATCCCAAAATTTGATCTACAAGTAGATGATACTCTTCTTGGTCATATTTTTTGGTAAATTCAATTGAAGGTACCGAATTACTAAAACAAGGGACAAACACCAAGAGTTCCGTGAGATTTAGGTGTTTTTTTGTGGGGCTCTAATTCTGGCTTTTGGTTTTTGGCTTATAAGCTAGGTACTTGTTTTTGGCTTTATTATTTTAGCTTTTACTCTGACATAGTTGAATGATGGTATATGCCAAAAGCCAAAATCTAAAGTTGCTAATAAGATAATGCTAAAAGCGATAGATCATCTTAACCAAACAACCCCTCAACTTCTTGCTATGAATGTTAATGCAACCAAATTTGGGACCTTCTGAAAGAAAAATCCAAAAATATATAAATTTGAAGCAATGTATTTCTTTCACAGAGTATCTCTTGTTTTGTGCACTGCCTAGTTTCTAAAACTCGACAACCTTCGAAGAAACCCGTTTCACAATATGTCGTACCATGTATGAACATTCATGGCTTTAAAACAAGATGACAATGTCATGGCAATATGTTTGCCATAGTTAATGATAATGTGTCCATGTGTGGTATATTGATGCATAATTGCATATTGGCATTTCTAACAATGTTTACAAAGGGTGCATCCAACTTCGTTGCTATTTTAAATTGTCGAAGTGACACCAATGGCTTCCGTTGTGAAGAAACTAGAAATACTATGTGGTTCAAAATCTCACCGCACCAATTTGCTCACAAAGTATAAAAAATTAACGGATAATGCCCAAGTTTCATGAATTTTGCTGATTTTATCTTGGTCTAGCGAAAAATGTTCGAATTTTGCACAATACGCGATGGAAATCTCAACTTGACGTAATTCTGGCTCACTAACAGGTGGGTCACTTGCATGGTGGGTCCAAAACGTTAGTGTAGGTCGGAGTGGGTGAGCAGATAAATTTTTAAGAAGGGCAAGGAAATGTCGATGGGGTGATGCACTTGGGAGAACACAAATTTACCACCTATATCCCTCTGTTATTGCAATGCTCCTCGGGCTCTTGTTTCCAGAGCCAGGATAGAAGAGGAATTTTGCATTCTTAAAAGAGGTGAATCATGTTTGAATGGATGCGCGAGATATTTTAATGGATGTGCGCGATGTTTGGGCGACGTACCAAAATTTTGAGGTCGAAGCTTCTAACATACGCTACTCCGACGTGGGGCCGCTCATATGCGCTATCACCCCCTAGACCCACACGCCAGCGAAAGTTGCTTTCTAGCATTTAAATGAGTTTCTAGGCATTTGCTGAAATTTTCAAACAATTTAGGGATTTCAAGAAGATGACCATCGTCCAAAAAAAGGTGACTAAGGTCATGTCCATAGTTTATGATGACATGTGCACATTTGGTAGATCGGTGCATCTTGGCAAATCAACCAATATGTCTAGTTCCAAATTTGATGTTTTTTTTCGAATTTTCATGTAACAACAATGTGTTTTGTTGTGGAGCAACTAAAAAGATGATGGCTCAAAATGCCATAGCCCCCATTTTTCACACAATGTATAGTGCCCTTTCAAGCATCCATGCTAAATTTTTGTAATAAAATAATTTTTGGGGCTAGATGTTTGAATGGATAGGTGGGATGTTAGAATGGATCGGTGGGATGTTATAATTGATGGGCGGGATATTTCGGCGCACTGCCAAAATTTTGGAGTTGAAGCTTCTAAGGTACGCTACTCCCACTTGGGATGTTTTCTCCGTCAGATAGACCCACGGGAATGTATGCTTTCCAGCATTTAATGAGTTTATAGACATCTGCCGAAATTAGTGAACATTAATTCAAGGATTTCAAATAAGATGACCAAGGTCACACCATAGTTTCTGTACCATGTCCATGTTTTGTTCTATTCCGTACATTGATGCATCTTCGCCAATCGAGCTTAAAATGTGTCCATATTTGGTAGATCGGAGCATCTTGGCATTTCAAGCAATGTTTACAAAAGAAGATTCCAGATTTGATGGATAATGCCCTACTTTCATGAATTTCCAAGCTTCCTAGCTAAATATGTGCAACAAAATGACTTTTTGACAATTTAAAGTAAGTGTGTCTAATTACAGACTACAAAGTGTGTGATATAGCTTGCTCTTGACTTTTTAAAAGTAATTTAAAGGTACCGAATTAGTCAAATGTTTGAGAACCATCGAGAGTTGCAACATTCAACATTTTGATATGAATGGTAATGACACCAAATTTGCGCCATTTTTAAAAAAATAAAGAAACAAAATACAAAAAAATATGACCATTCTTTTCTCTGTTGGTGTCTTACTATGTGCATTAGCAAATTGCCATGAAAAATATAATATTCAAATTTTATAAATCTTGAAAAAACTTGTTTCAGAATATGGTGTAGCATGTATGAACATTCATGGCTTTCAAAAACTACATGACCAATTTCAAGACCATATGTGTTACCATACTTTATGATAATGTAACCATGTTTGGTACATTGGTGTATATTGGCATTTACACATTGTTTACAGAAATAGCTTCTATGTTTGAAGTTAGTTTAAAAGCCCCAATCGATAATAATGGCTTTAAGTTTGTCATACGATATATGGATTCTTGGGATATTTGAATGGATGCTTGCGATGTTTGGGCGTAGTACCAAAATTTTGAGGTCGAAGCTTCTAACATATGCTGCTTCGACGTGGGGCTGCTTAGACACGCTGTTACCGTGTAGACCTACATGCCAATGAGAGTTGCTTCCAAGCATTTACATGAGTTTTTAGGCATTTGCTGAAATTGTTGAACAATTCAAGGCTTTCAAATATGACCACTATCCAAAAAAAAGATGAGCAAGGTCATGTCCATAATTTATGACGTGTCCGCATTTGGTATATCGGTGCATCTTGGCAAATCAACCAAATGTCTGGTTCCAAATTTGAAGTTTATTTTCGAATTTCCAAATTTGGCCCCTTTTTGAAAAAATTAGGGACGAAATTAAATATATGTTGAAATAAAGCCATTCGGTCGCAAAGTGCAATGTTATATGCATTAGTTTCCATGGTAGAACATAAACTTGTATTTTCACAACTTTTGGATCAATTTTGATGAATGGTGACTGGCAGGTGGGACACTTATATGGGGGTGCCCAAAGTAGGGTAGGTCAGAATTTCCAAAGTTATCCCTCCCCACCCCTTCACGCTGTGTAATAACTTCAACCCTCCGCCGCCTAGACCCTTACCCCCTTGCCCACAAAACAGATGCGCTCACAACCACTCCTCATCACCACCGTGCGTGAGGAAGCTTTCCCTACCCATCGGTCTTCTTGACACGCACCGGTGGGCTCGTCGATCCAATGGTAGTCCTTCTATCTCTAGCTCGATCTGGTTGGCATTTTATTGCCCTTTCACCCAATCTGCCTCCTCAAATACGTAGTTTAATTTGTCCTCAATCTACATGGTCATAGTTTATTCTGCGCTTGATCTGTGTTCTTAAATACCTTCGGCGATTTTTTTATCAATATGTTTGCTGAAATGCATAGGCATATATAGTTTTTGTACTCCATCTATATGTTTCCTGCTTTTCTTTTAATAAGAACCAACCTTGTATGTCATAATTAAACAGATGGACATATTTTGGATAGAGGTTGCTCCATTAGGAAGCGCTAAACATATCCTTGGTGTTCTACGATTTATGGAGTTTGTTAAATCTCATGGTGAGAACTCAACAGTACATTTTCCCTGCCGGTTGTGTGTGAATCGTAGGGTGCTCCCTCAAAATATAGTGGAAGACCATATTTCTAAATTTGTGATGGTAAGCACATATGTTAGATGTGTATTTCATGGTGAACCATAGATCTTCCATATGAACTGAGGGAAACACATCTTTATAGTAGGGCCTCAGGAATAATCCTCTGAGATTCCCCGTTATGCATACACCATGATCGAATGATCAGTTTGTCGGGGCACATAACCGACAAGTATCAAAGTAAACATCCATTACTTAAGCGGATACAAGTCATACCTCAGTTGCCATTACGGCTACATTAGTCATCATCAGCGAAACTTTATCGAGGCATAGAGCAAGAGCCATGCCTTAACCAGGGGTTTTGAAGGTTCCACTTGACTTGGAAGAAAAACAAGGGATAAGGGATCTTGGGCACTATTATTTTTATACCTTCAAAACTTGGTTGGATCTTGGAGCTTAGATCTCCCCTTGGTTCATGGGATATATGGATAGATATACCAAGTTATGTAGATCATCATGGTACAAGGATTTGGGGTTGATAATGGTCGAGCTTTCTTAGGATAGATTCCCAAGTTGGCTAAAAATTAAGGGTGCCAAAGCAGATTAACAATTAGCTTCGAAAACCATGTGGGTTTTAGAAGCACAGAGCTTAATTTGGAACAAGTGCAGTATGGATGGATATACCTTCATGAGGAAAGCACAACAATGCAAAGAGTTGGGAAAAAGAAGGTAACATGGAGATGTCAGCTTCTGCGAAAATAGGCACGTTGGTAAGAGTTGTAGAAACGGTTAATTTCTTGCTTGCAAAACCATCAAGAACAAGTGCGTTAAAGGAGGATCTAGCCAAGGACAAGTGTGGGCCTTGGAATTGTTTAATATGGTTTACAAGATGGTTCAAGTGCATTTCCAAAAATTCTCAGGGGTTTGAAATGAGGGAGATTCAAAGATGTGATATTGATATCAGTTTTCAAGACTTAGTCATTTTTGGTATTTTTTTGACTAGAATACAAAAGAGGATGAATTTGGGAGGATTCAAGGTTCCAAATGATCACCAACTAGATGATGTTTAAGTGTAGAAGGAGTGGAATCGATCCATGCTTGGAGTTGGTCTTCATTGACTTAGAGGTTATTAGAGAGTATTAGCACTAGATTTATCTAGTTAAGATGTTAGATGGTCACTTTAGTGACTAGAGATCAGATCAGGCTTGCGTAATTTGGTTGGGATTTGTGTTTATTAGCTAAGTTGGATCCTAGAGGATGAGCTCCTAGAGTATATCATTCAACTTCCTAAGAAAACTAGTCAAGTAGTAGATTCAAGGTAATTCATCAAACAACAGATCAAGGAAATTCATCTTAGCAAGCCACTCAACTACTACTAGGGTTACCATAAACCCTAGCTTGAGATAAGGAAGGGTATTTTGAAAGGTTTGAGTTTTGAAGAAGGTAAGGTCCTTGGTACATCTATCAAGGGTAGAATTTAAAATCTTTATAAAATGGTTTTGGAAAACCTAGAGATAAGAGTAGTTGGAGTTCTGTCTTGAAAACATTGGGAGATTGTATCTTATAGATCTCCATAATTTTGTCAACAGAGGCTACTAAAATGGTTAAGGTTGTAAAGGCATCTTGGCTCAGGTTTTTTAAATGCTAGAACGATTGAGAATATGGAAAAATAAGCCAAGTCAATTTTGTGAAATAGCTTTTGTTAACTGAGGCTGAGGTAGGGAGTATCTCATCTGCCCTACTGTTTTACTTATGCATGTTTTACCTATTGTTTATGAAAACTACATTATTTTATTATATGATGATTTATATCTGGTAGTGGCTTGGCTCCTCCAAATCAGTACTCCTTGGTACTACTAAGTACAACCCCCTTGATGTCACCTACTTGTCCCTAGTATGGTACAAGGTGTATACCACCATACCCATTTGGAGACCCTGTTTTAGCTGCAGCAAAACTATAGAATGGCAAGCACCCCGAAAAAGTTTTACAAAATGTTTTATGGCAAAATCTTGGTGATGTTTGACCTACCAAGAGAAGTTTGAGAAAATAAAAAGGTTTTGTTTTACAAAATAAAGTAGAGGAAAAATGTTTACGAAAGCACACCCGTTTCTTTGCAGCTTAGCTATAACAACTTAACCCGTGCAACCACATTACTCCTATATGGGAAGGGGCTAGACTAGAAGTTTGTCTGCTCTCGTATGAGTTGTCTCACAACTTCTACAGGAGATTTCAATCTCTAGAGGTTGGGCCTTCCCAGGGTCCCTTTAATGTACCTCAAGACCTAGGAGAAGGAACAAAGGGTCTACGGGCCTCCATGTGATACTATAAGCCTCTCATTGAAAGCGTACAAAGGCGCTCCAGTTAGTCCATGGTACTCGATGTCCCAGTGTTTCGGGGAACGACTCATAGGGTAGGCACTTGTATTGGAGTGGGCATTCCGAAGGTGTTGATCGGTTATTCGACCCACGATCCGTAGGTGATCAGGGCAGGGTAACCGAATGGTGTAGGTAAAGTGTACAACCTCTAAAGAGTTTAAATCTATTAAAATAGCCATGTCCGCGGTTATGGACGGGTTGGACATGCTCCTATAGAGCGGTGCTGGTTTTGTTTTAAAATATGATTTCAGAAAAAAAAAGTATTTTCCAACCCTAGGGGTCAGAAGGACACCAGGGAAGGTGAGGTGACCTGAAGGATCACAGAAGATGGAAGGTTCGGTCGGTTGAGGACCATGAGATGAATTAGGGTGACCCAATCCTAGTGTTTTCCAAAACTTTTCAAAAAGGTTTCCAAAAATGTTTTACAAAATTTTTCAACAAAGATATGTAGATGCTATGTCTACAATAGAAACTATTTGCGAAAAGAACCTCTCTTGGAGCCCTCCTACTACCACAACCATATTGCATTTCCTCTTGTATTATTATTTTCTTAAGGTGGTTTGCGAGTACATTCAAAGTACTCACTGGCATTGTCTCTGGCTATTAACTTGGTCAGATATTGAGAAGAAGGTGAAGTTGACGACTATGCGAGCTAGGACGTTCTCCCAGTCAGCTGCCTATAGGTTAAGGCATGGCTCGGGCTCTACGCCTGATGAAGTTCCACTGATGTTGACAGATGTTGCCATAATGGCAAATAAGGTATGACTTGTATCCACTTAAGTAATGGATATTTACTTTTATACTTGTCGGTTATGTGCCACGACGAACTGATCATGGGATCATGGTGTATGCATAAGAGGGATTTTCAGAGGATTAATCCCGGGCCCCACACACTTTGTATGAGAGCCATACTGACTGTAGGAGAACCTTAGTTAGCATGGTCGTTAGACAGGAAAACTATTTTGGAAACACCGGCTTTCGAAAAACTATTTTCTCAAAGCACTTTGAAAGATTCTACTTCTTATCTCACTCTAGTTTAAATGATTTTGAAAATTGTTTCTTCTATCTCTTGTCCAAATTTCCAACATACGAATTTGAAACCAATTGTACCTAGAACCTAGTGAAGGAAGTGATAACGAGAAGAAAAACAAGCAACTACCAGCAAACATAAGGAGACTACAAGATCGCCCTACCAGCGGAATCCTCGTGACTAGAAAAATCAAGTAACATGATACATTCGTTAAGCAATAATCTGTTGCTTGCAACTTAATACTGGAGGGGGTTTGGATGATAACCTGAAGGTGGATTATTAGTCATAGATGTAGTTAGATGCCGGTCTATGTATAATGTTGTAATTCCCAATCAAGTCTCAAAGGAGTCAAGATGATTAGTATATGCATGTATTGCTTTCTCGATGTTTGTCAATTTCCCCGCTATAATTTGTTCACCCACCATGTTATCTATCTAAGGAGAGCCACGTCTAGTGAACTATGGATCCTGGTCCTTTCTTTTACATACAATCTATAAACTATTTACTGCTTTGTGTTTACTTTCTGCAAACTATTACTTCTTTGCATTCGATACGTTTAATCCTTTGTTTCTAGCAAAACACGGTGAGATTGACAACCTCATCGCAAGTTGGGGATAGAGTTCTGTGGTTGTGTTGCGCAGGTCTCCACGTTGCTACTAGCACCGGTAGTGCGCCCTGTCAAGGCTTAGCTAGAAACACCTATGGGGTGTTTCCTTGCTCCTACTGGATTGATAACATTGGTTTCATAACTGAGGGAAACTTGCTGTTGTGCTCATCATACCTTCCTCTTGGGGTTCCCCAACGAGCTTGTTAATACACGAGCCATCAAGCACTTTTCTGGCGCCGTTGCCGGGGAGGAAAGGTAAAAGGTATTCACACCGAAGGATTAAAGAAGAAAAACCTCCCACGGCAAACGCCTATTTTCTGGCGCCGTTGCCGGGGAGGTAAGGTAAAAGGTACTCACATCCTCCGGTGTGAGTGCTCGAAATTATTTCCTTTAGATTCTGCAATTTTGTCTTTTGTTTCTTGTTTTCACTAGTTAGGCTTAATGGAAAACAACAACAAAATTAGAGAGCTTTATAGTATTTATCTTGAGTTAGGACATGAATTGTCTGAAAAGAAAATTTAAAAACCCATGGAACTTTCTTTGCATGCTAATAACAATGTTATTAGTATGAATCTTTTGAACACCTTTGTTACTAATGCTATGGAAACGTATAAGCTTGGGGAAGTTGGTTTTATGAAAATGATCTTTTTAGTTCCCCAACTTTAAAGAAGAAATTTTTCTCTGATGATACTTTATGTCCCATATGTGGTAACTCTAATGATACTTGTGATATTTTAAATCCACATACTGAAAGCATCCCTTTTAAAATACCTATAAAAATTGTTGAACGTGTTATGAATAACTCTTATTTTGGAGATGGAACTATCCATCCTAGTGATCATTTACTCTTTATACATGAATTATGCGGGTTGTTCAAGTGTGCAGGTATTTCAATGAACCAAGTTAAGAGGAAGCTATTCTCTTTATCACTTAAGGGAAAAGCAAGGGAGTGGTATGAGCTACTAGATGATCCTCATCATTTGGAGTGGAAGGAACTTGAATCTCTCTTTTACTCTAAATTTTATCCTCCTCATGAAATTCATAAAGATAGGAATTGTATTTATAATTTTCATCCTCATGATGGAGAAAGTCTTGCCCAAGCATGGGGGAGATTGAAGTCGATAATGCTCAAATGTCCCATTCATGAGCTCCCCTGTAATATTGTTATTAATAATTTCTATGCAATGCTTTCAAGACTTTACAAGGACTATCTAGATACTTGTTTAGAGGGATCCTTCACGAGTAAGGAGGTCAAAGCTAAGTGGGATCTTCTTGAAACAATTCAAATCAATACCGAAGATTGGGATAACAACAAAGGTAAAGAACCAGGTATAATCTATGAGTATGATTGCATTAAGTCTTTCGCTGAAACTACTGATTTTCAAGAGCTTAGTGCTAAATATGGTCTTGATCCTCAAATTCTTGTTGATTGTTATAGAACCTTTGCTTCTCATATTAATGCTCCTAAAGAAAAATGGGACATGTATCATGAGCCTTTTAAAGACACTTGCATGGAAAATTAAATTATTATTAATGATAGCAATAAACATGCTCAACCCACTAAAAGTACTATTTCTTATAAGCATGTTAATTTTTGTGGAATACATATACCTTGTGAGAATAATCGAATTGAAGAAGAATATTGTATCACCCACAGGAATGAAAAAACTAGAACGTGGTATAGGGCTCTAAATGATCTTTGTAAAAAAGTTTGTGCCCTCTATCCTTTTATTTGTGAACTTTGCTTTGAAGTGGGTCATTTCAATTTTCAATGCTCAGGCCATAATAATAGCCATTCTAATCCAATGAGTACTGCAAGTTTGTATTGTGATGACATGATCACTCCTAATCAGCATGATGAACTTACATTATTTTTGGGATGTGAAGAGTTATCAAGAAAAACCTCTTTGGTAGATATGGGTGCTTTTGATATGAATAGTGTCCTACATGGTTATCATATTTACTGTGTGGATAATTGCCACAGAAATACTTACATACAAAATATTATAAAAGATGAGGTTTTACCAAAATATGACAGGACTAATATGTGTTTTATTCTTATTAATGAAAATGAGGAATCCTCCAAAGTTTCTTCTATTGTCTCTAAAAATGAACCAGGGTATATGGAGAAGCTTCCTTTCAAGCCTCTCCCTCCTAAAGAGAAGAAGAAAAAGAAGAAGAGGAGGAGTAAAAGGAGAGAGGAAACGATATTTTCCCCTAAGCATGTAGCTCCTATTATATTTTTTGATGAGTCTGAAATCGATGATGTTCCTATGCCTGTTACCTATAGTAGTGATCATGATTGGGAAAAGCACATTTCTTTTGATATTGAAAATCACTGTGGTGCCAATTCTGAAAATGATGATATTAATAATTGTTGTACTATTAGTGCTATCCATGATCCTTCCAATGATGATATGTTTACAAATGAACACAGTTTGGAAGATAATTATTCTATTGCTTATGATGATACTACACCTCCAATATATGATGATTGCAATGATGAATATGATATTTTTAGTCCACCTACTATTGAGGAGGAAAGTAATTATGATTACAATATGCCTCCTATATTTGATGATTATGGTGATGAAAATAATAATGATAGCTATTTTGTTGAATTTGCTCCCACTACAATTAATAAGAATGACTATGTTTATGTGGGGAGTATTAATTCTTTTATGCCTGTGGCTCATGATAAGAATATTTTATTTGATAGTTATATTGTTAATTTTATTCATGATGCTACTGAAAGTTATTATGAGAGAGGGAAACATGGTTTTATGCATCTCAATAATATTAAGTTTCCCCTCTTTTTGTTGAAAGTCTTGAAGTTGCACTTGTTTTGCTTAATTATGCTTGTTGCTTTGTGCTTTCATGACTTGTTTATTTACAAGATTCCTATGCATAGGAAGTGGGTCAGACTTAAATGTGTTATGAATTTGCTTCTTGATGCTCTCTTTTACTTCAATTCATATTTCCTATGTGAGCATCTTCTCAAACTATCATGCCTAACTTAAAGGCGTTAAAGAAAAGTACTTATTGGGAGATAACCCAAAATTTTAGATGAGTCTTGGAAGTTATTACTTCAGTAATAACCACTCCTTATCTTTTTTATTTGCTTTTTGTGCCAAGAGTAACCTCTAATGAGAGAGAAGTAATGGTTGGGAAAGTTGCTGTCCCGAAACAGATTTCTGTGCTTCACCGTACAAATTCGTGTAAAATCTCTGAACGTCTTTTTGAGGCGTGAATGTTTGTGCGTCTGCCCCAGGTTGTTATCTAACTTTCGTTAGTTCAACACTTTTTTATTTGAGCAACATAAGGTCTTCGAAAAAATTCGTCTTTACATGCTAGTCTGTTTTGACAGATTTCTGCCATTTTCTGCATTTGCTTCTTGTTGGTTCCTTTTTGAGTTCTTTTGGGGAATTGAGCTTTTGGAGGGAAGTGCTACTGTAGCTAGTGTTCTAATGGAAGTTTATTTGTTGTTTGAACTGAACCTTAAGACTTATTTATCTTGAGTGCACTAATGTTGCTAATAAAGATTGTGTGAAGTTTTGTATGAAGGAAAAATTTCAGGTGTATGGAAGGAATGAGTAATGAGATGAAGGATGGACTAAAGCCTAAGCTTGGGGATGCCACGTGTGTCACCCCAAGAAATATCAAAGAAGTACAAGCGTCAAAGCTTGGGGATGCCCAAGGCATCCCCCTCTTCATCAATAAAAATCCCAGGTTTCTTCCAAACGCTTCATTTTTATTATTTCATGCACAGTTGTGTTGTTCTTGGAGCGTCTTCTTTTTTGTTTTGGTTTTTGTTTTTCGTTTTCTTTGTTTTCTTAGTTTTCTGAATAAATTGGTTGGACCCCCTCTTTCATACATTGGTTTGCAAATAGTTTGGTTTGGTTTGGTTTGGAAAAGAGTAGGAAAGTTCATGCTTATGTGGTAAAAAGAACTCGTTTTTGACTGCGGCCTATGCTTTGTCATGCCATGCTTGATATTGTTTTGGCTTTATGCTTAGTATTCTTTGCTGTAGCATGACTTGTTATAAACAATTGAGATTGCTTAATGTGCCTTGGATGAATCATGTGTTGTTTTAGCATATTAAAGCATAGTATAGTGGTATTCTCCTTTGATGCTTTATTTGGGTTGACTTGGCGCATGCTCACACCATGTTATGACTATCTCAAGTCACCATAGCCTTTATGATCCTTTAGTTTTCAACTTGTAGTATCACTTTATGCTTTGATCAATGATTTTTTGTCGCTCTGCATGATTATGGCCATTATTGCGCTCTTAGTTTGTCGCTCCCAGTCTTTTGATAGCCTCCACAACCAAGTATGAATTCCACTCATGCATCCAACTCCTTAAACCAAGTTATTCCAAAGAGTCCACCATACCTACCTACTAGCTTATGCTATTCCACGTATATTCATGCTTTTGTTTACCTTCCAAATTAAACTTGTTATGAGAAAACTAATGATTAAAGCTCTCACGAACTTGATGGCACACTATACTTTGCTTGCCCTTAATAAACTTGAACCATTGTGTCATCTATGTTGTATATGCTTGCATTTATTTGTTGGGAATTAGCAGAACCATGCTATCATGGGGAACGCTGTCAACATTGCACTTGGTACTTGTACCTAGTTGATATCATGCTCTTTTGTATATGGATGTCGTCGGTGTGAAATGAAAGGGGAGCTTGTAAGTCCATGGAGTTATGTATATGTGTTAGAGAAACGCCTGGACCGCTGGTCTAATCCATGCTGACATGGTGGAAACCTGCAGCGTAACCATAATGAGCTGTCTATGAAGCATTCTTCTTATAAAAAAAAGAGTCCTATTGAGAAAAAAAAAGAAAAAGAAAAAAAAAGATGTTATGAAAAGAGGAAAGAGAGAGAAAAACACCATATTCCCATGGTAAATAAGTAGATTGATAAGATGCTCGTTGTCTGCTTGCCTTGTCATTTTGATATGGGGATTCTTCCGTATCATCGGGCAAGGGGTACCACGTTGGCGGTTCTCTATGATACACATGTACTTATGATGACAAGAACTTACCGGTGACTAAACTTGAGTAGCATGAGGAGCGGCCCTCGTATACAAGGGACATGAGATTTCTAACTTATACTTCGTCAAGCATGTACACCATAGTTTGTTCACTTTAACCTTAATCACCTTCAAGATGCTTATGATAGGGGCAATGAGAGCTAAAAGCTATAACTACCATAATTTTTGGAAGCTCCTTATGAGACTTGAATCCCTACTTCCTTTTATGAAGGCCTTTCTTCCACCATTATATTGAGTCTCCACCTTCTACCTTTATGCACCTACTTTGAGAGCATAGTGGCCATTCTTAGTTCTATGTGCATTGTCCCAAGACTAGTTGATTAATGCATAACTTGATATTGCGTGTTTTAAACTATTTGTATCTAGTCACTCTTATGAACTTTGAAGGTGTTCTATGCTTTTATATTTGCTACTCTATGAGGGACAAGCTGAATACTCTTATGCTATGTTTTCTTTATGTGAAACAAACAAACGTCTTGCAAAGAATTTTTATTCATGAATCTTTTGTTTATGCCTTTTCATGTTGCAACATAGTTTCTTTGTCTTATTGCTAGAACTTTGTCTTTCATGTTATAATTGAAGTAATATGATCCCAGCTTTGAATGTTTTACAAATACTTTGATCGAGTCTTTGATGGTGCATGTCACCTCAAAAATTGTTCTTTCTTTTTATCACTTACCTACTCGAGGACGAGCAGAAGTTAAGCTTGGGGATGTTGATACATTGCAAATGTATCTATAATTTTTGATGTTCCATGCTTGGTTTTATTCACTTTCTTGTGTTTTGTCCACACTTTGAAGTACTTTTCATATGATTTCTTGGACTAACCTATTAACAAGAGCCACAGTGTCAGCTGCCTATTTTCTGCTGCTTTTGGTTTGAAGAAAGTCAGAAAATGAATATTCTCGGAATTGGACGGAACAAAAGCCAAAGTGCCTATTTTTCCAGAAGTCATCAGATGCCAGAATACGATACGGAGAAGGGCTGGGGGCCGGCCACACCACCTGGCAGCGCGGCTAGGCCTGGCCCGTGCCAAGGGGTGGTCTGGCCGACCCCAACACCCCCTCGGCCTCTCATTCCACCTATAAGATGCCCTCAGGACGAAAAACCCTAAGTTCCTGATCAAAAATCCACAAAAGAGTCTGTGGCCGCTGTCATCTCCATCCCTAGACCAGAGAGAGGAATTCACCCCGGAGGCCTTCTTCATCACCATGCAAGCCTCCGGTGTGATGCGTGAGTAGTTCATCCTTGGACTACAGATCCATGTAGTAGCTAGATGGTTGGTTCTCCTCCTTTGTGTTTTCATGTTTAGATCTTGTGAGCTGCGTTCATGATCAAGATCATCAATTTGTAATTCTGCATTTTGTGTTTGCGTGGATCCGATGGATATTGAGATGCTATTTCAGTTTGATTATTGATTCTATCATGTCTTTGTTATTTGTGATCTTGCATGCTTTCCGTTGTTAGTAGCTATCTTGGCCAAGTAGATGCTAGCAACTCCAAGATTAGTATTTATGCTCGATAGTGGGTTCATGCCTCTGGTAATCTGGGGAAGTGACAGAAATCTCTAAGGTACTAGATGTGTTGTTGCTACTAGGGAGAAAAAAAAATCCTTTGTTCATAGAACAATCGTATTGTTTACTTTACACGCAATTCGTAAAGCAATAATTTGTTTCTTGTAACATAATACTGGAGGGGGTTCGGATGATAACCTGAAGGTGGATTATTAGTCATAGATGCAGTTGGATGGCGGTTTATGTATAATGTTGTAATGCCCAATCAAGTCTCAAAGGAGTCAAGATGATTAGTATATGCATGTATTGCTTTATCGATGTTTGTCAATTGCCCCACTGTAATTTGTTCACCCAGCATGTTATCTATCTAAGGAGAGCCACCTCTAGTGAACTATGGATCCCGGTCCTTTCTTTTACATACAACCTATAAACTATTTGCTGCTTTGTGTTTACTTTCTGCAAACTATTACTTCTTTCCATTCGATACGTTTAATCCTTTGTTTCCAGCAAAACACGGTGAGATTGACAACCTCATCGCAAGTTGGGGACACAGTTTTGTTGTTGTGTTGTGCAGGTCTCCATGTTGCTACTAGCACCGGTAGTGCGCCCTACCAAGGCTCAGCTAGCAACACCTTTGGGGTGTTTCCTTGCTCCTACTGGTTCGATTAAACCTTGGTTTCATAACTGAGGGAAACTTGCTGTTGTGCTCATCATACCTTCCTATTGGGGTTCCCCAACGAGGTTGTTAATACACGAGCCATCATACCACACTACCGAGAAAAGTCAAATGATACAATGAAGGCTTCCATAGCAAGATAGTGAACCCGACCACAATAACATGATGTCTAGGATCAGTAGTCCTAAGGTAGTATTCCCCTATATTGCATATGGTGTTGACTAATGTGTGTTGTTTGCGGAGAACATTGCGACTCCCATCACTCTATTCAGCTTGTATGTTTCTAGATTGATTGACCCAAGTAAAATGTGTTTTGAGGACCAATGCCCCATCTAAGACTCAGGCACCCCTTTTAGTTGTTGCTAACAAGAACCCATACAAACCTCGGGAGTCAGGAGAGGAAGAGTGCCCCAGAACCAGGACTTCGACATCACCAAAATATACCAAACTCGAAGACTACTCAGCATGATGGAATACCCCGTCAAACTCACTCCTCAAGACTCTTCTTCAACACTGCACACCGCATCTACCTGTCAACAATAGCAAGAATCCCGTTGAAGCCGGAAGTCAACCACCGAAAGATCTTCACTATCCACCAGAAATGACAAGACTTACTAACCAAGACCTGAAGTGAAGACCTGAATTTACTAACCTTTGGTCTATTAGAGCTTCCGGCAACCCTAGAATACTAACTATTTTAGTCAATCCCTCTGCCCAACCGACAGGAAGTTCTTCACCAGAAGGCCAGAATGCTCCCAGAATCAAGACGACAACGTTGCATGGAGAAAAACGAGTCTATTCCGCCATCGAGTAGAGACATCACTCGAAGACCTCAACTCAAGACCGAAGGAGATACAACCTTCTCCAGCATCATGCCAACACCTCCAGACAAAAGATCTACACCCTTCTTGAAGACCCATAGTGAATCTCTAAGGTGGAAAGGCTGCGTCTTTCCACTCAACTTCCATAAGACCACCTACCAGAAGACACCTCCGGAAGATTTACAATCTGACGCCCTGCTCCAAGCAGCAATTTGAGACGTCCTCATTTGGGAAATAATAGAAGATAGATCCCCGCAACAACACTAGAAGACTATTCAACTTCCCTAGTACCGAAGAAGCTCAGAACCAAGACAACCCGAATACTTGAAACCAGAGCTTATGTATGGAGGTGACAAAGAGCTCATTCCAAAAGGTTACACCGATGCAAGTTTTGTCACTGAGCCTGATGATTTTAGATCTCAGTCTGGTTATGTGTCCACTTTGATGGGGGAGTGGTGAGCTGGAAAATTTCTAAGAAAGATATAGTTGCGGATTCTACAACATAGGTGGAGTACATAGCAGCGTCAGATGCTGCAAACGAGGGTGTCTGGATGAAGAACTTCATTACATAAATTGGTGTGGTTCCAAGTACATTAGAGCCTATGGAGATTCATTGTGACAACAATGGTGCCATTGCTCCAGCAAAAGAACCAAGATCCCACCAGAAGAACACGCATGTACAATGTCAGTTTCATCTCACACGCCAGTTCGTGCATGATGGTGACATCAAGATGTGCAAAATTCACACGGATCTTAATGTGTAAGATCCGTTGACAAAGTTACTCAGGCTTACAAAGCATGTGCAACACTGGGAAGCCATATGTGTTAGATTACAAAATGTAAACTTAATTATTGACTCTAGTGCAAGTGGAAGACTCATGGAAATATGTCCTAGAAGTTAAAAATAAATGTATTATTATTTATATTTATGTTTCATAATTAAGGTTATTGTTCTATGTTATAATTGTATTAGTTCTGAATAAGCTGTATTTGGAGGAATACCCTAATACATGTTTGGAATAATAAACACCAATAATGATATCCCTAGCCATGCCTCTGAGATTAGTATGTATGTCAATAATAGTTTCGGTTTCCTAACTATGGGAAAAATACAATGTGATTGTACTGTTGCCGGTGACATATGTGATCAGAGTTGTTGGACAATAACAATGATGGAGAGATCCAAACATGAGATACCGTGAAACACATTGTCAACATTTGTTCTTGGTATTTTCTCACAAACAATGTATTTCCTTTACTAGAGATCGTTGGACCACGAGACACATATGGACTTGGGTACAATAGGGACGTGGCAAGATTCTCCAAACGTTACCCTTGACAGAGTAATTATAAAGTTGATGCTTGTTCGTACCAGATGGTTCGCCAATTATTCACATGGGGTGCTTGTGGGAATTGATGCTCCTCATGATGGAGAGATACACTCTGAGCCTACTCAGGTACTACGATGTTCGTCATTATCTAGCCGAATACATGATAAAGTTGTTGAACACAAGAAAATCGATAGTGCGTGATAAGTAAAGAGTACATGCTAGGGAATGAGAATAACATAGTGTTTCATATCAGGAAATATAAAGTTTCAACAAAGCAATACTATATGTATCAGACTCAACACTACTGTTCACGCGGTAAAGATCGTGTTAATTGCGGGGTTTTCTACTTGTATCAAGACAATGATATTGTAACACCCCGTCCACTGGGCCTAGGGCTGTCACTCCTGGAAACTTAATAGGATATCAAGACTGGCCCCATAGACCGATACTAGTCTTTTCTGCACACTTTGAACTCACTTATGGTACCCACTTCCCGGTCGATCACCCACTTAACCTCATAGTTCTTTTAATATCATCTTCCAAAAAAGAAGTTGCAACTTGTTGGTATGAGTATCCTATCAATCCTATTGAGCCATGTCCCTGGATCTCACATACACCCAACCTTTAGAAGATAGATGCCCTGATCGATCAAGCACACCCCAATAACGTCTCCTCTTGGCACGATGTGCGTCTAGTGCCACCACATGTGCCATGCCATGTGCACTCCGGGCCACACGCGCCATGCTCCACATGTCCCACCACTAACCCACACACACCCGTTTAACCGTGAGGATCGGCTATGATACCACTTGTAACACCCTGTCCACTTGGCCCCGGGAGTGTCACTCCTGGCAGCTTAATAGGATATCTAGACTGGCCCCACATACCAACACTAGTATTTTATGTGCCCTTTATCCTCAATCGTGCACACTTGGTACCCACTTCCCGGTCGTTCACCCATCCTAGAATTTATCTAGGCCAAGCACGCTTAACCTTATAGTTCTTTTCAGACCAGCTTCTAGAAAAGAAGTTGCAACTTGTTGGTATGAGTATCCTACGAATCCTATTAAGCCATGTGCCTGGATCTCACATATATTAATAATTGTCACGGAATGAGTCCTAGACATGTCCGCAAAGATCTGAACCCATAGGGTCACACACTTAACACGTTTTTGGCATTATAGAACATGAGTGTGAATGAGATAGTTAAATGAAGTAATACCAAAAGAATGGTTTGGAGTGTCTTGGAATATTTCGGAGGTCACCGAGAGTCGACGGAATTGTTCCAGACATTTAGAAAGAACACCTGGAATATTTTCGGAAGGTTCCGAATTAATTAGGAGGTGTCTAGAATTTAATTCAGGAGAACTTCAGAATAAATATTTATATTAATAATAAATAAGAAAGTATTATTTATTAATATCCCAATGGGTCCCATTGGCCGAAGGGCCACATGGACCCACTGGGTGGGAAAGCATGTGAAACCTTGGACGATTCTGCCAGGGTCCTTTGATGAGTCCAAAATTGAAGCATATTTACCTTCCATTTTTCGCATAAGTAGAATTGGGTTTTTAGTATTTTACTACGTTTGCATGCCACTTTTGTCCTTGTTTCAACAGAATCCCAAATTACTAAGTATCGTATGAACATATAAATTGGAACTATCATATTATGTTGTAATATGATATTTTTAAGTGACAAAAGTTATTTAATTAATTTATCTTCATCCTGGGAGAATAATAGATGTGCAGGAAGGATACTGTGGTGTTAATGACCAGTGGTCCGAGCGGATTCCGCCCGTACCGTCCGCCTGTTCCATCCGTTAGCGTGACAACCTCGTCAAATGCTTTCACCTAGCAAAGACGGATCACATATCTGACATTCACAGCAACCTTGAGCCACAAAAAACCACACCAGAAAGGGATCTAAAGGAGGAACTTGGAAAAGGGAAAATCCCTGCTGCTTCACGGATCACTGGAGGACATCGCATCATCCCCTTCATCACGAACATCTTCATCACCATCACCACTACTACCCCCATCTTTCATTCATTACATCTTGTTGTATTTCCAGATTCAGTTGTGGTTTGCACTAGATTTATCCCTGTACTTGTATCCATCCATTTGATTATGATGATTGTAACATCCCAATCTTAGCAACCTTGATTAGTTGTCCAGAATGCAAAAATTAGGGGGAACAAAAACTTTTTCTTATTGAGTGATGAAGTGTTTTCTTGTGCTCGTGCATCTGAATGTATAACATAGGATATATTCCTTATCTCACCATCAGTTGACAAAAGCAATGTAATGAAACTATCTTGGCTCATTTTACATATTCTCATTCTGGTATTTCAAAAAACTGAGCCAAGATGCATTTGCAAACAAAATTATTTTAGTAGCTTCTATTAACAAAGTTATGGAGATCTATAAGATATAATTTCCTTATGTTTTCAAGATAGAACTTCCATTTACTCTTACCTCTAGGTTTTAAACCTTTAATAAAATTTTCAAATCATATTCTTGGTAGAAGTACCAAGTGATCTTACCTTATTCAAAACTCTAACCCTTTCAAAATATCCATCCTTACCTCAAGCTTGGCTTGATGGTAACCCCACTAGGAGTAGTTTCTTTGCCTAGAAGATGATTTTCCTTGATCTGGCGCTTGATTTGTTTGTTTAGGAAGGAATATGAGCTACCCTCTGTAGCTCACTTCTGTCCTTGTTCTTTAGTGCTTGTATGACAGGAAAACCCATACATTTGCCACATCTTGTCCCTCAATTATTTGTACCTGCTGCCACTCTCCCTCTCTGCCCTAAACCATACTAGAAACCACTCACCCCTCCTATCCACATGCCCACAGGAAGCCCAGCCCCGGGTTCCATTACTTCCCTTGCTCGCCATGGACTTCTTCCACGATGAACCTTCCCTCTTTGGTTTATGAACCCACGGGCCACCTCAGACACATCTCTTGGCTCATTTTCTCCCTCTCCTCTGCACTTACCTCCCCCTGGCACCTCTCTTCTTCCCCTACACTATCTTGCCCGAGAGAGAGAGAGACCAAGAGCTCTCGGCCTTTTCCAAAGATTCGAGCAAAGCTCCCTCCCCTCTTCCTTTCTCTCTCAGCATGTACCACTGCGGGACTCCCGTCAACTCCCTGCTCCTAAGGATGGCCTCCTTTTTTCATGCAGCAAGTCCTGGGCGCGATGTCATTGAGCCCCGTCGGGTGCACCGCCATGGACTGCTCACGAGATCCCTTCTAGCAGCATGCACCGCCATGCCGCCCCTCTCCATGGTCGCCAGTGAGCACCGCGTTGCCTTGCACCCTCGTCTACGCCTCCTGAGCCCTCTAGTAAGCCCCCTCCATCTCCCTCTTGTCCCAGTGGTTTCCGCCCCTAACTCCCTATCTCTAAGAGGAAGACGAGCAGGAATCATTCATCCCTGCCTAATCGTATGACCCCTACGCCTCCATACTGTTTCGCCCCTCCACCCTCGCTGACAGGCGGACCCCGCCTAGGCCATTTGAGCCAGCGCGCTCCCGCGCGTCACCTCAACGCCGTGGGACGGATCTGCTCGTGCGGCTCATTCCTCCTAGAACCCAGCCTGTTGCCTATTTGCTTTTATCCATTTTCACCAGATCTAAAATGTCCCACTCTGGTTTAAATCAAATTGAAACTGAAAAACCACACCACATTCCTAGATCTAAATTTCTAAATGCTCCTAGTGGTTTTCTCTAACATGCAATACACTTGGTTGACCCTCTTCATATCCCTTTTTTGTGATATTTATAACTCTAATTAGGTGAAACCCTTGGGTACTAAAAGGTATCTCATATACCTTGCATGCCACCTTGGCCTAACCATAATAGGCTTCCTAGATTGCCTATACCAAAAATAACAAAAACATCCCAAATATGCAATTAGGAATTTTTACAGATCAAATGAAGGGTGGTATTGACCTAATTCCAACCCCTAGAACTCATAAACCACATTATCCTTCAAACCCTAGCAACCTGAGCTCTGGTTGATTTATAGTGAATAAAACTATTCTATGCATTGTTGATTCACTAATAAAATCATCTCTGTAGTTCTGTAAATCCAAAAATATTTATTCCAGTTTCTACAGAAAGGTATACCAAATATCTAACATGTGTCTTTGGATCATACCAAAGTCCCTTGTAATTAAATATAGTGAAAAAGGTAAATATCTATCAGAACTGACTTTGGAAATTTCCTGAGGGCATTCTGTTATATATTTGGAAGTATTCCAACTCTCACTAAACTAGTACACCAAACTCTACCTAAGCCTAAGAGGGAATAATTTTTGGAACCATAGATCCTTTTCTGCAAATTATTTCCTAAAACTAGAGCTTTTCTCACTAGAAAATCCTTAGCAAATCAAAGGAAATAGATAAAATAGTGAAACCACTTCGGTTGATTTCACTTTATCATTACCTATCTCATGGTATAATTTTTATACAATGGTATCACACAAAACCTAGCCTTGGTCCAAAACCCCTTACCAAGGTGGTTTATGGCCCTTAAATCCCATGCAAATGTCAACAAACGCTTGCAAGTCAATTCCAATCTTTCTAAGGCTAATATCCCAAACCCTACTAAAGTGTATGAGGTGTTTCACATTTTCTTGTTGTATTTCATAAATTCTTGGAAGCCTTGTGTTGATTGTGCCCTTGTTGTTTGCATGTATGATTCGTGACGATGCTAGTTGTGATTATATCAGAGACCCAAAGAAGATGGTGATTGTTGGTTATTATGGTATTATGAGAAGAAGTCTAGGGATATATTGTTAGATTGTTAATCGGAGTTAAGACACCTTCTGGTCATAAAGCTCGTCCTATTGTGTTACTTATCCATGTTTTACCTACTATTTTATGAAACTTCATTGTTTTACGATATGATGATCTATATTTTGTATTGGTTTAGCTCCTCCAAACCATTACACACCTGTACTACTAAGTACAACCCCTTGATGTCACCTAATTTCCGCTAGTATGGTAGATGGTGCATAACACCATACCCCTTTGGAGACCCCGTTTTAGCCGAAACAAACTATAGGATGGGAAGAACCCCAGAAAAGTTTTACAAAATGTTTTATGGTAAAAGTTTGGTGAGGTTTGACCAACCAAGAGAACTTTTGGAAAATAAAAAGGCTTTTGTTTTAAAAAAGAAAGCGGAGGAAAATGTTCTCGAAAACGCACCCGGTTCTTTTACAGTGTGGTAGAACAATTAACCCGTGCAACCACATTAATCCTATAGGGGAAGGGGCTGGACTGGAAGTTTGTCTGCTCTGGTATAAGTTGTCTCACCACTACTACCGGATATTTCGATCTCTAGAGGTTGGCCCTTCCCTGGGTCCCTGTGATGTACCTCAACACCCAGGAGAAGGAACAAAGGGTCTACGGGCCACCATACGATATTATGAGCCTCTCATTGAAAGCATACAAAGGCGCTCTTGTTGGTCCACGGTACCTGACGTCTCGGTGTTGAGGGGAAAGACTCATAGGATAGGAACTTGTACTAGAGTGGGCACTCCGAAGGTCTTGTTTGATTATCCGGGGTTGACCAGGCGGATGTATCAAATCTTGTGGGTAAAGTGTACAACCTCTAAAGAGTGCAAATCTATTCGAATAGCCGTGTCTGCAGTCATGGACAATTTGGAAGGTTGCTGTAGAGCGGTGTTGGTTTTTGTTTCAAAAAGGACTTCAGAAAAGCAAAGGCTTTGGAAGTGTTTTGATCATGAGATGGTCAAAAAGGAAGGACAGGAGTTTGGTCATGAGATGACTAGAAGGAAGAAACAAATGGGTGACCCAATCCTAGTGTTTTACAAAAGTTTTCAACAAAGATATGTAGACGCTATATCTACAAGAGAAACTATTTCAGAAAAGAACCTCTCTTGGAGACCTCCTACTACCATAGCCATAATGCATATCCTCTTATTACTTATTGCTCTTTTAAGGTGGTTTGTGAGTACATTCAAAGTACTCACTGGCATTGTCCCTTTCTATTAACTTGGTCAGATTCGAGAAGAAGGTGAAGTTGACGACTATGCGAGCTAGGACGTTCTCCCAGTAAGTTGCCTATAGGTTAAGGCTTCGCTCGGGCTCTACGCTTGATGAGTTCGGCTGATGTTGATTGATGTGGCCATAATGGCATTAAGGTCTGACTTGTATCCGCTTGAGTGTTGGATGTTTAGTTTGATACTTATCGGTTATGTGCCACGACAAACTGATCATGGGATCGTGGTGTATGCATAACAAAGATTCTCGAGGGATTAATCCGGGGCCCCGACATTGATGTTGTTGATTGCTTCCATGTGTGAGTAGTTTCCCTCTTTCTTGGGGAGAAGGATAAATCCTAGCACTATTATGTATGTGGGCCCCAGATTAATCATTGGAGAATCCCTGTTATGCATATCACCATGATCCCATGATCAGTTTTTCGTGGCACATAACCAACAAGTATCAAGGTAAACATCCATTACTTAAGCGGATACATATCATACCTTAATTGCTAGTATGGCTACAATAATCATCAGCAGCAGAACTTCATCAAGCGTAGAGCGCGAGCCATCCCTTAACCTATAGTTAACTGACTTGGAGAACGCCCTAGCTCGCAGAGCCATGAACATCACCTTCTTCCTCATGGTACTTCTCGAAGCTGACCAAGTTAATAGACAGGGACAATGCTAGTGAGTACTTTCAATGTACTCGCAAACCACCTTAAGATAATAACAATAAGACGATATGCAATATAGCTATGGTAGTAGGAGATCTCCAAAAGAGGTTTGTTTCTAAAATATTTTCTCTTGTAGATATAGCATCTACATATCTTTGTTGAAAACGTTTATAAAACATTTAGAAATGATTTTGAAAAGTTTTGAAAAACACTAGGATTTGGTCACCCATTCATTCCTTCGATCCGGTCATCCCATGACCAAGCTCCTTTCCTTCCTTTCCGACCATCCCATGTTCAAAACATTTCCAAATCCTTATCTTTTCCGGAATCATTTTTTAAATCAAAACCGGCACCGCTCTACAGCAATGTTCCCAACCATAAAATGACCGTGGACATGACTATTCGAATAGATTTACACTCTACAGTGGTTGTACACTTTACCCACACCATCCGGGTACCCTTCCCTGATCCCTCATGGATCATGGGTCGAGTAATCGCTCAAGACCCTCAGGATGCCCACTTCAGCATAAGCGTCCACCCTATGAGTCGTTCCTCTCAGCACCGGGACATCTGGTACCAAAGACCAACCGGAGCACCTTTTCCACTAAACAAAGTGTGTGCTTTCAATGAGAGGCTCATAGTAACGCTTGGCTGCACACATAAAGTTCGTTTCTTCACCTAGTCGACGCTTCATGGATCATTATAGGAGAAGACCCAGCCTCCAGAGATTGCCATCCCCTATATTGGTTGCGAGGCACTCATACTAGAGTAAACAAACTTTGAGTCCATCCCCTTCCCATATAGGAGTAATGTGATTGCATGGGTTAATTGTTCTAGCAAAACTGCAAAGAACTGGCTGCGTTTTTGCCAACATTTTTACTCCTCTTTATTTTAGCATATTTTGTAAAACCAAGACCTTTTTACTTTTTCAAACTCCTCTTGGTAGGTCAAACCTCACCATGGATTTATCATCAAGCATTTTGTAAACCTTTCTGGGGTCTTCCCATCCTCTAGTTTTGCTTTGGCAAAACTGGGGTCTGCAAAGGGATATGGTGTTATACACCATCTACCATACTAGTTAAAAGTAGGTGTCGTCAAGGGGGTTGTACATAGTAGTACAAATGTGTAATGGTTTGGAGGAGCCAAGCCACTACCCAATATATATGATCATATAATATAAAACTATGTAGTTTTCATAAACAGTAGGTAAAACATGCATAAGTAAAAAGTAGGATAAGGATTATGAGCAAAAAGGTGGCTTTCCTATAATTAGCAATCTGTAAATATGTCCCTAGGCTTCTTATTAGAATACCATAGTAATAACCAATATTAATCATCTGCCTTTGGTCTTCGATATAATCGCAATCAATCGTCGTCACAGAGCACACATGCAAACAACAAAGGCAACATCATCACAGGGAATTCAAGCATTGATTCAGTACAACAAACAAACATACAACACATCACTAGCTTCAGTAGGATTTCCTATATTAGGATCATAGCATTTGGGATTCTCTTGATTTGCCTTAGTGGAATTTCCTTTATGGTTAAATGGTCAAATACTACCTAATGAAGGTGTTTTGAATTAAATCCTAGGTCTGTATGGTATCAACATACAAAAATGATATCATCGGATGGGTATTGAAATGACAAGGCCAACAAAAGTGGTTTTACTTTTTATCAATTTTCTTTATTTAGTTATGATTTTTCTAGTAAAAATAACTCTAGTTCAGGTAAAGAATTCACTAGAAAAGATCAGGAGCTCAAATAAATTTGTCCTCAGAGGCTTTGTATATATTAGAGTTTGTGATTTTTGAGAGTTGGAATTACTCCATAATAATTACCACAATGCCCTTGGGAAAATCCCAAATTCAATTATGTAAGCAATTTGTCTTTTTCACTCTATTTATTCTATATATGCTTTAAATATGAAACCAAATGCATTAGGTAGATACTTCAAGAAAGTGGGATTCATCATTTTAGGAGTTGTAGATCTACAGAGGTTATTTATTTGGTGGAATAACCCTGCAAAGAGGATTTAAAGTTACCCACATTCTGTAGAGGATCAACAAATCTTTATCCTGGGTTTGGTTAGGTACATATGTATTACTACACTATGAGTTGGGATCAACTCAAAAGGAGTTATATATCTTCCTAGAGAATTTTTTAAGTCAGAACTATAGTGTTTTTGTCATTTTTGGTACAATAAACCTATAACACATCTAGATCTGAGACAAAACAATAAGATAGGTGTTTCAAAAACTTTTGGATCTAAGACAAAGACAAAGACTAGATGCATTTGGATTCATACAATTTGGACCTATGGATCTCTATGGAAGATTTATGTACTGAAGTAGATACTTTTTAGTAGATTGATGGCTAGAAAATAATAAGATTCATTTCTGGCAAAGGGATGGTTCTGCATGTTTGAGAAAACCATAAACGAACATGTCCAAAATCGGATTTGTATAGATTCATGTATTTTACATTTTTATTTGGATTAATCATAATAGTAATTTCTGGATCAAACTAAGGAATAAAGAAAAGAAAAGGGCAAGGGATTTTGTGGCCCAAATCTTAGGAGATACTGGGCCACACAGAGCGATAACCGAACCATCTCGCGCCGGTGAGCACGGGAGGCGGTTTTTCAAGCTGACGAGTGGGGCCCAGTAATCAGTGGGGTAGAGCTCGCGAAGAGGTATCAGCGAGCGTCGGCCATTGGATTAGAACGGGATGGACTGCTGGGGGAGTGTCATCTTTGGAAAGAAGCGACGCCAGCAACACGAACCCTAGTATCGATAGAAGAGGGACGGGATGGCTTACTTAGGGTGGGCGATAGCATGGGGAGGGTTGGAGACGAAGCGCTTCTCGACGGCGAGTCGAACGAGGGGTGACAGCGTCGGCTTTGGCTCCAGTAGTGGACACGGCGTGCGCGCGGGTGGTGGTGCTCACGAGAGTTCTCGACGGTGACCTCCTGGCGTTCCTAGGCAAAAAGCAACGACGAAGTTAGTTGGGTGAGCAACATACCTGCACGACGGTGTGAGAGAATGGGAGAGAGAAGGAATGCGGCGGCCACAACCTCCTTGTTTTCTACTCGGTACCGCGACAGGTGGTCGGATGGAGAGCGACAGAGGGAAAGGGAGTTTGCCTCTACTCTCGGGTGAGTCGAGTGGGGTGCAGGGAGTGGATTGAGTTGGTTGACACGAGGAAAGGGGCTCGGAAGGGTTTTAACCGAGGATAGCACGTCCACGATGCACTCGGTCAATGACGGGAGGGGGCTCTGTCCTAGATGCACGGGTGTGGTCGGGCTGAGCGGTGGGATGAGTCTCGTGGTAGTTGGATGCTAGGTGGACACGGGGGTGAGCTGGGGTCGTCACGGTAGTGAGTGGGGTGTGGCGTGGTTCGGTGCACGAGAAGTGCTCGACCGAAGGGCCATGCCGGTCTACGGATTGGGTAGGCTAGGTTGTACCGTGGAACTAGGAAGGCGGGAGGTAGGGAGGGTGGCGGTGTGTGTCTCCACCGCGGGCTAGCCTTGTTTGCATCGGAGCTCGACGTGTGGTTCACGGGGGTGGCATGTTTGGCGTGACATGGCCGTCGGGGGTTGGGGGTCGATTGAGCGCGCGGGTGAGCGAAGGGATCCTTTGGGGAAGTGACTAGGAAGTTGGTGATAACCGCGTGGGTCCAGGAGCGAGATAGAGGGACAAGCGGCTGTTATTGCATTGGCCAAGGGAGATATGCTCCATCTCTCTTGCCTCTCTCTTCGGGGATGCTGGGTGCATGTGAGGGTTTGGGGTGGTGTGTTACTCATGAAGGGATGACGTGGTGGTCGTGCTTTGCATTACACATGGTCACAGCAGGGGGGAGATAGGAAGTGAGTGTTTGGATGATCTAGGTGGATGTTAGCAAGGTGTCAACTTTGCTTGAGATTTTCCACTAGCTCAAGTCTCACCTAGCCAGGTTGAGGGCTGGGTTGTATAGAGGGATGTGAGGTGAATATCTACATTCCAAGGTTGCTACCTAGTTACGTCCCATGGCTTGGCAAATGATATCCAAAGCTAATAAGAATTAAGGTGGACATTCCCTTAATTCAACAAGGGTTGCAAACCTTCAAACAATTGGCACTAGATTTTAGGCTTTGGCCAGGGCAAGGATGGTGTTCAGTAGTACTCATATCAAGGTACCAAAAGGTGCAAACGTATGTCCAAGGTGGATCATGGTTAGCCTAACCCATGGATCAAAAAATTGAAATTTATAAGGGTTTTATGACTTAGCAGTTCTTGGATTTCCTATCCTACAATTCTAAATGTGGACTAGATATGATGTTAGTTGGTAATAGGGTTTGATCTAGTATCCTAAACATGTGATTAACATTAGCACACCACTAGTGTCATAAGCAAGCAAAAGGAATAAGGAAACAAGCAATTGATTGAGTACACACTTAAGCCGGCATCATGTGCAAGTATAACCCTAAAAGTTTCATTTCCCCCTAACCTTTGGCATCCTATCAAACATGGTTGCAAGATATGGGGTGTTACATGACGATGATTGAGCTTTCCTAGGTTTGATGCCCAAGTTGGCTAAAAATAAGGGTGTCATAGAAGAATATTAATTAGCGTCAAAAACCACGTGGGTTTTAGAAGCACAGATCTTCAATTGGAACATGTGAAGTGTGGATTGAGGTCTACGCACTTCTATTCTTGTAGACAGTTGTTGGGCCTCCAAGTGCAGAGGTTTGTAGAACAACAGCAAGTTTCCCTTAATTGGATTACCCAAGGTTTATCGAACTCAGGGAGGAAGTGGTCAAAGGTAGCCCTCTCAAGCAACCCTACAATCAAGATACAAGAAGTCTCTTGTGTCCCCAACACACCAAATACACTTGTCAGGTGTATAGGTGCACTAGCTCGGTGAAGAGATAGTGAAATACAAGTGGTATGGTAATTACAAGTGGTAACAGTGCCAGAAAATAGCTTGATGGCGTGGAAGAGAATAAAGGCAAACTGAAATAAAGATGGAAGCAAGCAAACATGTAACAGATCTAGTTGCAAACGGTGTTTCAATGCTTAGAAACAAGGCCTAGGGATCCTACTTTCACTAGTGAACACTCTCATATAAATATCTTCTCTTTATGATACTACTCTAAACTACTCTCCGTTTGGACACTCTAATCCATGGAAGGGCTATAACAACACTCCTCAAAGTTCGCTTTCCCCATCTAGATAACCCCACACTGTCACCTTGAGCACTAGATGGTTCCAACAAACACCACAATTTCATAGAGACATCCAACTCCAAATATAACTCATAACAAGTATTTGTAATCTCTAGCCTAAGTGCCACCATGGTGTGCACGCTTTCACTTTCACACACATGGGGAGAGCAGAGAGCTATTAAAGCACTTGAGTAGAAAAGTAGATCTACTTGATTACAAATCTCATGATCACAATATGATCATGCATAGAGAGAGATGAACACATAGCTATTGGTAGAACCATTAGCGTTGAGGAAGAACTACTCCCTCATCATCATGGGAATCAGCAACGGCGATGGAGATGGTGGTGGAGATCAATGGAGATGGCTCCCAGGTCACTTCCCCATCCCAGCAGGGTGCCGGAACAGAGACTTTCTGTCCCCAAAATCTCCCCTTCGGTGGCGGCGGCACTGCGAAACTTGTCGTGGCTAGAGACTGGATGCTTTAGGGTTTCATTTTCTGCCTGCACCACCACATGGTGTGGACAGCCCCTGGACCCTCTCCGTCTCGTCTTCTGGCTCTGTGAGTCTTCCGGTAAAATATCGACTTTGGCTTTTGTCCGGTCCAATTCGGAGAATATTAATTTTCTAGCTTTTCTGGAACCAAAAAGAGAAGAAAACAGGCAACTGGCACTATGGCATCTTGTTAAGAGGTTAGTTCTATAAAATGTGTAAAAGTACTCCAAAGTGTGGAGAAAACATAAGAAAGTAAATATAAAACAAGCATGGAGCATCAAAAATTATTTATACGTTTGCAACATATCAACATCCCCAAGCTTAACTCCTGCTAGTCCTCGAGTAGGTAAGTGATATAAAGAAAAGATTATTTTTTTAGGTGACATGCACCATCATAATCTTGATCAAGGAATTTATAACATTGATTGCTGGGATCATAGTACTTTAACATAGCATGAAAGATATAGTTCTAACAATAAGACATAACAACTATGTTGTAACATGAAAGGATACAAACAAAGGTTCTTGAATAACAATGCATTGAAAGACGTTTGTTTGTTTGTTTCACATATAGAAAACATAGCATAGTGGCATTCGTCTTGTCCCTCATGGTGTAGCAAAATGTAAATGCATAGGACACCTTCGAAGTTCATAAGGGTGACTAGATACAAATAGTTCAAGAGCAAGCAATACCAACATTATGAATCAATCAAATAAGTTTTGGGACAATGCACATTAAACTAAGAATGGCCACTATGCTCTCTTAATAGGTGCATAAGGATAGAAGATGGAGACTCAACATAAAAGTAAAAGAAAGGTCTTCATAGAAGGAAGCAGGGATTCAAGTCTCATAAAGAGCTTCCAAAAGTTATGGTACTTATTAGCTTTCAGCTCTCATTGCCCCTATCATAAGCATCTTGAAGTGATTAAGGTTAAAGTGAACAAACTATGGAGTATATGCTTGACAAAGTATAAGTTGGCAATCTCATGTCCCTTGAATATGAGGACCGCTCCTCATGCTACTCAAGTTTAGTCACCGATAAGTTCTTGTCATAGTAAGTACATGTCTACCATAGAGAACCGCCAACGGGGTACCTCTTGCCCGATGATACGGAAGAATACCCATATCAAAATGACAAGGCAATCAGACGACGAGCATCTCAGCAATCTTCTTATTTACCATGGGGAAATGGTGCTTTTTCTCTCGTTCCTCTTTTCTCATCTTTTTTTTCTTTTTCTCGTTTTTGGTTTTTCTCAATCTCTATCTCTTTTTTTATAAGAAGAATGCTTCATAGACAGCTCATTATGGTTGCGCTGCAGGTTTCCACCATGATTAGGCATGGATTAGACCGGTGCCCCAGGAATTTCTCTAACACACATACATAACTCCATGGACTTACAAGCTTCCCTTTCATTTCACACCAATGACATCCATAGACAAAAGAGCATGATATCAACTAGGTACAAAGTACAAGTGCAATGTTGAAAGCGTTCCCCATGACAACATAGTTCTGCTAATCCCCAACATATAAGTGCAAGAATATACAACATAGATGACACAACGGTTCAAGTTTATTAAGTGCAAGAAAAGTAAAGTGTGCCATTAAGTTCGTTTGAGATTTAATCACTAATTTTCACATAACAAGTTTAATTCGGAAGGTAGATAAAATCATGAATATACTTGGAATAGCAAATGCTAATAGGTAGGTATGGTGGACTCTTTGGAATAACTTGGTTTAATGGAGTTGGATGCATGAGTGGGACTCATACTTGGTTATGGAGGCTAGCAAAATACTAGGAGCGACCAACTAAGAGAGCAATAATGGCCATAATCATGCAAAGCGACAAAACATCATTAATTGAAGCATAAAGTGATATTACAAGTCGAAAACTAAAGGATCATAAAGGCTATGGCGACTTGGGATAATCATAACATGGTGTGAGCATGCGCCAAGTCAACCCAAATAATGCATCAAAGGAGAATACCACAATACAATGCTTTAATATGCTAAAACAACGCATGATTCTTCCAAGGCACATTAAGCAATCTCAATTGTTTATAACATGTCATGCTATAGAAAAAATCACTAAACATAAAGCCAAAACAATATCAAGCATGACATGACAAAGCATAGGCCACAGTCAAAAACAAGCTCCTTTTACCACTTAAGCATGAACTTTTCCTACTCTTTTCCAATCCAAACCAACTTATTTGAAATAACTCACAAAGATAATAATAAATAAAGATCAGTGAGATTGTCTCACAAATCCAAAAGGAAGAACTAAAAAAGTTCTAAGAAGAAAGCACGAGAAAACTAAGGCTAAACCCAGTGCTAGCAAAAGAGAACACTCACAAAACAATGGGAATTAAAACTAGAGTGTTCTAGGCAATGAATAACAGAGTGTGTCTCTCTCAAAAAGAAGTGTGTTGGGATCCAACCAACTTATTTAAGCAAACCAAACAAAAGAAAACTAAAACAAAGACGAAGACGCTCCAAGAACAACACAATTGTGCATGAAACAATAAAAATGAAGTGTTTGGAAGAAACCTGAGATTTTTATTGATGAAGAAGGGGATGCCTTGGGAATTCCCAAGCTTTGACGCTTGTACTTCTTGAATATTTCTTGGGGTAACACGGGTGGCATCCCCAAGCTTGAGCTTTAGTCCATTCTTCATCTCATTATATCATTCTTTCCCTTCACCTGAAAATTTCCTTCATACAAAACTTCACACAATCTTTATTAGCAACATTAGTGCACTCAAGATAATAAGTCTTTGGGTTCAGTTTCAACACCAATAAAAATTTCATTCAAACACAAGCTACTGTAGCACTTCCCTTAAAAAGCTCAATTCCCCAAAGAGAACCCAAAAAGGAACCAACAAGAAGCAAATGTAAATAATGGCAGAAATCTGTCAAAACAGACCAGCAGGTAAAAACCAATTTTTTCGAAGACATTCGGTTGCTCAAATCAAAAAGTGTTGAACTAACGAAAGTTAGATAACAACCTGGGGCAGAAGCAAAAAAATGCACGCCTCAAAACGACGTACAGATATGTTACACGAATTTTGACAGTGAAGCACAAAAATCTGTTTCGGGACAACAACTTTCCCAAGCATTACTTCTCTCTCATTAGAAGTTACTCTTGGCACAAAAACCACACAAAAATGATAAGGAGAGGTTATTACAGAGGCAATAACTTCCAAGAATGAACTAAAAATTTTGGGTTATCTCCCAATAAGTACTTTTCTTTAACGCTTTTAAGTTAGGCATGATAGTTTGAGAAGATGCTCACATAGGAAATATGAATTGAAGTAAAAGAGAGCATCAAGAAGCAAATTCAAAACACATTTAAGTCTAACCCACTTCCTATGCATAGGAATCTTGTAAAGAAACAAGTCATGAAAGAACAAAGCAACAAGCATATGAAAGGAAAACAAGTGCAACTTCAAGACTTTCAACATAAAGAGGGGAAACGTAATATTATTGAGATGCATAAAACCATGTTTCCCTCTCTCATAATAACTTTCAGTAGTATCATGAATAAAATTAACAATATAACTATCACAAAAAAAATTCTTATTAATTGAAGCAGGAGCAATTTCAACAAAATAGCTATCATTATTATTCTCATCACCATAATAATCAAATATTGGAGGCATATTGTAATCATAATTAATTTTCTCCTCAATAGTAGGTGGACTGAAAATATCATATTCATCATTGTAATCATCATAAATTGGAGGCATAGTATCATCCAAGTAAATTTTCTCCTCCATGCTTGGGGGACTAAATATATCATCCTCATCAAAACTAGCTTCCCCAAGCTTAGACTTTTCCATAGCATTAGCAATAATGGTTTTCAAAGAATTCATACTAATTACATTGCTATTAGCATGCAAATAAAGTTCCATAGGTTTTTTAATTTTTTCTTCAGACACTTCATCCCCTAACTCAAGATAAATACTATAAAGCTCTCTAATGTTTTTGTTGTTTTCCATTAAGCCTAACTAGTGAAAACAAGAAACAAAAAGACAAAATTGCAGAATCTAAAGGAAATAACTTCGAGCATTCACACCGGAGGATGTGAGTACCTTTTACCTTACCTCCCCAGCAACATCGCTAGAAAATAGCTTGATATCTACGCACTTCTATTCTTGTAGACAGTTGTTGGGCCTCCAAGTGCAGAGGTTTGTAGAACAGCAGCAAGTTTCTCTTAAGTGGATTACCCAAGGTTTATCGAACTCAGGGAGAAAGTGGTCAAAGGTATCCCTCTCAAGCAACCCTGCAATCAAGATACATGAAGTCTCTTGTGTCCCTAACAAACCCAATACACTTGTCGGATGTATAGGTGCACTAGTTCGGCGAAGAGATAGTGAAATACAAGTGGTATGGATAATTATAAGTGGTAATGGTGCCAGAAAATAGCTTGATGGCATGGAAGAGACTAAAGGCAAACTGAAATAAAGATTGAAGCAAGCAAACATGTAACATGTCTAGTTGCAAATGGTGTTTCAATGCTTAGAAACAAGGCCTAGGGATCATACTTTCACTAGTGAACACTCTCATATAAATATCTTCTCTTTATGATACTACTCTAAACTACTCTTTGATTGGACACTCTAGTCCATGGTAGGGCTATAACAGCACTCCTCAAAGTTCGCTTTCCCCATCTAGATAACCCCACACTGTCACCTTGAGCACTAGATGGTTCCAACAAACACCACAATTTCATAGAGACATCCAACTCCAAATATAACTCATAACAAGTATTTGTAATCTCTAGCCTAAGTGCCACCATGGTGTGCACGCTGTCACTTTCACACACATGGGGAGAGCAGAGGTCTATTAAAGCACTTGAGTAACAAACTAGATCTACTTGATTACAAAGCTCAGGATCACAATATGATCATGCATAGAGAGAGAGAGATGAACACATAGCTACCGGTAGAACCATTAGCCTCGAGGAAGAACTACTCCCTCATCATCATGGGAATCAGCAACGACGATGGAGATGGTGGTGGAGATCAATGGAGATGGCTCCCGGGGCACTTCCCCGTCCCGACATGGTGCCGGAACAGAGACTTTCTGTCCCCAGAATCTCCCCTTCGGTGGTGGCGGTGCTGCGGAACTTTTCATGGCTGGAGGCTGGATGCTTTAGGGTTTCTACATCGGAGGCTTCTTATAGGCGAAAGGGCAAGGTCAGTGGATGCACCAAGGGCCATCACCACCTGGTGGCGTGGCCAGGGATAGCCCGTGCCACCACATGGTGTGGCCAGCCCCTGGCCCCTCTTCGTCTCGTCTTCTGGCTCCGTGAGTCTTCCGGTAAAATATCGACTTTGGCTTTTGTCTGGTCCTATTCTGAGAATATTCATTTTCTGGCTTTTCGGGAACCAAAAACAGAAGAAAACAGGCAACTGGCACTATGGCATCTTGTTAAGAGGTTAGTTCTATAAAATGTGTAAAAGTACTCCAATGTGTGGACAAAACGTAAGAAAGTAGATATAAAACAAGCATGGAACATCAAAAGTTATAGATACGTTTGCAACGTATCATGGATGGATAAACCTTCATAAGTAGACCACACTCATTCAAGGATTTGGTCAAAAGAGGTTAACGTGGAGGTGTGAGGTTCTACCAAAATAGGCATGTTGTGAAGATTTGAAGGAAAGATTATTTTCTTGCCTACAAAACCATCAAGAACAAGTGGGTTAAAGGATGATCTAGCCAAGCGGAAGAGTTGTCATTGGTAGTCCTTAAGATGGTCTACGATATGTTTCAAGTGCATTTCCAAAAATGCAGAAGGGTTGAGAAAGAGGGAGTCTCAAAGATGTGATATTGTAACATTTTTCCAGACTTTGTCATTTTTGGTAGATTTAGGATTTTTAACTAGAATATAAGAGGGTATGATTTTGAGAGGATGCAAGGTTTCAAATCATTATCAAGTGGATTATGTTGGAGTGTAGATGGAGTAGAAAGTATCCATGATTGGAGTTGGTCTTCGTTGACTTGGAAGCTTCTAGAATGGGTAACTTCAGAAGTGATTTGGTTAAGGGTTTTAGATGATCACCTAGTGTCTATAGATAAGATCCATCTTGGTTAACTTGCTTAGGGTTGATACTCTTTGATTAGCTAGATGCTATATGATGAGTTTCTAGGGTAGCTCATACTACTCCTAAGAAAACAAGTCAAGCTTCAGATTAAGGCAATTCATCTTAGCATATCAAGGTAACTCATCTTACAAGAAAAACAAATCTACTACAATGGATACCTCCAAGCCTAGCTTGGGGTAAGGATGGGTCTTTTGACAGTATTGTATCTTGAAGTAGACGAGAGTCCCTTGGTATTTCTATCAAAAGTAGAGTTAAGAGGTTTATGAAAGGTTTTGGACTAACCTAGGGGTAAGGGTAGTTGATGGTTCTATCTTGAAAACATAGGGAGATTATATAATATAGATCTCCATAGTTTTTTAAATAGAAGCTAATAAAATACTTTATTGCTGCAAAGGCATCTTGGCTCAAGTTTTGGAATGCCAGAACATTCAAGAATATGAAAAATAAGCTAAGACTGTTTGTGAAATAGCTTTTGTCAACTGAGGGCTAGGTGAGGAGTTTATCATCTGCTACACATTCAGATGCATAAGTACAAACAACAACAAGAAAACACTGCATCAATCAATAAGAAAAAGTTTGTGTTTCCCTTGATTTTTGCATTCTGGACAACCAATCAGGGTTGCTAAAATTGGGATGTTACAATGTATTGAAAGAAAGACGATCTCCATTGAATTATTGGTCTATGATGTTTGTATGATGTGTGTTTGATCTCTCTCTTTAGATGGTATGTGTAATCGGCCACATATCATTTGACTTCGGGTCTAAAGAAGAGGGTGAACTCCATTGGAAGTGTTTCAAAGTGTGCCCGAAGCTATTGTGACTATAAACACCATCTAGCAACATTCACGGTCAAAGGAGGATTAACGAGAGATTCCCTAAGCTAATTATGATATCCACGGGGAGACCCTTAATTGCGGTGGTCTATATGGGTGACTTCTCTCAGACATCGCGGTAGTTATTTATAGATGACCTCATTCTTGGCTCAACAAAGTGACCGCCTACGAGCCTTATAGTGAACATCTTATTATGAAGCTCTGTCTAGACATATCATGACAGAAGAAATAGGTTATACTAATTATGATTAATTATAACATGCTAGTGGTGTATCCTACATCCTCGAGAATGCTTTAGCCCTATTGAGTTCAACCAGTTTTCCAAACACTTTTTTTACTTGCTTTCTTTTACTTGTTTTAGTTACTTTCCTGCATTCAACCAAAAACCTTCCAAACACCCTTTACTTGAAATCAAAGGAGGCTTACAAGTATCCTTCGGTAGACAGTGACGAGGGGCATAAAGACCTTAACCAAATAGGTCTCTCTGGGTTCGATACTGTTATTTTGAAACTAGCTACAATTGATCCGTGCACATGCAGTCATCAAGCTATTTTATAACACCGTTGTCAGGGAGCTAAGCACTTTTGGTCTTTGTTCTTAGTTCCTTATTCTACTAATTGTTTTACTAAAGTTGTTTACTTGTTTCAGGTAAATGTCATGGGCGAGTACCGACATATAATTCAGCTAGAGCCTGTAAAGAATTCTGTTCCACCCATGGACGCCTATTTAAAATCCAACAACCCTAGAGGGTATGATATTAACCCCATGCTTTTGGATCTTTTACATGCTAATTTTTTTGCAAGGGATGGTACGAAATATCCGTATGAGCATGTAGGGTTCTTTGAAGATACATGTGGGACTTTTCGTCTTAATATATTCACGGAGGATGAGGTTAAAATTCTCTTTTTGTTAAACCTCTTATTGATGAGGCCCGTTCTTTGGTATATTCAAAGTCCTAAAAAAGATTACTAACTCCTACGAGATGTTAGACTCTTTGTTCCTAGTTGATTTCTTTCCCATGACAAAAACTCTTGGAGTGTGACACATGATCACCAATTTAAAGGAAACCTTAAGAAAGCTTGCATGAAGGCTGCACAAGGTTTAGGGGATTGCTTGATCACTACCCCCACCACAACTTCCAGCCTTGGTTGGTAATACATACTTTCTAAACAGGTTTGAGCACTAATAATATAAATGAATTAGACTCCCTTACCAATGGGTCATTTACTAAATTTAGTGTTGAAAGAGCCTAGAATTTGCTAGACACAGTGCACAGGATAGATAAAGCTTATTGTCGAGCCAAACTTAATGAAGAAAATCGTATAGAGTATAATTTTTTGAGAAAATTTCTAGCTTTGCGCAAAGTAGAAAAACTGCTTGGAAATTTCAACCTTTACCACCGTATGATTGTTCAAATTGTTGAATCCTATAATGAGTATTTGGAGATCCCAAAAGAGTGAAAACGCTACACGCCGCCTTGTAAGGAGAAGCCCTAGAGCTAGTCACAAGGACAAACACTCGCAAATGCAAAAAAATGTGCTAGTTGTGGAGGAAACTATCCTCACAAAAAGAATAGAGAGTGAGGGTGAAAGAAATAAAAGGATAGGGGTTAGCTAAAAACCTGGGAACTATGAAAAAAAACATTGGCATAGTAAAAGAACTTCTAGAAACTAAGATATTTGAGGATGAAGTAATAGTGCTAAGTAGAGGATGCAGTAATAGTGGAACCTGATGGTAAGAATAAAAGTCAATAGAAAATCCCTTTTTGTTTAGGGGGGGCTACTTATGTAGGGTTTTGTGACTTAAATTCTTCCATTAACATTATGCCTTACAATCTATGAATAATTGCGGTGCCATCTTCATGAACTGTCCAAATTACCTTTATGCTTTCTAACCGAATCTTGCAGCGGACTCATGGGATTCTTGTAACATCCCTTTTTTCAAAATTTTGCATCTCATTGCATTCCTTGAGCATATCAGCATCCATGCATATGTTTTAACTCGCAATTCTCTAAACCCCATTGGAAATGGGTAAAAACCCTAATTACCTCCCTTTAGGGAAAAACACCCTGAACCCTAGTTCCTCTTTACAAAAAAGTAAAAATAATAATAACGTTTGATATGAAAAAATAGACTAAACGTGTTCATTATACATATGTTAACACCCCATATTTTTCTGGATTTTTATTTAAGTATTTTGGGGCAGATTTGAGCTCTAAATGGAAAACTGTTAATAAAAAAGGTTTTGATAAAAAAACGAGGGGCAGATGCCCTAATGGGCCGACCCAGCCGACCGACCCAGCCCACCCGGAATCCCCCGCGACCCTGATACCCGCTAGACAGTGCCCACGCATCCCGCAACCAGGCTCTAGCCCACCGCAGCCCAACTCCCCTCTCCCTCACTGCCAACCGGGCCCCACCACATTTCTTACCCAACCGTCCCTAAGCGAGGCGGAACTCTCTCCCGCTCGACAGAGTCCACTCGCCCCACTCCTCCTACTCCGCTCAAGCCGCAACGACATGCCCCACACCTCGCCTTTAAATTCCCTCGACCCCCTCTCCTTTTTTCCCAGCAAGTGTGCCCTCATATGTCGCCAGGTTGACGGAATTTCGAGCTGACGCTACCGTGGTCAGCATAGCTCCGGCGACGAATTCCGGTGAGACCGAGTCACCCCTCACCCTCTTGCTTGCTCCCCTCATGTTCTCTGCCCCTTGCTCTTCTTCTAATCCACTTGGTTCGACCTAGGGAGCCTTGGATCAACCGCCTGCGCAAGAAACCGAAGAACCACCGCCACCGCCGCAACTCCGGCGAGGAATCGCTGATGCTGCCGTCCACCATCGTCCACACCGCAGCCACCAAAAGACTCGTCGTCTTCTTTTGCTTCGCTAGGTAGTCTCCACGCTTCCCAGACCCCTCTGTACCACCTCCTAGGACTGCCGCCGCCACATGTCGCCACTCCCAGGTCACAGGCGACGTGATCTGTCATTGGTCGACGTGCTTGCTCCTCGGTCGTAGGATCTTCATAACCCCGACGACCCAGATCCTTTCGGTACCGAACCGGTACCGTCCAATCGGACGCCGCCACGTCAGCGTGCCGTGTCAGCGTGTCGCGTCAGCCACGCTAGCCAACCTCAGGTTTCCGCGTGGACCACCCTTATCCCCTGTTTTATTTAAAATAGGCAGAAAACTATGTAGACTTGCAAAATTCATAGAAAATATTTTGGTTATCAAACAAATACGTATCATATACCATTGGATTCATAAAAATGTCTAGAACTTATCTATGAAATAAAACATACTATTTTCCGAAGATATTTTGTTTAAAAATTAAAACCCCTAAATGAAGTAATTAAATCATAGAAAATGTTCTGTACATTCTTTTTGAACAAATGTTATGTTTCTAGAAACCTGTGGAGTAAAACTACAATACCATACAGAGGGTTTTCGGTGTTGAACATTAGAACTAGTTTCATACTATAAGTTTGTCGTTTGGTATAATAGACCTAACAATTGTTTTTAAATACCAAATAAATCATAAACCCAACATTCAGGTGTGTTGGGAAGCTTTTAAAAAGTGGTCATGGTGCATTGCATGGCATGCATGAGCATAGTTTTTTTCTTTGTACCTGTTGTGATTGTGTGACCTCGACGTGTCGATTGTCTGGAGTGCAACCTTTGTGACTGTGAGGATTGTGTTCCAAACAACGGTACCCAAGGCAAGTTGACTACATAAATGTCCCAATATTTTACTATGCAATTGGAGTTTTCTTAGTATGCATGTGTAGTATTATATAGTATTATGCTATGCAATGCAACCCAGATAGGATTGTCACATGTATCCTTGGACTATTGAGTAGAAGACAACGTAGGAGTTGAATGCTTAGCCCTGCAGTAGTTCCATGAATGACTTCACAACAAGATGTGATATTGAAAGTATCTTTTCCAAAGATTGAAAAACAACTTAATTTAAGGAACTACCTGGGTGTTAGAATGGATATTTTATGGTGGGGTGCCAATCAGGAGTCAGCCCTTTCAACGGCTCACTCTTGTCTTATGTGCGCACGCGGAAAGCCACCCAGGCATAAAGAGATTGGAGGCGCCTAGTGTTTTAGAAGCTTCCATGTACAGCCACATGTCACATGGCTCTGTCCTGACTAAGTACGACCCGACATGACTAGCAGATGTAGCTTGGGTAGGTTGTATGGGTCCATCAGGGGATCAGGGGACTACTTCTGAAAGATCTTGTCTCGGTCTTCTTCCAGTCGTGCCACATCTGGGTGGTACGTGTGCGGGAGTTTACCGGGTCTTATGGGTAAAGTGTAAAAACCTCTCCAGAGTGTCAAATCTAAGTACTTAGCCATATCCCTAGTTACGGACAATTATGAGCGACTTGACTCTAAAGCTAACCGTGAATCTTATCATTCCAATTTCTGAAATTAAAATTTTGATGGGTGTACAAGGGTAGGAGGGTTCACCGATTTCTATCGGTGGTACCTAGGTTCACCGCTTTCAACCAGTGGTACCGCTTAATAGATGGAAAATGTGTTTTATCAAATGATATGATAAAATCATTTCTTTATGCAAAGTTCAGCCAAACTCCACCTAGCCAAAATGCATGTACAATATAAGTTGAGAATCATGTCCACCATAAATAGTGTACTTGCCAATACATTCAAAGTATTGACCATTCGTGGCTGCAACCTTTCATGTTGCAGGATACTCTGATGACGAGTGAGGTACGAAGGAGGGTTGCGAGTCTCCACTCAACATGCTTCGCCTGTGGCATTTTAAATGGAGCTAGCCCTTCTGCTATGCAACTTGTATAAGACTATGTTATTTTATCTCTGGATTTGTGCGATGTAATAGAAATTTGACATGTGTTATCATGATATTCCATTCCTGAATTGTGTGTGCTAGCGAGTCGATCCAGGGACTAGCACTATATAGCACAATGACTTTACCCCTACCGGGTCGGGTCACTGCAGATGGTATTAGGGCACTTTGTTGACTATAGGTTCGTGACCCTAGAAATGTTTTAGTATTAGGAGAGACCCTAGGAATTTTTGTTTTAAAAAAATATTAGTTTTCTGCTCTCTATTTAAAATTTTGATTGTGTATTTTCATCTCTTGTAACCTTTTCGTTATCAAAATCTCTCACTCTCTTCTCTGATTTTAAAATGTAGATGAACAAGTTCACAGTGATGACCTTTGCCCAGGATAAGAGTGAGATTCCTTTCAGTGAGCAGCTATTCAGACTGACGAAGTTACTAGACCTTCGTCCACCGGAGTTCAGGCGTAGGCAACGGTCACCCATGGCACCTCTGCCTAATAACTGGATCATCGAGGCCACTGTGAGAGGACGACGCATCTACCCACGCACTAGAGATATGACCTTCACCGTAGAGTACCCCAACTGGGAATTGGGTCGTCAAATCGCCATGCAGGAGGCATTGGCCGGGACTTTCGAGGCCTACTATCACCAGATACCTAAGGATAGTACCTTCCAGGAATTTGGAAGGCGCCTCTTTGATGGGACCGCCATCAAGACCGAAGGAGGCCGAGGCGGCATGGAGTGGAAGGACATCCAGTTGGAGGACATGGAGATACATGTTGACGACTTGGAGGGTGGCCTCAGGGCCATGATGAAGAAGGTAGTGGATGCCGAGACGAGGGCCAAGATCACTGTGGATAAGCTGAAGAAGAGCAATCAGGACTTGACATTTCAGCTTATGGAGATGGAGAATAGGATAGTGGCCAAAGATGAACAGATTGCGCACATGGCAAGGACCTGGACGCCCCTGGCTATCCCACATGAGAGATCGGAGGAGGAGCCCATGGAGAGGGTTTGCATCTTGCCAAGAGGATTGGAGGTGCATATTGCCCCTCCGTAGGAGAGTGGACCGAAGGAGCGTCACCCAGGAAACGCCACAGAATACAGGAGATGCCTCAGGCCCCGAGCTTAGGATGGACTACCATGTCTAGTTTGATTACCGTTGTCATGTTAGGGTATTGACTATATCATACTATGAGATATAGCAATACTAGACCGTTTATCTTATTTTCTTGACTACTGAACTTTACTTGTGAGATTGGATGGTTGTTGAACCTTGTTTGGTGTGTCATTGTTGCTTGTGTTGTGATGTCTCACCTTGTTGTGATGAGTATTTTTTTTGGCTTTGGGGTAGATCCGTGCCTATGTTTTTCCTATGTTAGTGTACTCATCCATGCTAGCCTAAACAAATACCTCCAAAACATGCCAATGGTATGCCCCCAGGTTTGCAGCAGATACTGCAGAGACAAGGTCAAATGATGGATAGGCAAGGACAGTTGCTGGAGAACCATGGACAGATGATGCAAGCCATGTTGCAGAATCTGACAAACATCAACAACAACAACAACAATAGCGGAGGAAACAACAACAACGGCAACAACAACAACAACAACAACAACAATAATAGTGGAGGAAACAACAACAGTGGCAACAACAACAACAATAGTGGAGGAAACAACAATGGTGATAACAATAACAATGGAGGCAACAACAATGGTGGCTATAATAACCACCCACCACCACATGTGGATAGACTCACCAAATTCCTAAGGCTATGACCACTAACTTTCTTGAGTGTCGTAGATCCAGTTATGGAAGATGACTAGCTGTGTTCTGTCAGCAAAAACTTAGTTACTGTGGATTGCACTGATGCAAAGAAGGTGAGGTTTGCTGCCCACCTATTGGAAGGCCCTGCAACATCATGGTGGGAGAACTATCAGATCACCCACCCCATTGAAGAGGTGAACTGGGACATGTTCAAGGAGGGTTTATGCTCCTATCACATTTCTGCTGGAGTTATGAGCCTGAAGAAGGAGTTTCACAAGTTCCACCAGGGGAACCACACCGTTGCTGAGTACATTTACGAGTTCAATAGTCTGGCTCGCTATGCACCGGATGACGTGGACACCGATGCTAAGAGAAGGGAGAAGTTTATGTATGGACTGAATGATGACTTATCAGTCTAATTGTTCGTGGTCTACACGCCAAACTTCCAGGCATTGCTGGACAACGCCATTATCCTTGAAACCTAGAAGATGGAGAGCCACAAGAGGAAGTACAACACTCAGGGGAAGTTCCATTCAGGACCACCTCACAAGTCCCGCCACTTTCATGAAGGTGGTGGATGCTCTGGTTTCAATAGGTCCGGGAACCATAACCCTCACTCTAACAATGGGAATGGGAACAACCACTCTGGAGGGCATGGCCACACTGGAAATGGCCACAAGCATCAGGGTGGAAAGCACCATGGACATGGCCACGGAGGCCACAATGGCCATGGTAATGGAAACAACACCAACAAGAACCGCAACAGCAACTCCAACAAGACTTTAGCCATGTTACCTATTTCAAGTGCAAGAATACAGGGCACTATGCCAATGAATTCCCAGAAGCAAAGAAGGATAATGGATCCAATACCAGCCCATTTCAGAAAGGGCATGTGAACCGCATCAATGTTGAGGAGATCATGGAGGAACTGGATGATGTAATAGGTATGTTCCCCATTAATACCTTTACTGCACTCGTTCTTTTCGATACCGGTGCATCCCATTCATTCATATCCAGAGCATTTGTGGATAGACATAAGATACCTATTCAAGCAATTAGCAAACCCCTTAGAGTCAAATCACCAGCCGGCGAGATGGTAGCAAACTTTGGATGCCACGGGTTAACCTTGAGTATAGGGAAGCATGGTTTCCCTACCAAACTGATAGTGTTGGAATCTCAGGGACTAGATGTGATATTAGGCATGAATTGGATGTCCAACTACCAGGGGGTAATAGATTGTGCCAAGAGAACCATTACGCTCACCTCCCCTGAAGAGAAGCGAATCCGATTTAGGTCCACAATGAAGATGAAAGGAGGTAAGCTCAATTCTCTTAAGGGGGTTAATATGGATAATTTACCCATAGTAAGGGTATACCCAGACGTGTTTCCAGAAGAACTGCCCGGAATGCCGCCGGATCGAGACATTGAGTTCCTCATTGACCTGATGCCGGGTAGTGGGCCCATATCCAAAAGACCGTATAAGATGGATGTGGATGAGGTAAAAGAGCTAAAGAAGCAACTGGGGGAACAATTGGCCAAAGGTTTCATTCGACCAAGTTCATCATCTTGGGGAGCGCTAGTATTATTTGTGGAGAAGAAGAATAAAAGCCAAAGGTTATGTATGGACTACCGATCACTAAATGAGGTGACGATTAAGAATAAGTACACACTGCCGGTGATCAATGATTTGTTTGACCAACTTAAAGGAGCAAAATATTTCTCCAAGATCGATCTTCGATTAGGTTACTTCCAGTTGAAGATTCAGGAGCAATATATTCTCAAGACGGCATTCATCACTAGATATGGATTGTATGAGTACATAGCGATGCCATTCGGATTAACCAATGCACCAGCATACTTCATGAGTATCATGAACAAGGTCTTCATGGAGTATTTGGACAAGTTTGTAGTAGTCTTCATCGATGACATTCTGGTATACTCCAAGAACGAGGAGGAACATGAGGAACATCCTCGTATGATCATGCAGAAACTTAGAGAACACAAGTTGTATGCCAAGTTTAGAAAGTGTGAGTTTTGGCTAAAGGAATTAGAATTCCTGGGACACATCGTTTCTGAGGCAGGAGTCGCGGTCGACCCTGCCAAAGTGGCAGCTGTAACAGATTGGGAATCCCCCAAGAATGTGGGAGACATCCGAAGTTTCTTGGGATTGGCAGGGTACTACCGAAGGTTCATAGAGAACTTCTCTAAGATAGCCAGACCCATGACTGAGTTGTTGAAGAAGAAGAAGTTTGCATGGACAGATGCGCGTGAAGAAAGCTTTCAGGAATTAAAGAAATAATTGGTGTCTACACTTGTGTTATGTCTACCCGACATCGAGAAGGATTTCCAAGTTTACCGTGACGCTTCCCGTCAAGGTCTTGGTAGTGTGTTAGTGCAAGGAGGAAGAGTAGTGGCTTACGCATCGCGTCAACTCAAGGTGCATGAAGGAAATTACTCCACTCATGACTTGGAATTGGCGTTAGTGGTGCATGCCCTCAAAACCTGGAGACACTATCTGCTAAGGAAGCATTACGAGGTGTTTACAGATCACAAGAGCTTGAAATACATATTATCCCAGAAGGAACTGAATTTGAGATAGAGGAGGTGGTTAGAACTGATAAAGGATTATGATATGAGCCTGCAATTTCACCTAGGGAAAGCCAACATGGTTGTTGATGCACTGAGCCGCAAGGGCTATGTGAACAGGCTCACGATAGGGGAGATACCCTCGGATCTTTGTGATCAGTTCAAAGATCTTAGGTTGGAGATAGTGACCGAGGGATACCTAGCATCGCTAGAGGTACAACTAGCTCTGATGGACAGAATCAAGGAGGCACAAAAGGATGACTCCGAGATTTTGGAAATAAAGGAAACATGGGAAGATGCAAAGCTGAAGGGTTTCTTGAGGATGACCAAGGTGTCATTTGGTTTGGAAGTCGCGTATGTGTACCTCGTAAACCTGAGATCATAAAGCTAATATTCCAAGAGGCCCACGATTCCCCTTATTCAATTCACCCAGGAAATACCAAGATGTATATGGACCTCAAGGAAAGATTCTGGTGGACTCGGCTAAAGAGAGATATCACCGAGTACATTGCTTTGTGTGATGTGTTCAATAGGGTCAAAGCATAACATCATAAACCAGCCGGGTTGCTTCAACCACGGCCTATCCCAGACTAGAAGTGGGACAAGATAGGCATGGATTTCATCACAGGATTACCCAAGACCAGATCTGGTTATGACTCCATTTTGGTAGTGGTAGACCACCTAACCAAGGTTGCTCATTTCATAACCGTAAGAACCACATACACAAGCACCAAATTGGCTAAGATCTATATGTCTAGAATTGTGTGCCTGCATGGAGTACCAAAGGAGAACGTGTCTGATAGAGGCACCCAATTCACTTCACATTTCTAGCACCCTCTGCATGAGTCACTAGGTACTAGGTTGGAGTTCAGCACAACATTTCACCCACAAATACATGAGCAAACCGAGAGGGTAAACCAAATTCTTGAGGATATGTTGAGGGCATGTGCCTTGGACTATGGATCAAGCTGGGATGAGAATTTACCATATGCCGAATTCTCATACAACAACAGCCATCAAGCCAGCATTGGAATGTCTCCCTTCGAAGTATTGTATAACAAGAAGTGTAGGACCCCTTATTGTGGGATGGTGTTAGTGAGCGAAGTCTTTTTGGACCAGATATGATCAAGGATGCCGAAGCGAAGGTCAAGTTGATTCGTGATAGGCTGAGGATAGCTCAATCTAGGCAGAAAAGTTACGCAGATACTAAGCGTAGGGAAGTGACCTATGAAATTGGTGATAGAGCATACCTCAGGGTTTCACCTTTGCAAAGAGTGAAGAGGTTTGGAATTAAGGGAAATTTAGCACCACATTTCATGGGACCCTACAAGATCCTAGCTCGCAATGGAGAGGTCGCATATCAGCTGGAATTACCAGAGGTGCTGTCAAGTGTGCATGATGTGTTCCATATTTTGCAACTCAAGAAGTGCCACCCAGAACTAGTGAACACCCCGCTCAAGGATACGGTCCCTATTGGGGAAATTCAGCTAAAGGATGATCTGACAAATGAGGAGAAACCGGTCAAAATCTTAGAGACTGCAGAAAGATTCACGTGTACCAAGACAATCAAGCTCTGCAAGGTTTAGTGGAACCACCACACCAAAGAAGAAGCCACGTGGGAGCGCGAACAGGATCTTCGAGAAGACCACCCTCACCTCTTTGCTAACCAACCGGAATGTTGAGGGCGAGATTCATCTAAAGGGGGTTAGGTTTGTAACATCCCTTTTTTTGAAAATTTTGCATCTCATTGCATTCCTTGAGCATATCAACATGCATGCATATCTTTTTACTGGCAATTCTCTAAACCCCATTGGAAATGGGTAAAAACCCTAATTACCTCCCTTTAGGGAAAAACACCTTGAACCCTAGTTCCTCTTTATAAAAAAATAACGTTTGATATGAAAAAATAGACTAAACGTGTTCATTAAACATATGTTAAGACCCCATTTTTTCTAGATTTTTATTTAAGTATTTTGGGGTAGATTTGAGCTCTAAATGGAAAACTGTTAATAAAAAAAGGTTTTGATTAAAAAGGGTGACATACGCCCTAACGGGCCGACCCAGCCGACCGAGTCGGCCCACCCAGAATCCCCCGTGACCCTGCTATCCGCTAGCTAGTGCCCGTGCGTCGCACAACTAGTCTCCAGCCCACCGTGGCCCAACTTTCCTCTCCCTCACTGCCAATCAGGCCCCACCCTATTTCTTCCCCAATTGTCCTCGAGCGAGGCGGAGCTCGCTCCCGCTCGATGGCATCCACTCGCCCTTACTCCCCCACTCTGCTCGAGCCGCAATGGCACACCCCGCACCTCAACTTTAAATTCCCTCGACCCCCTCTCCTATTTCCCCAGCAAGCGCACCCTCATACGCCACCAGGCTGGCGGAATTTCGAGCTGACGCCGTTGTGGTCTACAGCAGCACCAACGACGAATTCCGGTTAGACCGAGCCGTCCCTCGCCCTCTTGCTTACTCCCCTTACCTCCTCTTTCCCTTGCTCTTCTGCTAATCCACTTGGTTCGACCTAGGGAGCCCCGGAAAAACCGCCTGCAGAAGAAACCGAAGAACGCCGCCGCGGCTGCAACTCCGGTGAAGAATCGGCGATGCTGCCGTCCACCAGAAGACTCGTCGTCTTCTTCCGCTTCGCCAGGTAGTCTCCGCGCTACCCAGATCCCTTTGTACCGCTGCCTAGGACCACTGCCGGTAGCGCCGCTACCGCGCGCTGCCACTCCCAGGTCGCCGGCGACGTGACCTGTCCTTGGTCGACGTGGCCGATCCTTGGCCGTAGGATCTTCAGAACCCCTGCGGCCGAGATCCTTTTGGTACCGAACCAGTACCATCCAATCAGACGCCGCCTCGTCAGCCACGCTAGCCAACCGCAGGCCCCAACATGGACCGCCCTTATCCACTTAGCCCCTGTTTTATTTAAAATAGACAGAAAACTATTTAGACTTGCAAAATTCATAGAAAATGTTCTGGTAACCAGAAAAATACGTATGATATACCGTTGGATTTAGAAAAATGTCTAGAATTTATCTATGAAATAAAACATACTATTTTCCGAAGCTATTTCGTTTAAAATTTAAAATCTCTAAATGAAGTAATTAAATCATAGAAAATATTTTGTACATTCTTTTTGAAAAAATGTTATGTTTCTAGAAACCTCTGGACTAACAATACAATACCATACAGAGGGTTTTGGTTGTTCAACATTAGAACTGGTTTAATACTATAAGTTTGTCGTTTGGTATAATAGACCTAACAATTGTTTTTAAATACCAAATAAATCATAAACCCAACATTCAGGTGTATTCGGAAGATTTTAAAAAGTGGTCATGGTGCATTGCATGGCATGCATAAGCATAGTTGTTTTGCTTTGTACCTATTGTCATTGTGTGACCTCGACGTGTAGATTGTCTGGAGTGCAACCTTTGTGACTATGAGGACTGTGTTCCAAGCAACGGTACCCAAGGCAAGTTCACTACATAAATATCCCAATATTTTACTATGCAATTAGAATTTTCTTAGTATATATGTGTAGTCTTAAAAAGTATTATGCTATGCAAAGCAACCCAGATAGGATAGTCACATGTATCCCTGACTATTGAGTAGAAGACAACGTAGGAGTTGAATGCTAAGCCCTGCAGTTGTTCCATGAATGACTTCACAACAAGTTGTGATATTGAAAGTGTCTTTTTCAAAGGTTGAAAAAGGTGGGGTGCCAATCAGGAGTCAGCCCTTTCAATGGCTCACTCCTGTCTTATGTGCGCATGCGGAAAGCCACCCAGGCTTAAAGAGATTGGAGGCACCCAGTGTTTTAGAAGCTTCCCTATACAGCCACATGTCACATGGCTCTGTCCTGACTAAATATGTTGTGGAAACCCGGCCCAACGTGACTAGCAGATGTAGTTTGGGTAGGTTGTATGGATCCGTCAGGGGATCAGGGTACTACTTCGGAAAGGTCTTGTCTCGGTCTTCTTCCAGCCGTGCCACATCTGGGTGGTACGTGTGCGGGAGTTTACCGGGTCTTGTGGGTAAAGTGTACAAACCTCTCGAGAGTGTCAAATGTAAGTACTTATCCATGTCCCTGGTTACAGACAATTATGAGCGACTTGACTCTGAAGCTAACCGAGAATCTCATCATTCCAATTTCTGAAATTAAAAATTTGATGGGTGTACAAGGGTAGGAGGGTTCACCGGTTTCTATCGGTGGTACCCAGGTTCACTGCTTTCAACTAGTGGTACCGCTTAATAGATGGAAAATGTGTTTTATCAAATGATAGGATAAAATTATTGCTTTATGCAAAGTTCAGCCAAACTCCACCAAGCCAAAATGCATGTACAATATAAGTTGAGAATCGTGTCCACCATAAATAGTATACTTGCCAATACATTCAAAGTATTGACCATTCCTGGCCGCAACCTTTCATGTTGCAGGATACTCTAATGACGAGTGAGGTACGAAGTAGGATTGCGAGTCTCCACTCAACATGCTTCGCTAGTGGCATTTTGAATGGATGCTCTTTATCTTTTATAGTCTTGCGCTGTTGAACTTTGATTGTAAGGAGCTAGCCCTTCTGCTATGCAACTTGTATAAGACTATGTTATTTTATCTCTGGATTACTGTGATGTAATAGAAATTTGACCTGTGTTATCATGATATTCCATTCCTGAATTGTGTGTGCTAGCGAGTCGATCCAAGGGCTAGCACTATATAGCACATCAACTTGTACCCCTACCGGGTAGGGTCACTTCAATTCTTTGCAATGTCTGTGTTTCTGTACGATCATTTGTGTACCTAGTTTATTTTCATATTATCGAAATGCCTTTGGACTTGATTTCCCCGTCATTTTTGGTAATCGTTTTTACAGCTCTATGAATATTGATATTGATAACAAGAAACAAGTTTGGTCTCTATAGTTTGGAGAAGAAGTTTTAGAAGTTTATTGCAGCCAATTTACAAAGTTGTCTCATGAGAAGAAAATTGAGGTGAAAGAGGAAATAACTATTGAAGAATCTGCGGCAATTTATGTTGACACTCCCCAATCCGAGTTGGATAGGAGTTTGACAAATAATGATTCACTCCCAAATGGCTCTGCAAAAGAAGATTTGGATAAAATCCTCAATGATGCACCAGAAATTGAGAATCTCCTTACCGACGAATTCGAAGAACTTGAAATAAGAGGAGATGAGGATGCACCACCTCTCGTCTTGAAGCCTCTCCCTCCAGGGCTTAGGTATGAATTCTTAGACAAGGAAAGTAAGTGCCCTTTAATTACAGATGATAAGCTCTCTCTTGATGAAAATAAGAAATTGTTAGAAGTACTTGTCAAACAGCGTGAAGGTTTTGGATACACTCTTAGTGACATAAAAGGGATAGATCCTTCCATAGTGAATCATAAAATACCTATGGTTGAAGATGCTAAACCCTTTGTTGATAATCAAAAAAGGTTGAATCCTAGAATGAAAGAAGTAGTACCAAAAGAGGTCATATGTATGTTAGATAGTGGTATTATCTATCGAATTTCTGATATCAAATGGGTAAGCCCAACTCATTGTATACCCAGGGAAGGCTACATAAATATAATTAATAATGATAAGCATGAATTAATCCCTGCTAGAAAATTTTAGCAGGTTATAAAATGTGTATAGACTTTAGAAAATTAAACAAGGAAACCATAAAGAATCACAATCAAATACCTCTCATGAATAGCATCTTGGAAAGGATGTCCGGTAAATCTCACTTGTGTTTTCTTGATGGCTATTAGGGTTATTCTTAAATTGCTATTCAACTCGAAGACCAAGATAAAACTACTTTCACTTGTCCTTATGGAACTTATGCTTACCGACTAATGCCTTTTGGTTTATGTAATGCAACTTCTACTTTTCAGGAGTCTTTGTGAAGATATTTCATATTTTTTTAGAAAGCTCTATGAAAGTTCTCATGGACTACTTTTTTGTATACAGAACTACTTTTGAGTAGTGTCTTTATAATCTTAATAGAGTTTTACAGCGGTGTAGACAAAGTAAGATGGTTCTCAATTGGGAGCACCGCTGATTTATGGTAAGAGAAGGTATAGTTTTCGTACATAGAGTTTATGAAAGGGGATTAAGGTTGACGATTCAAAACTTGTTACTTTAGAAAAGGTGCCGATTCCAGAAGACATAAAAGGGGTAAAGAACTTTCTTGGGCGCGCTGGTTTCTATAAGTGTTTTATTAAGGATGTTGATAAAATGGCTGCTCCTTTAACTCGTCTCCTAGATAAAGATAATGTTTTCTCTTTTGACAGAAATTGCATTGATTCCTTTGAACAATCAAAAAAAGCGCCAGTTTTTGCTCCCATTATTCAACCACCAAATTGGGATGTACCCTTTGAAATTATGTATGATTCTAGTGACTATGCTATTAGGGCCGTTCTAGGACAAATGGATGGATCAAACCTAAACATTATTCAATATGCTAGTCGAGTTTTCAATAAAGATGATAAAAATTATGCAACAACTAAAAATGAGTTTTTAGTTGTGGTTTTGCTTGTGATATGTTTAGACATTACATTATTAATTCAAAGGTAACAGTCCATACTAACCATTAAGCTTTAAGATATCTCCTAGCTAAGAAATATGAGAAATCCCATCTAATTAAATGGATCTTGTTACTATAGGAATATGACCTACAAATAGTGGATAGAAGAGGTAAGGATAATCTCATTGCCGATCATCTCTCACGTATGGAGGGTATTATATATGATCCCATTCCTATTAACGAATCTTTGTTAGGCAAGTATCTTGCTGCTATAGAGTCACATGATCCATGGTTTGCAGATTATGATGACTTTCTTGTCGGACAGTTTCTACAAAAAGGAATGAGTTACATTCGAAGAAAGAATTTTTTAATGATTTAAAGCATTACTTTTGGGATAATCATTATTTGTACAATCACGTTATTGATGGGATAATTAGGAAATGTGTACCTGACCATGAGGCGAGAGCTATTCTTAAGGCCTGTCATGATAGTCCTTAGGGGGGCATCATGTTGGTGATCGTACATCAGCCAAAGTCCTATAGTCAGGATTTTACTGGCCGATCCTGGTTAAGGATGCTCATGATTATGTTAGGATTTGTTATGCATGTCAAAGTATGAATAACATTGGCAAAATAAAAGAAATTTATATGAAATATAACCTAATAATAGAACCATTCGATGTTTGTGGAATGGACTTCATGGGACATTTTGTGCCCTCTAACAATTATACTCATATTCTTGTCGATGCTGACTATGTTACCAACTGGGTAGAAGTTATACCCACTTCCCATGTTGATGCGGCCACTTCCATCAAGATGATTAAGAACATCATCTTTCCTAGGTTTGGAGTACCTTGATTTTGATTACTGATGGTGGAACTTATTTTATGAAAGGTACTTTCAGGAAGATATTTTAAAAAATGGAGTCGACCAGCGAGTAGCCTCACCTTATCACCCACAAACCAGTGGGCAAGTGTAGTTGTCTAGTCGGTAAATTAAAGTCATACTCCAGAAGACAGTGAATAAATCAAGAAAGGATTAGGCTATGAAGCTTAATGACGCATTATGGGCATATCGCACAGCATTCAAGCATCCAATAGGAATGACACCATATAAGATGGTCGTTGCCAACTCTATTTCTTACTTGTTTATTCATTTTACTTATTTTCCACAAAAAGGAGGAAGAATGTCGGCACTACGCCTGTACAGGCACACGGTATGGATGGGGCCCACCCGTACCATTACCCGTGACTGACTTCAAACCCCTTTCATCTAGGTTTATTTTTCCCTTTTGATTTCACCTTATCTCTTTTTTGTCTGCCGCCATCATCTTTTAGATCTAGGGTTTTTCTTTCTTTGTCTTCTACCATGACACCTCATATCTCACTTGATCATTCAATAACTATGCATCCTTTTTATATCAAGCAGATCTGGACCAAGAATGAAGATGTGCCCGCAACACTAGTCAAGAGAAGGGAATTCGAGAGGGATTATTTGTCTTCCTCAACTAAAGAGTCTACTCAAGTGGTTCCACTCTCCTATTGAGAGGATATGTTTCCACGCAAGTTGGAGAAGCTCAGGCATGTAGAACAAAGGAAAAACAAAGAGGAACTCCCACTTAACCCCTACAGGTCTAACCTTCACAGATCTTCTCTCAAATATCCATCTGGATCCTATTCTCAAAAAGAGGATAAACGGGATAAGATTAGGGAAAAGATCGAGAATCTTGAAAAGATTTCCAAAGCTTGTGTTGAAATTATTGAGGAAAAAGTTAACTATAGTTAACTCTTACTGGATGATGGGCAATGAATTAGAAAATAAATTCGATGACATTGACAATAGAGTTCAACTCCTAATCATGATTATCATGGAGAAGGTAGATGACAGGAAGATGCTAAGAAAAATAATTAAAGAACAACATTTTAGCATCATAGAATTGTCCACTCAATTCGCGTGTATTGCTCATTCCTGTAGCGTCAAGACAAAAAAAGAAGAAGAAGATGATGATGACTTCTTCACTCCCAAGAAGGAGTAGGTACTCACAAGGATTTTTAAGGATCCTCTCCGCCTTGATTACAATCTTGGGGGTCTCTGAAGACCTTGTAATCTATCTTGTAGTCTTAGAATGTTTACTTTACCGCACACATGTTAGGTTTTAATTCCAAAATTTGCATTAGTTGCATCATCTTCAAACTCCCTTTTGTTCAAGGAAAGAATTATATCCATTAAGTTTCCAGACTTTATGATATTTGAAGTAATCTTTTGATTCATGATTATTATATCAGATGATTGAATTAGGTTGAGTGTTATGATACTTGTACACTTGTCATGATTTTAGGGTTTTCCACACTAATAAAATTATTGATTAAATTTGAGAACAAGAATTTTGGTAGCATTTTATAGTCATGGGTTTTTTAAAAGACATAAAAAGTAGTGAGCATGATCAAGCAGTTGTGCTATATAAAAAAATAAGAGAGATAAAAGATCAGCTATCAATGAAATCAAGGCAAAAGAAAAGTACAAGATTGAAAGGAGAAAAGAAAAAGAATGATCATGATTCTTCATTACTCGAATCAAGTGCTCAACCAATTTAACCTTATGATTATATAATATGTTGCATCACTAAAAGATTCTTATAACTTCATTGATACAAAAAAGTGTGCAAGCCTCTGAATCATGTGATGTCTAAGGGTGTGATAATACCCTCGAAATAACTTTATATCTGATATTGTATTCCTATTTCAATTTCTGCTTCATTTATTGTAACGACTCGTGTCTCATGAACATGATGATCTTGTCCATTGGCCACCATGTTGCTCGGGGACGAGAAAGATTCTAGCTTGGGGGAGTTGATGAGTCCTAAATTGAAGCATATTTAACTTCCGTTTTTGCATAAGTAGAATAGGGTTTTTAGTATTTTGTTGCATTTGCGCGCACCTTTTGTCCTTGTTTCAACTAGATCCCGAATTACTAAGTCTCGTATGAACATATCTATTGGAACTATCATATTATGTTGTAATATGATATTTTTATGTGATAAAAGTCATTTAGGTGATTTATCTTCGCACGTGGGAGAATAACATACGTGAAGGAAGGCTACTAAAGTGTTAACGACTAGTGGTACATGCAGAGCCCGCCCGTACCATACGCCCGTACCATGTGGCAGCGTGACCACCTCGTCAAATACTTTCACTTAGAGAAGACGGATCAAAGATCCGAGATTCACAGTAACCTTGAGCCACAAAAAACCACACCATAAAGGGATATGAAGGAGTAACTTGGAAAAGGGCAAATCCCTAGAGCTTCATGGATCATTAGAGGACATCACATCATCCCCTTCATTATCAACATTTGCATCACCATCACCACTACTACCACCATCTTTTATTCATTAGCTCTTGTTGTAAATCTAGATTCAATTGTTGTTTGCACTATATTTATCTGAGTAACTTTATCCCTCCATTTGATTATGATGATGTTGTTGATTGCTTCCATGTGTGAGTAGTTTCCTTCGTTCTTTAGATGGTATGTATAGTTGGCCACATATCATTTTCCTTCGGGTATAAAGAAGAGGGTGAAATCCTTTGGACGTGTTGGAAGTGTGCCTGGAGCTATTGTGACTATAAGCACCGGCTAGCAACCTGCACGGTCAATGGAGATTAAAGAGAGATTCCCTAAGCTAATTAAGATATCCACTGGAGACCCTTAATTGTTGTGGTTAGTATGGTTGACTGCTCTCAGACATCGTGGTGGTTATTTAGAGACGACCTCATTCTTGGCTCAACAAAGTGACTGCCTACGATCCTTGTAATGAACATCTTATTATGGATCTCTCTCCACATATCATGATTAGAAGAAATAGGTTATTCTAATTATGATTAATTATAACATTCTAGTGGTGTATCCTACATCCCCGAGAACGCTTTAGCCCTATTGAGTTCAACCACTTTTCCAAACGCTTTTGTTACTTGCTTTATTTTACTTGTTTAAATTACTTTCCTGCATTTAACCAAAAACCTTTCAAACAACCTTTTCTTGAAATCAAAGGCGGCTTACAAGTTTCCTTTGGTAGATAGGGAAGAGGGGCATAAAGACCTTAACCAAATAGCTCTTTGTGGGTTCAATACTCTTATTTCGAAACTATATACAATCGACCTATGCACTTACAGTCATCACCCTCCAAGGCCAGTGGTGGACGAGGAGGGGGCGGTTGAGGAGTCCTCTCTGGACTTCGAGCCCCCCAAGTAGGTTTGGAGGAGAGGTGAGGGAGGAGAACTATGTAGCGGAGTCCAACTCCTCCTCTCCTACTCTCTCCCTCATTGGTGCAAGAGGTTACAGGAGGAGTCCTTGTAGGATTCGAATCCTATTCCTACTCTTATATTTGTAGGAGGGTTTGCACTTATATATTGAGAGGAGAGGGAAAGGGGAAGACACACAAGTTCCAAAGGATCCTAGCCCAAGACGCCGCCGCCGCACCACCCTGCTGCCACCCGCCACCGCGGATTCCGGCGGCCTCCTCACACACTTCCTCATGTCGACGTCATCGTCGCATAGAGGATATCTTCATCAACACCCAGAGATGCTCGTCTTCTACCCCATCTAGATCTAATCTAGCCAGATGATGGAGTGCCGCTAGATCTTCATCAACATGTTCCCACTTCATCAACGAGTTCTTGATCTTTCCTCGATGGAGGTGTGACACTTGGAGCACTAGATAATCGGAGCCATTCATGGGATAATACATCTCCTTGTGACTCGCTAAGGCTTGTTGCTAGGATCGACACATCATTAACCTCGTCATCAACAATCTTCCGCTAGTTCCATCTTCGAGGGTATGATCCGTTACCTCCTCCCTCTAATTGGATCTTGGTTATGCACTACAATGTTTTTCCATAGCGCCTTCCCCAACATCAACCCCCTTCACAATTATCCTCTATAGATAACAAGACAACCTACAACATGATTGGTTGCAACCATGAATTGTCAATACATATTGGCAAGTTACACCACAATGCAAGAGTAAGCCTATTGGTGCATGCTAGGGATTGTAAAGAGGCTTTATGGGTTATACATTTTTCACAACACAAGGTTCAGTAGTTTTAAATCACAGTTTAGTTTCCAAAAGTCTAACTCATGCTAGGTTTCATCAACATTTTTATAAATAGTACAGGGATGGCAGGTTTATAAAGCTTAGTGGAAGACAACTATGAACGGCACATGAACATAGAGTCTTCCCCCAAAACCACCCTATGAATCACACAGAGACACAAGAATCATATGAATCACACATAGATGGTAGGTTTTTTCAAAACATTTTAAGTTTGAAAACAAAGTTGAGAAGAGACATATTCAAGTTAAGTTACTCAGTTTCTCCCGTGACCTTGGGCATGGCTAATCGATTAGTTTTCCACTCTCTAGAGGATGTAAAATTTACCACATGGCACAACACATAGGTGATGCTGAAGTCTTTCCAAAATAGCTAACTACTTATTTCTAAGCGCGCCCATTCCAAAATAGACACAAAGTCCCATACCGATGATGGTACTTAAATAGGTTTTTACAACCTACTCAACCAATTGCACTGAATAGCTAAGTGAGAAAAACCTAATTTTGTTCTTTTAGGGGTCCCTGGGTAGCAGTCCATGCACCAATTTGAGTAGAAACTGCAGACGTGTTAACCCAACAATACCATCCCGCGCAAGAGAAAACATTTAAACTTTAATATTGTAAACACTTTCATAAACCTCATCATTTCATAAAAAAATTATTTATTTGAACCCCCAATGGATTTTCATATAGCATGGCTAAGCATAACTACAATGTCCAAAAATCTGCTATAATTTAGCCTAGCACTATTTTAACGAGGGTGTCCAAGAGGGTGACACAACCTATGGCTTATTCTACTATGGGACATAGCTCAGAAAAACATCATCAATTTGTAAAATACTTGGCATACCAAAATATTATTTATCTCATGGATCCCTAAACTTTAATAAACAAAAAGGCATATTAAAAATAAATAGGATAAAGACATGGAAGTGCAACTTTCCTTTTTGCTAATGAGAGATTAGTTCATCGTTGAAGTAGTAGTAGTAGTAGTAGTATTAGTAGTAGTAGTAGTAGAATATCCTTGTTTAATTCGCGACATCTAAGTACGGGAACAAATATAATCAAATAAACTCCGAATTCAAATATAAGAACCAAATATAAATTCAAATGTTATAAATACATTTAATTATTGATAATATGTTAGATGGTGTGAGTCTGAGCAATCTGTTGAAGAAATGGGTCAAGGAGTAATGGATCAAATGATATGGAAATAAAGGGTTTAAATGAAGTTTGAAATTGAATTCATTTGGAAGTAGTGTAAAATGGAATGTGTGGTATCTAAAATATTGTATTTAATCATATCTTTCTAATTCAATATTTTTTTTGAACTTAGGTCAAAATTGAGAAATATATGAATATTTTTTGAAAAAATAAATTTTTTGTAGGGTTCAGCAACGGCATAGAAAATGGCCTAAATACTTCGGAAGTAGAGGCGTGGCAGAGGGGTTTGACTGACGAGTATTGATCATGTTTGACTGGGCCACATAGTGCTTTTTGCTTCCACGAATTTCAGGAATAGCAGTGCCACAGGCTCTGGATTGAGCGCTCCCTAGGAACATGTACCAAGAGCTCAAGGAACTTACCCATGGGGAGTATTCTTGGTACACGTCCCAGCGACAGGGAGACGACGGCCACCTTGGGGAAGAGCAAAGTGAAAACTACCTAATGATTCATGACCTAGGGGACCTATGGCCCTTTGGCACGTTTCATCGGGTGCCCTTTCAAACGACATCAGCACTAGCTTGCCACATCACGTAAGCTGTTAGAGGCATCATGCCACGTTGCAGTCATGCAAGTCACATGAATCAAGGGGTCTTAATCGGGATTCTCCCTAGGATCCCGGCCAGGGACCCGGATACTGCGCACCCAGATAGCCATCCTCTGACAAGATCAAGACATAGAGACATACTCCAGTACCCGTCTGCTCAATGCAAGTGACACATGTTCTAGCCACATGAGTGCGCCACCATGTCGCAGGAATGCACTCCGGTTCATCACCACCACGTGATCTCTGACCCTTGTGGCGAGCTCTTACCTTTCTAAAACGAGTCCCAAGTCGATCGAAGGAAGGAGAGCAAGAATCTTCCCGGGGAAAGAGCCTATGTAATTGTGATCCACCTCAGATAGCAGATAGCTGCAGGCGGTAGGGATCCACATGTTGCGGACCTGAACATGGGTAAAAAACCATTTTCCTATGTGTGTGTGTTCGTCAAACTTCATCGATTGAGAGTGCCAGACATTGTGTCCCTGGCCAAACTAACAAAGAGGATATCCATCCCCGGTGTCAAAAATCGAGACACGACATATGCATGCTAGGTACGAGGCACACACCAGCGAGCAACCTTCACTAGAGGCTCGTCACAGCTTTTGTGAATCATTGCAGTGAACCAAAATAGGCATCAGCAGAGGGTGCTCGACGATCTAAATGAGCACGAAGGATCACCTGTGTCCTCTATAGAGAAAGGCATGGCGGCCCTGTCGGCGGTAGGGTCGAAGCCACGCTCTTCACCCCTAGAGGGGCAGAGTCATCCTACCGAGGAGGGGCCACTGAAGTTGAAGCGACCGACATGGCTAGCGAGCTACCACCGTCTCACCTGAGCTTACACGGATCAGGTCTCCGCTAGTGGCCGCTGATGCTCTCTTGCATTTCACACCAGAAGCCATTGGAGATTGCAGTTCTGTGGGATCCTGGCTTGTTCGACTCATGGATCTAGTGGGATATTCCCTGCAGCACCATCAGTCGACATGCCATGGTCTTGTCGGATTCGTTCCCCTAGCCATTGTGGCTCCTCGGAGGGGAAGATCCAAAGCGATAAGGAGGGAAGACAAGTGCTTAGCCCATATCCCCCACAAGCCTGGGACACACACCTACTGCCACACATCACGGGGGCGTGTCTGGTCTAAATTCAATTCAGGTGACGTGTTGTGCATCCACGGTGCTTCGGTTTTTCCCTTGCACAGCACCGTTAAGCGACTTAACAGAGAGGTGTGCATTGTGCGCCCAAGCGTGGAGGGGTAGCGTCCCGCCAAATGGCCAGTTGTGTCTATCACTTTCGATGCCCAGGATCACCCTGATCGATGCGCGGGCATGGGGATCCTACCGCTTGTAGTCTCCCCGACTGTCCGTAACATCAAAGTGACCAAGATGCTGGTGGACGGAGGAGAAGGCCTAAACCTCCTGCCCACCCAACTCACGAGGCAGCTACAAATCCTGGCTTAACGGATGGCCCCCACGGGGGCATTCCAGGTGATCAAACCAGGGGCAACCCAACCGCTGGGCCAATTTACTATGCCCGTCATGTTTGGGATGCCCGAGAACTTTTGTGTCGAGAACATCACGTTTGATGTGGAGGAGATCTTTCTACCATACAACAACATTCTCAGTCGACCTTTCGTAACAAAGTTCATGTAGCTACAGACTACGCCTATATCACCATGAAGATCCTGGCTGGAAAAGGGGCCATCACAATCAAGGGCGATCACGGGATACTCTCTTATGCATGGAGTAGTCTTATTGGGAGACCAAGGAGGAGGTTTCCTGGGACTCACGGGAACCTAGCGCTTTAGTCCTATCACACGTGTGGAAGAAGCGCCTGACCGAGGACCACAACCTCACCAACAAGGTCCCTCTGCTCGAGGGCAGAGGATGTCCCATCACGATAGGGGCACGCCTCACTAACAAATAGGAAAGCATGCTCATCACCTTCCTTCGAGAGAATGCCGATGTGTTCGCCTGGGAACCCACGGATCTTCCCAAGATCTCGAGAGAGGTGATCAAGCATTGTCTAGCAGTGTGCCCAGGAGCTCACCTAGTAAAGCAGAAGGTCCAGCACTAGGCATAGGACAAGCAAGCCTTCATCGTTTCGAAGGTCTGGCAGATGAGGGCTGCTCAGGTAATCCTTGAAGTATGGCATCTGACCTAGGTGGAGAACCTCGTCGTTGTACCCAAGCTGCATAACAGTAACAATAGGTTGTGCATTGACTGCATGGACTTGAACAAGGCTTGCCCCAAGGATTTCTTCCTAGTTCCTCGAATCGACCAAATAGTCGATTCTGCTATGGGGTTTGATCTCGTCTGCTTCCTCGATGGCCAAGGAAGATGAAGAAAAGAGAGTGTTCATCAGCCTGGATGGATGCTTTTGTTACATTTGCATGCCTTTCGGTTTGAAGAATGCCAGCACCATGTTCCAGCGCGCCATGCGGGGGTGTTTGGGCACCTAGACTAGCCGCTACATGGAGGCCTAGATCGATAACATTGCGGTCAAGACCAAGCATATTTGTACCTTGCTCAATGACCTGTACGAAACACTTAGTAACCTATCCAAGATTGACCTCAAGCTCAACCCCAAAAAATGTATTTTTGGGGTTTCGTTGAGGAAGCTGCTCGGTTTCCTCGGTTCTCACCGGGGCATCGAGGCTAACCCCGACAATATCAAGGCCATCGACCATATGGAAGCCCCTAGGGAGGTCATGGATGTGCAGCATATCAATGGGTGCATTAGGGCGCCAGGACACTTTATATCCTGGTTGGTAGAGCGGGCTCTTCCTTTCGTCAAGCTATTGAAGAAATTGGGGTCTGTGGAATGGACAGTAGAAGCGGAGGTTGTGTTTTAGGACTTGAAACACTAGTCAACCTCCCCTGCGGTTCTAGTGGCTCCCAAACCCGGGGAGCCTCTACTGTTGTACGTCCCTGCCACAACTCAGGTGGTCAACGCATTGCTCGTCATTCAAAGGGAGGGAGATGACTCGACCATCTTCTCCAAGGGACTTGGTCAGCAGACCGAGCGAAGCTCACCTCTTGAACTCTCTAAGTTAAGAAGCGACCCTTGATGCCTCAAAGCACCCCTTCCCAATCTTGACGAGGTCAAACCCCTAGAGGGAGATGACAAGTATTTCATCATTGATGGCCACGGTCCAAGGACTGAGCTAGGAATACCTCCTGCACTCTGGGAGTAAGGAAGCGATCCTGGATGCCCAAAAGCGCCTCCTCCTAGGTACCGCAACTCGGGCACTGGTAAGTGACAGGATCCCCTTAAAAAGCGGAAGGAACAATGCCTAGTGTACTTCGTCAACGACGGTGCAAGATGCACGGGTTAGTTATCCCACGCTCCAGAAGCTCGTACTTAGTATCCTCATCGCATCGAGGAAGCTTCAGCACTACTTCGAGGCCCATCGGGTCACCATAGTCACCAAGCACTCTTTTGAATACATGCAACACAACAGATAAGCCAAGGGTCATGTGGTGGAATAGTCTATGGATCTATCTAGCTTTGACCTCCATTTCGCTCTAACCCAAACCTTCAAGAGCTCGGCTTTGTCTAAGTTCGTCACGGAATGGACTCCCATGCCGGAGGATGAGGAGGAACCCACCTCCTCCCTTCCCGGGAGCATCGATCCTAGCGACTCGACCATGTAATTCGACGGTTCATACTTTATTCATGAGTTGGGGACTGGCGTGCTCCTGGTGTTGCCAATAGGGATCAACTAATGTGGGTTATCAGATGCTCTATAATGGAGAGCATTCGATAAGCAACATCATTGAGTATGAAGGCCTACTCACCGGCCTCTGGATTGCAAGGGGCTTGGGGATCAAGTGCCTGTTCGTCCATGGGGATTCTAAGTTGGTAACCAACCGATCAAGAGAGACTACGACTCCTCGTGGATGACACATTACGTCGAATAAGTCAGGAAGTTGGAGCAGCATTTTGACGGGCTCCAGATGGACCACATCCCCCGTGGCTCCAACACCATGTTTGATGATCTATCGAAGATCACGTCTTCTAGGGGATGCATACCCCTCAGAAGTTCTTGTGGAACGGCTACTCAAACCCTCCGTCAAGATACCCCGTGAGCAAGGAACCACAGAATGTCGGGGTGACCCTCAGTCCCAACCATCATATGCGAAGCGATCACTGGAGAGTCATATGCCCTCGCGAATGAAGCCAACACAGAACTCTAGGGCGAACCCTCGGCTCTGGCCATCGTATGCAAAGCGATGGCTGCGAAACCATGTGCCCCCAGAAATGAAGCCATCACAGAACCCTGGTGAGAGCCCATGACTCTGACATCGTAAGAAAAGCGATGGCTGCAGAAGCGTTTCCCCCAGATAGAAACCATCACCAAGCCCCAGGAAGAGCCCTCGACTCCCACCAAGAAAGATCCAGTACACTACCCCGAGTTGAGCCCTCACCACCAACCATCATATGCGAAGGAATGTCTGCAAGGTTGTGTGCCCTCAAGGACAGAAACAATGGATCTCTTCCGAGCAAGCATGCCATATGCATGGGGGAAACTCCTAGGCTGCCTTGGGATGCTGACATACTAAGGCACCCACAGGACCAGGAGCTTCCCCTGACCCAGCCAATGTCGAGAAATTTTTCGACAAGCAAAGATGTACACCCTAGTAGACTGAGACCTCTACCGATAACACAAATCTAGTATCAAGCTCTGCTACATCACTCAAGATGAAGGATGCCAAACCCTGTCTGAGATCCACGAGGAGAGTGCTCGAGTCACCTCTCGTCATGGACTTTAGCGGCAAAGGCATTTTCTCAAGGGCTCTATTTTCCAACAGTGTTATCGACACGAGTTCCTAGTCAGAACCTGTGACGCTTACCAGTTCCACTACAAGGACACTCACCAACCATCTCAAGCCCTTCAAACCATCCCCCTGTCCTAGCCATTCACCGTATGGGGGCTCAACATTGTTTTACCTCTTCCACAAGCGGTGGAGGGTACCAATACTTTTTCATCGCCATCGACAAATTCACCAAGTGGCCTGAGGTGGACCAGTATGGGCAATCACCTCCCAGGCTACCATCAAGTTCATCTAGGGCATTGTATTCCGTTTCGGCATACCAAATCGGATCATCACGGAAAACGACCCTCATTTCACCAGCGGCGCCTTCACTAGCTACTACGACAGCCTCGGCACCAAGATCTGCTTCACCTCGGTAGCTCACCCCTAGAGTAATGATCAAGTGAGACACCTTAATGCGGAGGTTCTACGTGGGCTCAAAACCCAGTCCTTCGACCACCTCGAGAAGGGCCACAGGAGAGACACCCTTCTTCCTATTCTATGGAGGCGAAGTAGTGTTTCTCACCGAACTACAGCATGGATCCTCCCGGGTCCGACCTTACAGAGAGGTCGCCCAAGGGAGTGAAGAGTTGTCCACATCAACTTTCTCAAAGAGGTCTAGACCATAGCTATTGTGCGAGCCGCGCACTACCATCAGATCCTACGCCGATACCTTAGCCGCTAGGTCCAGCCTAGAACCATAAACAAAGGCGACTTGGTCCTTTGTCGGGCACATCACGGGAAGGGAAGCAACAAGTTGCAACCAAAGTGGGGCGGCCCTTACTAGGTGGTTCAATTATCCAGACCCAAAGAGGTCCACCTAGAGACCGAAGATGGTACTCCCATGGAGAACTCGTGGAATATCGAGCACTTTCCTGAGTGCCATCTCTGCAAATTCTACCCGTGAGGTGCTCCCGAATAAGGTTGCGCATTGCCGAGTTAGCTATGGAGCACGTGAGTCTAGGCGTGATCACCCCGTGTGTCTTGCATGATGTCCTAATAGATGTGCTATCAGGGCAACATGCATAGCCGAGCTTCCCCGGGTTACTCTCCAATGGTAGCCAAGCTACCAGAGGAGAAGATTAAGGTTGCCCTCTGCCGAGTTAGCCGTGTAGCATGTGAGCATAGGCTGGATCACCATGCATGTCTCGCATGCTTTCCCAATAGACGCACTATTGGGACAGTGTGCATAGTTGGGCTTGCATGGGTTGGTACCTATGGTAGCCGAGCTAACAAAGGATCAGAATAAGGCTGCATGCTATCGAGTTAGTTGTGTAATGTATGAGTCTAGGTAGGATCACCCCGCGTGTCTCTCCTACAGCCCTGATGTACGCAACATTAGGCCAATGGGCATGGTCTGGCTTGCCACGATTGGTCTCCAATGGTAGTCAAGCTACCCGGGAGCGGAAATCCTTGGGGGCTACCCCCGAGCCCCAAAATTGTTGTGCAACGGACAAACCACGTAGCGTAATCTGAGTATCCAAGACTACCCTTGTTGATGAATAAAAATAGAAGCGTTATTTTGCACTCATCTCCTATAATAATTCTCCTAGCATGAGCACATCTTTCACGAGTGTCCGGTCAAGAAGAGAAAGAAAGAAAGGAGGAACGAGGACCTGAGCCCTTGAGAATGAGATAAGTGCTTTTTTATTTAGAGATCAAAGTTCAAAGCCACAGTTAAGAAGAGTGAGAATCACTTTTCTATGTTTTACATGCCTCTCGGTTTTATATCCTATGCAGAACTACCTCTCTTGCTATCTGGGGTGCTTGGGCATGCCCTGGAGAGCCCTTGGCAGAATCAGAGACTGTTATGGGGTAACCCCGTGGGTGGCCCGATCTTCACGGATCTCGTGGTCAAATCGATGGGAAAGCAAGGGGAAAGGGAGAAGGTAGCGAAAGCGTACGCACACCTCGCGAAGATCACGATGAACAGACGCAAAACTCACACTATACAAGACCGATTGCTCTCACCGGTGGCCACCGGTCCGATAGAATCCTCACAAGGAAAGATCGGTCAACGTGCTCCCGTCAATCCCAAGCGGAGAGGGAAAAAACCTTGGAGAGGGTCTCGACAACAACGCTCACGCACTCGCAAATGTAGGCCTTGTACAACGAGGGAGGCGCGATGCGAACTCCAACGAGGTGGTGACGATAGTCGATCCCCTTTGGTAGAAGGGGATGATGCAAAACTAGAGATTCCACAAAGGGGGTTTTCTTTAGTCTATCATATATGCCTCCAGGATACATGAGGGGTGGGGGCTCTATTTATAGGCCAGCCACTTACATAGGGGTAGTTTGGGCATAATACTTGGGTTGCACTATAATAAGGGGGGTACATGGGTTGTGGCCCAATTGCTGTGCGCGCAGGCACTATCATGACCGGTACTACCGGACTTGATGACCGGTAGTACTGCTTGGGGGCGGTAGTACCGCAAGCTGGTACCGCATTGTCCAGAGGCGATGGCGCTGGCTTCCGTATTGGCCGGTAGTACCGGTCATGTTGTGCGGTAGTACCGGGGCGCGGTAGTACCGCTGATGGGAGCGGTGGTACCGCTGGCATGTGTCTTCCGCCATCTCCTCTTCCAAGTGTCCGTCTTGTCAGGCTTGATGCTCCGGGCTTCCTCCCTTGACTCCGTACTTGTCGGTGTGAACCTATCATGAATATGGGACGGAGTATGAAGTAGTATACCATTCCAAAAGGGTAGGAAGTAGGCTCGCATAGAGCAACGGATTCACCTTTGGAGTCCATGACGACTTGGCATAAGTTGGAGACCTTGATGTGGTAACAACTGTAGGTCGGGCTACATCATCGATAACGACTGTAGGTCGGTCCGATAGAATCCTCGCAAGGACAGATCGGTCAAAAACACAAATTGGGGCTGTTTTTGGTGGAATATTCGAATTTATGGGGAAAATACCAAATCGATGAGGAATCCGTGGCAACCAAAAGCTGCTGATACCAGATGTTATGGGGTAATCCCATGGGTGGCCCGATCTTCACGGATCTCGTGGTCAAATCGATGGGAAAGCGAGGGGAAAGGGAGAAGGTAGCGGAAGCAGGCGCACACCTCGTGAAGAACACGATAAAAACACGAAAAAATCACACGATACAAAGCCAATTGCTCTCGCCGGTGGCCACCGGTCTGATAGAATCCTCACAAGGAAAGATCGGTCAACGTGCTCCCTCGATCCCACGCATAGAGGGAAGAACACCTTGGAGAGGGTCTTGGCGTCTTGGCAAAGGGACACCGATGCCAAGGCCTTGTACAATGAGGGAGGCGCGATGCAAACTCCAACAAGGTGGTGACGATAGTCGATCCCCTTTGGTAGAAGGGGATGAGGAAAAACTAGAGATTCCACAAAGGGGGTTTTCTTTAGTCTATCATCTATGCCTAAGGGATACATGAGGGATGGGGGCTCTATTTATAGGCCAGCCACTTACATAGGGGTAGTTTGGGCATAATACTAGGGTTGCACTATAATAAGTGGGATACATGGGTTATGGCCCAACTACTGTGCGTGCAGGCACTATCACGACCGGTACTACTGGACTTGATGACCGGTAGTACCGCAAGCTGGTACCGGGTCGTCCAGAGGCGATGGCGCTGGCTTCAGTGTTGGCCGGTAGTACCGGTCATGTTGTGCGGTAGTACCGGGGCGCGGTAGTACCACTGATGGGAGCGGTAGTACCGCTGGCATGTGTCTTCTTCCATCTCGTCTTCCAAGCGTCCGTCTTGTCGGGCTTGATGCTCCGGGCTTCCTCCCTTGCCTCCGTACTTGTCGGTGTGAACCTATCGTGAATATGGGAGGGAGTATGAAGTAGTATACCATTCCAAAAGGGTAGGAAGTGGGCTCACATAGAGGAACGGATTCACCTTTGGAGTCCATGATGACTTGGCATAAGTTGGAGACCTTGATGTGGTAATGACTGTAGGTCGGGCTACATCAGAGACCTTCTTCATGGAAGAAGTCGATGCACTGCAGGCTGTTGTTGAACATCTTGACCGAAAATGCGTCTGATCCATCGAAGGATAAGACAAGGATGTCCCCATGCTAGAGGCAATGGGTCACGGAGAAACGGGACCATCCCTATCCGAAACACATGCTCCCTCCGTCATTGATGAAGAAACAATCCCACCATATGGTGTTGCTGTGTGACACCCCCGAGATCAGGGTTAAACAAATCCAGACATTATCCTGACATAATCTTAACCTAGAGCTCGAGGATATCCAGTGAAGAATCGGTAACATAACAGTAACCCTGCGACTCAAAAATTATTACAGCAAGCTCATAACTGAGCAAAGAACCAAAATATTACAAGCAGAGGTCACTGACCACAAACATCAAACAACGGAAGGGAAATTATGCTATTAAGTATAGCAAACTTAACAAACGGCCTAAGAGGCCTGAAGCATAACGATGACATCCCAACCCATAGATTCATGCTGCCGTCCGGGAACCCCAAGATACTCGTTGGGGTCGATGTCATAAATAACTCGTCTTTAGGGGAACACTTACTCTGCTACAAAAGTATCAACAAAGCAAGGGTGAGTATAGGGTGTACTCCGCAAGGCTTATGGTTGGTGGGGTTATTTTGCATAAAGCCATCTTTGTTTATAATTCAGGGGGAGAAGAAGCTTGTCTAACCAGAATATTTTAAAAGGGGATAAGAGAGCGACATCTCCAAGGAATTGATCATCATCTTTTGATATCCACCAAAGTAATCCTCATCTCACAACTAGGATCACCCCCTCGTACCCAAGAGGAAGCATCCTTAAGCACACGTTGATCTGCCAAGTTTTACGATTAGGTTAAAGTTCTCTATGATCTTCACGTCCGTTCCCAAGTCGTCCATAACCCTGGACACGGCTTTTCGAAAAGATTAAACCCTGCAGGGGTGTACAACTTTACCCACACGTACCAACCTACTCTTAATGCCAGTACATTAGCCATCTTGCTTGGACAACCGGTAAAGGGTGGTTGTCCACGACCTATACCTTGCTTTCATGGAGACCATGAGTCACACCCTAAGGATGGTTCCGCTGTAACGGGTCAAATCCCAAAGACGGTCCCTAGAGATGTGGGCGAGGTTGGTTTACCAGGGGCGCTATCTACCCCAAGCAACCCCGGCCACGTTTACCTACATGTTATGATGCACCTCCTTCACCGCCTTCGAGAACAACCAAATATGCATATGTTAAATGGAACACTTGAACTAGGTGACTCATGTAATCTAATTGGCAAGTTAGTTAGTTGAGGGGTTTTCCAGGCCCCATGTGGTTGTACGCTCGTCTTGGTTCAAGAGGCTAGAACTCGGGTCCTTGTAGTGGCGAGCATGGGACTACAAAAACCACATCCCACCATGGCCTCCCATACAAGCCTTAGCATGTTTAACCTTTACCACTGATCTTACCTTATCTCGGTCTCCTGTCATACTAGAGTCTCTGCATCTGGTACATCATCTGGATGAACCAACACTAATAGCTAAGAATGGCTAAGCAAGACACAGATAATAGCTCTAGCAGTGCACACAAGCTCGATCAGTGGATCAGGTAATATAAGCTCAAGGGAGTAATGCAATAGATATGATAATCTATCTATCGATAAAATACCACAGTGGAATCGTATGCATCATGGCGAGAAGTAAAATAGTTTGAAAACATAGGATTCATTTATGCGTGGGGCTATGCTTGCCTTATTTGTTGATACCCAGATATAGATCTTCGGAAGCCTTGTACATGACTTGGTTATAGTTGGCGAAGTATTGTTCGTCGATCTTCGATGGTGTTGATCTTGGTGTTCGATCTGGATCTCGATATCATACTCTACCGAGGAAGAACCAAACATCAGAAAGAAAGGGGAAACAACAATCAACACATGGCATCGATGCAGTGTTCAAACAAGGATTATGATATCACAAGTTAATTAGCACTTGAATGAAACCCTAGGGCATGATTAAATAATTTAAACAGGGTAAGAGGGTCGCAAACCCTAAAACAGGAGAAACCCCGGAATCACGTGCGAGGGTTCGTTTGTTCTTCTAGTTACACTTGTAATAAAAGTTGCTTAATAATGCATGATTTTTATGCTATGAGATAGATCTCCTTTTTCTTAACATTTTGATATATTATACATATTTTTCCGAGTTATAAATAATTAGATTTTCATTTTATAGGATCTATCCTTTTTCTAAAATTATTTAAACCATTGTAAAAGGTTTACCGCATCAGCATAACGCAAGGCCGACGTCACAACGACCGAACCCTATACTTTTCTCACCAGGGCATAGGCTAGCAACAGAGGCTGACCTGTGGGCCAGGGGCTACGTCAGGCGCCACCATGGCGATCAGCAGTCAGCGGGCATGTCGGCGTGACGTCATGGTGACATCAACTCGGCGGCCACCATCGGGTGGTCACCGGCGATGGCGGAATAGGGCGCACAGGGCTGCAGGACTGATTGCGCTTGAATTGGGGCTACATGATGGACCTAAAAAGGGCGGCGCCACTGCTTGAGGGTCATAGGAGGCATGGCTATGACGGCGAGCAGCGGAGGCCAGCGGCGGAGCACGGCGTGAGCGAGCTACAGAGGAGGAGGAAGACGGTAGAGAGGCTCCAGGGAACCAGTGGCTCACCAAGATTCTAATGGAGGCGACAGCGGGGCCGGAGGAGGTCGAGGTCGGCGGCGATGGCGACGATGGAGCTCGTCGGGGGCGAGGGAGGACGGCTCGCTACAGGCGATTACAGCCTTCTGAGCTCAATTCCGTCGGCGAGGAGGTAGCAGGCGTCTGGCATCGTCAGCTGGGCTCGGCTAGGCATCAAATAGCGACGATCGTTAGTCCTAGCAGTGCGAGGGTTTCGTGTAGGGAGAGGAATGCGAGAGGGAGGTCGCTAGGGAGCGCGTGAGTGGATGAGGATGGCAGGGGTGTTGGCGCAGGTCTTATCCTCTCCAAGAGACTGATGGACGGCGAAGAGTAGGCGACGTCGATCGACAGCGAGGCCGGTAACAGGCAGCTGCTTGCCAGCGACGGGGAAGATGACGAACAGAAACACCGAAGGGGTTGTGGGCCTAGGCCTTGCTGGGCTATTGTTGGGCCAAAGGCTACTGCGCACATGGTAGAGAGGAAGAAGGAAGCAATGGGCCGGCTTGGCGGGGTCAGGTTCTGTTTTTATTATCCAAAACCTTTTTCTTTTTCTAAATCTCCATTTCTCTTTGTATTTTCATTTCAAAACTGGTTTTGAGTATTTCAAAAATACAAGAGGATTTGTGAAAATATGAAAATATTGTAGGGGCCCTTAACACCATTTGGGCTCCAAACATTTTGGGTTTTCAAAATGCAAAACCATTTTGAGTAGGTTTTCAAAGAGGGAGGGGAAATTAGGATTTAGGGTTTTATTTCACATTTCTTTTTGTTTGCATTTGTATTAGAAAAATAATGATGCTCATGAATTCACAAACAACCATAATTAATATTTAACTAAAACTGGGGTGTTGCAGATCTATCCCCCTTACGAGAATCTCGATCCAAGATTCCGTAGGTAGGAAGAAGGGAAAGAAATAGGGTCACTTTTACGGATAAGAGGGAAACACACTAACAACACACAAAGTATCTCAGGGTCAACTCATAAAAGGAGTGTTCAGAAACAACTCTGTTGGGGGGATACCCCCGGGTAGGGTCACGCCGGGGTATAAAGGCCGAGTTAGCCGAGGTTCGGCAAGGCCAAAGCAGATGTTGGCCGGGTCCCGTCAAGGCAGGCCGAGTCATGGGGTAATCCGGACTTGGGGGCGTTCGCCTAACTAGGTCTCATCCGACTTAAGCAGTAAGTCGGAAGTGTATGTCTAACCTGTATGCAGGAAAAGGGTGTGGCCGGATGAACCATCGTCCGGGTCACAGTAACCTTCTAGGAGAAGGAAGGAATCTCGTTGGTCAAAAGGTGCCCCGGTACGCACTGCCTGAGCGAAGAGAGCAAGGACTAGACCACCGGGGCGTGGCCGACAAGCGTGACGACGCCCGTGTCAGCTGACAAGCTAAAGCGTAGCTGACGAGGGGCGGGGCGTGGCTCACGTAGCTAAAGCATAGCTGACGAGGGGGGAAAAGCACCCCGGTCGGTTTGCCACTTTGGGAGGAGGCATATTCTTAGGAATATGCCTCCACATATGCCCTAGGCAGGAACCGAGCCTCCTCTATAAAAGGGGGGCTAGGGCTTCTGTAGGAGGGGGTTGATTTCTCTACGATTCAGTTTTGGGCTAGGGTTTCAGGTGTGATCTGTGGGTGAGAGTAAGAGAGCTCTTTCTTCCTCCTCTCGCCAATACAGCTCTAGGAGCACTTGTAACCTTGGAAGCAAATCATTACAAGCTCTTGTGTGGAGAATCACTTCACTATCCCTCCCTGGATTCCCCTAGCGAATATTAGTCCCCACCTTTAGCCTATACATGGCATCTGCCGTGACACCACCACGACAGTTGGCGCCCACCGTGGGGCTAGCGGCGCTAGCAGGGGTCAAGATCCGGACGGGAAACTTCATCGTCACTTGAGAGCACATCGTCTCCGGGCTCGTCCAGCGCTTTGAAGCGCGGGACTTCGTCAGCGACAACGCAGGCTGCTTCGGCACGCGCCCTCTCCCGCGCAACGGCGTCTTCCTCAAGCTCGGCACTCACAAGGTCTACGTCGCGGTGGACGTGTCAGGCGTTCATCCGCGCCACGTTGTCGAAGCAGACGAACCGCCCCTCACTGCGGCTCGCGGGGGACGTACCGCTCGTTCCCCGGACCGTGCGGAGGTAATGATGACAGCGCCGGGAGCGGTTACGAGCAAGGATCCGGCACCAGATCCGGAGGTGAGACCCAAGGCACCTAGGAAAGGTAGGGGTCCTCCACTAGAGAGGCCGGAGAACGTGCTGAGAGAGGCAATAGATAGCCTGGCAAACCCTGTAGTAGCAGCGATAGATCCGGCTCGCGCACAGGCCGAGCTGGAAGAAACTCGGCAGAAAATACTTGAGGGCGCAAAGAAAATAGCCGAGGCCCAGCGGTCGTTGAACATGACGCTGCGTGAGTACGCAAAGGCGAACAAAGTTGATGCTGTAAAACTTAAAGGGAGGAATCTCATGAGCGAAATGAACAGAGAAGGTGATGTCGAAATCGAGGAATCAGAAAACTGTTTTTCCGTGGGGCTGCCGAGGTATAGTACACCGGCCAAGAACCTCAGAGCGGCGGATGCGGCTGCGTCCGAGTTAGAGGGACTGACGGGTGAAGCCCGGCAAAAGCAGCAAAACCAGGTTAACGAGCTGGTTCGGATTGCGAACAGGCAAAACAGGGAACTGCTCAGGGCGAACCCGGAGAGAGCTGGGGCCTCCAAGATCGTCCATTCGGCGATGGATAACCCGGAGAAATCCGTTGGAGCTGCGTGGTCCCCTCATGGAGATCCAAGGAGATAGGAGGTGGTAACCTCAGCCAGACAGCGGCCGAGGTAACCATGACCAAGGCAATGCCGGTCAGAGGAACGTTGTCAACGGCAATGCCGGGCAGCAAAACTCAGCAGGGGCAAGAGAACCGCAGCAGCGGAACATGCCGAATGCAAGAGCACAGTGCCGGCCGAGGTATGCAACATAAAGGTGCGCCGCAGGAACGAAACCGGTATAACGACGGTGATTCGGAGATGGCAAATGCGGGATATCCGAGACCAGACTATCATGTGATAGGTTCGAGATTGGGAAGCAGGGATTTGATGCCGGACGATGCAAGGTTGAAACTGGATCGACTATATAGGTCGGAATAGATAGAATGTCAGGGTCCACCGGGTCCATCATGTTTTGGACCCCGGATCATGAAAGAGCCACCAGTCCTGAACTTTCAATTGCCCAGGGGGACCAAGACCTATGACGGTAGTACCAAGCCAGAGGATTGGCTAATAAACTATGCTACTGCTGTAAAAATTGCCACAGCCAACCTGAGATGGGCCGTACGATATGTACCCCAGATGTTGGAAGGCCCGGCAAGGGTGTGGTTGAACAACTTGCCGCCAGGAAGCATCAACTGCTGGATTGATTTCGAGAAAATGTTCATCAGCAACTTTTCGAGTACGTATCAAAGGCCAAATAGGCCACAAACCCTAGCTATGTGCAAACAGCGACCCAATGAGACGGACCGGGAGTTCTTGACCCGGTGGTGTACCGTGAGAAATTTGTGTGAGGGCGTGATAGAATCACAGGCCATAGCATGGTTTGCACAGGGGTGCAGGTATGGAAGCGAGTTATGGATGAAGTTTCAACGGAAAATGCCGGCAACATTGTCAGAGATGATTCGGATCGCAGATTCTTATGCATTGGGTCACCCGACCCAACCGAGGCTCGCCTCAAACGAGTCAAGCGATGAGTACTATTAGAGGGATGGATCCGGATCATCCCGGAGAAATGATTACAGAGGAAAAAGGAGAGATGATCGACCGGACCATCGGTACGGTTCGCACCAAGTAGCGGCCGTGAGTCAAGATCAACCCGGAGCAGGGGGTAGTCAGCGCCAGAAAACTGGAGGTCAGTGGACCCCAAAGAACGATGGGAAGAAAACTTGGACACCGGAGCAAAAGAAGCAATGGCAAGAAAGGAAAGACCGTCCGAGGTATAATTACGAGTCGATGTTGGACCAGCCGTGTAAGTTTCACACGCCAAATCCGAACAGCCCAGCGGGTCATACGACGAGGCAATGCGAGTGGATGCGCAAGATCGAGCAAGGTGGTTCGGGGAATGCTCAGGCACCCCGGAACGATCAGCCTCGGCAAGAATTACCCCGGCAGCAATTGCTCTCCGGAGCGAACACGCAACAGCTAATGTTACCTCCCCCTCCGCCAAGGTATGATAACAATGAAAGAAGGGATGCAGTGCATCAAGTAGAAAATCAACAGCAGCCGGATCAGAGGCACCCCGGAAATGAGGGGAGAAACGAGTACAGGGAGCATCACCAGGGCTACTGTGTATTTACCACAGAAGAAACTGATAGAAAAAGCTTGTAGCGTAGACATATGGAGGTGAATGCGGTAATGCCGGCGGTGACGAGGTACATGCCTTGGTCTGATCAGGAAATCACTTGGAGCATTAGGGATCATCCCAAGCTCATGCCGAGCCCTGGTTCGTATCCGTTGGTGCTAGATCCTACATTCATTGGGCCTAACATTAACGTGAGATTCTCAAAGGTACTGATCGACAACGGCAGTAGCATAAACATCATGTACGCGGACACAATGCGCAAGTTGGGTATCTCGGAGAACATGCTCTAGGCCACAAGGACAACTTTCCATGGCATTGTGCCCGGCATCTCTTGCGAGCCCATAGGCAAGGTCCGGGTCGACGTCTTGTTCGGCACAAGGGACAATTGCCGAACTGAAAATCTGGAGTTCGAAGTAGTGAACTTGGAAAGCGCGTATCACGCGTTACTCGGAAGGCCAGCGCTGAACAAGTTCATGAATAGTTGTCATATAAGCTATTTGAAAATGAAATTGCCCGGACCAAACAGAGTAATTACGATTGCTGGGGACTTCCGACGTTCCATGGAGTGTGCGTCGGCCGGATCAAACTTAGCCGAGTCACTTGTGATCGCGCAGGAAAAAAGGAAAATTCAAGAGGTGGCAGCGTTGGCTCAGTCCGCGCAACAGTGTATGCCGGCGCTGAGTAACCCGCATGGAACTGTCTCCTTCCAGGCCGCGAAAGATACCAAGAAGGTCCCTATTGATGACATGTTCCCAGAGCGCACCGTAACAATTGGTGCCGGGCTAAGTGATAAATAGGAAAGCGAGCTCGTCAGCTTCCTCCGTGAGAATCGGGACATTTTTGCTTGGTCCGCACAGGACTTGCAAGGTGTTCCGAGGGAGTTGGCCGAGCACTCTTTAAATGTGAGACCCGGAGCTAAGCCGGTGAAGCAACCTCTCCGCCGCTTCGCCAAAGATAGGAGAAAAGTCATTGGGGATGAGATAGCTCGGTTGCTAGCTGCAGGATTTATCATGGAAGTTCTTTACCCGGATTGGTTGTCTAATCCAGTGCTGGTGGAAAAGAAGAAAGATGATCCGAACGTGGCAGTGGTTTGGCGCATGTGTATCGACTACACGAACCTGAACAAGGCGTGCCCGAAAGATCCATTTCCGCTGCCAAGAATAGATCAGGTCATAGACTCAACTGCGGGATGTGAACTGTTGTCATTCATTGATGCTTACTCCGGTTTCCACCAGATACCTTTGAATCCGGATGATCAAATAAAGACCGCGTTTATTACCCCGTATGGGACTTATTGCTATCGCACCATGCCATTTGGTTTACGTAATACAGGTGCAACGTACCAGAGATGTATGCAAAAATGTTTGCATGACCAAATAGGTCGAAATGTACAGGTATACGTGGATGATGTGGTTATCAAGACCAAGGAAAGCAAAACGCTCCTTGACCATATCAGGCAAACATTCGCAAACCTAAGGAGGTTCCGGATGAAACTTAATCCGGAAAAATGCACCTTCGGTGTCCCGGCTGGAAAATTGCTCGGCTTTCTGGTTTCCAGCCGAGGTATCGAAGTTAATCCAACCAAGATCCGAGCCATCGAACAAATGGAGCTGCCGAAGTGTCTTAACGATGTCCAGAAGTTTACAGGTTGCCTGGCCTCGTTAAGTCGGTTTGTATGTCGGTTAGGAGAAAAGGCATTGCCTCTCTATCAACTCATGAAAAAGTCGGATAAGTTCATTTGGACGCCTCAGGCGGATGAGGCATTTACCCACCTAAATAAAATGTTAGCCACGGCGCTAGTGCTAGCCACCCCACTATCAAAAGAGCCAATGTTGCTCTATATAGCCGCAACCAACCGAGTTGTAAGTGCAGTGATAGTGGTGGAGCGTGATGAGGAAGGAAAGTCAGTGCAAAGGCCGGTGTATTATTTAGTGAAGTGTTGTCAACCTCAAAGCAGAACTACCCACACTATCAAAAAGTGGAGTATGGCGTGTACATGGCCGCCAAGAAATTGAAGCATTACTTTTAAGAGCATCCCATCTGGGTCATATGTGAGGCCCCTATATCCGAGATGATGAGTAACAAGGATGCAAGCGGCAGAATTGCAAAATGGGCAATTGAGCTAGCTCCTTACGCCCCGCAGTATGACCGGAGAGAAGCCGTAAAGTGTCAGGCTGTCGCGGACTTTTTCGTGGACTGGGCCGAGGTACAGTACGAACCACCACCTCCAGATCCGAACTATTGGCGGATGCACTTTGACGGATCAAAAACCAAAACTGGGCTAGGTGCCGGAGTCGTACTCACGTCGCCAAAGAAGGACCAGCTGAAATACGTGCAGCAGATCCACTTCACCGCATCAAATAATGTCGCTGAGTATGAAGCACTTGTGCATGGGCTCAAGGTAGCAAAGGAAATTGGTATACGTCGGATTATATGCTTTGGCGACTCGGATTTAGTGGTGCAGCAAGTGTCCGGAGTATGGGACGCTCTTGATCCAAACATGGCACTATACAGATTCCACGTGCAGAAGATTTCTGGTTACTTTGAGGGATGCGAATTTCATCACATACCCCGGGTGGAAAATGAGGCTGCCGACATGCTGTCAAAGCTCGGGTCAACCAGACAAGCAATTCCATCGGGTGTAGCATTAGAGCACCTCAAGAAGCCATCCATCAGGCCATCCCCGGAATCCGAGTCCATCTACGTCCCGGAGGACACAGAGTCCGGAGTAGCGCCCATGGACATTGACATGGGGAGTGGTGCGCAAAACCCGGGGACTGATTCGGGAAACCCGGGGACTGCTCCGCAAAACCCGGGGACTGCTCAGCGTAGTCCGGTTGAAGTTATGCCGGTGGATCATATGGAGATAGACGAGGACGTCTTCCCCGTGCGGCAAATACCGGCTTGGGCACTGCCTATATTTCAATTCCTGAAAGATGGAACATTACCCACTGAGGAGGTATTGTCCAGGCAAACCCAGAGGAGGGCAAAGGCTTACACGATCATCAATTCTGAGTTATACAAAAGAAGTGTGACCAATGTCCTCCAGCCATGTGTTGATCCGGACGAAGGGCTTGAAATCATCTGAGATATACATCAGGGGGAGTGCGGGCATCATGCCTCATCCCGAGCCTTAGTAGCGAAAGCTTTTCGACACGGATTCTACTGGCCAAACGCCTTAGAACAAGCAGAATATCTGGTGAGAAAATGTAATGGTTGTCAGAGGTACGCCACAAAGACGCATATGCCAATGTCGGAACTCAAGACCATCCCAATCACTTGGCCATTTGCCGTATGGTGCCTGGATATGGTGGGCCCGTTCAAACCAGCAAGAGGAAACATGACTCACATTTTGGTGATGGTGGACAAGTTTACGAAGTGGATCGAGGTAAAGCCTATAAGAAAATGTGATGGAGCTACGGACGTAACGTTCCTCAAAGATATCATCTTGAGGTACAGTTATCCACACAGTATCATAACTGATAATGGCACAAATTTTGCGGAAGGAGCATTTGCTCGTTTCTGCCGGGATAAGGGGATCCGACTTGACGTAGCTTCGGTAGCCCACCCCGCATCGAACAGGCAAGTGGAAAGATCCAACGGATTAGTATTATCCGGGATAAAACCCCGGCTCATTGAGCCGCTGCAAAGATCAGCGGGGTGCAGTATAGAAGAACTACCAGCGGTACTGTGGAGTTTAAGAACAACTCCGAATCGATCAGCAGGCTATACGCCGTTTTTTCTGGTATATGGGGCAGAAGCTGTATTACCAGCCGACATAGAGCATGATTCGCCTAGAGTCACCCAATACACAGAAACCGAAGTGCAAGAAGCCCGGCAAAATGATGTTGATCTGCTAGAAGAAGCGAGAGAACTAACATTGTCCAGATCCGCCATATATCAGCAAAATCTCCGATGCTATCATGGCCGGAAAGTGTGCCCCCGGGTCTTCCGGGAAGGCGATCTGGTGCTCCGGTTGGTACAGCGTACTACTGGAATGCATAAACTATCCCCCCCATGGGAAGGGCCATTCATCATGAGCAAAGCATTGCACAATGATTCTTATTATCTTATAGATGCAAAGCCACAGGAAAAGAACAAGGCGGACAGGTCCGGCGAGGAATCTAAATGTCCATGGAATGTAGCTCTCCTTCGTCCTTTCTACACTTAGCGAAGAAGTGTACGTATCCGGGTTATCTCATATGTCGATATGTACGTCGGCAATGAATTTATCAATAAAATGTTGGCACCTCGAGCAATAACTCGGGGACTGCCTTAATAATATTTGTTGTCTTTTGTTATTTGTGCATCGGCTGGAATAGGTTATTCTACTTAGCTCGGATTAGTAGTGTGTCAGCACCAAAAACCCAACTCTTCGACTTGCTACTGTCCAACAAGAATTGGCTTCATGGCAAGCAAGAGAAGAAGTTTGGAATTGCGTAGCACATGAAAAACGACTAAGGAAAAGAATTTATTCGAGCCGGCGTTTATTTTCTGGACTAATCCTGTATTTATTTTCGAGCTAAGTCTAAAAGTTTCCCAGTATTGTTAAGACAATTTTTTAGGCTTGGATTCGTAAGTTGTAAAACCGAATCAAGGTAGACACGCCCCGAGCCAAAAGATTGAACGAACAAGAAAAAGAAACTTGGGGACTACGCCCACGTTAATCCGGCATAAGTACTCAGTAGCAAAATATCGCATGCATTTGGAATACAATTCCACCCGGCATACCGGGGATCTCACGAATTTTCAAAGTGTTTTTACTTAGGAGCAGTAGGACGGAGTTCGGCATCATCATCGCCCTCTTCGATATCCGAGGCTGTGTCCTCCTCCGATTCACCCGAGTCATCTTCGCCTGCGGCTTCCAGGAAGCTCGGACCCTCAGTCCATTTATGAATGGGGGCATATTCAATGAGGCTGTGGGCGTAAGCCTGGCGCCGAGCTACCCACTCCGGATCATCTGTCCATTTGGACCCGGTGCGCAGCCGTGTAAGGAGGCTGAGGTCTATCTTTTCGTACCACGTCAAAACATGGTGAAGGACGGTATTGGCAGCAGCACGGCCATCGGATTCTCGCCAGAGGTCGAGCTGGGTCTCAACTTCTGAAAGCTTTTCAGCGAGATGCGTGATTCTCTCCGGAGCGTCATCGGCGGGCCAAAAGGCGTGGAAGATCCGGACTGAAACATCGAGGAGGACCCGGCCGTAGTTCTTGATAATTTCCACACGAGATGACAGGCTGACCAACAGGTCCTCCGTGTCATAGAGAATGGACTCACCCTCAGCAGCGACTGGAGTACCTCTCTCTCGGCGGAAATTAGCAACAGCAGCACGTGCAATGGCCGTACCCTCTGGAAAGTGGCCTGGGAGACAAGGCAAAGGACAAAGTTGAGAAAATAAGACATGAGACGTAACCCGGAGAACTAAGGTGGACAAATGAAGAGAAGTTACGAGAGATATAACTGTGAATCCGGGTCAGCTCCTTGATGCAAGCATCACGCCTTTTCCGAAGCTGCTCGAGCTCAGCATTTGCCGACCCAAGTTTGACCTCGGCTTCCTGGAGGAGTTCGCGATCCTTAGCACTTTGGAGTTGGAGGCGCTCGCATTCCTCGGTGAAGTCCTAGCCAACCCTTTTCAGCTCGGCTTGGTGTTGCGCCTTCATTTTAGCCATTTCAGCTTTGAGCTTGGCTATGTCATCATCTTTGGTCCGGAGGAGGACGAGGTCATCATCATTTTTCTTCAGCTCGGCTTGATGCTGTCCTGCTTGTTCGAGAAAATGCAGCATCATGTCAGGCACATGCACACTTTCTTCAAGCAATGCTGAAACCGTGTGTTGGCCCGGCAGAGCCGAGATATGAATATTTGCCGAGCCAAGGAGGTAAAAGGATGAGAAGCACAGTAGGAACACATAAGAAGGACGTACCCTTGATCTGCTCCAAGTTCTTTCGCATGATTTTGTTTTCAGCTTCCACCCCAGCTGCGGAAACCGGACAATCAGATTCATTCGGCAAGTGAAGTGGAAGCAAATTGAGGAAGGCAGTAAGAAAGAAATTTACCCCTTTTCTCATACTCAGCGAGGAGTGCAGCATGTTTCGTGCGAAGATTTTTATATGTATCCAACAAGCGCTGGAATTCGGCACTTCGGCGGTTGGTGGTCACCTGAAGAAGATACAGAAACTTTAGTCAGGTGTGTGCATATTAGAAGTGTACTAAAATCCGGGCCAAGTGGAACTTAACCCGGCTCTAGGTGTGTGCATGTTTGAAGTGTACTAAAATCCGGGCCAAGTGGAACTTAACCTGGCTCTAGGTGTGTGCATGTTCGAAGTGTACTAAAATCCGGGCCAAGTGGAACTTAGCCCGGCTCTAGGTGTGTGCATGTTCGAAGTGTACTAAAATCCGGGCCATGTGGAACTTAACCCGGCTCTAGGTGTGTGCATGTTCGAAGTGTACTAAAATCGGGGCCAAGTGGAACTTCACCCGGCTCTAGGTGTGTGCATGTTCGAAGTGTACTAAAATCCAGGCCAAGTGGAACTTAACCCGGCTCTAGGTGTGTGCATATTCGAAGTGTACTAAAATCCGGGCCAAGTGGAACTTAGCCCGGCTCTAGGTGTGTGCATGTTCGAAGTTATTATGGAGCTACGTTAGTTTCTATAAAAGAGCATCCGGCCGAGTAACAAGTTACTCCCCCGGAGGCTCGGGGACTAATGGTTATTATCTACAATTTACGAAGGAGAAACGGCGTACCTCCATCATCCGTCCAGTGAGGTTAATGGCCTTGGCGGCGGTATTCACTTGATCAGACTCCTGGATTACCTCGGCCTTGTTCCAGTTCACGACGAACTCCATCAAGCTTGGGGGTACTGTTTGCCTGAGGGCATATGTGGTGTCACCAAACCCTTAGCGTGTGCTTCCTTCCTCTCCACCAAGGCAAGGGCCGGGGTGGTATGCAGAACCAACTGCTGAGACTCAGTTGGCTCGGCAGGCGCGTCCTTTGCTGCTGGTGTTTTCTTGGGGAGCATGGACTCAAGGGTACGTTGCCCAGGCTCGGCAGTGCTGGGCTTGGTAACGTCTTGAGTCTTCTTACCCTTGGCTTGCTGGGAAGAAGAAGCCGTAGCAGCGGTTTTCCCCTACCGAGGTTGGGAGGACTCGGAAGATGCAGAGGAACTGGGCGCTGCTACTTTCGTTGCTGGACTTGGTGCCGGCGCTGATGTTTTCGCTGCCGGGGTTGGTGCTGCTCACGAGGCTGGAGTTGGTGCTGTTTTGGCAGGTGATACTGGAACAGATGCTGGAGTCGAAGTAGCTTTGGAGGCTGCTGGTTGTGGCGTCGCCGAGGTAGTGGCTGCCGTTGTTCTGATTGGGCCAGTTTCCCCCGCCCCAGGTTGATCCGGAGTGGCCGCAGAGCTTTCCGGAATGGGGCTCAGCGGACGAGGCTCGTCGTCGCGACGAGGCGAGGGGCTGGCCCGGAGAGGCGATGAGATACTGGCCCCACTCTGAGGGACCTCCACCGGAGCCCTGTGAGATCAGGTAATGTCAGAAGGAAAGTTACGACGAGGTAAGGAAGAATGAGTTAAAGAAGAAAGAAGGACTTAAGCATCCGAGGTTTCGGCTGCTCGAGGTTTCCGAGCCCTTCGTACTGGGGCCTTCTTTCGCCTTTTAGCAGGCTCGGAAGGTCCGGAGGAAGAGCTTGAGGAGGCCGCACGCTTTTTCTTCGGCGCCACCGGAACTGGCTCGCCCGTGGCGAGAGGAGGATCCTCGTGGATATGGCCCCCGGCATGAGCTGATGGCGGAAAAGCAAAAGAAAGGGGGACAGCCTCAAACGGTTCAATTATCTCGATGTCCGAGTAATCTTCATCATCGGTCCAATCTCTGGCAAAAGAGAAGTTACCCATGGGTCGTTTCGTGGCGTCAGTCATGGGGAGAAACATCTCTTGGTCCGGGTCCTCCACGTCCGAAGTCTCCCGGTCCGGTGCCCACTTAAGGGTCGGATCAGTGCTGTCCTCGAGCGTTTGCTGAAGGAATAGCTGAGGGAAAGAATAAACAGATGAATCAGAAATGCAACAATAATAGACAAGTAACTGGTCCGGGGTAAGTTTGCTACATGAAACTCACCATGGGAGGAAGCCGGTCACGGCAGAAGTGCTCAATCCCCCAAGACCAAGCAGGGGAGAAATCCTTCTGAGTGGTGAAAAGAGCCTTAACCCGGCGGAAGATCTCCATGTTGTTCAGCTCGAAAGATGAAGTCCGGTTGGGATCGCGGCCGTAGCTCATATGGCACACCTTGTGGGTGCGCTTCTGGAGAGGGGAGATTCGGTTGCGCACGAAAGTGATCATGGCATCCTCGTTGCGCAACCCGAGCTCCTTCAGCTCCGTGAACCTCTTGCTCACTTGGTTGGCCAGGGCCGTAGGTTTCTTCGGAACGGCGTCCCATAGATCCAGGTTCGGCGGACCCGGGGTATAGGGAAGCAACCGGATCAAATCTTCGGTGCCTGTGTTCCGGACATAAAAGAACGTCCGGGCCCATCCTTTGCAGGATTCTAGCCCTGTGACCCGAGGGAAAACAGAAAACCTCCGGGGTGAGATGGAGGCTGCTCCGAACTGCGTGAGCTGCTTGTCCTCTGGGTCAGCGTGAATGTCGGGGATAACGTTGCGGCGAAGGGCGAAAAAACCGGATCCACAGCTCCTTTGTGGGCCATAATCCGGCGTAGCCCTCAATCGTAGAGGCGAAAGCAGAGAGGGAAGTAATGGCATTCGCCGGAAGATGGTGCGGCTAGAGATGGTAGGTGCTGAGCCAATCGTGGAAGAAGTCACTCACCGGGAGTCCAAAGCCCCGCTGAAAATGAGACAGGAACACAACGAATTTCTCGGGGTTGGGCGAAGGAGCTAGCTCGGCGGAGGCGAGGCGAGCGGCGACGCCGGCAGGGAGGCGTCTGGTCCGGTAGAGCCAATCCAGATCATCCTGGCAGACCCAGGAGCCAGCCCATGCACCGCGGTCCCCAGCGGCGGCGTCCTCCTCCATGTCTTGCTCAGCAATGGCGAGCTCTTCTTCAGTCATCTGCTCCTCGAAGCCCTCGCTGGCGCTGGAGGCGGTGGGGGACAGCGGCTTGGATTGGCGAGCACCCGTAGCGGGAGATTGACGTCACAGTGATGGAGACATAGAGGTGAAACGGAGAATTGCGGCGGCGACGCTGTTTTTTGGCAGTACTGGCGGCGGCGCAGTCGCGAGGAAGACGAAGGAGAGTAGCAGCAGGCAGAGGCGTGCAAAGGGGAAAAATCCTAAGGAACGCACGCCTCCGCTATTTAACCCCCACGTAAGCGGCGAGTGGGATCGCACCCTGTGGACCGACCACACGCTATGGCCGTGTATTACCCGTCCAGACTAATCAGTAAGGAGCCACACGGAAGGCCTCAGGGCGGAGAGAATCCTGGGACGTGACGCACTGATGCGGTAAACGAGGGGGCAGGCGTGACGTGACCCGCGCACAGTGATGACTGACGGTTACTGCTGCGATTACTGTACCGTCCCTTAAAATAAGACAACACAATGATTACTGTTCACATGGGTTAGCGTATGAGAGAAGGAAGCAAGACCCGGATGGAACTGTGGTAACCCGGCCGGCAAGTGAAAACTTGAAATGTGCGAAGGGAACATAAATCCATACAAACCGAGGTAAAGAGGTAACTCGGCAATGAAGACCGGGCCACAAGATTGAACCTGGTGTGGCCTTAGCGGCCAAGGCAGCAAAGACCACACCAGCTTCGGGGACTAATGTTGGGGGGATACCCCCAGGTAGGGTCACGCCGGGGTATAAAGGCCGAGTTAGCCGAGGTTCGGCAAGGCCAAAGCAGATGCTGGCCGGGTCAACTCAAGGCAGGCCGAGTCATGGGTAATCCGGACTTGGGGGCGTTCGCCTAACTAGGTCTCATCCGACTTAAGCAGTAAGTCGGAAGTGTATGTCTAACCTGTATGCAGGAAAAGGGTGTGGCCGGATGAACCATCGTCTAGGTCGCAGTAACCTTCTAGGAGAAGGAAGGAATCTCGCTGGTCAAAAGGAGCCCCGGTACGCACTGCCTGAGCGAAGCGAGCAAGGACTGGACCACCGGGGCGTGGCCGACAAGCGTGACGACACCCGTGTCAGCTGACGAGCTAAAGCGTAGCTGACGAGGGGCGAGGCGTGGCTCACATAGCTAAAGCATAGCTGACGAGGGGGAAAAAGCACCCCGGTCGGTTTGCCACTTTGGGAGGAGGCCTATTCTTAGGAATATGCCTCCACATATGCCCTAGGCAGGAACCGAGCCTCCTCTATAAAAGGGGGGCTAGGGCTTCTGTAGGAGGGGGTTGATTTCTCTATGATTCAGTTTTGGGCTAGGGTTTCAGGTGTGATCTGTGGGTGAAAGTAAGAGAGCTCTTTCTTCCTCCTCTCGCCAATACAGCTCTAGGAGCACTTGTAACCTTGGAAGCAAATCATTTCAAGCTCTTGTGTGGAGAATCACTTCACTATCCCTCCCTGGATTCCCCTAGCGAGTATGAGTCCCCACCTTTAGCCTATACATGGCATCTGACATGACACCACCACGACAAACTCTGAGACGACAAACATGAAACACGTAAGCTAGCAAAGAAAACAAAAGGAGATAGGTTCCACATTGTTAGATAGCTGGTCTTCATAAGGATTGAGACCATGGAATTTCAGAAGGGTTTAAGCTTCTGGAAAGGAAAGCTTAAAACAGAAAAACATGACCACATACTTCGAAAGATGAAACTCTACTAAACGACTGAAGTAGAGCTTCCAGAGATACAAAGATACGGATAACCAAGCTGTTGCGCTACTTTTTTGATACAAAAGGAACACTCTTTCGTTCAATAGAAGGTCAGGACATAAAGGTTGTTTTGTGGCGAGGACTCATAAGAGTCACAAGGAACATGTAGCAAGAGAAGCTTTTTATTATCTGAATCATAGTTGCTCTTCGAACATAATCGAGAGACAAAGGAAACTCTTTATTCATCCAAGTTTATCAAAATCTTTGCTAAAGACTGTGATATCACTTTACACCACCAGATGGATAATTAAGAAGATTCCTGGTGACACGAGGAAAAAGAAACTTCAACTCAAACTTCAATTACTTGGCACAACAAGATGCTTTCCAACATAAAAGGGTCTGGAGTATCGACCGAGAGACATTTAGCAACACTACTTTAAATGTTCTCCCTGATGTTCGAGAAAGCAGACATCAAGTAAAGATCAGATTTCGGATGCAAAGGAAACCATAAGCAAAACTCCTATAATAAGTATAGAGGAAGCCTTATGTAGAGTGGTTGTTATTTGCTGATTCAAGAGAATATGATGGTAGGCCTTCTAACTAATTGTGTCAACCATTACATAATCATGTCAGACTTACATAGAAACCTATGTCAAAACCTTGAGGTACACCAACCATCATATCTGCTTGAGATTCAGATTTAGTTAGGTGAAATGATAACTCAGACTCAGCATTCCCGAATAGAAAGTGTGTAACATTTATCACCAGGTAATGTTACTAGATTCTCAAGACATGGACTTCAGTGTCAAGCTCCAATATACTGAGCTAGATTGCTAGACCCATGTATTAGCAACTTGTCAAAATACAACTGCACCTACATGAAGTACTTGCAACGAAATAGAACTGTGTTCTTAAGGAATAAGATTAACCCTACTCAAATTCACGATGACATTTTTCTACAATTGCACGTGAATCGTAGGAGGTCACCTCTACCATCTAGAGCACATTCTTCAATGTGACATGATATGTCCAAAACGTATCTACTTTCCCGAACAATTTTGCTATTGTTTCTCCTCTAAACTTGTGTGATTTGGATGCAACTAACGCGGACTGACGCTGTTTTCAGCAGAATTGCCCTAGTGTCTACTTTTTGTGCAGAAAATCAACTATCAGGAAAAATCCCAGAAAATATGCCGAAAATCCTATTTCACCAGAAGACTCCCGGAGCCATAATATAAGACGGAGGGGGCTGGGCCTAGGCCACACCACTTGGCCGCGCGGGCTAGCCCAGGCCGCACTAGGGGATGGTCTGGCCGCCCTAGGCTGCCCCTCGGTCTCCCTCTTCGCCTATAAGTTTCCTTCTCGCCTAGAAACTCAGGGGGGGTTCGACGTTTTTCCTGAAGAAGTTCCGCTCTGCCGCCACCACCAGATTCCACGAAACAGCACCAGAAACTCCGTTATGGCACCCTGCCGGGACGGGGAATTAGAGGAAATCATCGCCATCATCGCCACCATCGCTTCTCCATCGACCATCCATGTTTCCCCCATCTATGATTGTGTAATCCCCCGTTGTAGGCTATGGGGATGGTAGGGATTGGATGAGATTGTTCATGTAATGGCATCAGATTGTTAGGGCATGGTGCCTAGTATCTTTTATTAGTGCTTTATGACTTTGTTGCGACTTGTTGTGCTTAATGCTTGTCACTAGGGCCCGAGTGCCATGATTTCAGATCTGAACATTTTATTGATTCATTATGATAGTATTGTTTAAGTTCGTATCTGCAAGTTGTATACACACATTGTTGTCCGGAACCAATGGCCCCGAAGTGACATAAATCGGGATAACCGGAGGGAATGGCTTTGATGTGAGGATCACATGTGTTCACGGAGTGTTAATGCTTTGCTCCGGTGCTCTATTAAAAGGAGCACCTTAATTGCCAATAGTTCCCTTGAGGCCCCGCTGCAAATGGGCTGGCAGGACAAAAGATGTTGTGCAAGTTCTCATTGCGAGCACGTATGACTATATATGGAACACATGCCTAGGATTATCTAGTAGTTGGATGCTTTATCTTATTTATCTGCAATTGCCCTCTGTTCTGATTGCTATGTGAATTTTCTTGTACATGCAACGCCTGTCCATTCATCCCTATGCCTACCGTACTCCAATCCTACTGTTTCCTGCTATTGTTACTGCTGTCTTTACTTTACTACTGCTGCTACTTTACTATTCCTACTACAAAACTGTTGCTACTGATAAACTGCTGTGAGCAAGATTGTTTCCAGGTGCAGCTGAATTAACAACTCAGTTGTTAAGGCTTATAAATATTCTTTGGCTCCCCTTGTGTCGAATCAATAAATTAGGTTTCACTTCCTCGAAAATACTGTGATACACCCCCTATACTTGTGGGTCATCAAGACTATTTTTTGGCGCCGTTGTCGGGGAGCATAGCTTTAGTTATCAAGTTCACTTGGATTCTCTATTGTTCACTGCTATCCATCCATCATGGGTAAGTCTCGTGATGGCAAGTTTCCTATTTCGCCATCCACTACAAGAAGAGGTACGGTTCTGAACACCTCTGCTACTCTTGATTCACCATCTATTATAAGTCAGCTCCTTACACCACCACATACACATGCTACACACACTGCTACTACTTCTGAATTTGAAACTTCTGATGCTTATGATGTTGCTTCTACTATGCCTTATAAGAGTGGTTCATTAGGTCCTTTCCTAGATGCTACGATTGCTAGAACTATAGCTGGAAATACCGAAACTCCTAATGAAGACACTACCACACCTGTTAGTTCATTTGAGTCTATTGAAAGTTATGATATTGAAGATGGTTATGTTGAGATGACCGATGAATTTATTAACGAATGTAAAAACACCCATGATAGGAGCGCTGCTAAGAGTCTCCTTGAGAGGCGTACTATTAGACCCAAATTGTCTCCTGTTGCTAAGTTTACTGCTTCTCCCCTAAACATTATAGATGAAGATTATGATTTCTCTCTTGATATATCTTACATAGCTATTGTTGAGAAAGAACCTTTTTGTGGGACTAAGAATGAAAGTGCGATAGCACATATGAATGAACTTTCTACCATGAGTGGCTTGTTTTCTGATGATATTAAGATGCGTACTTACTTTGTTGCTAAGATTTTCCCCTTTTCACTGAAAGGAGAAGCTAAAACTTGGTTTAGTAATTTACCTCCTGGATCTATTGATAGCCCTGATTGCTTGATTAGTACTTTCCTGCAGAAATATTTTCCTCCTAGTGCTAGACATGCTATTTTGCAAGAACTTTTTGATTTTAAATAGGGAGAAAAAGTGGTATTGCCTGAATCTTGGGCAAGGATTCATGCACAGGCTGGAAGTCCATTACCTAAGAATGAGCTTCTTGATATATTTTATAATGGACTAACTGAAGAATCTAGGACATACCTAGATAGTTGTGCTGATTGTGTTTTCAGGAATAGGACTCCTAAGGAAGCCGAGGAATTAATGGCTAAAATAAGTAAGAACTATGAAGATTGGACTCCTCCTGAACAAGCTATACCTAAAGTAATTGTACCTGAACCTACTATACCAATGCCTATTCCAACATCAAAGAAGAGGGGAGTTATTGAATTAAATGATGAAGGAAGCTAAGAAATGTCTTAAGGAGAAGGGAATTAAAGCTGCAGATGTCAAGAATTTACCTCCTATAGAAGAATTCCCCTACTCATCCACTATTGAGGTACACTCTCTCCAACACTTTGATGAAGGTGATATCCCTTACTCTAAACCTCCGGATCAATGCTTAGAAGAATTCGATATCTTTATTGTTAAGCAAGATAATTTTAATAAAAGGGTGCAAAATCTAGAGCTATTGTTGAGTTGAAATATATTATGGAAAGAACCTGTAATGGTGTTAAAATGATTGTTAAATACTTTCAAATGGTTCACACTCAAATAGATCAACTCACTAAAGAAAAACATTCTTATGAAATTAGAACTAGAAGTGGAGCTGCTACCCAGGATCCTCTATATCCTGATGGGCACCCCAAAAGAATTAAGCAGGATTCTCAACAAGCTGAAAATAGTGGATCTACTCGTAAGAAAAGGAAAAAAGAAACATAAAACTATTGTAGAACCCTTAGAACCTACTATAGATCCTAATAGTATATCTGTCTCTGATGCTGAAAGTGAAAGTGGTAATGAAGAAAATGAAGTTCCTAATGAAGAAAAAGTTGAAGAAGAACCTGAAAACCACACTAAGAATACTAAATACACTAAAGAAGATTTTGTTGCTAAGAAACATGGTAGTGAAAGAGAGTGTTGGGTCTAAAAACCTTTGCCTTTCCCTGATAAGAAACACAAGTCAAAGGAAGATGAACACTATAATAAGTTTTGTGAGTGGATGAAACCTTTATTCCTGCAAATTCCTTTGACTGATGCTATTAAATTGCCTCCTTACTCAAAGTATATGAAGGATATTGTCTCGAATAAAAGGAAGATCCCTAATGAAGAAATTTCTACCTTGCTTGCTAATTATTCCTTTAATGGTAAGGTTCCAAAGAAACTTGGAGACTAAGGGATTCCAACTATCCCTTGCTCTATTAAGAATAGTTATGTTAGAACTGCTTTGTGTGATTTGGGAGCTGGAGTTAGTGTTATGCCTTTCTCTCTCTATAAGAGGCTTCAACTAGAAAAATTAATACCAACTGATATATCTTTGCAAATGGCTGATAAATCTAACACTATTCCTGTTGGTATATGTGACGATGTACATGTTCAAGTGGCTCATAATTTCTTGATATTAACTGATTTTGTTGTGCTTGAAATGCCTGAAGATGATAATATGTCTATTATTCTTGGAAGACCTTTTCTTAATACTACAAGAGCTGTTATTAATTGTAATCAAGGAAAGGTGACTTTAAATGTTAATGACAAGGAACATACTGTCTATTTCCCCAAGAAGATTGAAAGAACTTATGGTTTGAATTCAATTGAACATGTTGAGGGCATTCAAGTTGGAGAAATATATTGTCCCATACCAAGAGAAAAATTTGAAACTATTATGATTGGGACCATTGCTATCAAGGTTGAGGTAACATAATCATTAGTGGAATGCAAAGTTTTGGTAACAAGACCCGATCAACCTTGTTAACAAAAGGATTTCATTGAACAAAACAATGTTTTCACTATGTTTATCTCCGTTTACTTCTATTGCTATCCATTTTAGTTTTTGTCTTCGTTTAGTGTTCTTTGTTGTTAGTTGCTTGCATGTTAGAGTGTCTTAGAACTTCTGTAGTTCTAGCTTTGTTTTGTACTTGCATCATTTTCTAAAAAAAAATATGTCTGTCAGGAAATCATTCTTCTATTCCTAGAAATTGCCCAAAAATAAAGTGTCTCGAAAAATTCTAGAAAATTCATATTAAATTTTTACGTGAAAAAAGGGGCAGAGGAGTACCTAGGAGGTACCGGGGGACCCACCAGGCAGGCACACCACCTGGTGGCACGCCCTGCCCTAGTGTGGGCCACCCCTAGCCCTCCACTAGCTCTCTCACCTGCCATTTTCTTCTCTCTCCCGAGTAAGCTCTAGCTCATTGCTCAAAATCGCTTTCTTGCTATGCTTGCTCTCGATTTTTTTGATCTCCTTGACCAGCCCATCTTTCTTGCTGAAATTTGGAGCATTTGTTCCCTGGTATGTGACTCCTCTCCTTGTCCAAGTAGATTTGAGTTTAGTGGATTATATCTTGAGTATTTTGCTGCTGTAGTTGACAGGTTTTGAGGGTTGTAAGCTTGTTTGATGCTTAGAGATATAGTTTTGATGCATGTTTGGTCCTCTTACAAGTCCCTATGAGTAGAATCCTTCATTATATTTACTTTGCAATCACTTGTTTAATAGGTGTTTAAATTTCAGAATACCAAGCAGGAACAACCATACCTTTGGAGAGATATTTGAGAGTGATGCACCTAGGAGGTCGAGGCCCTCAAGATCTGCCTCTCAGTTTAGGCCATCATACAAGAAAGACCTCATTGCAACTCGTATTGGTAATGAAAGGGATGATGGGGATGCTCACCCATCCACTTTTCCTTGTTTTACTTTCTTACAAGCTGCAGGTATTCTTGATGATTTCTTGCTACTGACCGAGAGGGTTGGCTTGACCTCATATATGCAAGATCAGAGTGAGCAATACGCTATGCTCACCAAAACCTTTGTTCAGAGATTCACATTTACTAACACATCCTATCAGTCGGTTGTCTCTTTCAAAATTTATAATCTGCCCTTCACCATGCCTTTGGAGGGATTTTGCAGTATTGTAGGTGTAAGCATGACAGGGACCATGAAGAAAATTCAAGGGCGTCCCGCTGATTTGCTGGAGCTTTACCGAGGAGTGACCAATGATGATGATTGCGTGGCACATTGTGAAAAGATAAGAAATATCCAACTCCCTGCTCTTAGATACTTTGTATATTATCTTGCTACTAGCGTACTAGGAAGGGAGAACACAAGTAATATCTCCAACTATCATTTAGCCTTCCTTGCTGCTGCACTTAACAATGATACTAGGTACAATCTTGTCTAGCTTATTGCTCGCCGCCTAGCTTCTAGGGGCCCTATCTATGGGGGCATCATTGCCTCGCGTATGGTCAATGCATTAGGCCTTTTAGTGGACCCCAATGATATTGTTCTGGCACCACAGAGGCTTGACATTGTTACTATGAAAACCCATCACTTTGTCACTGCTACTTCTGATTTGTACAGTCTAGTATATAGGAGGCTTTTCACTGACGGGGATGAAAGGGAGATCCCTTTGCCACAGCCTTCTTTGTTTAGTGTTCACAGGAGACCATGGTCACGCTCCAAGGAGGAGGTGGACGAGCAACTTCGCTTGCTGGGTCTCCACGAGCAGCACCAGGAGGATGTACCCTCCTATGACTACTCCGCACACTACGGAGGGACATACTCAAGCTCGCACCAGGACGAGGGGACCTCCTCGTCATACTACGGTGACACATCATCCTGGCTGGCTTGGGGTTGATACCCACATAGGCCAAAAACCTAAGCTTGGGGGGAGGTATGCCGACACCACACTCACCCCCTTATCATGTTGCGTCGGTACTTTGTGTATTCATGATTCGTTCTCTTTTTATTTTTTGTTCTTTCTTTGCTTTTGCTTTCTAAAACACAAAAAGACCAAAAATATTTCTGTTGTTTCTCTTTGGGTTGTTTCTTCTTTTTTCCTTGGTTTGCTTTTCCCTTTTGCCTTGTTTGAACTATTCGAAAAACTGAAAAGATTTTGCTTTGCTTGTTTTTCCTCTTTGGTTCTTGTTTTAAAAATCAAAAACACCAAAAATATTTGTCGTTCTTCTATGGTTTTGTGAGTTTGTTGCAGGGTTCAGCAGTCCTCAGTGAATATTGGTTTCATATTATTATTCAAGCCACACAAGTGAAGAGCAATAATGAGGATTAATGACAACTTGAGGCGTGGTAAGAGGTTGGTAACGAACTCTATTTGTTTTCATTTTTGTACATATACTCATCATTGTGGGCATGCTTAGCCTGTTCGTGTAGGGTGTATGTTATCTTTGGATGCTTAGTAGTTCTTGCTTTCGTTTGATTAGTTCCAGCTTACTAATAGTTTGTAGCATGTTTTATGAATGTTTGCTTGCATTACTCTATTCGTAACTTGTTATGACACTGTGGTATCCTCCTCTGAATGTTTCATTTGAATTGACTTGGCACATGCTCATCCATGCACATGACTGTAATACTCAGTGAAGCCTTGCTGAATTATTTTGCATTGAGGATCTTGAATCACTTTCATGCCATGATTAGTCCTGTTTTGTTGCAAGCATGATTATGACAGCTGTTGCTCTCTTGTTTGTCGCTCCCTTACTATTGCTAGCCTTCACTTACACTGAGTATGTTTTACTCAAGTTTCCAACTCCCTAAACCAAATATCTCCAAAGTGTCCACCATACCTACCTATTAGCATCATTTGCTACTTCCGTGCATATTCAATATATGATGAGGACATCCCTACAATTACACCTACCCCAATGACTACTGAAGATGCTACAACTGTTGCAAGAAAGGATCAGTCCAATGAGATTAGAATTGGACCTATTACAAGAGCTCGTGCTAAGCTACTAGAACAACAGGTGAATTTACTCCTAAACGAATCTGGTACTTTGATTGATGAGAACTTTATACTGCCTAAGTCTATGCATTTATGTATGATTAGGTTCGTTGGAAAAACAAGCATGGCGCGAGGAGGAGAAGGGCTACAAGAGAAGCCCAACATGATGATCACCCAAGGATGCACGAGGGAGGAGCGGGAGGAAGGCGCAAGAGAAGATCATCAAGACGGAGGCAAAAAGATCTGCCATGACCGGAGTGTCCGGCCAGATCCACCAGGACTGTCCGGCCTGGTCGAGAGGCAAACTGGCGTGGACATTCAGTATGTCAGTTCGGACACTACATGGACTCCTCCCGGAAACTTCAAAGTTTCCGGCCAGACCGGACTGTCCGGCACACTTCACCCGGAGTGTCCGGCCTGACCGGACTGTCTGGCCGATTTCGACCGGACTGTCCGCCCGCCGACCGAATCTGGTCCGAGTCGGTTTGTATCAGTTGGAGTCGTTTGCGTTTAGTTTCGGTTTCTGGCCGCCCCAGCCGCCCTTATAAGCTATGGGATGACCCCTAGTTAGGTTTTAGACCACGTTAAAATATTTTGGAGTTGTTTCTTTCATAGAACCTCTGGAATTACCCTGTGTTCAAATCTACCAACTATAATTGAGTGTGATCTGTTGTTCCATTGGGAATTAGTAGATTGCATACTACCGTTTGTGGTCACGGCTGCGTGCACAAGAGCGTGGTGTTGTGAATATCCTACAAGGTTCGAGAGCTGTTGCATTGGCATCATGGCTCGAGCGGGAGAGTTCATAGCTATAGGCTAGTTATCTATCATCCACCATCATCACCGCCATCCGCTTACTGAGAAGATCGGGCCACCCCATATCATCTTGGTATCAGATTTCCAGTGTTGCCTCGGTAAGCATCCACAAATCCATCCATAGATTAGAGAGTGTTTTTCGTCCTATACAGAAAAAGCCTTACAAAAAGATTTGTCGTAGACTAGATTGCATCGTTTTCGAGTTTTAGTTGCTGATTGTATCTTCTCGTAGATCTGATCTGCAGGTTTTCCTCGTAGGAGTCTAGTTTTTGTTTGTGTCTAGGTTTAGGGTTTGATCTTGTTTTCCGTTGTTCCCACCGTTACCGTTTTCGCAAGTCTTTATCATTTTCTGAGTCCACATAGCGTACCTTTGTTTGCTTACCATAGACACAGCCTATCTACAACATCTGTGCCTAGGAACGTACCCACGAGACTAGTTGCTTTGCTCCGACAGGCTGCTCATTAGGTTTTTAAAGTGCAGAAATTTTCGATAGGAGAAACCGGACTATCCGGCCGAATCACACCGGACTATCTGGCTCAACCGGAGTCTACGACGCATATCAACCGGACTATCCGGACCAGTTCTGTTATACGTTGCTGTACTCGTTTGCATTGAGTAATATAGTTGAAAAAAAAAGAGAAAAGAAAAGAGAATCAGTATAAAAAAAAAGAACAGAGCTACAAGCCTGACAAAAAGAGATATCGAAGTGTGCAATATTGGAGGCCTTGTTGTGTATAGCACTAGTAGATTGAGCAATCTTGTGCCTGTTCTATTTGAGCTATTACTAGCGTCTCTCTTGTGCATTGCAATATTCCTTTTCATAAGTTGCTTTGCCACGTTTATCTCCAGGGTGTGTGTTTCTTGGGTATTTGTACGATCAGCACTAGGACTTGTTTGCGGTGTAGATAGGATACCATACCTATAGCTCCACCTTAACTAACCTGTGTGCCCTGCGATCGTTCTCTATACCTTTGATATTCACTTCATCACATCAAGTGCATCAGTCTTTGATTTCGTTTGGTAGAGCATCTCTATTCACTTTGGAACGGTAAGATCTCCTTTCTTATTAGTTGTGAGTGAGTTGTGAGAGTTTCCACCATACAAATTCTGATTTTTGCACTAACCTACTAATCATGTCTACTAGTGATGATGATGTTGTGTTGCAGAAAAAGAAGGATGAGGAGCTCGTCAATTGGCGTGAATAAGAGGCTTTGAAATCCCACTTGACACGTGTGTTTACTAACACGACAGATGCCATTGACAAGAATTTCCAAGATATGAATATGAGATTGGATCAGCATGTTGGGACGGTTGATACTATCCAAACGCAAGTGGCTATGCTCAATGTCAATGTCACCGCTTTGCAGCAGTCCATTGAGGGTTTGACAGCCGCCTTACATAGAAGGGAAGATCCTCAACATGATGATGCCTTTGATGATTTCGATGAGGGTAGCGTTGTTGATGCTGCTCCACATGTTGGCAGGGGACGTGCTATTCCCCCTGTCCATGCACCTGCTCATGGTCTTGGGTTTGCCCATCTTGGGCGTGGTCCACGTGTGCCCAACCAAGCTGCTGATGACGGTTTGGGCAAGCCAAAATTTTCAATTCCTAAGTTTGATGGTTCCATTGATCCGGAAGACTACCTCACATGGGAGTTGAAGATTGAGAAACTCTGGCGCTTATTTGACTATCCAGAAGATAAGAAGGTCAAACTTGTAGCATCGGAATTTGATGGTTATGCTTTACGTTGGTGGGATGCACTTGTGCAACATAGAAGGGAGGACAATGAACTTCCTGTGATGGATTGGCGCAAGATGAAGCAAATCATGAAAGCTTGTTTCGTACCAACCAACAACTTGCGATCAGTTTTCGATAAATTGACGCAACTGAAGCAAGGCACCATGACAGTTGATGAGTACTACATGGAGATGGATATGCTTATGCAGCGTGCTAGAATTCGTGAGTCCATTGAGATGACCATGCAGCGATTCTAAACAATTTGAAGTTACCAATCAAGAGCATTGTTCGTCATCACAAGTATGAGACCATAAATGAGTTGTTGCATCATGCTAGAGAGGCCGAATCCCAGTTGGCAGAAGAGGCGAAGTCACGTGCTTGTTTTCCATCCTCCAACAGATTTTTGGCCAGACCTACCCCTCCTACAGCTGCGTCACCAGCTGCTGCTCCGTTTACATCATCGGTCAAACTAGCAAGTACACATTCCTTTGGTTCTAATGCTCGGAAACCCGCTCCTCCTGCTGCTAGCTCGGGTTCCAACATGTCTACTGCACGTACTCGTGATGTGGTGTGCCATACTTGTGGAGGAAGAGGTCACTACAAGAAAGACTGTCCAAACGACAAGGTTATGTTTGTTAATGAACAAGGTGAAGTAGAAAGTGGAGATGAAGCTTCTGATGATGATATTGATGACGGCGAGGTTGGTGCTGATGCATATGTTGAGCGTGCACCCACTATTGTCGTATCTTCACGTGTACTTAGTGTGCAACCGGTTGAGGAATCCCAGCGTTGCAACTTGTTCCAAACAAAAGCTCTAGTTGGACCAAACAAAGCTTGCAAGGTAATTATTGATGGAGGTAGCTGCAGAAATCTTGCAAGTAAGGAATTATGTGCCAAACTGAATTTGACATACTTACCTCATCCCAAGCCATAGTACATACAATGGTTGAGCAACGATGGTGAGATGAAGGTAAATCATATGGTACGTGTGAATTTTCAAATAGGGCCATACAAAGATTCTATTGATTTTGATGTGGTTCCTATGACTGTGTGTCACCTACTGTTGGGTCGGCCTTGGCTCTATGATCGCCATGTGCAACACAATGGCCGAGCCAATACATATCACTTGGAATTCAAAGGAAAGAAGATTACTATGCAGCCAATGACACCACAAGAAATTGTGAATGATTCTCGCCAGAAGATAGAGGTGAACTTGAAGGAAGATACTACCACTCGGCGAGATTGCGTGACAGCTGTTCCTGATGTAATTGATCCTAAATTGAGTGATATAACGAAAAGTGAGAGAGTGCCTGGTTTATTGATATTAGCCACTAAGGAAGATATGAGAGAGTTTCGTGAGGATCCTACAGCCATGCCACTTGTGCTCATGTATAGGGGCGAGGTATTGGTTTCTAACGACATGACCCCTATTTCTCTTGTTGTCTCTTATGTTTTGCAGGACTTTGGGGATGTGTTTCCAGAAGACGTACCCGCAGTTTTGCCTCCATTGCGTGGTATAGAACATCAAGTGGACCTGATTCTTGGCGCCACACTTTCCAACCGTGCACCTTACAGGACTAATCCCAAAGAAACTAAGGAAATTCAGAAGCAAGTACAAGCGTTGTTGGATAAAGGGTATATCCGTGTCTCTCTTAGCCCTTGTGTTGTTCCTGTTATTTTAGTTCCTAAGAAAGATGGTACTTGGCGTATGTGTGTTGATTGTAGAGCAATTAATAACATCACTATTCGATATCGTCATCCTATTCCACGCTTAGAGGATATGCTAGATGAATTGAGTGGTGCTGCTATTTTCTCCAAAATTGACTTGCCTAGTGGTTATCATCAAATTAGGATGAATAGAAAACTCCTTTCAAAACTAAATTCGGTTTGTATGAGTGGTTAGTCATGCCGTTTGGTCTTACTAATGCACCTAGTACTTTCATGCGTTTGATGAATCATGTTTTGAGAGAGTTTATTGGTCGTTTTGTGGTTGTTTACTTTGATGATATACTTATATACAGCCACACCAAATCTGAACATTGCACTCATATTAGACAAGTTTTGCAAGTGTTACGTGATAATATACTGTATGCTAATCTTGAGAAGTGTACATTTGCAAAAGATAAGGTCATATTCCTAGGATTTGTTGTTTCTAAGCATGGAGTAGAGGTAGATCAATCTAAAACTGAATCAATTCAGAATTGGCCTACTCCAATGAATGTTAGTCAAGTGCGTAGTTTCCACGGTCTCGCTGGTTTCTATAGGCGCTTTGTGAAAGATTTTAGCACCATTGCTGCACATTTAAATGATTTGACAAAGAAAGGTGTTCCTTTTGTTTGGGGCACGGCCCAAGACATTTCTTTTGATACATTAAAATGTTTGCTTACTTCTGCACCATTACTTGCCTTACCTGATTTTTCAAAGCAATTTGAAGTTGAATGTGATGCTAGTGGTATAGGCATAGGTGGCATTTTGATGCAAGAGGGTCGGCCTATAGCTTATTTTTCTGAGAAATTGACTGGTGCTCGTTTGAATTATTCTATCTATGATAAAGAATTGTATGCACTTGTTAGAGTACTTGAGGTTTGGCAACATTATTTGTGGCCAAAGGAATTCATCATACATTCTGATCATGAAGCATTGAAATACTTGAAAGCTCAATCAAACTTGCATAGAAGATTAGCTAAATGGGTTGAGTTCATTGAGTCTTTTCCTTACATCATTAACTATAAGAAAGGAAGAGAGAACGTTGTTGCTGATGCTCTATCTAGGAAGAACATGCTATTAACCAATCTTGATGTTAAAATTCCTGGATTAGAATCTATTTGTGCACTTTAGGCAACTGACCATGATTTTGCTGAACCATATCGTTTGTGTGCTCTTAGAAACGCATGGGATAAGTATCATATACATGATGGATATTTGTTTCGAGCTAACAAACTATGTATTCCAGAATCGTCGTTGCGTTTGTTCTTAGTGCAAGAATCACATGTTGGTGGTTTGATGGGTCACTTTGGGCGTGAAAAGACGTTGCTCATGCTTGCTGATCATTTTTATTGGCCCAAGATGAGGCGTGATGTGTACAGATTTGTGAGCCGATGTATTACATGCCACAAGTCGAAATCTAAGCTGAAGCCTCACGGTTTGTATACACCTCTCTCTGCACCGACTACTCCATGGGAAGACATTAGTATGGATTTTGTGCTAGGTCTACCTAAAACACAGAGAGGTCATGATTCTATATTTGTGGTAGTGGATAGGTTCTCTAAGATGGCTCATTTTATTGCCTGCCACAAAAGCGACGATGCGTCGCATGTTGCTAACCTGTTTTTCAGGGACATCGTGAGATTACATGGAGTACCAAAGACGATTGTTTCTGACCATGATGTGAAGTTCATAAGCTACTTTTGGAAGAACTTATGGGGGAAGCTAGGAACGAAGCGGCTGTTCAGTACTACATGTCATCCCCAAACGGATGGTCAAATGAAGGTGGTGAACCGAACATTGTCACAGCTGCTAAGGACCATGATGAAAAAGAATATGCGGGAGTGGGAAGAGTGTTTGCCACATGTTGAGTTTGCTTACAACAGGGTTGTGCATTCAACTACTCAGCTTTGTCCTTTTGAGGTGGTGTATGGTTTCAAGCCATTGACGCCACTTGATATGTTGCCTCTGCCATTACATGAGAGAGTTGATATGGAGGCATCAAAACGTGCTGATTATGTGAAGAAAATACATGAGAAGACTCGAGAGGCTATTGAGAAGAAAGGCAAGAACATTGCTGCTGCAAGGAATCAAGCAAGGAAAGAAGTATTGTTCGAGCCTGGAGATATGGTTTGGGTGCATCTACGCAAGGATAGGTTTCCACTACTTAGAAAGTCCAAATTGAAGCCACATGGTGCTGGTCCTTACAAGGTGTTAGCCAAGATTAATGATAACACCTACTCGGTTGATATACCTATTGAGGAGTTTGGTGGAGTTAGCAACAGCTTCAACGTTGCTGATTTGTCACCATATGTTGGAGAAGACCTTGGAGCGTCGAGGACGACGCCTTTTCAAGGGGGGGGGAGATGATGAGGACATCCCTACAATTACACCTACCCCAATGACTACTGAAGATGCTACAACTGTTGCAAGAAAGGATCAGTCCAATGAGATTAGAATTGGACCTATTACATGAGCTCGTGCTAAGCTACTAGAACAACAGGTGAATTTACTCCTAAACGAATCTGGTACTTTGATTGATGAGAAATTTATACTGCCTAAGTCTATGCATTTATGTATGATCAGGTTCGTTGGAGAAACAAGCATGGCACGAGGAGGAGAAGGGCTACAAGAGAAGCCCAACATGATGATCGCCCAAGGATGCGCGAGGGAGGAGCGGGAGGAGGGCGCAAGAGAAGATCATCAAGACGGAGGCAAAAAGATCTGCCATGACCGGAGTGTCCGGCCAGATCCACCTGGACTGTCCGGCCTGGTCGAGAGGCAAACTGGCGTGGACATTCAGTATGTCAGTTCGGACACTACACGGACTCCACCCGGAAACTTCAAAGTTTCCGGCCAGACCGGACTGTCCGGCACACTTCACCCGGAGTGTCCGGCCTGACCGGACTGTCCGGCCAATTTTGACCGGAGTGTCCGCCCGCCGACCGAATCTGGTCCGAGTCGGTTTGTATCAGTTGGAGTCATTTGCGTTTAGTTTCAGTTTCTGGCCGCCCCAGCCGCCCTTATAAGCTATGGGACGACCCCTAGTTAGGTTTGAGACCATGTTAAAATATTTTGGAGTTGTTTCTTTCATAGAACCTCTAGAATTACCCTGTGTTCGAATCTACCAACTATAATTGAGTGTGATATGTTGTTCCATTTGGAATTAGTAGATTGCATACTACCATTCGTGGTCACGGCTGGGTGCGCAAGAGCGTGGTGTTGTGAATATCATACAAGGTTCGAGAGCTGTTGCATTTGCATCAGGGATCGAGCCGGAGAGTTCATAGCTACAGGCTAGTTATCTATCATCCACCATCATCACCGCCATCCGCTTACTGAGAAGATCGGGCCACCCCATATCAATATACCTTGTTTTCATCCGAATAAAATGTTTTCTTGTTATGAGAAAGTTAGTTACTAAAGCTCTCACAAACTTGATGGCACACTTTATTTTCTTGCACTTAATAAACCTGAACCATTGCGTCCTTATTTCTTTCGTATATGCTTGCGCTTTATAAGTTGAAGTTAGCACAACGATGTATCATGGGGAACGCTTTCAACATTTCATTGGTACTTAGTACCTCGTTGATATCATGTTCTTTTGCTTATGGATCCTGACGGTGTGAAATAAAAGTGAACTTGTAAGATCATGGAGTTTGTATGTATGTTAGAGAAACGCCTGGCCCGCTAGCCTAAGCCATGCCTAATCATGGTGGAAACTTGCAGCATAACTGTAATGAGCATTCTATGAAGCATCCTCAATAAAATCTATGCACATAGTAAATAAAAAGATCGCTGAGATGCTCATTGTCTGCTTGCATTGTCATTAGATTATGGGACAGCTCCTATGTCATGTGCAAGTGGTACCCCGTTGGCGGTTCTCTATGATACGTATATACTTACAATGACAAGAGCTTACTTGTGACTAAATTTGAGTAGCATGAGGATCGGTCTTCATAAGTAAGGGGCATGAGACTTCAATTTATAACTTGTCAAGCATATCCTCTTAGTTGTGTCACTTTAACCTTAACCATTTAAAGATGCTTATGATAGGGGCAATGATAGCTCAAACCATTTAAAGATACTTTCAGCATTTGGAAGCCTTTCAAACTTTTCAAAACCTTTTTGTTTTCCTTGTTGAGTCTCCACATATTCTATGAGCACCTTCTTGAGAGCATAGTTGTCATTCTTTGTACTTGTCTCAAAACTTGATTATTCGTGTTATGACTTTGATTCTTGTATCTTTGATATCTTTACTTCTAGTCATCACTTGAACTTCAGAGGTGCCTTGACATTCACAATCAAAGGCAAGCAAGATACCACTCTATCATACCTTTTTATGAGAATTGTAATGTTGCTTATGTTTATGCTTCATGCTACTTATTATTTTTGAGTTGGAATCTATTCATAGCTTGCATTGACTATTAAGTAGACTCAGTAGCATACTCTTTATTATGAATTGCCTAAGTAGTTGGTCACATGCTGAGACTATATACATCATATGAAGCAAATGTGTTCGTGAAAGTTCTTTTATCGCACTCAGATTTCAACTGAATTGCTTGAGGACAAGAAATAAGCTAAGCTTGGGGGGAGTTGATACGTCCAAAACATATCTACTTTCCCGAACACTTTTGCTATTGTTTATCCTCTAAACTTGTGTGATTTGGATGCAACTAACGCGGACTGACGCTGTTTTCAGCAGAATTGCCCTGGTGTCTACTTTTTGTGCAGAAAATGAACTATCAGGAAAAATCCTAGAAAATATGCCGAAAATCCTATTTCACCAAAAGACTCCTGGAGCCAGAATACGAGACGAAGGGGGGCTGGGCCCAGGCCACACCACCTGGCCACGCGGGCTAGCCCAGGCCGTGCCAGGGGGTGGTCTGGCCGCCCCAGGCTGCCCCTCTGTCTCCCTCTTTGCCTATAAGTTACCTTCTGACCTAAAAACTCAGGGGGGTTCGACTTTTTTCCAGAAGGAGTTCCGCTCCGCCGCCGCCACCAGATTCCACGAAACAACACTAGAAACTCCGTTCTGGCACCCTGCCAGGATGGGGAATTGGAGGAGATCATCGCCATCATCGCCACCATCGCTTCTCCATCGACCATCCATGTTTCCCCCATCTATGAGTGAGTAATCCCCCGCTATAGGCTATGGGGATGGTAGGGATTGGATGAGATCGTGCATTTAATGGCATCAGATTGTTAGGGCATGGTGCCTAGTATCTTTTATTAGTGCTTTATGACTTTGTTGCGACTTGTTGTGCTTAATGGTTGTCACTAGGGCCCGAGTGCCATGATTTCAGATCTGAACATGTTATTGATTCATTATGATAGTATTGTTTATGGTCTTATCTGCAAGTTGTATACACATGTTGTTGTCCTGAACCAATGGCCCCGAAGTGACAGAAATCAGGATAACCGGAGGGAATTGCTTTGATGTGAGGATCACATGTGTTCACGGAGTGTTAATGCTTTGCTCTGGTCTTCTATTAAAAGGAGCACCTTAACTGCCAGTAGTTCCCTTGAGGCCCCGCTGCAAACTGGTTGGCAGGACAAAAGATGTTGTGCAAGTTCTCATTGCGAGCACGTATGACTATATATGGAACACATGCCTAGGATTATCTAGTACTTGGATGCTTTATCTTATTTATCTGTAATTGCCCTATGTTCTGATTGCTATGTGAATTCTCTTATCCATGCAACGCCCGTCCATTCATCCCTATGCCTACCGCACTTGAATCCTACTGTTTACTGCTATTGTTACTGCTGTCTTTACTATACTACTGCCACTACTTTACTATTCCTACTACAAAAATGTTGCTACTGATAAACTGCTATGAGCAAGATTGTTTCAAGGTGCAGCTGAATTGACAACTTAGTTGTTAAGGCTTATAAATATTCTTTGGCTCCCCTTGTGTCGAATCAATAAATTGGGTTTCACTTCCCTCGAAAATACTGCGATACACCCCCTATACTTGTGGGTCATCGTGACACGAAGAAGGTTCTCGAAAGTTTTCCAACATTAATTCCAACTATTCCATATGAATCTATTCTAATATTGAAAAGGCAAGGATGTTATCAATGTCTCAACAACAAATTTATCGAGACACTCCAGGAAGATGGACTCATATGTTCTATGAACAAGGTGAAACTATTGGTCAGACCAACGTACATGAAGATGTACTCTAGTGAAGTATCATGAGTAGCAACACCATCAAGATAGTCCTTGGAACTGAGTTTGATTTGACGATAACCCAAATCAAATCAAAGGCAGGGGAAGATAACATATTCATGAAGGAGATACTATCTTTCTTCAGCATGAACAAAACTAGACATTCCTTTACAGAAGGAACATAGTTAGATAGAACTTTTGTCTTTACAACTCTCCAAGTTGTTCTTTAAGCTCAACCAACTAGTTCAGGGGTACCTAGTAAAGATCCTTGGAGAAAGGAGCAGTTCAGAGAACTTGCTTGCTCAAGAAATTGACAACATGGTCATGTGGCAACATGGCGATACTTCTAGTAGACATCTAGAATATCACGAACCACCGATATGACACTTAGTTCGAGTGGAAACTTGCTTGGTAAGGTAAGAGGACATAGTCTCAGAGCTTCGACACAAACCTCACTCTTTGACTGAAGAGAGTGTACTAGAATAACGGACGTGGTAGCACAATCATCCTTCGCTTAGTGATAGGGTTAATCAATCACGCTAAGAATGACACAAATGTCCTTGGACTTCAAAGTAGTAGGAATTGCTAAGAATCATAGAGGGCCACATTATTATGCACACGCACCATTCTCGAGCGTGAAAGCTCGGAGGAAGGTTGGGTAATAATATATAAGAGCATCGCTTCATTAAGGAGGTCTTGAAACTCAGCAGGACCTCTTAGTATAGAAGGGTGTGATACTCGAAGGTAGAGCAGACAAAAACCAATTATTGCCTCTTGATCTGCGGGTTACAAAACTTGTTTTGTCATGACAAGGTACTAGAGTTTTTTCTCCTGACATCCCGAAATGTTTTGTCATGACGGAACACAAGAGTATCTTGCAACAGAAGACACCAATGCACTTTACTACTTGGCTACCAACTGGTAGACAAAGATCGGAAAGAACAAGGGGAGAAGAACATGCTCAGGATAGAATCCCTAGATGTGGATGCATAGATTAAGAATCTTCCAAAACCCAATGCATAGAAGGGAAGGTGTGGTAGAGTCACGAGTATAGATGCGAGACTCACGAGGGGTACTCTTGTCGTGAATTATTTGGTTCCATTAAAGAACATCTACTATAGCTAGTGGTAGGGGAAGTCCTTAATTGACACGATTCAATAGCGACAATAACCACAAGCTTGAAGGCTAGAACTATAGTAACAGCCATCCTAAAGTAATTTGTAATCATTAATGACAAGGGTTAATGCAATGGACCTTGGGATAAATATCAGCTTCATGTACAAGATTCGTAACACCAGAATCTAGCACAATCTGGGATCTTCGGTTCAAGTCCAAGGGTTAAAACCCGAGAGATAAGTAACTACTACTTGAGTGACACAGAGTACACTGCAAGATAGTAATCACGAGGTAGCTTCCAAGAGAAGAAACGACTTCTGAAGTACCCAAACAAACAAAAAGGTGGTGCACGAGGCGAAAAGAAACCTTGAAGCCTAGAATAGAACATCATGGATCCTACAATATAATATTGTGAGCCCATAAGATAGAGAGACCTTGATGGAAAGGGAATCTCTCAGCTGAAACAGAACAAAGGGGACAAAGAACACACAGCACAAACAACTCTAGAGAACTCAAGACTAGGTCAACTGGTTGAGAAACGACATGCCCAAAAGGCACCTAAGCTTTGAAAGACTAGAAGAGATATCAAAACTTTTCCAAATCAACACAAGGTAAGATGACCCAGAGTTAGAATGAAACTGAATAAGGAGAAAATGAAGCATACTAGAGTTTTCGCAAATACTTTTCATCTTTGAAATAGTTTTCACAAACAATAGACTGAACATGACCAATATCAAGGTTTTCCTACGGTCGGTACTGCTCTGATACCAAAACCCGTGACACCCCCGGGATCAGGGTTATACAAATCCATACATTAGCCTGACATAAGCTTAACCTAGAGCTCGAGGATATCCAGTGAAGAATCGGTAACATAACAATAACCCTGCAACTCAAAAATTATTATCGCAAGCTCATAACTGAGCAAAGAACCAAAATATTACAAGCAGAGGTCACTGATCACAAACATCAAATAATGGAAGGCAAATTATGCTATTAAGTATAGAAAACTTAACAAATGGCCTAAGAGGCCTGAAGCATAACGATGACGTCCTAGCCCATAGATTCCAGGCTGCCGCCAGGAACCCCAAGCTACTCGTCGATGTCGATGTCGTAAATAACCTTCCAGGGAACACTTACTCTACTACAAAAGTATCAACAAAGTAAGGGTGAGTACAGGGCGTACTCCGCAAAACTTATAGGGGTTTTTGAAAAGATTAAACCCTACAGGGGTATACAACTTTACCCACACGTACCAACCAACTCTTAATGCCAGTACATTATCCATCTTCCTTGCAAGGCCGGCAGAGTGTGGTTGGCCACGACCTTTACGTTGCTTTCGCCGAGACCATGAGTCACACCCTAAAGATGGTTCCGCTGTAATGGGTCAAATTCCAAAGTCGGTCTCTAGAGATGTGGGCGAGGTTGGTTTATCAGGGGTGCTATCTACCCCAAGCAACTCCGTCCATGCTTACCTACAAGTTATGATGCACCTCCTTCACCTCCTTTGAGAACAACTAAATATGCATATGTCAAATGGAACGCCCGAACTAGGTGACTCATGGAATCTACTAGGCAAGTTAGTTAGTCAAGGGTTTTTCCTGGCCCCGTGTGGCTGTATGCTCATCTTGGTTCAAGAGGCTAGAACTCGAGTCCTAGTAGTGGCAAGCATGGGACTACAAAAACGACATCCCACCATGGCCTCCCATACAATCCTTAGCATGTTTAACCTTTACCACTGATCTTACCTTATATCGTTCTCCTATCATACTAGATCCTCTGCATCTGATACATCATCTAGATGAACCAGCACTAATAGCTAAGCATGGCTAAGAAAGACACAGATAATAGCTCTAGTAGTGCACACAAGCGAAACCTAGTTATGCTAGGAGTAGTGGATCGGGAAATATAAGCTCAAGGGAGTAATGCAATAGATAGGATACTCTATGTATCGATAAAAGACCACAGTGGAATCGTATGCATCATGGTGAGAAGTAAAATACTTTGAAAACATAGGATTCTTTTATGTGTGGGGCTATGCTTGCCTTGTTTGTTGATACCCGAATATAGATCTTTGGAAGCCGTGTACATGACTTGGTTACAGTCGACCAAGTATTGTTTGACTATCTTCGATGGTCTTGATCTTGGTCTATGATCTCGATCTCGATATCATACTCTACCGAGGAACAACCAAACACCGGAAAGCAAGGAGAAACAACAATCAACACAGAGCATCGAGGCAATGCTCAAACAAGGATGATGATATGACAAGTTAATTAGCACATGAGTGAAACCCTATGGCATGCTTGAACAATTTAAACAGGGTCCAAGGGGCGCAAACCCTAAAACAGGAGATATCCCGGAATCACCTACGAGGGTTCATTTGTTCTTCTAGTTAAACTTCTAATAAAATTTGCTTAACAATTCATGATTTTTATTCTATAAGATAGATCTCTTTTTTCTGAACATTTTGATATATTATACATATTTTTCCGAGTTATAAATAATTAGATATTGATTTTATAGGATTTATCCTTTTTCTGAAATTGTTTAAATCATTTTAAAAGGTTTACTACGTCAGCATAACGCAAGGCTGACGTCACAATGACCGAACCCTATACTTTTCTAACCGGGGTAGAGGCTAGCCACAGAGGCTGACCTATGGGCTAGGGGCCACGTCAGGTGCCACCATGGCGATCATCGGTCAGCGAGCACATCGGCGTGATGTCATGTTGACGTCAACTCGGCGGCCACGTCGGGTGGTCACCAGCGATGGCGAAAGAGGGAGTGCCGGACTTCGAGACTTATTGCGGTCGAACTGGGGCTACACGGCGGACCTAAAAAGGGTGGCGCCTCTACTTGAGGTTCACTAGAGGCGTGGCTATGATGGCGAGCAGCAGCGGCCAGTGGCGGAGCACGGCGCGAGCAAGCTACATAGGAGGAGGAAGACGGTGGAGAGGCTCTAGGGAACCAGCGGCTCACCGAGATTCTAACGGAGGTGATAGTGGGGCCGGAGGAGGTCGAGGTCGACGGCAATAGCAGAGCTCGTCGGGGGCGAGGGAGGACGGCTCTCTGTGGGCGATTACGGCCTTCTAGGTTCGATTCCTTCACCGAGGAGGTAGCGGGCGTTGAGGCGGAGATCATGGCATCGTCTGCTGGGCTCGGCTAGGCTTCAAACGGCCATTGTCGCTGGTCCTGGCTGTGCTAGGGTTTCGGGCAGAGAGAGGAATGAGAGAGGGAGGTCGCTAGGGACCGCAGGAGTGGATGAGGATGGCAGGGGCATTGGCGCGGGTCTTATCCTCTCCAAGAGCTCGACGGATGGGGGAGAGTAGGCAACGGGGATCGGCGGCGAGGCCGGCGACAGGCAGCTGCTTTCCAGCGATGGGGAAGACGACGAACAGAAACGTTGAAGGGGTTGTGGGCCTGGGTCTCGCTGGGATACTGGTAGGCCAAAGGCTACCGTGCGCGGGCTGCAGAGAAGAAGAAGGAAGAAACGGGCCGGCTTGGCTAGGTTGGGTTTTGTTTTTATTTTCCAAAACCTTTTTCTTTTTCTAAATCTCCTTTTATCCTTGTATTTTCATTTCAAAACTGATTTTTAGTATTTCAAAAATACAAGAGGATTTGTAAAAGTATGAAAATATTGTAGGGTCCCTTAACACCATTTGGGCTGCAAACATTTTGGGTTTTCAAAATTCAAAACCATTTTGAGTAGGTTTTCAAAGAGGGAGGGGAAATTAGGGTTTAGGGTTTTATTTCGCATTTCTTCTTGTTTGCATTTGTATTAGCAAAATAATGATGCTCATGAATGCACAAACAACCCTAATTTAATATTTAACTAAAACTAGTGTGTTACATGCTGCAGCCAACGGGCTGGAGCTTCAACTTGTGAGGGCGGCAACGATCACCAAAGAACGAGGCGAACGCGTCAAGGAGGTGCATCATCCACGCATTCTCGCAGTGAACCCTCACGTAAAGATCAAAGCCGGCCAAATCCACTCACCCGAGGTGCCACTGCAGGAGGGGAACAATCGAGCTCCAGGCTGTGACCATGCCCACAACCTCCTCCTCGTCAGCCTTGGCCATGATCAATGTCATTGCCGGTGCGTGATTAGCGAGCATAGAAGCATCCATGATAAAGAGGAGGAAGGAGAAAAATATGTGTGCCAATGGAATCTCCTCACAAGGCCTCTTAAATAGTCTAAAGGGCACTGTTGGCCTAAGTATGGGGATCCTCATTATCTGCCTAGTGCAGCTTTCGAGATTCCCCAGATAAAGGACCTGACCCTTATGCGCTGCTCAAAGATCATAGTCATGCGTTCCTAGGAGTAATCCATGGAAGCTCCATGATCTGCCCAGAAGGGAACGGCACCGTCATGCGTCAGATACCACATGACCGGCCCCTGACCCGGGGATACTATCGGTTCTATCGGTTTCGGGAAGAGCGGTGTGACTTGCTCTTAATCAAGTGCTCCCCGGGAACATGGTACCAAGAGCTCAAGGCACTTATCCATGGGGAGTATCCCAGGTACACATCCTAGGGAGATGGAACCAAAGGCCACCTCGAGAAAGAGTGAAGAGATAGTTGGCCAATAATTCCTAACCAAGGGGACAGACCACCTCTTGGCACATTTCATTGGGTACCTCTTCAGACGACAGCGACACTAGCCTACAAGATTACGTACGCTGTAGAGGCATTGTGCACATTGCAGTCATGCAAGCCACACGACTCATGGGGTCTTTTTTGGGATTCTCCACGGCATCCTAGCCAAGGACCCGGAGACTGCACGCATGGAGAGCCAACCTTCGACAACATCCAGGCTGACAGACATATTCCAGTACACTTCTTCTCAATGCAAGTGACACGCCTTCTAGCGCAAAAAGCACGCTGCCACGTTGTAGGCATGTACTCCACTTTGTTACCACTGTGTGACCTCCAACCCTTGTAATGTCCCCTTACCTGTATAAAAAGAGGACCAGATCGATCGAAGGAAGGAGAGCGAGAACCTTCCTAGGGAAGGAACCCGTGTAGTTCAAATCAACCTCAGATAGCAGATAGTTGTAGGATGTAGGGATCCGCGTGCCATGGACCTGAACCTAGGTCAAAAAAAACCTATGTTTATGTGCGTCTGTATGTCAAGCTCGCCAACGAGCTCACCGTACGTTGCACCCCTGGCCGAACAAACAAAGGGGATATCCACCCCGCTGTCAAAAATCGAGACATGATAGCACTGACATGTGTGAGGACGCGGCGCAAATGCGGTGATGACATGTCTCCGCTCACTTGGCTTGGTTGACCCAGTCAGCAACGATGTGGACACCAACATGGACGGAGGTCATCGAATGGGGTGCCGACACATTGTAGAGCTGGAGTTTGGCGGCACACAGAGACTAATGGTCACCAGTGATGGTGCTACCATGAGCAGAAAATGGCGGTAAGGAGTGCGGAAAAGAGAGGGGAGTATGGGGGTTCGAAGGGAGGCACCATAGCTCAACAGAAGCGAGGCAGATGATAGCGGCAAGGTCATGCAGAAGTCGACTTAGGCGGCGAACTCCTCTCGTCATCATTGTCATCCCTTCCAAGGTCCCGGAGAAGGATGTATGGGTCAAGGAGATGCGCATGGCGAAGGGGAACACGAAGGTGGTGACGGAGTGACACGGAGAACCTCACTAAGGCACACATTTCCCATCAGAGTTGAAGATGAAAGTGGCTCAGCTGCAACGGGTATGCAAACTCCCTCAATCTCCAGAGGTGGTGCGGTGTGGTTCCCAGGGGATCCGCCTCCTTTTATAGTCAAAGAGGGGCACGACCGGTGGCGGATTTAATGGCAGTTGCCAAATGATCTGAGCGTCGACCATAGTGAGATAGGGACGGGAGTCCCAGTGTAGGGGATAAGACATTGCGTAGGCTTATCCAAGCTTGCTGCACCGCAAATAGACACGAAGGGGCGTGGGGGAGCAGAATCTCTACACTAGGAGAAGCGAGCGACCTATGGGAGGTGGAAGAAACCCCTGATGGGTGGGTCCCACGTGACAGAGAGGGATAAGAGAGGGGAAGGTGGTGCGGTGGGGAGTGGGGAGGATGGGAATCCCTTTTTGTAGGTGAGGAGGAGTATGGGTTGAACAACCGAGTCTTATACGGATGCACTCTCTGGACCAGCACAATGAGGCCACCCGTTGTAGCGACAAAAATGTACCTTAATTTACAGAAGAAGGTTATAACTCTAATAAAATGGAACGAATGGACATGTTCAAGAAGTTGAGAATATACTGAAGTGACACGGATAAAACAAAAACACAATAACCAATCTAACGCAAGATCGTATAAATGAAATTAAGACTTGAATATCGACGAAGCACCTGCGAACAACATTGCGTATCTTCATTTCCAAGCAGCATCCAGTGCTCACATTGAACAAGGTGGCGGTAGCATCATCAACGAGATTATCCTCCGACATGGACTGCTCAAGAATGATCCACTTACTAGGCATGAAGCTCTCTAGTGTGGTGTGGCACCAACTGCCACAGACTTCTCGGAATACGGCATACTAGTCGAGTTCATCCATGGACAAGAAGTCATCGATCTTCCTGACGAGGTCGTGGGGAGATCATTCTAGTCTGCCACACCTTTGCCGGCCATCATTGGAGAGCGAGCTCTCTCTGTGCATCGATTGATAGATGGATTGTCTTGTGTGGGTATGCACTTACCTTTCCTACCTGAGATAAGTGCTATAAAGCGTCAATCGGCCGAAATGGCCCTACTCTTCCGCTTCGTCATGCAGACCAGTTCCTGATGTGCACACGACAACTATTTGTCCTATTTAAACTTGCAACTACTCACACACGGACACCATATTTATTCTTCACCAATAAATCTTCCCTGCTGTCTTACCTGATAATGTGAATGTCAGTACTAACCATCAGAACCATTAGAGATATTTATATATCAGGTCTTCAGCGTTAACTTGTAACCAGTGATAAACGCGTACGCTACTAGTCTTTAGGAGGACCCAGCGATAGACTTCCTCTATGTTCTCAGCATAGCTAGTCTCTACAGCCATGATGGACACAATAGGTCGAGTGTCATGCCTTTTTTGTCCCTAGGTTCACCCACAAAACACGTTGCAACGACGGGCGTTTTATTGTGCCCATTAGCAGTAAGCCCTGTGGGGATCAATTCTCGTCCTACAGGTGGTGGTTATTTGCTCGCTCTGCAGGGGTACATGTTACCACTGGCAGATATTCTTGCTTCCTGAAATAAATCTATTGCGGTGCTAATCCTTTTCCAGTAGTGGTCATAGGTTGGAGCACAAAGGTTTTGTCATTCAACTTGAAGGAGTATTGGTTAGTTCTATCAAATTTCCATGGTCACCCAAGTTGCATGTGACACATGGTCATAGGCACTACAACACACTTGATGGTGTATTCATACGGCCCAATCATGAAAGAGATGGTGACTTTGAATGATACCTTGAGAGCTTTGTTGTCATCAATCCATTTGACATGATATGGATGGGGATGCTCCATGTATGGAAACTTGATTTCCTCATGAAGTTTGGTGGTCGCGAGGTTGTGAAAACTTCCTCCCTTGATGATTACTTTTATGGACTTTCCATCAATTTCGGCTCGAGTTTGGAAAATATTGAGGCGTTGGTCCTCTCTTGGTACAAAGTGTGTTGTCAAGATTTGCATTGTGACAAATGAAGGACTTGGATCATGCTCGCATTAAAGGGTTCCATCCTCTTTCATTGCGGCTTCCTTTCGAAGAGTGATTCTGCCAAAGCTTCATATTCTTCTTCACTCAGGGAATAGGTTCCACCATTTTCATCAGTAAGCATAATTCCTATATTGATGCACTCATATAATGTGTATCCCTTTCCGCCACACTTGAAGCAAATAACTTCGTTTTATGTTGTTGTCTTGGAGGAAGATTCCATTAGAGTTTTTGCTTTCTTGGATGAGCTTGGTGCTTGATTTGTTGGTTTGGTGGAGTAATTTGCATTGATTTAAGCATAGTATGCCTTTTTCTTGCCATCAGCATTTTCCTTTTGCAAGTAGCGCTCAGCTTTTCTGGCTTGTTATAGAAGCTCGACAAGGTTCTTGTATGGTTGCAAATCATCAATTTTCTGTATTGGGCGGTTCAAACCATTGAGGAACCTTTCTATTGCCTTCTCCTACAGATCTTGCACATCGGCCCACGTCATAGTCATATCCATTTCCTTTTAGTACTCTTCAATTGATCTTGGTCCTTGTTTCATGTTTTGTAGCTTGTGGAAGAGGTCTCATCTATAGTGCTCAAGGATGAACCTTGCATACATAACTTGCTTCATTTCCATCCAAGTTCTAACCGGTGGCCTCCTTGCTTGTCGCGATGACTTTCATAGTCTTCCCACCTAGCACTGGCATAATCCTCATACTCTAGGAATGTCATTGCAACTTTCTTCTCTTCTGAATAATTGTGGACTCGAAAGATCTTATCAACTTTGAGTTCCCATGAAATATAAGCATCAACGTCTTCTTCTCCTTTAAACTTGGGCATCATGAACTTGAGTTTCCCAAACTAGCCATCATAACGCTCACGATAGTTGCTTTGTTGTTCTTGTCACATAATTGCTTCACTTGGTGCGCTTGATGGCGGTGGAGGAGGAGGAGGATCTTGATTTCCTTGAGGTGGTAGTGGATAAGGTGCTTGATGATCTCTCTCTTGGTCACTTTGACACCTTTGGTCGCATTCATTTTCACTCATTTCTTGCCGGTGTCGATGGTGGGTTTGTGCATGACGGTTGTTGCACCTTTCATATCACTCATCCTCATCATGATCGCTTCTTTCCCATGACGGTTCTTTATTGTGTTGATGTCATGGACCATGGTCATGAGGTGGATGATGATGCCTATTATTCCGGTGGTCATCACCAATACATTCTTTCTCTTGTTGAGTTTGCACTTGTATGTTTTCTTGGTGTGTGGGACGACCGTGTTCTTTGTTGTTGTGGTTGATGATCATGGACAACTTATTGTGGTTAGGCATCTTGTGAGCCACCCGATTGTTTATGACGATGACGAGTTTGGCTTTCCCCATTGTGGTGGTACAATTCTCCATGATAGAAGTGTGAGATCGAAGACTCTCCATGTTGACTTGAGGAACGTGTACGAGATGAGATTGAGTGATGTCTAGTTCTATTATCTATATTGACAATAGCTTGGTGAAGAGCTTGGAATTTAGCGCGATGCTCCAGTTAATGGTGCCAGTCTCAATACTAAAAATCTTGGAATGTGTCATCGAGTCGGTTCTCAAGCCTATTGAATTGCTCATTGAATTCCTTACATTGCACCCATTAGTTGTGGCATATGGCGAAGTCGTGTTGGTTGTTGAAGTTGATGTTTCCATCTCCGTTATAACCGCTTCTCCTAGACATTTTATATAGACATAGGTGAAAGGAAGGGTGATAGTATTGGAATGGTATTTGCTACCTTTCTTCACCGTGGTAAAAAATTGAATAGATTGTTCTCACTGAGACAAAAGAGGGTAGTGAAACACAAGACACACACACAAGGGCCTATGGTCAAATGTTAGGAAGGTGGATAGAAAATGGAAGAACCAAACGAAAAGGCTATTATCAAAAGTGGGTAAAATTTAACAAGAAACCAATATCAAAGGAAAAGGTTAAAAAGGGTGACGAGAACCTACGATTATACACACATGGTGGAGATAAATGTGGTTAGCATGACTATGAAAAATGATCAACCAACGAAATGGTCCTAGTGAAGAATAATGCTCGGTGTCATACCAATGTGAGGAGAGATCGTAGATCATTTGCCAAAAGTTCGAGAAGCAATGGATTTGCACGCTTTCCTTTCTTTAAATCGATCTCATTCTTACAAGCTTTGGACTCTCTTTGTATTGGTATACTTTCTTTTTATTTTGCTTTTCTTATTTTATCTTTTATATTTTTTATTATTTTGTCTCTTTCGATGCTATGGAGTCAACTATTTCCATTTCCTATGCACTATCACTTGCAAGAGAGAGCATACAATGCTTTGCAAAACACAAAATGAGCTACTCACGATGGGTTAGGTAACACAAAAAAGGATGAAAATGGGTTAACAAGGGTTGTGCAAGTTATACATTGTGTTGATGTCGTACTTGCAACTATTGGTTCTAGGTATGGTTTGAGTTCTATGGTGTCGATGAGTGCGAATACTAGTTGCGGAAGCTTGTTGTTAGTTATTTACATGCAGAAGAAACACAAGCACCAAAGGAAATTGGTAAAAATAGAGAAGTGGAAAAATATGGTGAGGAGGGGCCAAAAACTCTAGTCCATAGGCTCAGAGACACCGGTCTTGCTGGTTGGAGATGCTGATGTCAGGGCCGGCACAACGAACAACTCGTGTTCTTGAGCATAAATTCATGCCTTCAAGACTCAAATTCGAGAAATTTCTACCAAATTAGGCTAGGAGGTGCAAGCAAATGGTAGACCAACTCCCAAGACAAGTGTCTTATGGACCAAAACCACAATCAACTCACCAAAATGAGAGATCAAACCAAAAGCATTTTAGGGTTATATTGGTTGGTATTTTTCAAATTTATGGTTGAAATCAATGAACGAAGTCAAATCCGTGGCAACCAAGGGCTGCTGATACCATTATGTCACGGGTTCCTTTGGGATTGACCCTTGGGGTGGACCGATCTTCACGGATTTGGGGAAGGAAGTGAGGACGAAATGTGGAACATAATGAACTGAACACGAATGTAAGGTAAAGATAGACATGCACACAAACCACACACACTATCTGATTTGCTCCCATTGGTTCGAACAATCAATCCAATATAATTCCTAGGAAAGATACCTTGCGATAGAATCACCCAAGGAGAGATTCGCAAGAAAGTGGTAGAATACAAACAAAGTAGAGAGTGGAACCAAGTAGAATCCCAAGTGGAGAGACCAAGAACCTACTAGAATCCTTGACTTAGAGAGACCAGATACTTGAGAAGGGCCTTGATACAACTCATAGATTCAATCTTGGGAGGGGGTTCCCATCCAAGGTTTGTTGGAACATGCCAAGAGTCTCGACTCAATATATCTCTAGGGTTTCTAGGAGGAGGAGGTGGCCATCCACTTAAATAGGGGTATTTTAGGCATAAATAGTAAGTTTTGTGAAAGATGGGGTATTTCATGGGTTATTCCCAACTCCAAGGAATGCATGCATGCTCACTTAGACCGGATACTTTAAGGGGTAGAGGGTTCAGGGACTCCGGGGTGGCTAGAGACTCCGGGATGGGCTTCGGTCTCCCGGGCTGTGTTTGGGGGTGTACTAGGAGCTCAAAATGTCGGTCCAGAGTCCTGGGGGCGATAGGATGGAGACTATGGTCTCCAAGGGTGGAGACTCTGGTCGGCAGGGGCAGAGATTCTGGTCCTGGGAAGCAGCTTCTTGCATCTTCTCTTACATGCTTCTTACTTGGGGGTGTTGGCTCTTGGGGCATCATTGTCTCCTCCTCTTGGCATCATGGTTATGGGCCTAGTCATACAATAGTCAATTGGATCAAGTAGGATCCCATTCAAGTGAGGATCAAATGAAGACAATAGATGGAAGTAGTTAACCTTTTTAGGAATGGTCAATGTATCATGATGTGGACTAATGGTGATTTCCATGTGTTAGGCTGCATCAACACATCTCAAGGATCACCAACCATGAAATCTCTAATCAAGGGGATCGACGCCTCCATCGTCAGCTTCATCAACAAATTAGACTCCATATGGATATGCATGACAATCTGACAAATTACGTGTGTGAGAACCTAAGGTACTCATCAAGTCTTTATTCATCTAAATATATGAACCAGGTTACCGCAATTGTAGGAAAAGATAAAATATGTAAACAAATCTATAGATACATGCTCAAGCACTCTTATAACTAGATATAGAAGGGAGCTTTATCGGAACCAACATATATATATATAACATAAAGTAAAACATATCCCATCCACCTTCTCTCTTACCGAACAAGAAGATAGAAGAATATCCATGCAGTTGGAAATTTTATTACTCATTCTATGAGAACTGCACTATTTACTAGTCAAGTTTTAGTCAAGTTGAACATGCTTCTTTAGTTCAAGTTGTCTATGGTCGAGACACTATGCTCCAAGTAGTCCAAAACCACAGACACTGCTTTTTGAAAAGATTTACCCCGGAGGGGTGCAAAACTATCAACTCAAGCACGTTCAACTTCGGGGAAAACCAAATTAAATAAAACAAGCATCACGATAGAACATTCTCAAGATTCAAATATTATTTTGAGGGGGGGCACCCCACTAAGCTACCCACAACAAATTCAGCTGGGCTCCGAAACGGACCCAAGGCTTGTGGTGACGACTGAAATATATGGGGAACCCAAAAGTGTGACTGGGCTTGTCCATATAGAATAAACGTAGCACAATCCTAGAAAGAACAATAGTAAACACTCCTTGA